>CM062805.1:1294226978-1294924478 GCA_031772625.1 Pinus tabuliformis
CAAATTAGAAATCCACACCACCTGCATGTTCATAACTTGAAAACATTGATCAGGTACAATCCATATGCACATGTGGTTGATTATGTGCTTCTTGTTGATCCAATTCAAGTTCCCAACAAAGAGGCATTTGATAAGTCAAGATGTTTTGAATACAAATATTATGTAATTGGGGGGAACCATTATGTAGAGGCTAGAAGACAATTGATGGAGGAATATCCCAATAAATTGCATTTTGAAACAATGAAATGTATCATTTATGTTGGTTAATAGATATAGAAGCAAATTTATTGGCATGGGATCATAATACAGATAATGAGTATAGGATGTCTATGAATTTCATCCAAAGGGTCAGATTTATTCATAGTGAATTTGAAGAAAAATGTGGTGGGGATAAGACAAAGGTTAGTCTAAGCTTTCAGAAGGAATGTTGTATGGAAATAGGTTATCAAATTGAGGAAAAAATCAATTCAAAATGTGGAAAATTAAATTCAGATATATTCAAAGGTATGCATAACATTTTTGATTTGGCATTTAGAACTAGAGAGACATGGTAATTGATTAATGATATTTTTGACATGTGGGAGAACATTTCCATAAAAAACCATAAGGTTTAAAAGTCTAAACCATTGATCAAGCACCTTCCAAGCGATATGACGATCACACCCTGGAGAACAATGCAATGAGTGAAAGACGACAAACTTGTCAAATCAATATTATCTCGTGTGAGTTAGGTGAATTATCATTGCAAGAAATGTGCGAGGAATTTCAAAAGTAAGTTTGTTGAATTATTTTTATTTATTTTTCGATTATAAATTTATTTTAAATATAACATATTGTTGTTGGTAGTATTTGTTATACATATCATTATATTAACATTTTTTACTTTGTTTATTCAGTCACAAGGTTTATATGAAAATACAAGAACAGATGGTTAAATTGTTGAATGAAAATAGTTGGGATGGTGTTGTATGCAACTACCCAGATTCAAGTTCTACATAATTACTAAGAGATTTTTATCTTGCATTTAATAAAGCATGTTGATTTATGCATTCATTTTTACTCATATGTATACTATTTTTATTTTATTACTTATACATATATTTGTTTATTTCATGAAAGATGTCAAAGAAGGATGCAAATGGAGTACCAGATAGTTTCAAAATCTTTATTGAAAAAATTAAGTTAGAAAGGCTGAAAAAACAACGTCTTAAGAATGTTGAAATTGATCCTAGTATTAATCATTTCATTTGGAATGGGCTCCAGACTATCCAATATCAAATAATACAAGGTGATTGTGAAAACATTGCAAAACTCATACCTAAAAGGGATTATTCCCTAGTTATTGCAGATATTCCTCATGGTTTCAATTTCTCAAACATTGGATATGATAGTGAACCTTATAGTTATCAAGATTTTAGTAAAGTGGTTACGGGATTTCAACAAGTCATAACATCACCATTTTGGAGATTTGTGACATTTCATTCAAACACACAATTTGCAATGTTATTAGCAAGCTTCAAGGGAAAAGAAAACTCAAGGATTCAACTTACATGGTAATACATTGAAATTGTATGTTTGATTATAATGTTAAAAATATGTATTTATGTACAAGTTAATTGAACTTTTACTATTTCATATTACAGGAAAAATTCAAATCTTATTGGTTACGAAGATCCACCAATTATAAGTGACTGTGAGTTCATTCATGTTAAATGTTGGACAAAAGATGATAGCTATAATCATATGCTTCTGAATCAGGGAGATGGAAAGAGTCATAGCCAAAAACTAGTTGATGATGTTGTAAAAAAACTAGCATATGAAGATAAAGATGAAAAAGGAGAGATAGTTAACATTTATCAAAAACCATAGACATTGATTAACTATATTATAGATTTATGTTCAAATGAAGGAGATTGGGTTTTGGATATATTATCAGGTTCAGGTAAGTTTTTGTATATAAAATTGAACTTTAATATTTCATTTTTTATTTTTTTATGTGTTTATACTAATTTACTTAATTATTTCTTTTGTACTTGATGATTAGGTACAACACTAGCATGTTGCCTACAAAAAGGAATAAATTGCATTGCCACTGAAAAACAATCACTACAATGCAAATTTTTTTCAACAAAGAATTAATGTTATTCAAATTCTTCCATACAGAATGCAAGAAGTTGGTTTGAGGAAAGGGGATTTTAATGAATCATGTGTGGAAAAAAGGAAAAGTAACCTCAACCACCGTTAGACAGAATGATTGGAAATTGATACTTTGGGAGATTTTTAGACATCAAAGATCCATCAGAAGAAGCAAATGACCAAACCGAAGCACAAAATATTATGGAATAAGACAATAATGAAATCTAGAAGATGATGAGCATGGATTATATGATATTATTGATTGAAATTCAGTTGTGCTTGCAAATCAAACTCAATTTTGAAAACTATTCATAAGTTATACTTGTAATGTTTTGACTTTGAGATTTTATGAGAAGAATAAGCATTCAATTGTGGTTATATGTTTAATATTTCTATTATCTTATTTTCACTTTAATTTTTATTTGAATCATTACTTTTTGAAAAAAAAATTGTTATAGTATACACTTGGTACAATTCTCATTTGATAATTTACATTACTAGTAATGCATTAGTCCAAGGTCATTCATATCAAATTCAGTTGCTAGTTGCTTCTTACATTCCTGAATATGATTCTCCACACTTGTTATTAGTAAATCATCCAAATAGAGTAGTATGATAGCGAGTTCATTCTTCACCACCTCGATGTAGTAATTAGGATATGTAGAACTCTTGAAGAAACAAATTATTAGTATATAGGCATCCATCCTGGCGTATCATGCTCTAGGGGCTTTCTTCAAGCTATATAAAGTCTTCTTCAACCTGCAAACATGTTTTGCCTTGCCATGAAATTTGAATTCTCGGGGTTTCTTAATGTATACTTCCTCATCAATCGTCCCATTTAGAAAGGCTATTTTTACATCCATTTGTGAATGTTCCATCTCATAGTAGATGTAATAGAAATAAGTGATCTAATGGTTGTATATCTAACTATTAGAGAAAAAGTTTCTTCGTAGTCTATTCCTTCCTCAATGGACCCTACCCAATTTCTGAAACTCTTGGACTAAGGCTTTATATCACCCTGCCTCTCACCTGGAGGTATGGCTTCATGTGCTCCCTTTTGACACTTGGCTCAAAATTTCCCCCTGTTGGAGGTCTCTGCCTAAGTGGATGGTTCCACCCTGTCTCCTCTCTACTTCTCCAATTGTGGCTTCTCCACTACTTTTTGAGACTACTTGTTCGTAGGTAATTCATGCTCCCTCTCAACCAATTATCTAACCTTTTCCTTGATCCTAAAGGCTTTGCATGCATCTTTTACCTCAAGAGCATATAGGTTATTAACTCACACACTGATCTATTTCACCTTTCCCGTGGTGATGTGTCTAAGGAAAACATTTCCTTTGCTAAATATCACATCATAGTCATGGTCTTTGAATACCGCAACAGACACAAGATTCTTCTTTAGTCCTAGCACATACATCACATCTGTGAGTCGGAGAGGGGAGACAGACTCCCTCTGTAAAGTAATTGTACCGATACCAGTCGTGTTATACCTCCCATCATCTCCAAACTCTATGTTCTTCTTGAGGTATTTCTCCTCCAAGTCACTAAAGAGATCTTTATTTCCCTTCATATGGAATGAGGCATTTTTTTCAAGATACCACATGCTTACCATTTTTGTGCTTATCATGCATGCAATGAGAGTAAAATCAAGTTCAAATTTTGAAGCTAGAGCTTCACCCATTTCTAGTACTGTAGACTCCTTCTTGCTTGCTTTCTTCTATGGGCATTTCGTGGCATAGTTCCCGAACTCGTGACAGTGAAAAAACTATATGTTCAACAAGTCCTTCTTCTTTCTGCCCTCCTCACCTCAGGAATGCTTTCCCTTGAATTTATATTCTTTTCTTATTAATGCAAAGTCCTCTTCCACTTCTTTGGATGAGGTCCCGTCTTTGGTGTTCCACCGAATCTCTTCATGTACCAAGGCAAACGATGAATGCTCCCACTCTGGTAGTTTTTCCCTCCCATTAACTAAGTCCTTGTAGTTGTGCCAGCTCTTGGGAAGGTCTAGAAGTGCTAGGCTCACCATATCATCTTCAGCAACTGTAACACCGACACTTCCAAGCTCATCTTGACATTGGGTGAACTTGGTCAAGTACTTCGGTATTGTGTCTCCCTTCTCCATCTTGATCTTTGTGAGCTTTTCCTTCAATGCCAGCTTCATGTGGTCACTTCTATTTTGAAACAGGTTTGTCAAGGCCTTCCACATAGAAAATGGAGTCTCCTTACCATGGAGGTTCAAGACAATATGATCTCGAACTCCTAGGATAATCATTCTCGCCTTTGCAACACATTTTCTCCACTTTGCCAGATATTGAGCATCAACTAGCTTAGGAATATCTTTGTCTATGAATTCCTTAAGCATGTTTTCTTCCAACATTGCCTCAATCATGTCCTTCCAAGCAATATAGTTTGAACTATGCTAAAGGGAATATTCAAGTCTCAATCCATAAAACAACATCATGTTGGCTCTGAAGTATGATACTACAAATTCATTTTCTCCTGCAAAATACAAACTCGAATTTTTATCTTCTATAGTGATTTCAAATCTGATACCATGTCGAAATTCCTTGTAGAGTCAAATTGTTGATTGTATTATGATAAAAAAAATTGGCTTGAATCTACTCTAGTCATCAGCAGAAACAATAAACGATCGATTAAATCACAAGGCATACAAGAGAAAGAATTCAATCACACATAACACAATGATTTTCTTGGGAAAGCCACAGCTAAAAACCTTTGTTCTCTGTATATTGCATCAATCAGAAAATATGAGAAGATTACAATTCTTGGCTCAAGCCCGAGAAACATCTGCATTATGTCTATCTATCTCATTTCTTCCTAGATAAGCTCAAGCTAATACTTATCCAATTTCTTGCTTGCCCAAGTCCCTATTTCCTTGCGTTGTTCCCTTGGGAATTAGCCCTTATTTAATTGGGAAATTCCACAATTATGAATTGAGAAATCCTCATAGTCCTTCCTTTGATTACATGCACCATCGATTTAATTTAGATGATTTTACAACTGATAGTACATTGTCCCTGAACTCCAATCTCAACTGGGTCTTTCTCTGATATGACATGTGAATCTTAGTTTACTAGTTGATCACTATAGGAAGCACCATATTGTTCTTTAGGAAACACCCCATTGTTTCATAGGAAGCACCCAACTACTGCAGGTTGCACCCCACTACTATAGGCAACACCCCAAAACTGCAGGTTGCACCTCACTATTGCAGGAAACACCCCACTACTGCAGGCAACACCCCACTACTACATACTACACCCCACTACAGCAGGTTGCACCCCACTACTGTAGGCTACACCCCACCACTGCAGGTTTCACCCCACTACGGGACCTCCCACTAATTCCTCCATCAGTTGGAACTAGTCTAACTAACTTTAACTCAGTTAGACTGGATTAAATAACTACAACTCGAAATAAACTCAAATAGTGCTCCCAATTGTAGGAGATACTCTACATGACTCTAGTTAGACCCTCAACCCGAATTAACTAATCCAACTAAGTCAAATTGACTTATTTAACTATTACAAGTTGTCATGAGATGTGGAATTACAATTTTATTATTTAATTCAAAGACAAATTAAATTAGGGATTTTCGTGATGTTATTTTTAACATTTCTTTTGCTATTTTGAACATGATGTTTAAATTTACTAGAACTCGAGGAGGAGGAGTTGGAATTATACACAACCTCCCCTCATGAATCTCAATAATCCTTGAATTTTCAATACTAGAACCCTTTTCCCAAACAATAACGTTTCCATCAACAAATGCCACCCTATCACCTTTATATTCTAAGAAATAAATATAAAGTGAGTTTTTCAAACCTAGGACATAAATAATATTTTTGAGATGAATATTTCCACCAAATTCCAGTGCCAAGGAGGTATATCCAATCCCTTTGACCGAGTAGTTATTCTTATCTCCAAGTTCCATCGAGTGAGAAGAGTTTCCTTTTGATAGAGTTTTGCATTAACCATGTTCTCTTGCCATGTCCCTTGAAGCTTCACTATAGATGACCCATGTATTATCATCTTCAAATGAACCTATAAGAGAATAATAAATACTTCCATCCATGACTTATTTAGATAGCTTGGAGATGAACTTCATGCAACATGTGATAGATTCAAGAAGACTTCTAAGAGTCTTGAAACCTTCCTTCATTTATTTTTCCATTGGAAAGGGATACAGAAAACAACTTCTTCAAGAATGCCTTCAAACAAGAGTGCCAATAAAATGTGATCCTCAAGTTGTCCTTCCTTCACCTTAGCTTTGATACCATGTTGAGAAATGAATATGATAGTATATTAGGGTTGATTCCTATTACTTGGTAATTACTAGTGAATGTTTATTGGCTTTTATTACTTTATTATGTCCTTGTCATCAAGAAATTACCAAAATATAAAGTGCATGTAGATCACAAAACACAAATAACACAAAGATGTAGGCTCCAAGCCAGGGGAAAACCCAAACAAATTCTCTTCTCATAGAATCAGACCAAAGTGAGGTATCTAAGACCCAAAAACCAAGACCAAGACCTCCACATATACCAAGTCACCCCTCCAAAACTCCTCCAACCAAGTCAAAGTCAACAAAAGTCAACACTAGTCAAATCTCAACAAATTTGGTCTAACAAATAAATTCAAACTTGTAACTTCGCAGAGTTGCCCTGACACCTTTTCACATGTGAATAAAAACAAGTCAAAACCATTGAATTCTCTCTCCTTTGGCTTCTTCTTCTCTCTCCCTTGACTTCGTTATTCTTCTTCTTGTATTTTGGCATATAAATCAATGTTTGAGTTGAGTGAGAAAATGAGTTCAAAGTGTCTTGTATATGTAGTTGTCCAAGAGGTTGAAAATGTGCCTCTTCTAGGTCGACTTCTCTAGGTAGGGCTAAATGGTCTTATGGTGACAATTGACTCTTTTGACTCAAAATAAAATAATTTTCTTTTCTTGCAAATAGTCCAAATGGTACTTTGACTCATTAGAAATTTTATTTTGACTCAATAAACTCTAGAAGCATGAAGAACATTCTTTGAATAGAAAATAATAATAATAATAATTTCTTTTTCTTTTTTCTTTTACATACAATACATATTGATACAAGTACAATGATAATTATTAAGACTGAACCTAGTTACATTTTTCAACAAATGCATACGGTGGATCTATATTTGCATATGAAATTTCTCTTAGGCAGGGTTTTCCTAGATTTGTATGAGCATAGAGAAAATATTCTCCACTCCATTGAACACTTGTACCGACACATGAAGGATCTAGATCAATATCTCGAGAACATTGAGAAACACCTTGGCATCCCTCCCCTAGTTGGAGGCACATTAGGTGACAATAAGGAACCCATCCAGGGCGCAGCTACTAATTCAGACCCCTCTATTTATTCTCTTTTTATGTATTTGACTTCTTATTTTCTTGGTTATTCAGTTTGCTTCCATGGTTATGAAAGCCCATATTTTAGTCTTTGTATGGCAAATTTTGAACTTCTAGGAACCTTAATGTCTTCTCGCTCTGGGTTTGGTTTTCCTAGTGACTAATCATTTTAAAATTTTCAGTACTTTCATATAATTTCTTGTTTAGAGGGAAATACAAAATTTTACTCCTCATAAAAAATAGGCCCTTGAGCTTATGGTGTGTGAAATGTGATTTGAATTTAACGTGGGTTCAGATTTTTCAATTCCTATGCAAGTTATTGTGCATGAAAGTGAAGCATTTACAATTTCAATGAAAAGGTAAAATGAAAATGAAGTGGTTTCTAGATATTTCACTAGATTGGAAAAGTTAATATTATATGGGAAGAAACCTATAGAAAATTGGTAGCATGCAAATATGCACTTAAGCCCTAGAGAATGAAACTTTCCTAGATAATTTGTAGTATTCATAGGATGATGTAAGGGTGTATTTATACCTTCCACCAAAAATTGGTTGAATATACCCACAAATCAACCACTAAATCCATGTTTCATCCTTTTTTGATTAGTTAAATGTAGACCATCCATATTATAGATCAAATGGAGAAGTTTTAGACTTGAACAAATCACGGAATGTACAACCTTTCATTGGAACAATGGAGTGGGAAACCCCTCAATTTAATCATGGAATGGAGAACCCCTCATGGGAATCATGGAATGGGGAAACCCTTAATCAAATCAGTGAATGTATGATGCCTTCCCCTTGCACCCATTTAGATTACTTTGTGCAAACATGGGGAGATTACCAATTCGAAACTAGATAGCTAATACTATTTTTCAAGGGAGGGAAATTTTGTTCAAGTGAGGTAGGACAAGGGAAGAATAGAGGGACAAGATGCCAATGGTGGTTCAAGATGAAGGCTTGAATGCAATGATGTTGTTGGGTGTGGATCCTGATTATCTTCTTTATTCAGAGGTATAGCCGCATTAGACCCCACTTTGTAATGGGGTGGCAACACCACCCGTTTGTTCACTACCAGGGGGTTATGGGGGGGGGGGGGGGGGGTGGGGCGCCGCGAAATGATTTTAATGAGGCCCCACTCCCCCCCCCAACTTGGTGGTGGTTCAGGGGAAGCGCCCCCGAAGCTAAAAATAGATTTAAAATTACCTTGTAAAATATTGTAATTTCCTAGTTAGTATGGGCCATTCATTAGGAAGATGGTCTGATGGTAGAAGTTATGTTTAATTTAAGGTTTTTTTCCCTAAAAGGAAACCCCTCAGTATATATGAGGGAATTGTATTGCGGTTGTGAATATGTGTATTATGAGTGAGAAAGAGTGAGGAGACTGTGTGAGAGAAAAGAGGAAATTACAGTGGATCGATTGTAGGTTGTATCTCTTCATTTTGCTAGATAATATAAAAGGAAGGATTGGTTGTTTCTCCATGGAGATAGCCCAAATTGGGTGAACCATGTATATCTATGCCTCTCTCTTGTTTTATGCATTTTTATATGTCTGTGTCTCTATAATATTTCATGTGTTCCATTGCTCTGTATATATATATATATATATATATATATATTATCTAACAGATGTGGCATGAGGTTAGATGGGGCAAGGTCACTAAAGGGGAAGGTTGTACATTGAGAGGATTATTTGAGGGAGGTTAGTTGCCAAGAGGGGTTTGGTAGAAGCAATTTAACAAGAAAGGGCCAAAGTGGTGGACTTTTAGACTACTCCATAATAAAATAGTTAAATGGACAATATGAAACATCATATTGGATTACATTAGATAATTATGTGCGTTAGGAGGGGGGTTACAATAATTTTCTCCCATCTATAATTCTCACCTATGTTGGTTCAAGTGGTGTATTTACCACTAACATGGAAATGACCAAAGGAACTTATTATATGTTGAAAAATGCATCAAGAAAATATTAGTTTGACTTTACCTTGGTCAAACTAGAGAAAATTCGAATTTCCATTTCAACAGAAATCTTGGAGGTAGTTAACTGAGGTGACATGGATTTTGTCACTCTTTTGACTAAGTTAATTCTAGTTGGAGGCATTGATTTTAGATAAGCATGAGTGATTGCTAATTTGTAGTAATCTAATTCAGTTAAATTGAGTTATTGTCAGTTAAACTAGTTCTAATTGTTAGAGGAACTAGTGGAAGGTCAAGTTATTTAGTGTGACTTCAGTCACACTCAGTGATCATCCAGTTAATTGATCAATCAACCTAAAATAATTTTTGCATGCAGAGAACTTGAGTTACTCAGTTGAGATGTAGATTCCAAGGCAGTGTACTATCAGTTGTAAACTATTCCAATATGTACAGGTGGTGCATGCAATCAGAGATCAACCTAAAGGAATTGTGCAATTAAAATTGGGGAATTTCCTAGTTAATAGGGGCCTAATTCCTTGAGGAATAGCGCAAGGAAATAGGAGATTAGGGGACATGAAAATTGGCTAAGTGTTGCCCAGAGTCAATCAGCCAGGAAGAGGGATAGAATATACACTTTCAGGTTCCACTTAGGCTAGAGAAAGCATATGTATTCATCTCTATTATTTGGTTAATGCAATATAGATAGGAAGGGGATTTGAGCAGTTTATTTCCCCTAGATAAATCTGTGTGTATGTTTAATGTTTCTTTTTGCGTATATGACTTGAGTTCTATATTGTGAATTGAATTCCACAAAACAGTGGAGTAGCTTTGAGTCTTATGATTTAATAAATTCCTGTTGGTATAAGGAATTAGTGAGGGGGAGGTGAATCAATAATAGTGAGATTCTTTTCCCTTTCAAATATGCTTACATTACCTTTTTATATTTTTTTTACTTGTGAATGCATTCATTCATAAATAAAGTGAGCAGCAAGTTCAGCATTCTTGTTCATATAACCAATCACATGAGCAACACTGTTGGGATGGGGTCCCCAAGGGTAGAATTGAGTTAACTTAATAAATTTTTTTAAAGAATTTTGTAAAAGATGTAAATTCTCCGCGAAATGTGGATGGGAGTGCGCAAATATATAGGAGTCAAAGGGGTCTTAGCCCCTTGTTTTGGTCAGTTTTGAAGACTCGCCCATGAGCCAGGGGCCATGGTATTGTATTAGGAAAACTATAAATAATTGAGTCTTAGCGAGCCTTGGGGATAACTTTAGATAGAGAATTGGGTACATTGAAGAAGTTTTGTTGTCTTGGGTAAGTGCTAAGGCAGGAAGGCTGTGCTTCCTACGCTTAGGTAGAGAAGGGAAGGCTCCTGCAGCTAAGTGCGCAGGAGGCCTGGGTAGAGTCTGCGGCTAAGTTCACGGACCCCTACAGCTGTGTGTGCAGGGTCGAGAATCTGTAATTTGTGAATGAAAGATCAATAAAGACAACTTTTGAAGAATTACTAAGTATTCCCACTGAATTTGTTTATGTTATATGTTTTCGATTAATGATATGTTTTCTGAAATATTGAATGAATTCTATGTGAATACATTGAATCTGTCTTAATAATATATGAAATGAATGGTTATCCACTTCCACGAAGTTAGAAGCTATTTCTCTTATTTTTTCTGACGAATTAAGTAGATCTACAAGAAATCCGTTCTAGGTTTTCCTTTTGATGCGCGATATTAGGTAAATCACTTGTTTAAAGTCTGCATTTGCTGAGTGCGGGCCTTCGTGAAGGTCTGAAGGCCGGTTAACCTAGTTACAGTAAAAGAGCCCTAAAAGTCTGCCAATATGCATGGAATAATATCTAAGGCACTGAAAGACATCACACTAGTCTCTGGATGCAAAAACTTGGTTCTTGCATCCCCCAATACTACTTCGGGTGAGATTGCAGCCTACATGTCACACGGAATCAGTCAAGAGTGCGGACACAACCGACCTTCCTAGAAGTCTAAGACATTCTAATGACAAACAAAACAAATTGGAGCTATCCTTCTCTAAACATGCATTATGATATGAGAAATCAAGTGTTTCGTTCTTACCTCTGTCCAAACGCTGTTGTAGAAGTCCAAGCTTTGTTGATCTGGATGAGCTCCTCCTTTTCTCCAAAACCTGAGCCTTGGTGTTGTGCAAGCTCCTTCCAGGGTCCACAAGAGTCTTCCTCTACTTTGAAAAAGCTCACCCACTTCCAAATAGAACAAGCAAAGATGGCAATCTCTCCTCACAAGCTTCTAAATGGGAGTCCTAATTCCTGCAGCATTTACCCTTAGAAATGTATAGCTTTCAACCCTTTTTTCCTTCTGGCCCAATGCCTGTATTTATAGTGCTCAAGAGGAAGTTAATCAGGTCCACCATCAATGGGATAATCCTGTCTTTGGATGGGATAGCTCCCCTATTGATGGGATAAGTTCCTCTTTGGTAGGAGTGCATGAACCATCTGGAGGCGCTCAATACACGTCGAACAACCTTCTAGAATGCTCTAGAAATGACCACAAGTGACTTTTTAAAGATGAAACTTGCGCATTTTAACCTTTTCAGGGGGACGCACCTGTACCTTTACATACAGAGCGTCCAAAGACGCAGTTTTTGTGAACATTGGGTGCGTCCCCGCAGGTAAGGTTGAGAGAACCTGCGTCCCCAGAGATAAATACATTTATACAAGACTTTCTCTCTTTTTTGGAGTTTGACATGGAGAGCAGAGGCATAAGACTTGCCTAAGAGGGTAGCATGACTGTTGATTGAGCCATACTAACTGTAAATAGTCATGGTGACATTTTTTAGTGTAACAGATTGCCCCCTAAAGTGCGAAGCCTGGAATAGATTAGGGTTTGTAATATCTAGGAAGGGTGAAGCGCTTTATCATTTCAAGGATTATCCCGTGGAGAGCCTGGTCAGAACCTGCAATTTTCAACACAAAATACATGTATAAGATTATATCATCACTGAGGTAGGCATTCCCATACTCAGATCAAAACTTTAACTAACAGACTAACTACTCTAATACAGGAATGATTTTGCAGTACATCACGATCATAGACTTTTGTAGACACAGTATGGACGCAGCCATCTGTTTATGATTAGTCTACTTAGATAATGAATACAAAACTCCTCGCAGCCTGGATGGTGGAAACTAGATCCAGGGTCTTCATTTCTACTTCCCGAATTGGTACGATTCTAGCCATGCGAATAAATGGGTTGATGTCGAACATGGTAGAAACCACTTGATTACCAGTCGATGATGTAAACTGTTAACAAGTGTGAGAGAGACCACCAGTAATGTCAATGGTTCTCAAAGTACCCAGTATAATCCATGAGATGTGAATGAATGAGTTGATGTCGAACATTTCACGGAATCCTTCGATTGAAAGTCAATGATGTAAACTGACGTCAAAGGCGAGAACCCTGCCATTGATGCATGCAGACTTCAAGGTACTGACGATTTCTAAGTCATCTCTCTAGATAATGTGCTGATGTCAATAGAAAGCGACCCGTTGCAGGCAAGCCCGCAACACGAAATCATTGTTCAAGTTGAAGAAATGTTGCTGTAAGGACTGACTCAGGGATGGTCAAATGGATGACAAGTATTTTGCAGATGAAAGTTTTGCTTGCAGACCTCAAAGTTAATCCCCGGAACCTGGTTAAAGACTTTCAAAGTGGTTTGATCAACTGTGAGGTAAGGATTTCCCAACCCAGGTGAATGAAAAAGTGTCGTGTTCAAGAGTGGTAATAAAGTTTCTTCTGAGACAAAAGGTAACAAATAGGCTCATTCTTCTCTCTTTTCCCCCACCATTTCTGGCAAGTACCTCTTTATTTTTAACAAGCTTGAGGAGGATAACATATGCTTGATTATAAGCTCATCCTTCGGATGAGTCCAACCTAGTTCTGATTCGAACCCTAGGAAGGAGTGGTTCGTTCCTGTTTGTAATTGAACAGGTCCTTTACTGTGAAATGTTTAACGAGCCCAGTATAGGAGAAACTCGGTGTTTTTCAATTTTAGAGAGTCTGAAAAACTTAAGAAGACTCCAAATTGAACTTTTTCGTAGATTTGTGTCCCTCAAGCCCGAAAAAGTATAAAATAATACCTGGGGGAACCGCTTGATCTTGCGACCAAGGAGTACTTTCATGATTAGTGTCTCTGACCTGAAAAGTAAAAAGCGATCAAGGACACGTCGTTTTATTTCCATATCGAGTTTGAAACGACAAAAACCCGGCAATCTTTTCCTGTTTTTACGGTCAAAAAAGTGCTATAAGGGGACCGTCTTTTAGTTTCGTTTTAACGAGTGTAAAAGAAACGCTCGGCAATCTTTTCATGTTTTAGGAGTCTGAAAAGGGCTTAAAAGAGAACTCCAAGGTGTCACTTTTTCGTAAGTTTTAACGAGTTCGAAAAAATGATAAAAATGTACTCATGGTTTTCATTTTTTCATAAGTTTTAATGAGCTCGAAAAAATGATAAAAATGTACTCATATGGCCGACTTTCAATTTAATTTACGAGCAGGAAAAGACGAAAAGAACTCGGCATTTTCATTTGTTTTACGAGAATAAAAAATAGCAAAATAATCTCGGTATTTTCATGAGTTTAACGAGTCTTGAAAATAACTGAAATTGACTCGAGATAGGTTTCATTTTTACAAAAGCTTGAAACAGAGAAAAACTATGCTTCAAAGTAGTTTCATTTTTTCACAAGCTTGAAACAGAGAGAAAACTGTGCTTGATGCCCCCTAAGCATAACTGCTAGAGTGCATGCCCCTAGCTTCATTTCATTCAATTGGTTGGATGAAATGAAGGTTCAGTTACGAGATCATTTGAAAGACTCGACCTAAAACTATAAGAAAATTATGCAAAAAACTGAAATAACTAACCTAAAAACTTAACATCTATGAGATCTAGTCAATCTCTCGACTCAAGTAGAGGAGGATTTGTTTCATTTTTTAATGAGCTTGACACAGGAAAAGAACTATGCTCAGATTCGGTTTCATGTTTACGCAAGCTTGAAACGAAAAACTATGCTTCTTAAAAGTTCACATGCCCCCAGCATAATGACGCAAAACGAGGTACATGCCCCCCAAGCTTCATTGCATTCAATGAGGTGGATGGAATGAAGCTTTACTTTCAAGATTTTGGAAAGACTTGTGGGAGTTGTTTCATTTTTTAGTGAGCTTGACACAAGATAAGGAACTATGCTCATAACTACTCTCTACAATCTACCTAACAAAAAACTTTACTCTAAAAACCTTGATTCATTTTTTAACGAGCTTGACTCAAGACAAGGAACTATGCTCTAAAATCCTTGATTCATTTTTTAATGAGCTTGACACAAGACAAGGAACTATGCTCATAACTACTCTCTAATCTACCTACTTAACCTACCCTTGTTTCATTTTGTAACGAGCTTGACACAAGACAAGGAACTATGCTCAAAAAGTTCGCATGGCCCCAGCATAATGATGCAAAGCGAGGTACATGCCCCCCAGGCTTCATTGCATTCAACCGGCTAGATGAAATGAAGGTTTACTTTCAATATTTAACTTGAAAAGGGAGTTGTTTCATTTTTTAACGAGGTTGACACAAGAAAAGAACTATCCTCATACCTGATTCATTTTTTAACGAGGTTGACTCAGTAACGGGAACTATCCTCAAACCTGATTCATTTTTAATGAGGTTGACTCAGTAACGGGAACTATCCTCATACCTGATTCATTTTTTAACGAGGTTGACTCAGGAACAGGAACTATCCTCAGACTAACTGATTCATTTTTTAACGAGGTTGACTCAGTAACAGGAATTATCCTCAAAATCCTACTTTCTAAAATCTATCTACATATCCTAAAATCTAGCTGATTCATTTTTTAATGAGGTTGCCTCAGTAAAAGAACTATCCTCATACTCTTGTTTCATTTTTTAACGAGGTTGATACAAGAAAAAACTATCCTCGTTCATTGATCATGGCTTCCAACTGGAAGAAAGACATGTCAATGGACACACCTTGATCATGGCTCCCAAAAGGTCTTCATCAGAAGGAAGAATAATCTTTTGGAAGGAACACATGTCAAGGGACTCAAAAGGGATAAGAACATCGTGTTCAAGTAATCCCATAGAGTTTTCCATGTCAATTACCGGATGTAAATCAACAGTGAGAGGCTCACTTACATCAGTAACTGAAAACATGGGACCAGTTTCCACATAATTAACCCGTGGCAGGGTAGATACCACTTTAGAATCAAGAACATTTAGGGGTGTCATATTATTGGTAGTTGAGACAAGACTAGGGAACGAAAGCTGATCTACAGTCACAATATTTCCATTGTGAGGGAAAGACATCACGCGAAAGAGTGTCGATACGACAGCTTTCATTGCATAAACATAGTCTCGCCCAAGGAGTAAATTGAAATCCAAGGGACCTCGAACTACCATAAGATCAATACAGACAGTTTTACCTTCCAAGGTAATAGAAAACTTAGGAAGGATCCCTAAAGGTTCACTAATGGTTCTGTTAAAAGCTTTCAGATTCTGCGTAATAGGCGCAAGCTGAGGGGAACCCAAAGCTTTCCAAACAGTTGAGGATAAAATACTAACAGAAGCACCTTCATCTACCTGAGTACGATGTATGTCCCTACCACCAGCCTTAACAATGATTTGGAAAGGGATGGAGGAAGGAAGACGAGGTTCTGTCAGTCTATTCCAATCAAAGGAAAAGACCTCAGTACTTGGAGGGGGTTCTGTAGAAACAGGTGAAATGCCCCCCGGCATAAAAGAATCTGATGTAACAAGAAGAACCTGAGCGGTATGAAGTTCACTCTCTAAATGGAAAGTGGGATCGACCGAATGTGAAATTGAATCGACCATTTGATCAACTAATGGATCATCAACCTGAGTGACATGAGTTTCACTCTCCAATGGAAGAGTGTGATTGACTGTACTTGAATTTAGATCAATCACTCCGTCAGTTGACGGTAGGTTGGGAGAAAGTTTACGGTAACCAGTTGGAAATTCTTGCTGTGGAACAGTAAGTTTTTCCAACAATGTTGAGGCTTCATCCATGTGAGGGCAAATGTGAGTTTGATGACTCCCTTTGCATAACTTATAAGGAAACCTAACTTTACCCTTTTTCCCAGGAACCTGACTATCACTGGTTGATGGATCAACGGAAAGTTGATGAGATTTTTCTGACCATACTTCCAAGACCTTTGGAATACCAGGGCAATTGACAAGGAAGTGGTCACCCTTACAAAGCCTGCAAGGGTATTTGGGTTTACGATGCATGTCGGAATTTTCCTCAACACAACTAACACTTACAGCCATGGTTGGTTGGTTGACTTCTTTCTTATCTTTCTTCTTCTTCTTCTTCTTCTTCTTCCCTTTCTTCTTCTTCTTAGCCTCCTGGTTACTAGCATCAAGGCTTTTACCAGGCGAAGAGGAAGAAATGGAGGAAGAAAAATTAGGCGAAGAAGGTAAAGGGTCAACAGAAGGTTGGTGATGTTGAGATGGTGAACTCTGTTGAAGTGAAGCATCCGGTTGAGATGGAACAATTGGAGTACTTTGGGCCAACGAAGTTGAAAATAACCATATCGGTAATCCTATTGTAAATCCAGGTAATGACAAAGTAGCCATATAAGGAGGACCAACATTTCCAAAGTAAGGAAAAGTACTAGGATTCTCATTGGGAGGGGTTCCTAGGTTGATAAATTCCGGAACATTTGCCATTATATTCAACTTCAGTGAATTTTATTAACAATTTTAAACTAAAATTAACAATTCACAATTTACACCTAACAGTTAAAATTCACAATTCACACCTATGGTCTCTAAAAGTAAAAGCAAACAAATTAACACGCGCTATCAAATCTAGGAGTCAAACCACACACAAACAGTAAGCTCTCCGGACCGAAAACACTAGTTGGTGATTAAGCCCAACCTCGCAGAATCCAGTACAGAAATAGTGGGTGGAACAGTTACCCCGACAACCTGCTTAATGAATAGACTGGACCAAGTTCCTCCACTTTAACCGTCTCGAGCGAAGTGAACCCCCCAGAAAATCCAAGTGAGTATAGCCAACGTCTGCTCCAGGTACAGTGGGATCTTCCCTCCATCGTCACCTTGGGTAGAATCCTAAAGATTATGGTCACTAAGGTTACCAACGGCCACAAGTACACCTGGGGGAACAGTCTAAACTCCGACAGCACGCAAGGGCAGAGTAGCAAGCTCAATCCCCTTACCGGCTCCTTGACAGTAATCCAAGGTTTACCGATAAGTGACCCCTGGCTTCTCGACAATGGTTAATCCGAGGTTTACCGTTTGTAATACGTACTGTCTGGCGTCGTTCCCAACGAGGGAGGATGGATCCCCTCACTGGTTCGGACACGAGCTCGTGCTTCTCCTTTAAGAGGAGCTTTCCCAGAGTGTAAATGTAACAATTGGATTTGATTCTATCACAAGATCAGCTACTTGTTTGGTTTTACTGTCTTGGAGAGTTAAGTACTCACCTACTCCAAGACACTAGCCTAAGCTATGTTGGTGCTTCAGAGCCCTAGAAATGTAAAAATTACTAGATGAATTTTAATTAAGCGCTGTGTTATTAAGGCTGTTATTACTCAAATGGGTAAATGGAGATGAAACCAATGGTGTTATGACCCGACTCAACTGAATGCAATCGAATATGATAATGTAATCGTTTCAATTCGATGAATCCTAAGTAAAATAAGGAGAGAGTTTCCATTCACTTCCAACAATGCAAAAAATTGATCACTAAGAGAAAATATAACAAATTCTCTAATGCACTAATTTCATCAAGAAAAACTAATGCAAATCAATTCCAAACCATTTTTTTTATTTTTATTTTTGTGTAAATTCAAATCAAAGAAAACTGATCTAAATCTACGATTGATTTTTCAGAATGTAAACTATGCAATTGTAATCTAAGCACAATTCACTTGAAAAGTATGCAAAGGTAATCTATGCACATTTTTCATTCATATTCCGAAAATGAGAATTCTAATTATGCAAATGTGATCTATGCAAGAGAATTCTCAAACACAAGACGATTCTAATGTGATCTAAGAACCAATCAAGTGCAAGTCGAGAAAATTGGGTGAGAGTTCCAAAGATCAAAAAATAAAAACACTCAAAGGCGATTAACACTCATACACAATTTAGCCCCCCCCCGGCGAATGAGGGGGAAATTTTTTTTGCAAAAACGAAAGCAAAAAGATGCAAAATTGTGAAAGGACTGAGAGAAACCTCCAAGTAATGACCAAAGGAAATCAAATCAAGAATTTCTCAAAAAAGAGACTCAAAACACCCAATTGATGAAAGCTTAAAGCAGGAATGCCAAGGAAACAAGCCTAGGTGAAGATCTTTGACAGGAGACTAATGGATCTGGGCAGTAAAAACTAAGAAAAAGCAAAATCTAAGAGGAAAAATGTAAAAAAATGAAATTTTCTCAAATTTTGGCAGGGGACGCAGGCAACCTGTTAGCACAGGTGCGGGCCCGCTCTGTGCACACAGCAAAAGTGCGTCTAGGGACGCACTGTGCAGCACTCAGAGGGTGCGTCCTACTGAAAAACTCAAGAAAAACCAAAATAAAACTAATCCTAAGCTAACCCACCCAGAGACAGAATCACAGAGCCAAAACCAGAAAAATAAACCAATTTTCTCAAAGCAAAGTTCACACAAAGGAAAAGACTTTTCTCATCAATGGAATCCCCAGTGGAGTCGCCAATTTGTCACACGGAATCAGTCAAGAGTGCGGACACAACCGACCTTCCTAGAAGTCTAAGACATTCTAATGACAAACAAAACAAACTGGAGCTATCCTTCTCTAAACATGCATTATGATATGAGAAATCAAGTGTTTCGTTCTTACCTCTGTCCAAACGCTGTTGTAGAAGTCCAAGCTTTGTTGATCTGGATGAGCTCCTCCTTTTCTCCAAAACCTGAGCCTTGGTGTTGTGCAAGCTCCTTCCAGGGTCCACAAGAGTCTTCCTCTACTTTGACAAAGCTCACCCACTTCCAAATAGAACAAGCAAAGATGGCAATCTCTCCTCACAAGCTTCTAAATGGGAGTCCTAATTCCTGCAGCATTTACCCTTAGAAATGTATAGCTTTCAACCCTTTTTTCCTTCTGGCCCAATGCCTGTATTTATAGTGCTCAAGAGGAAGTTAATCAGGTCCACCATCAATGGGATAATCCTCTCTTTGGATGGGATAGCTCCCCTATTGATGGGATAAGTTCCTCTTTGGTAGGAGTGCATGAACCATCTGGAGGCGCTCAATACACGTCGAACAACCTTCTAGAATGCTCTAGAAATGACCACAAGTGACTTTTTAAAGATGAAACTTGCGCATTTTAACCTTTTCAGGGGGACGCACCTGTACCTTTACATACAGAGCATCCAAAGACGCAGTTTTTGTGAACATTGGGTGCGTCCCCGCAGGTAAGGTTGAGAGAACCTGCGTCCCCATAGATAAATACATTTATACAAGACTTTCTCTCTTTTTTGGAGTTTGACATGGAGAGCAGAGGCATAAGACTTGCCTAAGAGGGTAGCATGACTGTTGATTGAGCCATACTAACTGTAAATAGTCATGGTGACATTTTTTAGTGTAACACTACACTACGTAGGTTGTTGCCGAAAGGACTAGTAGTGTAGGGTTTTGTTGGTTGGCGCAACTCACTCTGAACTTGGGTCAGGACCCCCTAAGCCAACAAATGGTTCCATTTCCGGGACCAGGATCTGCATAAAGATATGTGTGATGTTGCATCATTGGAATTTGTCCAAGAAAGAGATTGAAAAGTGGTTAGATCGAAAGATTCACGAGTTTGCAGCTCAAGAAAATAGGAATCTGTGCTTGTCGAAGGAGGATTGGTTGAATAGGTATCTGTATACAGAGGTACATAAAATTTTCTTTAGCACTATTCCAATTTTATTATATGAGTGGTTAGATAAATTGGCAGACAATCAAGGCAGGTGGAAGCTCGATAGTCCTATAGTGTGGACACCAGAATTGGTGTGAAGATTAGAGACATTCGATAACAAGATCGCATAGGTTGTCAATCATTGGCTTGATCAAATTCAGGGAGGATTTGTTACTGAATTTGTAGTAGACACATTAGTTAGTTATAGTGAAGCGAAGCGAAAATTATTCAAAGGACTGCGAGGTAAATACATCAGGTCATTGAATACTTGGATTAAAATGTTGTTGTGTGAAAAGTGGATAATGCCATTACCTTGATGTTCGGAGCTACACGAAGTGGAAGATTCTTTAGAAATCATGAAGAATCAGTTCCAGAGTATAGCCTATTAATTGGACCTCCTTCAAGTGATGACAAAGGGGCAGTGCAAACTACACTGTGAAACGTTGTTCAACTAATAACTTAAGATATTCCTAGAACACATCATCCATCCACTCCACCTCCACAGCATACACCTCCACCTCCACCATTCAACATGGTGAATGAAATGAATATGTCAATCTTTAAGGGGATAAGAAGTGAAGATCTAGAGTAGTTCTGGTTTGTTACGAACATTGTATGGACACACTTCAAACAATAGTATATGCAGACACTAGATAGTGTCCAAAATGATCTGTGTGAGCTGCAGATCCAGGCCAGAAGGATCCAGGTGAGTGTGGGGCAAGTGAGTGTGGGGCAAGTGAGCGCGATGCAAGTGATCTAGAATCAAGTAATGTCGGTAGCACTCTGTGTGGCTGCCTGCTTGACCTCTTCGACTAACTTCTATGTGGCTAGGCCTTCTGCGACCATCTTGATTGTCTGTTGTGTCTGCTGCAAACCCTTCATCTTGTCCTAGATGGTTGTCATGATCTGATAAGCTTCTTCCAACCATAGCTCCAGCCTGGCCTTTAGCAAGGCCTCCTTCTTCTATGTCACCTCTACCTGCGCTAGGAGCTACTTCTTCTGCCGTAATTTTGCAAGGTGTTATGCTGGTGCAATTGAGCGCTTTGTTGCCCTAACTTCGTCGTATTACCACTACAGATCCCTGATCTTTGTATTCAATGTATGCAGGTTTAAATGTTCCTGCAAATTGGTGACCAACTCCATGGCTTGCTCAAATACTGTTGTGAAGTCTGCAACAGTGGCATCCAGAGTAGCCAGTCCTTCCTTGATCGTGGCTTCGTGCTACTCCCAGACCTCTGACAGAGTCATGGGCTACATATTCAATTGCAACTTGGTGATTTTCATGTTAAGTTCGAATTGAACTCGGTTAACCTCAGCTTTGGCTTCACACACACCAACAACTAATTTTCTAATCTATGCTTCTGGTTGTCTGTCCTCGGGGATACAAAGCTCAAGCATTGTCTTGCATGCCTTTGCGACTACAGACTCTAGGTGTGAACTGTGCGCTTGGAGTGCCTCCTTCTCCTATAGAACCTATGTCTTTTCGGTGAAAAACTGCTGATTATTAAATTTAATTTCACTAACAGCACTGAGTGCTCGTTGTTCCCTCATACGAAGCTCTTCCATGACTCCCTGTAATAATGCATGTAATGACTCGAGTTACATCGCGGCAAGGTTCAAGCCCATATTTGGGAATCTATCAAGGAGGGCACGATGTTCCTCGGTGTTGGCGCAGACTAAACCTGCAGGCAAGGGG
The DNA here is from genome assembly GCA_031772625.1 of Pinus tabuliformis. NCBI lineage: Eukaryota > Viridiplantae > Streptophyta > Pinopsida > Pinales > Pinaceae > Pinus > Pinus tabuliformis. The sequence continues at coordinate 1,294,249,104 of CM062805.1, forward strand.
AAGACTTGCACATCCTATGGCCATGGAACCATCTTCATGCCTGTACTTTAACCTCATCCCGAACTGCGCCGCTCACTTTCCTGACATCTGCTTGGATCTTGGTTTCATGGAGCTGCAACTCTCGAAGATCCTTCTGGACTCATCCTAATTTTTGTATGTATTTTTGTTCCAACTGTTGCAGTACTTTTGTTGTGATTTCCCTAACTTTATCACTGATCTCATCCAGATCACTTTCTATGAGCACCATGGGATCAACCTATGTTTTCTGAGATTTCTTCTTCTTCGACAATCCACCTTGTTGCTCCAGCTCACATGTTTTTAGAATGAAGGGGATGCGCTACTCCTCCTTGTCTCTACCACCTTGCCTTGTAAACTCTTCTATTTCTATTTCTGGCGAAGGTGACTTTTCACCTTTCTAGGTCTCGCATTGCTCGCATTCTGCCTTCTCCTTGGCAGTGTGTTCCTTCTCAACCCGAGCCTTCTCTGCAACATCCTTCTTCTTCTGCACAACCAAGTTCTATGCAGCCTGCTTAGTTTCCTCCCTCCTTTTCATGGTTGCACTCTTCGCACCTGTGCTTGGCCCAACAACTAGATCTAAAGAGGCACGCCACTATCTCATGCACATCGATCTCTGTCACCAAATATGACAAGTCATGCCACTTTTGTGTTGGATCCTTCCATGCCTGGATATACACCCTGTGAAAGTCAACCTTGAATGTTGTGTAGGCTCACAACTACATGTACAAGGTTGGGGACAACTTTGGATGCTAGTTAACGGTCATTCAGAGACTCGCTTCCATCAGGACCCAAAAGAATTTTATCTTTGTTATCCACACCGGGTCCTTGGTATCCCATAAGGAGGTGAATTGTGTTGCCTCTGGTAATCCTTCTTACAGCGGAGGAAACTGGCTATCCTCCAGTAGTACCCATGAAACCAATACAATCGACAGTAGTAACCAAGTGTAATGAAATGACTTGGTTTCATCGTGGGCCTCGCAGCAATTCACAAGGAATTCCTAGCACAGGTACCTAGACTAGTTGAACAGGATGCCCTTCGTGCACTAGGCAGTGAGGGATACTATGGGCACCGGAACTTCATCCACGCAGCACTTCCTCAGCACCTTTCCTACCAATATCTGTGCAACCAACTAAACTGCGGGGTCTGAGATAGAAAAGCTTGAGTACCCGCATGACTTCTTTACAAGTTCGTAATCTTTCTTCATTCTCCTAGCAAGCTCCTTCTCCCCTGTCTTTCCGCCAAACTCCTTGGTCGGGTTTGGACCTTCATGCGGCATGTGCGTAATCCTGTGAATGCTCATATATGTGATGGGTATAGGCCCTCCTAACCATAAACACCCATCATTCACCAAAGTGAGTAGCCAGCGTAGGAAAATTGGGTTAATGGGGGTGCGGTAGTAATGTGGCACCCATAGCAAGTTGAGAAATCTTGATAGCTCAACACCGTGGACCCATTCCTCTGTTTCTAGCACTATCATATATGTTTCTTCATAGTAAACTCTCTTCATGTACTTGTCTGTCGTTAAGTGTGGGAACTTAACATGATCCGTAAGGTCCCAATCCTCCATCTTCAATAATGGGACTTGCGCGAGCCGCAGACCTTCAAAAGGAACCTGCTTAGGTAGCAGGGGCGTAGAGATGGTGAATTTCTTCAAGTTTGGGTCTTTAGTGATCTTTTCTTTTCCCTTTCTCGAAGGGATATACCTAGGGAGCTTCGATATAGGTTCTACGCCTTCAGCATCAATATCCTTTGTTCCCTGGCCTTCTTCCACCTCCAGGTCTACAACCTTCTACTTATCCTTTACTAGTTAATTATGTTGGCATTATGATACAAGTGTTGTCCTTGATGGAAACTCACTCAGAATCAGGTACAAGTGATGGCAACTCAATCAGAGGACAGATCTTAGTACAGCAGGACAAGAAAGAGATATACACAGGTTCATTAAGGAAAATAAGCGTATACACGCAGGTTGGCTTCAGTAAAAGCGCGTACATGTGAAAACGTACCTTTGGTCCATGGCGGTTAGTCCTTGGAAGTTGTGCCTATGGTTTTGGACCATGGTGTCTCGATGGTCGTGTCGATCCCTAGTTTTGAAGTTGATGGTATTGTGTTACTATGGTTTTGGACCGTGGTATTGTGAAGGGCCTAAGGCTATATAAGGAGAATATCATTAGGCAAAGAGTGTGAAGAAAGGGGTGTCTGACGAAGTGAGAAGATCTGGTATTGTTGGTTATTTGTTCGGGACACTTGGCAAGGGTCGGATCTGACAGGAAGGTATAAGTAATTATTTCTTGATCTGCACGCGGGTTGCCTTTGGAGAAAGCACGTATACACGCGGTTTTGGTATAGCGAAGTAGCGTATGCATAATAAGATTTAATATTTCAGGTTGTTGTTGATTCTGGTGGTTGTTGCAGAGTTCTGGGCTCTGGTTTGTGTTTCTGTGTTCTTGATGACAGGGTTTCAGTGATTCAGTATTGGGTGATTTAGAGAATTATGATGCAAGTATAAGTTGATGATTGTATTGCAGAAGTGTTTGTTTTGTACTCATGGATCCATTCTAAAAATTGATGAAACGTGGTCCCTGTAGGAAAGAAGGTTGTAGCCTTCTGTAGGGTCAGCACCTACGTACTAGTAAATGGATCGGCTAGTAAAAGAGTTGAGGGGGTTGTAGCTCCCTTCCAGAAGTAGTTGGAAAACGAGAGAGGGTTGTAGCCCTCTACAAGTTGTAGCCTGCGTACTGGTAAAGGACTGCACCAGTACATTGTAAAAGAAGTTTCTTATTAAAGAAGAAAGAGACGAATTGCAGGAGGTGGTTTTCACCCACATTGGGTTTCCACCTTATATCATGGTGTTCATGTGTGTGGCTTTTATGTGATGATCTGTTCTGTTATACTGCACCTGTTTACTGTCAATGTGGTTAATAATGTTCTGATGCATTTACTGAAGATAAGCTAACTGAATCATAAGATTTCTGGATATACGCTAGTTGCTTTAGACACAGTAGCGTGTACACGCGGGTTCACTTAACTGAAGTAGCGTATATGTTTCTGAGCATGAAATTTGAAAAGTTTTATTGATCTGATAATACTGATTCACCCCCCCCTCTCAGTATTATTTCCAACAATTGGTATCAGAGCCAGGTCCTTCAGAGGAAGCTTGATCGCTTGAAGGAAAAGATCCATCAGAATGGCTAATCCAGAAAGAGAGGCACACATCAGGCCACCAGTCTTTGAAGGGAACAATTTTACCCACTGGAAGATAAGAACCACTGCATATCTACAATCACTTGGAGCAGAAGTTTGGGGAATCGTAGAAGGAGGATACAAATTCCCATCAGCAACTCCTACATATCCAGCAGAGAAAAAGCAATATGAGCTCAATGCCAAAGCTGTTACTGTCCTATTGAGTAGTTTGACACAATCAAAATTTATGAAGATCATGCATTTCAAATCAGCTAAGGAAATATGGGACAAAATCGTTACAAGCTACGAAGGAGATGATCAGGTAAAAAGAGCAAAGCTTCAAACTCTCAGAATCTGGTATGAAACTCTTAAGATGCATAGTAATGAAAGCATAGCTAATTATTTCCTGCGTATGGATGAGATTGTAAATTGTATGAGGGATCTGGGTGAAGAATTTGAGGAAGTTGTCTTAGTTGAAAAGGTTTTGAGATCTCTGTCTGCTAAATTTGATTCTAAAGTATCTGCCATAGAAGAAAAGGAGAATGTGCAGAAAATCACCATGTCACAGCTTCACGGGATCTTAACTGCTTTTGAAATGCGACAAGAGGTACCATCAGAAGCCGCATTCGAAGCGTCAGAGGAAGAAGATGAGGTAAATTTTGTCAAGAATCTTGAACGGGGAACTGGACAGTTCAAAGGTAAGCTACCTTTCAAATGTTTTCTATGTGGTAGAGTTGGTCACTATGCTGCTAGATGCCCTCATAACAAAGGAAAGATATCTGAAGAAGATGGTAGAAGCTATTATACCCATATTAAAAGTCCATTCAATGATAGTGAAGATATTAGAAGTCTCATGGCACATGAAAAGAAGAATGCTTCATCCAATAATAGTGAAGATATTAGAAGTCTCATGCCACATGAACAGAAGAATGCAGAAACTGAAGAAGTTACCAAATTAAATGAACAATTGGAGACAGAAACCAGGGTAAGGGAGCAATTGCAGGATATAGTAAAGGATCAGAGCATAACTATTCAGAGAATTGAATCAAAGATCCTCTCTCTAAAAGAAGATCTTAAAAAATCAAGAGAACAGAACAGAGAAGCTCTTGAAGATCAAGAACATGAAGTGATCAAACTAAACCGACAAGTGGAAGAAGGAAGAAAAGCTGAAGAAGACCTAAGGAATCAATATCTGGAAAAGGAAGAACAACATCAAGTTGAGGTAAATATCTTGAAAGGTAAATTAGAAGAAAAGGATAAGCTTTTACGATTTCAAGATAGTATTAAAGTCTTGGATGATATTCTTAATAGTCAAAGGTCTCCTGCTATCAAAACTGGTCTTGGTTTTCATGAATATGTTGAAGGTGAATCTAGTTCACAAGGTGAGGCAAGAAACTCTAATGAGAAATCTGAAATGCTGAACAAGGAACAACCAAGGAAAGAAATTCCTCAAGGAAGATCCTTTACTCCTAACTATGGAAGTGATAGATGATTATTTCCTCCTCTGAATAATGTTGAATTTTATGTATGTCATAATCTTGGACATGTTGCAGCCAGATGTAGAAGTAGAATGGTTCAAGACCATTACAAAAGATCATCACATCACAGGTATTTCAGAGGATATTGGTTTTCCTGCAATGAATATGGACACAAAGCAATTGACTGCAATAGAAGGAACGTGAAATATGAAAGATGTTATACATGCAACAAATATGGGCATAAAGCAAGGGAATGCAGGAGCAGATTTCAAAATTCAAAACAAGAGGACCATACATCATCACAGTTCCAGGAATTGAAGAAGACAGAATTAGAGACAAAAAGGTGTGGAATAACTCAGTCAGCTGACACAACAGACACAGGGGAATCTGAAAGTGATGAATTTCAGTATTCCATCTTGAATACGCTGATATAATGAAGACAAGTCGCGTATATACGCGAGTTACAGGCTGCAAAGTCACGTATATGTAGAAAGGGCAGCAGAACAGACCCATGAAATGTTTCAGTCATGGTTGGCTCAGGCTCAGGGGGAGCATAAAGGGCAGCAGAACAGACTCAGGAAATGGTCATGGTTGGCTCACGCTCAGGGGGAGCATATACTTCAAATAATTCATTGTTGGCATTATGGTTAGAAGTTGCTGATGAAACTAAATGATACATCTTGTTGTTTGATCAAAGGAATGGTATTGCAGGCTTATGCGTATGGTACAGATCATATATGATAAATGATAGTTATTGCTGGTCTTAGAACCTGCATCTGCTCAGGGGGAGCATGGATGGATTGATACAACTTGGCATATACAAATGGGAGCCAAATCAGAAACTTCAGCATGTACTCAGGGGGAGTATGGACAGCAGAAGGTATACCAAAGAAGAGAATATATTGGTCTGCCCTTTGCCCTTGATGTCAAAGTGGGAGAGTGACTTGGTGTGGTGGTTGCCATCAAGTCCAAAGGGGGAGATTGTTGGCATTATGATACAAGTGTTGTCCTTGATGGCAACTCACTCAGAAGCAGGTACAAGTGATGGCAACTCAATCAGAGGACAGATCTTAGTACAGCAGGACAAGAAAGAGATATACGCAGGTTCATTAAGGAAAATTAGTGTATACACGCACGTTGGCTTCAGTAAAAGCGCGTACATGTGAAAACGTACCTTTGGTCCGTGGCAGTTAGTCCTTGGAAGTTGTGCCTATGGTTTTGGACCATGGTGTCTCGATGGTCGTGTCGATCCCTAGTTTTGAAGTTGATGGTATTGTGTTACTATGGTTTTGGACCGTGGTATTGTGAAGGGCCTAAGGCTATATAAGGAGAAGATCATTAGGCAAAGAGTGTGAAGAAAGGGGTGTCTGACGAAGTGAGAAGATCTGGTATTGCTGGTTATCTGTTCGGGACGCTTGGCAAGGGTCAGATCTGACAGCGAAGGTATAAGTAATTATTTCTAGATCTGCACGCAGGTTGCCTTTGGAGAAAGCACGTATACACGCGGTTTTGGTATAGCGAAGTAGCGTATGCATAATAAGATTTGATATTTCAGGTTGCTGTTGATTCTGGTGGTTGTTGCAGAGTTCTGGGCTCTAGTTTGTGTTTCTGTGTTCTTGATGACAGGGTTTCAGTGATTCAGTATTGGGTGATTTATAGAATTATGATGCAAGTATAAGTTGATGATTGTATTGCAGAAGTGTTTGTTTTGTACTCATGGATCCAGTCTGAAAATTGATGAAACGTGGTCCCTGTAGGAAAGAAGGTTGTAGCCTTCTGTAGGGTCAGCACCTACGTACTAGTAAATGGATCGGCTAGTACAAGAGCTGAGGGGGTTGTAGCTCCCTTCCAGAAGTAGTTGGAAAACGAGAGAGGGTTGTAGCCCTCTGCAGGTTGTAGCCTGCGTACTGGTAAAGGACTGCACCAGTACATTGTAAAAGAAGTTTCTTATTAAAGAAGAAAGAGATGAATTGCAGCAGGTGGTTTTCACCCACATTGGGTTTCCACCTTATATCATGGTGTTCATGTGTGTGGCTTTTATGTGATGATCTATTCTGTTATACTGCACTTGTTTACTGTCAATGTGGTTAATAATGTTCTGATGCATTTACTGAAGATAAGCTAACTGAATCATAAGATTTCTGGATATACGCTAGTTGCTTTAGACACAGTAGCGTGTACACACGGGTTCACTTAACTGAAGTAGCGTATATGTTTCTGAACATGAAATTTGAAAAGTTTTATTGATCTGATAATACTGATTCACACCCCCCCCCTCTCAGTATTATTTCCAACAGCTTATCTTTCTTCTGAGCGGGTGTCGCGGTATGCTTCCTTGGGGAAGCACGCACCTGTACCAGATTTTTCTGCTTCTCCTTTGCAGCAGGTTGGTTTTCTATCACAGTGGGTTTTTTATCTTTTTCCATGGACTGTTTTGGCCTTGGCAACCTCAGCGCCATGGGCGCCACAGTCATGGCTTCAGCACTGGATTCTTCAGGTCCTGGGGCATCAGGTACAATGGCTTCCAAAATCAAAGCTTTGAAAGGGTTGGTGGCAATTATCCTTTCCATAAACAACTCACGGGGTTCTAGAGAAACATTTGTGTGTGCGAAGAATTCCTCCCAAAATTCTCAGCTCATGAGCGACAGACAAAAAATTTCAAAACAACTCTAAGGGCGCAAAGTGTTCTCTGTTGGGTCGGCATGCGGAATTTATAGGGGGTTTTGAATTCAAATCCGACTGTTCCCCCCAAATTTTGACAATTAATGTTGTTTTGGTAGCGGATCTTCAATATTTTTTTCCTTAAATGTCGCCATCCCGCTCCCCTCAATCGTCTCCTGGCTATCAAGTCATGAACTATGACTTCAACAGTCACTTTTCTGTTGCGCTGCGTGGCACGTTTCTCCATGGCACAACTTTTTGTGTGTAGCTCCCAAGATTACATCTTCATCATCTTTCTCTTTCTGCGTAGTCCTCCAACCTTGGCAGTGTAGTTTATAGTCCCACTCTCCCTTACAACTGCCTAGAGCACTAAGACCGTCCTATCACCATATAGTCATTACGCAGGATCCCCTGTATATAGCTTCAATAAACTCCCATTCACTCTCCTCAAAAAAGGTTCTCCATTCAGTTTTGCGAGATGAATTGTGCCTTCATCTGTAATTTCTTTGATAATATATGGCCCCAGCCAATGCATCTGAAATTCACTTGAAAATTTAGTGAACTTACTATCATATAACAAGACAAGATCATTTACCTTGAATGTGCGAAGCTTGATGTGGTGATCATGCCATGCCTTTTCACATTCCTTTTGTATTTGTTGATGGAATCTAGCCAAGAATCTTTCCTCTTCAAGCTCCATTAACTGTGCGAGCCATTCTTCCAAGGCTTCGCAATCTGCCATACCTGTGAGAGCTGTTATGCGCAGACTAGGCACAATATACTCCATCGGCATTACAGCTTTGACACCATATACCAATCTGAATGGCGTTTGTCTTATCAGCTTATTGCAAGTAGTCCTATACACCCATAGTACTACAGGTACATGCACATCCCAATCATTTCGTTGTGCGTTGCAGATCTTTGTCAGTGCATTCTCCAAAATCCCCTTGAAGGCCTCAATAGTTCCATTGGCTTGTGGGTGATACGGTGTACTCTTCTGATGGTAGACCTAAAATTATTCAGTTAACATGATAATCATTTCATTCAGAAAGTGCATACCTCTGTCGCTCATCAACACTTTCGGATAACCAACTCTGGTTAAGACATACTCAAACAAAAAATTTGCTTTTGTAGTCCCTCTACAATCCTTAACTGGTTGTGCCTCTACCCATTTGGTTATATATTCCATAGTAGTGATGATATAGCGGGCACTAGTTTTCTTCCCTTGGGGTTGAATTGGCTGAATGAAATCAATCGCCCATTTTTCAAATGGCTACAGAGACACTTGAGGTTGTAATGGAAATGCATCCCTTCGTGATGGTATGCTCGTTCTCTGACATGAATCACACGCCTTACAATATGATTTGGAATCCTTATGCAGCATTGACCACAAAAGACCTATGCACAAAATATTTATCACAGTCGCCTTTCCTGCATAGTGTCCTCCCATAGCCCCTCCATGAGCTTCAATGAGAATGCTATTTCTCTCAAAGTCTGGCACATATCTTCACAATATTTCATCAGCACCCATCTTATACAAATGTCCTGCAATCACTGAAATGCTCATCGTGCACATTACGAGTTCCTTCTTTTTCTCACCTATATACCCTGAATCTGTTGCCATCCTCATAGTCAAAAAGTGAATAATATCTGCAAAATGATTATCTGCTACGCGCACCGTGAAGAGCTGCACATCTGGAAACCCTTCCTCCAAATTGGTAGGTTCCTCTCCTATTTTGATCCGCGATAGATGGTCAGGTCTTGCGTTTAACCTTCTTGGCTTCACAATTACTTCAAATTCATACTCCTGGAATAGTAGAAACCATTTGTAAACCTTCCCCCCCAACACAAGCTTATTGACTAGGTATTTCAAGGAAGAATGATATGTGTACATGTTGAAATGCCCTCCTAACAAATCGTGCCTTAATTTCTGCAGTGCGTAAACCATGGCCAATCCATCATGCTCAGTCATTGAATAATTCTTGTCAACATTCAATAATTTCCTACTCGTGAAGGCGATAGGGTGGTCCATTTCTCCTTCATCGGCCTGCGTTAACACTACACCTAACACAATGCAAGAGACATACACATGTACGTGAAATTCCTTTTTCCAATCAGGGAATAAAAAGATTGATGCGGTGACCATCTTTTATTTCAATACATCTAAGTTGTGCTAACATTCTTCATCCCAATATAATGTTGTATCCTTCTTCAACAATTTCTACATGGGCGCGGTAATATGAGAATATGCTTTGATAAATATTTTGTAATATCTGGTATGTTCTAGCATCGCACGCAACTTCTTAACACTCCTCGGGGCCTCCATATTCACTATCACCATGATTTTTGTAGGGTCCACCATCAGCCCTTGCTTGCACACCACATGACCTAGCAAAATTCCAAAGGGAACATAGAATAGGCATTTCTTCAAATTCAGCGCAATCTGATATCTGTGACACATATCCAACATCAGGCGTAGACTTGCTACATGGCACTTCACTAAATCGAACACCGTCCAATCATCAAAGTATACTTCCAAGAACTTATGGATGAACTCTTTAAATGTTGCTATAACTACGCGAGAGAATATCGCAGGCGCATTCTTGAGTCCAAATGACATCACAGTATACTAGAAACAACCCCATTCTGTTGCGAAGGTTGTTTTGCTCCTATCCTCTGGCGCGATCTTGATCTGATGATACCCTAAAAACCCGTCAGTGAATGAGTAGGCCTCCTGCCCTCCAACATTGTCTAATACTTCATTGGTAAATGGCATTGGGAATGGATCATGGACACAGGCATCATTAAGCTTCCTCAGATCTACACAAATCCTTATTTCACCCTTCTGTTTCTTCTCCTGAACCACCATCGAGCTCACCCAATTAGATTCCTCCACAGGTTCTATGATGCCTGCCTCCAACATCTTATCCAACTCCTCACGAACCTTTTCCTTGTATTTGGGATTAAGATGATATGGCCTCTACTTAATAGGCTTCGCATCTAGCTTCAGCATAATATTCATGATGCCCAAGTCGCCTATTATGCTCTTCAGGTTTGAAAAATTAGTAGGAAAAAGATCCTAGTACTCACGTAGTAGCTCAACAACTTTATCCACAGTGGCATCATCCTAGTAATCCCCAATCTTTGCAAACTTTGGTTCTGCTTCAGTACCAATGTTTACTTGCTTTGTTTTCAATGGTGTGGTGATGTCCGGGTTTTCTATTTGCAGACCTTTGACTTCGCGATACCCTTCTACTTCTGGGATATTAAGATTCCTTGGATCGTCATCCTCCTCTTCAGCGGTCACATTATAACATTCTAGCACATGGTGCAGCTGGGTGCTCCAATCTAGTTGGACCCACTCCAATGGTTCTTGCGGTGTTCTGAAGATAACTGCCTTAATTTCCTGTAGAGCTTCATCAATGCTCACGAAGCCATCTTCAAAACTGAAGGTCAATAAGAATCCTTCCCTTAAGATATCCCACTCCACGGTGCCATGGTAAGCTCCATTTCTAGATACCAGTTCATGGGAATTGTGTCCAAGGTATGGAAAAATAAGTGTACCCACTCCAGTTGTAGGTCCGTTCCATAAGATTTAGTCCATTTTGCTAGGTGATCGTGTGGATCATCCTTCCCACTATATTTCTTAGCTAATCTAGTGTTAGGCGCCAAAACTGTAACCTCATCATTCTTTTGTAATCCCTCCATCCATCAAAGATATACTTGTGTGTACCCCACCATTGTGCGAGCCTAGTGCGCAGTGCCAAATCTAATGCTTGGAAGCAGTGATATTCGAGGACTTCACGCTCAAATGCATCCAAAAACTTATCTATGTTAGTTAAACCATCATAATAGGGTAAATTCCTTACCTCCGACGAAACACAGCGCAACAATTTCGTCATCATATTGTAGCGCATTGTAGATACTTCGTGCAAACGATTCTACCAGTGTTCCAACTCTTCATCTGAATCAGAGGTGCAGGAACTTTCCCGATCCCATGTAATCCATCCATCTACCATCGGATTGATCCAGTCCTGGTCTTGCACTGTTATTTTATAGATCTGGTCCAATTCATCCTCACTTTCTTCATAGTCACGGACTAGTTCAGTGTAGTGCGCCCCTTCTGCAAGGTCCAATGGCACTACAACCTGAAGTGATTTCCTTTCAAATGACATTGTCCTCTTCTTCAATTTGATGACCCCATTCATGTCAATGGCCCAGTCAATTCCTAGGAGTGCAGGGTATGGATTACTGTCATCAACGATCTCTATCACTTCAAAGTTAGCCATTTCACTCACACCTTCTATATCAACTGTGACTTCATATAATTGTCCCATAGGGATGATCTTCTACTGGTTCACCATTCTGAGCTGAATTAGAGACCACTACAGCATAGGTCTCCCCATCCTTTCCCATGTTTGCTTCAGCAACATGTTCGCATTAGATCCCAGATCCAAAATGACCTGATCCATTTCATAGTCTCCTATCTGCGCGGTGAAACCCATCTCATGCCTTGTTCGTGCCTTATGTTTGTCAATTTTTTAACTACGCGATGTCCATCAAGGATGTTCTCTTTGCTGGAACATTTTTTTATTAACTCCTGCAAACCCTTCATAGCTTTGCTATCGCGCAACAGTTTCATGCAGGTCTCCAAGAACATGGTAAGGACAGAGGGATCCACCTCTGTAGGCGCACTGGTTCCTTGCACTTTGTTTTGCATTCCTGAGGTGGAGACCTCAACGAAGCTCTTCTTGGCTTCCATAAAACTTTCCATAGTGTGCTCTAAATCAAAACCAACTTCCTTTTCTGGGGCCTTGCGGGCCCATCCATCTCCTTCAGGTTGTTTACCCTTATCATCACTAGTTTTTATTCCACTCCTCAACACTATATTCACGCTTTGATCCTCTTCAAAGGGCTCAACCCTCATCATCTGTAAGTTCTGCGTCAGCTGCTGAGGCCGCGCCTTTTTTTCCCGCATCTTGGCTATCAGCACCAGGCATTCTTCTATAGTATGGTCAAACTGGATGCAGTGTTGACATGACAGGTGTGTCTGATTCTGACACTCCCGCGTGTGGTGTCATGGTATCTCGGAATTGTAGCAAATAACCTATCTGTGACCTCTACCAGGTCCTCCTCCTCCATGGCCTCATCCTCTTCCCTGATAACCTTCGCGCACTCCTCCAGTGCTCTGCAATGGGGGCTGAGTTTCTGCTTTCATCCAGTATGTAGGTGTTCTTTCCATCATCAGCTCATAGCTATGATAGTGGTGCTCATCATGGCCCACAGATTTACAGAAGTCACATAACAACTATTGGGGTGTCTGAATGAAGTTTTGAAGCACATGACAATTATCTGTTGCGTGTTTTCCAGCAATCTAATCAATAGCACACCATAGCACAACCCCCATGCTCAGCTCTGTTGGGGCTTCCAACTTTAGGGGAATAGGTCCCCCTCCTGTAATATAATTAGCAAATGTGAGACAGTGGTCTTTATTATGCCCATGGCTCTTACACTTCAAACACTAGACTTCTGTGCACACCTATGGTTTAGTCTCCTTGTCTTTCTTCAATGTTTGCAAATCTAAATAGAGGCTCTGTAACTAGGAGTGAATCTGTTGTACCCCCAAGGCCAGATCCTAAATGGGCATTGCATGCAACCTCATTGTGATTTCCAAGGTTTCTGCCTGAGTTCCTATCTCCTGTTGCGATGGAGCAATCCTTAGGTGGGGCAGAAGAAAATCTATAAACCATTCGCGGTGCTGACCGTTTGTGAGATGCATGTTAGCTTCTCGAATCGCACATTTCAACCTTTGATATAATTCCCAAGGTGTCTCATCAACCCTCATCATGATTTCCTTAAATCCAACTATTGATTGTGAGTCAAACTTAGGCTTACTAAACTCTTTGTTTAAAGTGGCCTTAGTATCTACTAGCGATGCCAAAGGATTATCAGAACAATACTTAATGTACCAAGTCAACGTGTGATCCTATAGAGCAGTAACCAACTATGCATTCTTTATATTGTCATCAGTAATCTGCTGCGTTGTCTACACAGCATTCGCAACAAACCAGAACTGCTTTGTATCTTCATTCCTAATGCCTTTGAAAATCGATAGCTTCATCGTCTTTTCCATGGCGGATGGTGGTGGTGGATGTGGAGGTGGAAGTGTGGGTTAAGGTGTATGCGGTGGGGGTGGAGATGGAGGTGGAGTGGATGGCTAATGTGTTCACAGAAAACCCTATGTTATCAACTGAACAACGCATCATGACGGAGTTCATTCCACCCCTTCGTCGTCACTCAATAGAGGTTCAATCAATGGACTATACTCTGGTCATGATCCTTCACGATTTCTAAAGAGTCTTCCACTTCACATAGCTCCAAACATCAAGGCAATGGCATAACCCGTTTTTCACACAACAACATTTTAATCCAAGTATTCAAAGATCTTAAATACTTACCTCACGGTCCTTTGAAAAACCTTCGCTTTGCTTTGTTGTAGCTAACCAAGGTATCAACCGCAAACTCTATAACAAATCCTCCTATAATTCAATTGATCCAATGATCAACAACCCGCCGATCTTGTCTTTAGAGGCTTCTAATCGTCGTACCAGTTCTGGAGTCCACACTATTGGTTCGTCAAGCTTCCACCTCCCTTGACCATCTGCCAACTTAGCTAATCACTCGTATAATTCGATTGGGAAGGTGCAAAAGAAAGTTTCTTGTATCTTCGTATACAAATATTTGTCCAACCACTACTCCTTCGATAGGCATAGGTTCCTATTTTCTTGCACCGCAAACTCGTGAATCTTCCAATCCAACCACTTCTCAATTTCTTTCTTGGTCAGATTCTAGTGATGTGACATCACACATATCCTTCAAGCACATCCCAGTCACGACAACTGAACCATTTTTTGGCTTAGGGGGTCTTGACCTAGGTTCAGAGTTAGTTGCGCCAACCAACAAAACCCTACACTACTGACCCTTTCGGCAACAACCCATGTTGCGCAGGCTGTAGTCTCACTCGAAGAAGTATGGGGGGATGTTGGAACCAAGTTTTCGCATCCATAGATAAGTGTGATGTCTTTTAGTGCTTTAGATCTTCCTTCGCATAGATCTATAAGCCCCTAGGGCTTGGTACTGCAACTCTATTCAAACAGTCTTTAGATCTTCACAGAGGTCTACAATTGGATTTTGCGGACCTTTATCAGTTGATTTATCTACTTACTCGCACCAAAGGACAATCCTAGATTAGTGTTCGATCAAATCTACTTAAGTTATTTAGAAAACATTACAGGATTCATCACACTCTTCACGAAAGTATTTAACATGTATTGCATTCATCTATTAAGACTTATTCAAGTGAATCGCGCATCATTAGATCAATAGTTCATAAATACATTATTCATCCACAACATCTATCGTAAATAGAAGTAAACATAAAGAAACAGATATACACATGAACTATTCGATAATCTTCTTTATTGATCTTCAGTTTAGTTTTATAGACTCAAAACTACGTTGTCCACTCAGCCGCAGGGGGCTGCGCACTTAGCTGCGGACTCTACCTAGGCTTCTGCACACTCAGCTGCAGAGGATTTCTCTCCTATCTAACCCACTTATCTGCACTATTACTTCTAAGAACCCATTCGTCATCCACATAGGTTTGCCTCAGACTCTCTAAGACACACCTATTTGTAGCCTCTTTCATACAATCCCATGGTCTGCAGACCATGGGTGGATCTTCAAAACTGACTCAACCTTTACACAAACAAGGGGTTAAAACCCCTTTGATTCCTAATCCTCTACACGCTCTGCATCCATAAATCGTGGAGACTTTACATTTCTTATAAAAATGGCATCAAAACTTGGGTTATTTTAACCCCAAAACTGGCCCAAGGGACCCCATCCCAACAGTGAGTGTTACAAAAATAGAACATACCATGGACTTAAGGGTCATTCTCTTACGAATAGGATCCTTACGAACAGATAACCAGGATGATCGCGACATGGTCTAAAATATCAAGGATCTTGAAATCAATGTGGTCGCACTGCCACTCCCGACCCTCCATGCATTACATCAATGGGTCTCAGATGAGTTGCAGATCAGGGAGCAGCGCGCCCTCACAGTCCTCAGTGAATGCAAAGTCAGCAATGCGTAGATGTACGAGGAAAATACAAAGGCACGGAAGGAGAAAGAGGAGATGCAAGTGCGAAGCACACACCTAAAGATAGTAATTGAGTAGGTCTGTCCAACAGTTCCATAATTTCATATCCCAGATGATGCATAGGCCGAAACCAAAGTCAGGAAGTTAGCTATTGCGGTGCTTGATGCCAAAAATGAGGTTGGGAGAGTCACTTTTGACTTCCAAATCCATATATCCAAACTCAAGCTCAAACTTCAACCAACCACACCATTGAAAGTTCGGGAACGAAGAAGCACAGCTATAAAAGAATCCATGGGTCAACTAGACATCACAGTTCAGGGTTGCGACCAACTCTTCACTCGGGAAATGGCTCTATGGGATACACTGTAGGAGGATCCTACGCTGCAATAGTTGAACAAAAAGATCAGGGAAGTGCAACACCAATATGATGAGATCAGTATGATGACGCGGACGTTAGCATCAGTCCAGCGCTTCACACGCTTGCAGGAAGGAAAGTTGATGTTGATACAGATCTAGGAGTTGTAGAAAAAGCAGTCCTTGTTACAAGACCGGCTTCAGCCTTGGACAGAGGAAGCCATCCAACTTTCAAAGAACATTCATGAGAAGTTGAAGGCCATGCAACAGACCCAGAGGACTATGCAACTTGCAGTAGAGGGACCAACCATAGAGAAACTGGTTCAGGAGGTATAGTAAGCAGTAGAGTAGAGTACCGCGGAGCTTCAGGCATTCAACAAACTTCACCAAAAAGTGCAACAACCAGCTGAGTGACTCAAGGGCGAGTCATGATCTATGTGTTTGGGGCCTGTTGGGATGGGGTCCCCCGGGGTAGAGGTGAGTTAACTTTAGTTATTTTTTGTAAATAATTTCATAAAAGATGTAAATTCTTTGCGAAATTTGGACGCAGAGTGCGTAGATAGATAGGAATCAAAGGGGTCTTAGCCCCTTGTTTTGGTCAGTTGTGAAGACTCACCCATGAGCCAAGGGCCATGGTATTGTATTAGGAAAAGTATAAATAATTGAGTCTTAGCAAGTCTTGGGGATAACTTTAGATAGAGGATTGGGTACATTGAAGAAGTTTTGTTGTCTTGGGAAAGTGCTAAGGCAGGAAGGCTATGCTTCGTACGCTTAGGTAGAGAAGGGAAGGCTCCTACAGCTAAGTGCGCAGGAGGCCTGGGTAGAGTCCACAGCTGAGTGCATGGACCCTTGCAACTGTGTGTGCAGGGTCGGGAATATGTAATATGTGAATGAAAGATCAATAAATACAACTTTTTGAAGAATTACTAAGTATTCCCACTGAATCTGTTTATGTTATATGTTTTCGATTAATGATATGTTTTCTGAAATATTGAATGAATGCTACACAAATTCACTGAATCTGTCTTAATAATATATGGAATGAATGGTTATCCACTTCCACGAACTTATAAGCTATTTCTCTTATGTTTTCTGACGAATTAAGTAGATCTACATGAACTCCAATCTAGGGTTTCCTTTTGATGCGCGAAAGTAGGTAAATCACTTATTTAAAGTCTGCATTTGTTGAGTAGGGGCCTTCGTGAAGGTCTGAAAGCGGTTAACCTAGTTATAGCAAAAGAGCCCAAGAAGTCTATAAATCTACGGAGAAGCATATTTAAGGTGCTAAAATACATCACACTTGTCTCTGGATGTAGAAACTTGGTTCTTGCATCCCCCAATGTTGCTTTGGGTGAGACTGCAGCCTACACTACGCAGGTTGTTTAAAATGGCCAATAGTGTAGGGTTTCATTGGTTGGCGCAACTCACTCTGAACCTGGGTCAAGATCCCCTAAGCCAACAAGCACACACATTTGACACAATGTTCTCATGTGGAAACCCATAGGGAAAAAACCACCAAATTAGTGTTTTCTTATGATGTAAATTAAGCACCTACTTAATTACATATGTTTATTTGTGAGAACCCACCCACAAGAGGCACCGACCCCCTTAGGTTAGCAAGCACCAACCTGCCAACAGGAACCAATCTCTTCTGAATGTAGGCACCAACCTACTCTTGCCATTTTTCTACTATTTCATACATATTTCAAACTCAAAATAGTGGCAGAAATGGTTGGCTGCAGAAACAACTTCTGCTCTCATTCCACTGTTGTTCTGCAGAGTCCTTTTGGTCTCATGCATCTTCTCTTTTCTTGCTACTCACAGTGACATATCCTCAGCACTCTGCCTTCTCTCCCATAGGCTCTGTGCTGCACACTCTTCAGCTCTACCCTCATTGTTCTTCTCACATCAAAAATGTTTCTCTCGTTGCACCAACACTCTCTCACTGCTCAGTGCTTAGACCACTCTGTCTCCTCTCATAGCTCTAACTCCTTAGCATTTCAACAATATGCTCTGCTGCACCACATTGCTCAATGGAAATCGGTGGTTTTGATCCACTGATGCACATTGCACCAAGTTGTTTCTATTTCCTATGTCCATACTGCCCAAGTGTACTTCGGCATGGATCCTTTTGTTGTTTGTGTTTCTGTCGATTGAACTCTTTCATAGTATTAAATATAGAGATGGACCTTCAAGTTCTTCACTGACTTACTGCATAAACCTCCATGCTGAGAATTTAATTTTAGGCAGTCTTCTTGTAGCGTTGTTTTAATCAATCCTAATTGACCAAGACTGCAACTATTTAACTGTCAACCCAGGGTAGGTCTTGTTGTTTCAATGGAGTTTGCACTATCTTTGTCGATACACTATAGCCAATAGTGAAAATATAAAATAGTAAAGAATGTCGCTAAATCAATTGCAGAAACTAAATCATTCATGCAAAAATTAAAACACTCTACTGAAATGAAATCACACTTCACAATTACCAGAGCAAAGGCGCATCACACATGGTACTGATAACTACACTAGTTGGTCAACTACCATACAACTAATAAAATCAGTGTAACAACATAACATAATTCTAGAACTGAAGCAGATATATTCTACAAATTATACAATGACAACAGAAAACCATACAAACAATAAAAGAGAGAAACAATAATATACAACTACTCTATCATTGTATTCCCTGCTAAAGAGGAGGGCCCTTCCTCGCTAGTAGGGGCACAGGAATGAACACAAGATTGGTTAAAGAATCAACTTAGAAACAACAACAACATCTTTGCAATGTCTTTGATATTAAAAACAATTAAAAGTTACAAGATCAAAATAACAATGCTCTCTATGTCATCTCCCATACATGAGAGATTAAGTTTCTCTTATAGTTATTACATACCCAAAATCAGGAATAGATCAGTCATGAGAATCTCATGATTCTCATGCTGATCATAAAATAGAAATCATTATAACCAGTTCCTAAATACAAATTCTATTCAAATACATTGGTTAAGATCACAACCACTTGGATCTGTCACTTTCTAAATAAACAATTCATAACTTCCAATAGTTGTTGTGTGGAATAGTACCCATGACTTTTCCAGCTACGGTGTAACAACATCCTATGGTCAAATGATGGTTTTGGATGTAACAACAATCATTGGGTAACAACAACCTTGTAATGACACTTGAGGTGTAACAATGGTAACCTGTAACAACAACGCGGTGTAACAACAATACTTGTAACAACATCATGGTGTAAGAGCAAGATCTATAATAGCACATAGAGTTTAGCATCAATCTATTCCATCCTTCTCTTAGACTGATCAACGTGGTTGTTCATTCCATAACCTTGTTCTCGCAAGCAACACCTGAAAAAGAGGAGAGGATCCAAAAGACTTCTCCAATGCTTACCCCAGTTAGCCATAAAAAGGAATATTGCATCGTTATATTTAGCAAAAATGGAAAAATAACATGATGGAAAAATAGGTTGTGCTCAATAAGGAAAAAGGTGATGAACATGTAAAGTTTTGTTGGCCTGGAGGGAAAAAGGATCAAAATTGGGGAAAGAAAGTATAGGAAATAGGTATAAAAACTACACCCAACATCTCCCCCCAACTGAAGCAATTGCATGTCCTCATGCAAAACCTCAGTTTCTCCTACTATACCTCTGATGCAAGTCCGTAAAATTATAGGCACCAACAGTGTCTTCACCAAGAGACCTGTATCCCTGAGTAGCCATCAACTGTCACAGCTAGGATTCTTCTTCATAGTCACACAAGTGGTAATACAACTGGTATTCCTCCACTGGTAACCAAATCAGAGGATATTTGAATCTAAGTCCGATCCAGAAGGCTCCCAATGTTTGCACCACCCAGGCATATTCTGGTACTTGTGTAACAACAACCACAAAATTCCTGAACTCAAAAGGATCTCCTTCTTGTAATCCAACACTATAGGCTTCAGTGCGCTTAAGGCACCTTGTTAGTGCTCGACTTTTCATTTGTGCATAAAGATTAAGGCAAATCCCCACAGTCCCTTTTTTGTAAGTGGTTGATTGTTCCCTGATTCTCGGGGTACTTAGAAATAACTTGAACTCACGTCTCAATTCATAAACCATTCTTGGTTCTTCCGTGATCCATAATGCTGCTCTTTCTTCATTAGTCTCAGCTGACTTCATGGCCAAATGCCATTCAATTTGATTCCTCATAAAAGAAAGCAAGGCTCGCAACTACAAATCCCGCATATAAGAGAAAACACTTGCCACCATCTTTGTATTGGCATATTTACACAACATGTTATGCAAAAATAACTCACAAAGTAAGCTTTGTTCATCAAAATCACAAGCACGAAAAATTCCAAAAAACTTACAGGTAGAATAACCCAAATAAGTTCTGTTTTAAAAGACTAATTTTAACTTAAACAACTAATAACATTCCCATAGGAACATTGGATATGATGGGGAAGGCCTCCTGTATGCTTGCAGGTTCAAAGCAAGCTCACGAAGCTTCATCTTATCATTGGTTAGATCCAGAACCTATCGCTGTAACAATTGCAATTGTTCATCTTTCTTCTTCATAGCTTCCTTATGCCTCTGCTCTTCCCATTCTTCATTTAACCATTTCTCCCTTAGTGAATTCATCATCTTCTTATGTGACTTGAGCAAGATCATTTCCTCTTGCAGAGAGAGTGATCGCTGCCTCCATTTTTGTAACTCTGGTATAAACAACATTCTTTTAGAACACCATCCTTCATCAGGACCTGGTTTTCTCCCACATGCACTAGCAATTGAAAGTGTATGTTATAGATCCATTTGGGCACATCACTCCCATCATTCAGATCAATACTATTGGGGCTCATCAAACCCTAATTTAGTTGCTACATGCCCTAGACAAGTCAACACTTTGAATGCCTCCTTCCCTGAGAGTTTCTTGGCCTGAAGCCCTCCAGAAATGCCTCCTTGAGGGACCAGCACAGGCTTGGTCAGGGGCAAGTGCACTTCAGTGCAAGTAGGCCCATGTCAAGGTGCTTTTCAGAGCACTTAGGCCCACTTTGACCTATATTGGGTGAGATTGAGTGAAATCATCATAGGGTTCTGGAGATATTCTTATCTTCTAGAGCCATCTAGAAGATTCCCATACTTATCATCTCCTATGACCTCGAAATTGGATAGGGAATGAGTTAAGTAACCTCCTATCCTCTCATACCTTCCTCCATGGAAACTAACCCTAAGTTTCTAAGGCCATTTGATACCCTCATTTTTGACCAAACCACCATCATTTTCCTATAAATTGAGCACTCATCTAAGTGATCAGGGGCTGGACTTTGAGAATTTGTAAGGAGATATTGTTGGTGTGAGGTTTGAGATTGTAAGTAAGTATTTTTATGTTGTCGGAGTGTTGTTCTTTTGATGTGATGTTGGTTGGAACCCAAGCTGGAAGAGTGACAATGGATTGGACTTCATGGTTGTAATTCTTCCTTCTACTAACTAAAGTTGTTTACACCTTTTCCCATATTCTTGTCTTTATGTATGATGATTATATGTTTAAATTCTTTCGATTCCATTTGCTTATAGTAGATAGATCTCTTGCTTTGATTGGATTTTTTCCTCTGTTTACAATTGTCGGTACTTGTCGAGCGGATTAAGTTCGAGAAGGAGTGACAGGAGCCAAACAAAGGAGACAAAGGGAAAGCAAAAGTTGACAAGTAGGTCC
The DNA here is from genome assembly GCA_031772625.1 of Pinus tabuliformis. Classification (NCBI taxonomy): domain Eukaryota; kingdom Viridiplantae; phylum Streptophyta; class Pinopsida; order Pinales; family Pinaceae; genus Pinus; species Pinus tabuliformis. Next base: position 1,294,270,675 of record CM062805.1, read on the forward strand.
CTTGTCTTATTTATCTTCTATAGAAAAAGTTTAAGCACTTCAAATTTGTTTTTCTAGGTGTAGCTACCCACCTAGGGAAATTATGTTTATCCGTAGATGCAAAATTCCACATAACAGTGCAACAGCCTCCCGAGAGTGAAACTGCTCTATTTCAGCTGCTACTTCTTGTGTAACAACAATGTTATCAATGGGTTCTTGTGTAACAACTTCTTTTTCTCCCTAGTTAGCTTCTTCTTCCACTATTGGTTCTTGTGTAATAGTAGTGTCATCCACAGGTTCTTGTGTATCATTTACCCCCTGGTTAGCTTATTTTTCCATTGTTGGTTCTTGTGTAATAGTAGTGTCAACCACAGGTTCATGTATATCATATTCTTCTTTTTCCCCTTCGTTAGCTTCTGCTTTGACTGTTGGTTCTTGTGTAATAGCGGTGTTATCCAAGGGTTCCTATGTATCAGTTACCAAATTACTCTCTGGGGAATTCTCCATCTCAGTTGTTGGTTCTTGTGTAACAGCAACGTCTTCAACGGTTTTTTGTGCATCAGCTTCCTAGGACTCAGTTTTTGTTTCCCTTGAAACGGTGTCCATTGCACAGACTCTATACCCCACTTCCACTAACTCCTTAGCACAGGCCGTGCACACAGAACCCGGAACATTTTCCTCCTCAACCATATCTACAGCCTTAGCCAAAGTATCTAACCCTGGTTCCCATGCCTCTACCTTATCCTCTGCTAACTGCTTCTTTAACTTTTTAAACTTTCAATTTTAAGCAACAAGGATTAAGTCTCATTCTTACCTAGTGAGGAAGGTTCCTCCAGCCAAGCCTGCTCTTCATCTTCCTGCCTTGTTGCCTCCTTGTTCTTCTTATACATGGATGGGGACTTTGGGTTCCCACTAACCCTTACTCTCTGTTTCGGCCGCTTATCACCAATTGGCTTGTCAACTGGTCTCTTTCCAGCCCTTACTTTCGAGGGCTGGGGCTGCTCCTTGGTTTTTGTCGGAGCTTCCTCAGACATCCCAGCTCGCTTCCTGCGGTAGTCCTAGCCTTCTTTCTCATGAATTCATCCTAGCTCCTACCCTAGTGACTTAGGGCGTCAAGCAAAATTAGCTTGATGAGGCCGTGGTTTGTGATGCAAGTCTTTGGATGCACAACTGTCTTCACGGCCACGGCCATATGCCTGATATTCTCCAGCAAAAAGTATGGGAGGTTTATCATTTGTTGATGTCGGAGGTGATTTAACAACGGGAAGTGGTAATTGAATACAATTGTTTCCCTTCCCTCACATGTGATATACTTAATGAGGTAAAGGGCAACATCGGCCCATGGTTGGGGAAGCGACAACCTGTCAATTCCTCTTCCTTTCTTCACCAGTCATTCCTCCCCTTGGAGAAAATCCTCCTTCAAAGAGGGGTCATTAATTTTTTTGTTAAACCACCTTTTTCCCTCTGTTGGTAATGTCATCACACAGAAAATTACCTCCTCCGTAACTTCCAGCTACAACCCCATGACCTTTGTTTGATTCCTCTTTAAATTATTAGCGAATTCCATAGCAATTGCCCCGTTTGATCATTCCAGCCTTTCGAAAAACATAAACCAATCTGCATCTTTAAAAATTTGGTGCTTCTAGACAATTTTCCAATGCCTCTGTTGATCCTAGTTCATGTCGAATTTCTTCCCCACCCATTGCTACATTGTTTCAACGTTGTTCTCCTCTCTTCTCCTCCTTGATAAATCTGAAGTGATCAACAAAATTCCCAATTGCTCTAGCTCTGCAAACTGTTCTCCTCCACTTCTATCTGAGAGTTCAGAATGATGATGTAATGCTTCAGCAGAGGGTAAATGGTAGGTTGACGTGGTGAGCTTAAAGGAAAGGATTTCAAATCAGGATTCGTACTGCGTAATAATGTTTCCTTATTAATGCTAAGTTATGGAAGGTCTAGTCTGAGGTACAATTCCCTTTTCGGCATGATCGATCATTAAATGATAATGATTATGAGATCATCATACTTTGGCTTTGGCTTAAATGCTCACAGGTCATGCAAAGGTCATTTCATCATATAATTCCCCCCCTTCTTAAATGTGATGGCTGACCTTGGCCATCAAAAGGATATCGCATTAGATTGCCATAATTACTAAATAAAAGAGGATAGTGATATTACCGTTTCATGATGTACCTGGTGTGACGTGGAGAGAAGACATTGGTGACGAGGTGCATGAAATTAATTCTGATGGTCAAGGAAATTGCTCCCGAATCATGGTGATGTGTGTTGTATATCACAATAGATAATTTACTTGGATTATTTCTAGAAGTCGTCAGTTGTTACAGATGTAATAGCCAAGATGACTGTTATGTATTATTAGTTTCCACAAAAGATAAAAACAAAGAACTAAAATAGTCATGTAACAACATTATTGTAAGATATGCCTGAAATAACAAATGTTGTTTCAAAGTGTGTAACAACTGCCACATAGTGGTTTTCAACTGTTACAAAAATTGTCTGTCTATGCCCAAAAGAGGTTTTCACAGCCAGATTATTTTCATTATTTTATTTTCTTATTTTTGTTTTTATTTTTATTTTCTTATATATATATATATATATATATATATATATATATAGAGAGAGAGAGAGAGAGAGAGAGAGAAATAAGGTGTAACAACTGCTGACAAAGATTGGTTTTCAGCTGTTACACTTATTGAAAAATTATAATTTTGGCAGCACAGGGGGGTTTTCCCCTGCTCTTGTAATCTGAAGGTCTGAATTCATGACAATGTTAACAAATGAATCCATTGAAGAAGGTTTATGATATAACCGAAGACGATGCCCATTTGCAATCAATGGTGTCCTCGCACTGTCAATGGTAACCAAATTCATAGTCCCATTGTCAAATATTGCATCTACCTCATAGGGACCTAGCCATATGGTGCATAGCTTACCCTTGAAGTCCTTGAATCTTGAATCATATAAGAGAACCCAACCTCTTTTATGAAACTTCTTCTTCTTGATGAACCTGTCATGCCACTTAGCTCTCTACTGATGGATAATATTTGTTTGTTGGATAGCAGCCAGCCATTTCTCCTCCAATTCATTGAGCTGGTTCAACCTTTTCTTTTGTCACTGTAGCCAGATCCAAATTCACCTGCAATGTTTTTCTCAATGTCTTGATTTCGAACTCAATAGGGAATAATGGATTTTACCATACACAAGTTCGTATGGTGAGAATCCCATAGTATTCCTCCATATATTTCTATATTCCCACAACACTTCTGGAAGTTTATCAGCCCAATTCCTTCAGTGACTAGCCACAGTCTTGGTAAGAATCCCCTCAATGACTTTGTTGGTGTTTTCCACTTGTACATTTTTTTGTGGGTGATACAGTGTTGTGATTCTATGATGGATTTTATATTTTTCAACCAACTTTTGGATCATATGGGATGTAAACTGGGGCCCTCCATCTGTCACTATCTCCCTGGGTATCCCAAAATGGACAAAGATGTCTTCAAACAGGAAGTCTGAAATAGCCTGCTCTGTGGCTCTGGTTAGTGCTTTTGCCTCAACCCATTTTTTGACATAGTTAGTGCAGACCAAGATGTAGGATTTTTTTCTAGATGAAGTATTAGTTGGTTCAAAAAAATCCAAGGCCCATTTCTCAAAAGGTTGTAACACTATTTGATGCTGTAACGACATCTCATCTGATTGCAGTGGTTGGCCCATCCTTTGGCAACTATCACATCCTTTCATGAACTTCTTGGCATCCTGAAATATTGTTGGCCAATAATATCCTGTCGAAAGGACTTTGTATCCTATCTGCTTGTCTGCGAAGTGCCCTCCACAAGGTTCCTCGTGACAAGCCTTAAGGATGTCAAAGATCTCATCTTCCCTAACACAACATCTGATCTGAAAATATGGTCCAGTGTGATAGAGATTCCCATCTATCCAGGTATAGGTAGCACTCTGCTGTATGATTTTTCTCTTTTCCTTGGAGGACAAGTATTGTGGAAACTTCCCTGTAGCAAGATAATTGGCTATATCTGCATACCATGGTGAGTAAGTAGAAATAGCAAAGAGATACTCATCAGGGAAAGAATCCTCAGTAGGAATGCAATTGTCATCAATAGTTAACCTAGAAAGAAAATCAGCTACTACATTATCTTTTCCAAGTTTATCTACAATTGTGATATCAAATTCTTGTAACAACAATAACCAACGTGTAATTCTACCATTGGTAATTGTCTTATTCATTAAAAAATGAATGGCAAAGTGGTCAGTGTGTACAAATACTTGATACCCAGTAATATAATGTCAAAACTTATTGATGGCATGCACTACTGCTAAGAATTCCTTCTCAGTCACTGTGTAATTGAGCTTAGTCGGAGTCAAATTCTTGCTTATGTAATAAATAACGTAAGGTTTCCTATCCTCCAACTGGCCTAAAATATCACCTTTAGCAATATCAGATGTATTTGTAGCTATGTGAAATGGAAGTTCTCAATTAGATCCACGTAAAACCGGAGCTTCTGATACACAACATTTCAGCTTCAAAAAGGTCTACTCACACTTTCCTGTCCACAAAAATTCTACATCTTTCATAAGTAAGGAGAATAATGGAAATGCAATTTTTGAAAAATTCTCTATAAACCTTATGTCATACCTTGCATGTCCCAAGAAACTACATTCCTCTTTTTGCGTCTTGGGAGTTGGAATTTTCAGAATGACCTCTATTTTAATAGGGTCTATGTTGATCCTGTCAGCAGAAATGTAGTGTCCCAACACGATCCCTTCAGTCATCATCATGTGACATTTTTCTGTGCTCAAAGCAACATTAGTTTGTACACAACTGTTGGGCATTGAATCCCCCCAGGGCATTTTTTGGGGCTCAAGGAAGGTGTAGGCTTGAAAAACCTATTGTGTGGACTCCAGAGTTGGTGCGTAGACTGGAAGCATCAGAAGATAAGATCACGCGCGTTGTGGATCATTCGCTTGATCGAATTATAGGAGGATTTATCACCGAGTTCACGGTAGATACTTCAGTCAGCTATAGTGAGGCGGAATGATGCTTCCTCAAAGGATCTCGAAGTAAGTACGTTAAATCTTTGAACACTTGGATTAAAATGCTACTGTGTGAAAAGCAGGTTATGTGAATTAATTTATGTTTGGGTCTACGTAAAGTGGGAGGATCTATAGAAATGAAGGTAGCACAAAACTAGAAACTAGCCCCTTGATTTCACCTCTGTGAGAAAGCAAGGAAGAGCTCGTGAAGGTTTCACAAAGAAGTGAGATCAGTTTGATAAAGTAGCAAATTCCGTGCATACCACCCCCACCTACACCACCACTAGTTTCACCATATTCATCCTTGTCTTACCCACACCACCTCCGCCACCACCATAGTTCAATATGGAAAGTGCAATAAAGTTGTCGGTGTTCAAAGGAGTAGGTAATGAAGATCCGGACTAGTTTTGGTTCATGGTAAGGGCTGTATGGCAAGCACAGAGAGTCACAGATGACAATATAAATAAAGCAACGATGGTCAGCACTTTGTAGGATCACTCACTAACTTGGTAGATTAAGCATTCCAATGACAATTTGAATGTAGGGATCGCAGTTATCCAAGTTGCGCTAAACAAGGAATTTAGCAGGCCAAAATCAGAGACATAGTCGATCATTGGATTTAAGGAAATCATGATGCTTCCAGGTGAGACCCCCTGGGAGCTGGATCAGAGACTGAAGTGTACAATTCGTGAAGCCAATATGACCTTGGCGGATGGACAACACTGTGCATAGTTTGTAGCATCGCTAACGCCGCATCTATGGAATGCGTTGTCCTAGTAGAAGCTAACCACTCAGGCCAAGGACACGGAGATCATGATGAGACTGCACGAGACCCCAATATAAGATCTTAACTTGGGAGTTCAATAGATCCACGTGCAATTGAAAAACTTATGCCTTGAGATGCAGAGTTTGAAACAAGACAGGACAGCTTGCCCAGAAGTGTGTGAGGAGGTATGGTGCGTAAAGTGTAAAGGCCAGGGACATGACAAGGACCATTGTCCAGTCTTCATGAACTACTTGGCGGGAGGAGGACCAATTCCATTGATACCGGAGGCATAAGTAGGACTGAGCACGGTGCCTGCATTATGGTGCGCGATTTTTTAGATAGGCAGGAAGCATGCTACAGATAACTACCATCTATTATAGAAGTATATGCAAAATTCCTAGCAGTTGTTCTATAATTTCTACAGGTCAATAGTCCATGATGAGCGCACCTATAGAAGTTATGAACTGATGATGAATCAGACTCCTACCTATAGAGTTCAGATTGAAATACGGGCCCTCTATCAAAATGCAGGGATGGCGTGCACTAGATTTCAGGGGCGTGGACGAGGCCAATGTGGAATAGGACCAGGAAGAGGTCACGGCTAGTTGATATGTTACAATTGAAGAGGGTCAGGTCATTATTCCCGTGATTGTACAAATCCAACGAGACCATCATGCTTATATTGTACCCAGTTTGATCATGAGACGGAGGACTGTCCCACGCTGATAGCAAGGTTGCGCGATAAAGGAGCACTCCAACCTCCCCCGACTCAGAACCTACAAATGATGAGGTCTGAGCCACACGAGGAAGACCCGAATGTAAATATCATGCTCCGAAGTGGTATCACGACAAGAGATGACAAAGGCAAGTAGCCCGAAGAGAGTACCTGGGTTCGCAAGGCTCCAACAAAGGAACCAGAATTTGATTTAGAGCGCACTAATGTGACATTCATGGAAGCTAAGAATAGCTTCGCAGATGCCTCCACTTCAGGAAGTAAAGACAAAATGGAATTGGAAATGGACCCATCAATGTTCACTACATTTTTGGAGACATACATGAAGCTGCTGCGTGACAGAAAAGCTATGAAGGGGCTGCAAGAACTCATCACTAGATGTGTTGGAACCACGCTAGGAGAACCGCACGTAGTCCGAAAGCTTGGGAAACACACAACAAAAACATGAATAGAGATGAGATTGACCCCGGAGATCAGGGAATATGAAATGGATCAAGTGATTTTGGATCTAAGATCAGACGCGAACGTCCTGTTACACTAAAAAATGTCACCTTGACTACTCACAGTTAGTATGGCTCAAATCAACAGTCATGCTACCCTCTTAGGCAAGTCTCATGCCTCTGTTATCCATCTCAAACTCAAAGAAGAGAGAAAGTCTTGTAAAAACTATGTTTATCTCTGGGGTCGCAGGTTCTCTCTAGCCTCCCCAGCGGAGTCGCCAATTTGTCACACGGAATTTGTCAAGGGTGCGGACACGACTGACCTTCCTAGAAGTCTAAGACGTTCTAATGACAAACAAGACAAAATGGAGTGATCTTTCTCTAAATACACCTTTTACAACATGAAAACTACAAGTGTTTAGGCTTACCTTATTCCAAAACGCTGTTGTTGAAGTCCGTTCTTGACGATCCGGATGAGCTCCTCCTTCAAGTCAATTCCTGCAACCACAAACAATCAAACAATTACCAAGCACTTGCATTTCATATAATAAAACATATATTCAACATGCAGACCAAGGAACACATGAAATAACTCATTAACACAAGCTATTGAGAAAAATAAACCAGTTTGTATTAATAACGAAACAAAGAAACTCTTACAACCTGGCCTTGGTGTTGTGCAAGTTCCTCCCAGGGTCCGCCGAGAGGCGCATTCCAAAACCAAAACCCTCCCAAAAAATGAAACTAAGACCTAAAAATTAATTCTAAACGGATAGAAATGCAGAGTAGGATGTGTAAAATACCTGGATGAGACGGCGTTCGATTCCGACGGTCAGATTTTCCGCAGCGACCACGGGAAGTTTCTTGTCAAAAGCTCCTTTTTCAACCTCAACAGTGAAACGGTAAAAATGATATGGTAAAAGGTCTTTTTATAGGTTTTTTGGATGAATTATTTCATTTTTTACCATGAAAAGATGTTTTTGAATGTATTTTTGCCTATTTTAAACAGGTATGAGTAATGTGTTGCTTTTGTGCAGGACAAAGGGATTTCGAGGGAAATTGTAATTTTTCACAAACAAAAATATCAGAGTCATCTTTTAAGCCCTTTTCTGACTCCTAAAACATGAAAAGATCGCCGAGTGTTTCTTTTTCACTCGTTAAAACGGAATTAAAAGACGGTCCCCTTTTAGCTCTTTTCTGACCGCAAAATCAGGAAAAGATTGCCGGGTTTTTGTCGTTTCGAACTCGATAAGGAAATAAAACGACGTGTCCTTGATCGCTTCTTACTTTTCAGGTCAACGACACTATTATGAAAGTACTCCTTGGTCGCAAGATCAAGCGGTTCCCCCAGGTATTGTTTTATACTTTTTCGGGCTTGAGGGACACAAATATACGAAAAAGTTCAACGTGGAGTCTCCTTTAGTTTTTTCAGACTCTCTAAAATTGAAAAACGCCGAGTTTCTCCTATACTGGGCTCGTTAAAACTTTTATAGTAGAGGACCTGTTCAATTACAAACAGGAACGAACCACTCCTTCCTAGGGTTCGAATTTAAACTAGGTTGGACTCATCCGAAGGATGAGCTTATAATCAAGCATATGTTATCCTCCTCAAGCTTGTTAAAAATAAAGAGGTACTTGCCAGAAATGGTGGGGGAAAAGAGAGAAGAATGAACCTGTTTGTCACCTTTTGTCTCAGAAGAAACTTTATTACCACTCTTGAACACGACACTTTTCATTCACCTGGGTTGGGAAATCTTTTACCTCACAGTTGACCAAATCACTTTGAAAGTCTTTAACCAGATTTCGGGGATTAACTTTGAGTTATTCGTCACCAAGCCATCTGTTGTGTCATTATGTGTTCAAGAGGTCTGCAAGCAAAACTTTCATCTGCAAAATACTTATCATCCATTTGACCATCCCTGAGTCAGTCCTTACAGCAACATTTCTTCAACTTGAACAATGATTTCGTGTTGCGGGCTTGCCTGCAACGGGTCGCTTTCTATCGACATCGACACATTATCTAGAAAGATGACTTAGGAATCGACAGTACCTTGAAGTCTGCATGCATCAATGGCAGGTTTCTCGCCTTTGACGTCAGTTTACATCATTGACTTTCGATCAAAGGATTCCGTGAAGTGTTCGACATCAAAACATCTATTCACATTTCACGAGTTGTGCTTGGTACTTTGAGAACCATTGACATTACTGGTGGTTTCTCTCACGCTTGTTAACAGTTTACATCATTGACTGGTAATCAAGTGGTTTCTACCATGTTCGACATCGAATCATTTAATCACATGGCTAGAATCGTACCAATTCGGGAAGTAGAAGTGAAGACCCTGGATCTAGTTTCTACCATCCAGGCTGCGAGGAGTTTTGTATTCATTATCTATGTAGACTAATCATAAACAGATGGCTGCGTCCATACTGTGTCTACAAAAGTCTATTAAAATGATGTACTACAAGATCATTCCTGTATCAGAATAGTTAGTCCATTAGTTAAAGTTTTGAATCTGAGTATGGGAATGCCTACCTCAGTGATGATATAATCTTATCCATGTATTTTGTGTTGAAAATTGCAGGTTCCAACCAGGCCATCCACAAGACAATCCTTGAAATGATAAAGCGCTTCACCCTTCCTAGAATTACAAAACCCTATTCTATTCCAGGCTTCGCACTTTCGGGGGAAATCTGTTACACTAAAAAATGTCACCTTGACTACTCACAGTTAGTATGGCTCAAATCAACAGTCATGCTACCCTCTTAGGCAAGTCTCATGCCTCTGTTATCCATCTCAAACTCAAAGAAGAGAGAAAGTCTTGTAAAAACTATGTTTATCTCTGGGGTCGCAGGTTCTCTCTAGCCTTACCTGCGGGGACGCTGACCATGTTCACAAAATCTGCGTCCATGGACGCTCTGTATGTTAAGGGACAGGTGTGTCCCTCTGTAAAAGGCAAAATGCGTGAGTTTTATCTTGAAAAAGTTACTTGTGGTTACTTCTAGAACATTCTAGAGGTCGGTTTGATGAAATGGATGCGCCTCCAGTTGGTTCATGTATCTCTATTAAGGGGGAACTTATCCCATCAATAAGGGAGCTATCCCACCCAAAGAGGGGGATGATCCCATTGATAGTGTACCTGAATAACCTCTTTACAGCACTATAAATAAAGGCATTGAGCCAGAAGGAGAGGAGGTTGGAGCTATACATTTTCTTTGGGTAAATGCTGCAGGATTTAGGTCTTCCATTAGAGCCTTTGTGAGGAGAGATTGTCTTCACTTGATTCTACTTGGGAGAGGGTGAGCTTTGTCAAAGTAGAGGAAAACCCTTGATGGACCCTGGGAGGAACTTGCACAACACCAAGGCCAGGTTGTAAGAGTTTCTTTGTTTCGTTATTAATACAAACTGGTTTATTTTTCTCAATAGCTTGTGTTAATGAGTTATTTCATGTGTTCCTTGGTCTGCATGTTGAATATATGTTTTATTATATGAAATGCAAGTGCTTGGTAATTGTTTGATTGTTTGTGGTTGCAGGAATTGACTTGAAGGAGGAGCTCATCCGGATCGTCAAGAACGGACTTCAACAACAGCGTTTTGGAATAAGGTAAGCCTAAACACTTGTAGTTTTCATGTTGTAAAAGGTGTATTTAGAGAAAGATCACTCCATTTTGTCTTGTTTGTCATTAGAACGTCTTAGACTTCTAGGAAGGTCAGTCGTGTCCGCACCCTTGACAAATTCCGTGTGACACGTCCTGCCAAAGTAGACATGGGAGCGCATGGGCAGGCCTGCACTGCAATGGTCTCCTATTCAATTGCGAATGGTGAACCAGCAAAAGATCCTACCTATGGGAAGATTGTAGGGAATAACGGTAGATATCGAAGGTACAAGTGCGCTTGCAGATTTTGAAGTGATAGAGATTGTTGATGACAACAATCCCTATCCCATGCTACAGGGAATAGATTGGGACACTGACATGAATGGAGTGATAAATCTAAAGAAGCGCAAGATGATTTTCGAGAAAAAGTCACTACGCGTAGTGGTACCTTTAGACCCTGCGGAAGGATCATGCTACACAGACCCAGCGCGCGATTACGGTAGCAAAGATGATCTAGACTGTATCTACAAGATAACTTCATGGGAGTAGGACTAGGTAAATCCAATAGCGGATGGCAGACTCTCGTGGGCTGCACCTCAGATTCGGATGAGGAAATAGAATGCTGGCAGAATCAGTTACACAAGGTAACCACACTCAATTATAACATGACGACAAGATTGTTGCATTGCATGGCAACAGAGGTAGGATATCTGCCTATGTATGATGGCTTGAGTGAGGTGGGTGATTTCCTAAACGAATTTGAAAGAAAAGTACAAGAATAGTAACGTTTCGACACTCTGAAATGGGTATTGTGCGCTACGCCCGCAAGATGGTGGGGTACGCATCAAAGAAGTATTAAGGACTCGCATGAATTTAGAAGGATGATGCACATGCAGTTTGGAAAGCCTCATATGTGGATGAAATCTGAGTATGACAGACGAAACAGCCCACGCGCCCACCTTTCTAGATGGGTAAAGGCGTATGGTGCGCAACCTGCACTAATGCACACTGTCCTCGCGATAGGAAACACGACCAACAAGCAGGAGAGGGCAAGACAATGGCACGAATGACCCCTTCAGTTGGGACCAAGAAGTATGGTAAGACCTGTTAGCTACCTATACCAATAGGTTTCATATTTCATGATTGGCAAAGAAAGTTCCAAATATGCTCTGCTTTGGTGATGCAAAGATCCCATATTTTCAAGGAAAGGCAACATGTGTATATAGCTTGATGTTGTCTCAATTTTGATGGATGGTCCAACAGCCTAATCTGGATCATGCCATGTTTCAATTTTTTGTTGTAGAATAGAGAAAGAAGTCTGTCCAAATTGTTTAATCTTGGCAGACCAGTAGCTAGGTAGAGAAGTAAGGTTCCCAACTGCTTAATCTGGGACTTTGGAAGCAATAAGGGTAGCCTGAGGTAGAGAATCAAAATAAAAATCCAAAAGAAAAGAAAAGGCACATAAGGGTCTGCAAGTCTAAGTGCACCCTCCATGAAGAAACAAAAAATGCTAGGCAAGTAGATGGGTAGGTAGATGGGGTTGCAGAAATGTCATTCATTTCAACTGAATTTTGCTGGTCTAGCATAAAGGAACATCAGTGGATATAGAAGCTCCTCTTCTCCATCATGTTGTAGCAAAGCAAAGGAGCATGACTAACTCCCTTTCCTCCCCTTTCACATTCATTACTAACATCCCTTCATCAATTGTGTTCATGAAAGAATTTAAGGTTTTATGTTGGTTCTCATTCCTTTAAAAGCCACATTTCTTGTCTAAAATTCTTTTCATTTTGATCTACTCCCTAAGCTAAGTTGTTTCTATATAAACTTAGTGATATCACTCCTCATTCACCTCTTCCATTCATATTAACCCCTAACTTCTTATTATCTAAATCCCCTATGTTACCCTTTCCCTATTATTATAAACACTATGGTGTATAAACCCCAAGCATTCTATAAATATCCCTTCCCCCCTGGCATTATAGCCATATGTTCACAGTCAGGGATTAAATTGACATCTGGTCAGTTTAAGAACCCAAACCCTACCCCTCTTCCCCCTTCAGAAGTTATCTAAACCATTAACCCCTTCATTTGCTAAAGAACCTTGTAAAAAAAAAAAAAAAAACCCCATTTTCACCCCTAACCCGCTTCATTTGCAAAATATACATAAAAACCCACTTTTCCCATTTTACCCAAAGTATTGGCGCAATGCGCGTTTTGATAAAATACATTGAAAAGTCATACAAATTCGCCAAAGTCCACAGTCCCGCTGGGCGCGCTTTTCAAGCAAATATATTATTTTAATCCTCGCCCACGTCCGTATCAACCTGGCACCTTAACGATCCGTCGACCGTCGGATCTAGCCCTTTTCATCCGACGGCTCTCATGCATTTCGGACCGGGCCCGACGTCCGTAAGTTACCTTCTGAAATCTGTCAGAGGGTGACATCAGGCCTTTGCCACGCGTCACCCCCAAATCGTATCGGAGCGCCCTCTGACAATTCCACTTCCGTATAGAGAGCGGTGCGATATTATACCGCTTACCGTTTCCGGTTTCTGTGAACCCGCCTTGCCAACGTCACCGCCGCGTCAGCGCCCCCGTCCGCCACTGCTCTGACCTGCTCGCCACCTCACCATCCCCGTGGACCACTCTCAAGCCGCCATGTCACCTGATGACGTCATGCTGACGTCATCCGACCTTGACCCCACCTGATGACGTCATGCTGACGTCATGCAAAAAAAGCGCCAAATAACCCAAAAATCCATATTTTGGCCGAAAAATCGTGTTTTTCATTACTTTTGCAAAAACGACAGTTGCACCTCTGCATGTATTTTACGACCAAACAAGCGTCAACCTACTGAATTCGACCCGAGGACCGTTGGTGAGCCAATTCCAACTGCATTTGTGACTATTGTCGACAATTTACCAGGTATTTATCCCAGTCATTCCCTCCGCGCCTGGTTTTATCCTGCATTCTCCAACAATAGCTTAAAGAGTAAGAAAACACTGTGTTTACCGGTAAATCCCCTGTGGCTAGCCTCCATTTTCGGTTGTAAAATCAAAATTCCCCGGCAGAGCCTTGTTTACCCAAGTTTTCACAAAACATACAGTTGGTTCGCGCATTCGTGAACTGAGAACCCAAGCTGCATCAATTTACCGTGAAGAGAGTTTCTTAAGGCCAAGCATTTGCCCTATCAGTGCTTTGTGCAGTGTTTCAATTGCTGCCATTGCCATTTTATCCTCTGTTCCTCAGTAAATCACCTCTCTTTCCAAGAAATACTCCTTTGTGTTGCTCTACACAGTAACACCAGTTCATACCAACATAATCCTAAAGTAACCATGGATGCACCAGTAGCCCCTGTAGCCTTGAATATTGCTCCATTAAATGCCCCTCAGAGAGAATTGGAATGGCAACCATTAGCAGACCTGGATTATCAAATATCAGAAGAAATGCTAATGCACAGCAAGTACCACATCCACTTGTTAAACGAATTGAAGATTAAACATGAGACTGGAACAGATGTATTGGGCATTTGGGATTCTTTCCTCCCTATCTTCAAGCTCCCTCAGGTCAACCAGTTCCCTGACCTAATCCACCTATGTGCTGACTGCTACGACGCCACTCAGAGGGCTGTGATTGACCCTTCAGGCTCAGTTGTTTTCTATGTCACCCCTGAAGCCATCAGAGAGATGTTGCACTTCAAAACTGAGAAGAAATTAGTTCCTTTATCATTGACTGATCTGATAAATCAAGGAGCTAAATTGACAGATGCTCAGGTCACCAAACTAAATCAATTGTACATTGACTCTGACACCGTGAAGTACCCTCCCATTTCTCATGTTTACCTCAACCAATTGGGCAGGGACCTTGTTGACATGATCAGTCCCATTTTGGGCTATAATTCAATTGAGTTTGTTGATGAAACTGTGCTGGTGATGATGCTCATGTTTTCCCCTGGCAAGTCTCCAATCTGCTATGACTATGCCACCTACATATCTGACAAAATACATGAGCAACTAATGAACTTGGCAAGAGAAAGAGTGTTCAGATACACCTCCTACATCTACCACTTAATTTTGTATTATCAACATGAGAAATTTCATTTTGCTGTGAAGAGAGTGGATGCACAAGGCAATCCAAGGTCAGTAGTCTATTGGTCCTATGCTATCCACTGCAGATCTTGTTCTCCATACACTTATTGTGAGTTTATAGACCTTTTCATCCACCCAGCCATGTCTCTGCTTCTGAGCTCACCTCCTCCTAGACTAACTGATGAGATGTAGAGGATTCTTCAGCTGTCCAAGGTATACAGCATTGGAGATTGGTACTATTACCAAAACCACACAGTCATCAGAATATATGGGTGTGAGTTGCCCCCATACAGATTGCCCAAATATGTGCCCATGAGATTGTTTGCCCTTGAATACTTCAGGCAGTTTGGGAATGCTGATGTGCTACATTTTTCAGGCAAAGGCAAGAAAGCACAGCTAAAAGTAAGAAACCAATTAGGCCACTTCATTTACAACAAAAGGGAGGAAGGTTGGAAAGAAGCAGACAGAATGCTAGAATCCCTTGGCCTACAGACCAGTTTCCTTTGGAAACCTTATGACCCCAATCACTTCATAACTTTAAGAAGGGTCAAGTACAGGCTGGCCAGTTATGACCACGTAAGGTTGCCTCATATAGAAAAATATGCAAATCAAATAAAGTGGAGGAGAGGCACCTTAGAGGAAGCTGTCACACAAGAAGAATTAAATCAGAGAGCAGTTAAAAATCTTCAAAAGATGGCTGACTTAGAGCTTTGTGCACAGGTATTTGCTCTTCCAGGCACTCAAGTGGGAGCATCTGCCTCATCCTCCACAGTACATCAGCAAGCAGCCAAAGCTACTGATCAAACCTCCAGCAAAGGAAAAGAGAAAGAGATGGAGCCAGAGCAGCCACCTCATGAACAGGTACAGCAGCAGGAAGTGCAGCAACAGCCATAGGTACAACAGCAACAAGGGGGGCAGCAAGAAAAGGAACAGCCAGTGCAACAAGAGCAAACATCACAGGCCCCAAAATCCACCGGGCAGCAAGCTCAGGACACTCTGCCTCCTAGGCAGGAGACAACAGTGGAGGCCTCAGTCCTCCAAACCCCACAATAAGAAGACATAAGTAGAAAGAGGGATAGAGAGACTCCCCTCACAAAATCAACAACTCATGGGGAGAAAAGACACAGAATGAATCCCCTCTCAGAGGAAGAAATGCCTATAGGGCAATCTTTGGGCATGGGCCCACCTAGTATGGAGGCATCTGCAAGTTCCTTCCAGCAGGAACAAGAGAGGACAGTGGGAGGAGAAGTCAGCTCCTCAAGCCAGCAAAGAGGAGGTGAACTGGGCATCAAGCAGCAGTTCATTGATATAAAGAAGAGGAATGAGCCCATAAGGATATAGCTATACAATCATTTGTTAGAAATGGCTCCCACTAACCAGCAGAGACTAATGTTTGCATATGATGTCCAGGAGGGCAAGATGATCATGAGCCACTTTATGCCAGCCGTGTTGCAGCCGCAGTCAGCTGCAGATTACATAAGGACCAACCTTGAGGTCCTTGCCAAGGACATCCACCCAATGGATCAAATCGAATTACATAAGCAAACGGGTGAGATGGTGTATGCTTCCTTGGCAGATAAGACATTGGAGAACTACAGGCTAGAAAATAGCCTAAATAATACAGCTGCCCAACTTGAGTTGGAGAGAGCATCCTCTCAAGCAAAGGATAACAGAATCAAAGCCTTAGAGGAGATAATCATAGAACTTGGGCATGATACCAAGGACATCAAGGCTGTACAAGCATTATTGAAGTTAAGAGATGCAGATATGGCAGCACTAAGGAAAATGGTAAAAGTCCCAGCAACCATTCACCCACAAATTGGAGAAGTTGCCCAGCTGAGACATGACCAAGATGCAGCAGCTATGCTGGTGTCATTATACAAACAGCTGATCCAGACACAGGAGAAATTGGGAGAATCAGAGGCTGCACAGGCTGCACTGCAAGCAGCATTACAACAAAAAGAAGGAGGACAAACATCTCAGCCTCCTCCAGAGATAATTAACCTTGAGTAACCTCCGCAGACTACTGCTCCTCCCCCTGAAAAGACAGAACAAACAGCACCATCTACATCAGCACCAGCGCCAACAACAGAGCAGGCTCCAAGCCTGGACATGCAGAAGCTAAGGAGTGAAATCCAAGCCCTGGAAGCCCAAATGGCAAAATTAAATGAGGCCAGGGAAAATTTGGTCAAGTTGAATGAAAGATATGATAAATCAAAACAAAGTGTTGCTGAGAAAGGAAGAGAGATAAAGGCTCTCAAAGAGAAGATAAAGGAGCTGGAGAAGGAGCTCACACTTGATAAAGTAGTGGCTGAACTCAAGACAGTCCTATGGGCCAACATTGGCCAATCCATAACTGATCAATGGCAATACACATAGACCATTCATGAGCAAATAGAGCTCATAGGGAAAGCACATAGGGAAATCCAAAGAGCAAGGGCATCTCTAGGCAATATGCCTGAGGTTGCCAACAGAATGATTAATGTGCTTAATAACAGAAGAAGTGCTCAGCTGGCAACAATGGGAATTTCCAACAGGACTGAGACCATTTTGCTAATAAAAAGAGTCCTAACACTAAGAAGCCTGGTGCAAACACTAGAAAGAAGAAGCCAGGATATGCAGACAGAGGTTAATAAATTCATGGACAAATTTGTAGCATTGCAGAACAGAGGTCTTCCTAGCTTACTGAACAGCGCAGGAAGACTACTTTCCCATGAAAATTATGCCAAAAGGGTCAACACATTTGCTACAAATTAGATTACAGAAAGGCCCAGTACTTCAGAAGAATCAGGGCCAGCATCAGGGCAGAGTCTCTACAACAGGGTTGAGAACCTATTTTTCATCATGGATGAGATCAAACATTTGTTTGAAGTGCCTCCAAATTTCTACAAATACACAGAGGCAGATGAGACTCTAGAGGCAATCCTGAGACATCAATTGCCCACACAGGAGGTCTGGACCAAAATGATACAATTAATATTGTAAAACCAGAGCCTGTAATCAAGTTTTTTCATTTAAATATATAAGTTATCGTGCACAGGAAAATTTTGATAAAATCAGCATGTATGGAGAAGAATGTGCTGAGCCAACTCAGCAAAACTATTCGGCCACTAAAGCAGCATTGACACTCACAGGTGACGAGGCCGAAAAGATACAGGAGGACAGAGCCACAAAGACACGTCATCCAGCATTTATAACAGAACATTCAACCGACTCAGTGGCCTCCAAAGGTCAAAAAAGTCTTCTGACAGAATTGAAGAGCATTTATGTTGTATTCAAAGCTGTAATAACTTCTTATCTGTTGTTCTGTACAAGTTGGTGAACATATTTATTTCTCAGATGACTCAACGCTTCAGATATTTTGTATCTCCATTTGTATATATTCCCCCCTCGCATAAGCTTGCAGGGGTTGTTGTTGATTTCTCTTCTAGAGTTTCTTATGCTGTAATTTTTCAGAGTATTAATACAAAGGCTGATGGAATTTCCAAAGCTCTGCGTTATCTGAGTCATTGTGGTGTTTTGCTGAATGTTACAGGATTCCTGCGTACTTCATGGCACAATACGTTTTCCTTAAAAACTCTTCGTTATGTGTTTTTTTTTGTTATCCTTTCATAGCTCATTCATGTTTCTGTGTTTCATAGTTAATGGCAGAGAAAAAGAATAGTTCCAGGATTTATTCACAGAGTACCCTGAACTCAATCTATGCTATTATAAAATGTATTTCTTCAGTTATAGTCATAAGGTGTAATTCTTAACTACTGCACCTCCAAACTATATCTTTCACAGTGATTGTTGTTTCAGGAATTCAAGTTTGCTCTTGTGCAATATATCTCTTTCTTACACCCCAGCTTAGTGGATAATTCTTAATTTCTTTTCACTGGTTAAACACACCTCATAATCACAATTTCAATTTTGTTTCATGATGTATTTAAAAGGCCTTGCAATTTCAGCAACTCAACTCAATCCCTCAGACAACCTGTAGCCACAGACTCCATTGCCCAATGGACTAGAATTATCTGAAAATTTCCACCTTAGGTACAGAAGACATCCCTCAACCAAAACACAAAACAAAACCCTGAATTCATAACTAGCCTAAAATCTTCACAAAACAGAGACAAACCTTAAAGAGAGAGCCCTCTGTTACACTAAAAAATGTCACCTTGACTACTTACAGTTAGTATGGCTCAAATCAACAAGTCATGCTACCCTCTTAGGCAAGTCTCATGCCTCTGTTATCCATCTCAAACTCAAAGAAGAGAGAAAGTCTTGTAAAAATCATGTTTATCTCTGGGGTCGCAGGTTCTCTCTAGCCTTACCTGCGGGGACGCTGACCATGTTCACAAAATCTGCGTCCATAGACGCTCTGTATGTTAAGGGACAGGTGCGTCCCTCTGTAAAAGGCAAAATGCGCGAGTTTTATCTTGAAAAAGTTACTTGTGGTTACTTCTAGAACATTCTAGAGGTCGGTTTGATGAAATGGATGCGCCTCCAGTTGGTTCATGTATCTCTATTAAGGGGGAACTTATCCCATCAATAAGGGAGCTATCCCACCCAAAGAGGGGGATGATCCCATTGATAGTGGACCTGAATAACCTCTTTACAGCACTATAAATAAAGGCATTGAGCCAGAAGGAGGAGAGGTTGGAGCTATACATTTTCTTTGGGTAAATGCTGCAGGATTTAGGTCTTCCATTAGAGCCTTTGTGAGGAGAGATTGTCTTCACTTGATTCTACTTGGGAGAGGGTGAGCTTTGTCAAAGTAGAGGAAAACCCTTGATGGACCCTGGGAGGAACTTGCACAACACCAAGGCCAGGTTGTAAGAGTTTCTTTGTTTCGTTATTAATACAAACTGGTTTATTTTTCTCAATAGCTTGTGTTAATGAGTTATTTCATGTGTTCCTTGGTCTGCATGTTGAATATATGTTTTATTATATGAAATGCAAGTGCTTGGTAATTGTTTGATTGTTTGTGGTTGCAGGAATTGACTTGAAGGAGGAGCTCATCCGGATCGTCAAGAACGGACTTCAACAACAGCGTTTTGGAATAAGGTAAGCCTAAACACTTGTAGTTTTCATGTTGTAAAAGGTGTATTTAGAGAAAGATCACTCCATTTTGTCTTGTTTGTCATTAGAATGTCTTAGACTTCTAGGAAGGTCAGTCGTGTCCGCACCCTTGACAGATTCCGTGTGACAAATTGGCGACTCCGCTGGGGAATCCATTAATGAGAGAGTCTTTTCCTTTATATGAACTTTGCTTTGAGAAAATCATTTTTATTTTCTGGTTTTTGACTGTGAGAATTAGTATTTGGGTGGCTTAGCTGTAGATTTAGTTGGCTTTAGTTTTTCTTCCTTTTTCCAGAAGGACGCAGTCTCTGTGTGCTGCACAGTGCGTCCTTGGACGCGCTGTTGTCGACTGCACAGTGCGGGGCCGCACCTGTGACAACGGGTGGCCTGCGTCTTCCTGTAAAAGTTAAGAAAATTCCATTTTTGCCTTAAATTACTTTTAGATTTTGTTTTTTCTTAGTGTTTTCTGCCCAGATCCTTTAGTACCCTGTCAAGAATTCTCACCTGAACTCGTTTTGTGAGCTTTGAGTGTTTTAGTGGTTTTCAACGAAGTTTAGACCTAGGGTTTGATTTTTGGAAAGGCTTTGTAGTGACTTTGAGCTTAGAAAGTTGTCCAGCCTTAGATATCTCTGGTTAGTCAACCTTCTTAGAAGTTGAGCCTGTCGTAAAGTCTCCTTGTTTGAGCAACTTGTCATTTGAGTTGTTTTGGGTCAAATTTCGAATTGCTTGTTTTTAAAGTATTGATTTCCATTTTCAAAAAGGACAAAAAGATTAGAATTTTGTTTTGACTAGTTTTTGGTTCTGCAATAAGCTAGTCCTTGATTTGATTGTGATCAAGTAAAACACCTTAGAAATAATCATTGTTAGTTTTGGCCTCGTTAAGATTGCTTAGAGTAAATTTGCCTTTAGTTTGCTTATGAGTGCATTTTCATAGATTTTAAGAGTTGTTAAGATTGTTTTTTGGTTATATTAGATTTATTTGCTTTATTAAAAGAAAAATACAAAAACATCTTCTTAAAAAGTCTTGTTTCAAGTAGCTTTTTGTTTTCAAAAGAAGAAAAGAGTTTTTTCGTGCATGTAAAGAGAAGTTATGTTTTTATGCTTGGAAAAGAAAAACGAATTGTTTCTTTGATTGTCTTCAATTAAGAAGTTGCTTTTATAAAGATTGCATTCTCTCAACTTTTTAGTTAAGCAATTCATCGAAAAAGTAAAGTAGTGGATAAATCATTTTAGGTGCATTTTGTAGTGGTTTCGAGTCGAGTCAACACACCACTAGTTTCACTTCCATCACCTTTTGACTTAAGAAACAACCTTAAAAGTAACGCTTAAATTAAAATCAATCTAGTAATCTTTATTTTTCTAGGGCTCTGAAGCACCAACATAGCTTAGGCTAGGGTCTTGGAGTAGGTGAGTACTTAACTCTCCAAGACTACAAAACCAAACAGATAGTCTATCTTGAGTAGAACAAATCCAATTGTTTCAGTTACATTCTGGGAAAGCTCCTCTTAAAGGAGAAACACGAGCTCGTGTCCGAACCAGTGAGGGGATCATTCCTCCCTCGTTGGGAACGACGCCAGGCAGTACGTATTACAAACGGTAAACCTCGGATTAACCATTGTCGAGGAGCCAGGGGTCACTTATCGGTAAACCTTGGATTGTTGTCAAGGAGCCGGTAAGGGGATTGGAGCTTGCTACTCTGCCCTTGCGTGCTGTCGGAGTTTAGACTGTTCCCCCAGGTGTAATTGTTGTGATTGGTAACCTTAGTGGCCATAATATCTAGGATTCTACCCAAGGTGACGGTGGAGGGAAGGTCCCACTGTACCTGGAGCAGACGTCGGTTATACTCACTTGGATTTTCTGGGGGGTTCGCTTCACTTCGAGACGGTTAAAGTGGAGGAACTTGGTCCAGTCTATTCATTAAGCAGGTTGCCGGGGTAACTGTTCCACCCACTATTTCTGTACTGAATCCTGCGAGGTTGGGCCTAATCACCAACTAGCGCTTTTGGTCCGGAAGACTACTGTTTGTGTGTGGTTTGACGCTCTAGATTATTTAGGCGTGTGCTTCAAATTTGATTGGTTCTTTAGAAGACTTTAGGTGGTTTGATTTGAAATTTTTTACTTTGATTTCGTGTGTTGTAGTTAAAATCTTTAATTGTGGCGGAATTACCGAGACAGTCCCGTAGACTTCGGGGCAAGTCTCCTGAGATTGTTACCGGGATAGATTTGTTAAGAAAACTCCGTAAATCGCGGGGTGAATCTCCTGAAGACATTCCGGGTCATTTAGAAGGGTTAAAGGTCCTTGTAACTCCTCCTAGTGGCAGTAGAGTAGGTTCACCTGAAGAAGGAGAATCTTCTTTGGTAGTCCATCCAGATTACCAAAGATTAGAAACAGGTTACAATCCCGAAGCTGTTACAGTTTCCGAGCTTGCTGGTAGTTTTTCATCTGCCAGTGAAACAGGCGAAGAACCTGAAATTTCAGAACCTGTTACTCCAACTCCTAGTGTTCCTGATTCACCAAGAATAGAAAGAATTATCACCGAAAATCTTCCTGTTGGATTAATTGCTATAGAAGAACTTGTTCCAGAGGAAGAAATAGGCGTTTCTGATTCTGAAGATCTAATTACCCTTGATCTAAGGGAGCGTGAATCCATCTTTTACAGTCCTCCTAGAAGTGAATCTTGGTACCTTGCATTAACCAATTTTTTAGACAACTCAGTAGGTTTTTCTACACCTCGTACTCCGGTTCCACCTAGAGGAATTCATTCTCCTGTAAATATGTCTGGTCAGTCATCTGTGTTTTCACAAAGTCCTGAATCATTTTTACATGGCGGTCCTTCTGTTCCTACTGGGTATCAGTCACTTTCTGGTACCTTTGCGGGAGCATCTCCTCAACCTGTTGATCATGGGTTATTAGTTGGAAACAGTGGTAATGTACCATTGAGTATAGGTGAAGTTTATATGATGTCAGGTTCAACTCCCATTAACCAACCTCAAGGTGGCCAATTACCGCCTGGGGGGCAACCTTCGTTAATGCCTGGGGGGCAACCTCAAGGTACTTCATTTGTGACTGGGGGGCAACCTCAAGGGTATCAACCCCAGCCTCAATACGTACCCCAAAGTCAACCTCAGTATCAGTATCAACCTCAAGGATGGCAACCTCAAGGATGGCAACCCCAAGGGTATCAACCCCAAGGGTATCAACCTCAAGGATACCAACCTCAAGGTCAACCCCAGTATTCGTATTTACCTCAAGGTTATCAACCTACGGGTCAATACCCTGGTCAAGGTTATCAACCACCTCAAGGGCAATCATATGGGACTACACCTTACAGTTATCAACCCTATCCTCAATACGGCTATGGATCTCAGTATCCTCAACCTGTTACGAGTCAATACCCTGGAATGTTAACATGGGATCCGTCACAGGGTCAACAGATGTCGCAACCAAGTATACAGTCGGTACCTCAAGCAGGACAACCTGCAGTTCCTGGTCCACCCCAGCAACCGCAACCTGTCCAGTCAAGTGTTCAGACCCCTGTAACTTCTGTAGTTACTCAGCCGCCAATTGCACCGAGTACTCCACCTCACACGGCTGCAGCAACTACCGCTTCATCTACCATGCTTACATCTGGAGTATCGGCAGCTCCGGTTTCTACTGTCCCTGTAACCGCTCCTCAGACATCTGTACCGTTGTCTGGACCCACGGTTCAAACCACAGTCCAGATGCCTGCAGGTCAACCTGGTACAAGTACGGTTGTTACTACTCAACCTCAATTTGTTCAACCTCCGTACCAGGGACAGTATCAACCTGGGCAAGCTGCCCAACAACCGGTTTACCAGTATCAACCGTATCCTGGGTACAATTATCAACCACCTCAACAACCCCAGTACGGTCCGGTTAATCCTGGTTTTCCAGGAGGATATAATATCCCCAATGCGAATCCTGTTCCTAGTTATCCTGGATATCCTCCTCCTGGGGCTGGTATTGTGACTCAGAGTTTCAGAGATCCTAACCGGCAGTTACCATTTATTGCGACTTTAGATTTACCCGACTTGACGCGCCTAACGAACGATCCAATTCAATATCTTCCGTTCTGGCCGCCAATGCCAAATAAGTTGCCCAGCGATATACCCAAGTTCGAAGGTAAGTCTGGAGAGGATCCGTCTAATCACGTGATGACTTACCACCTCTGGTGTGCATCAAATTCCATCTCAGATGATTCTATCCGCTTACGTCTTTTCCAGCGTACACTCATTGGTCTCGCAGCCAAGTGGTACATTGAGTTGCCACGGGCTTCTTTTTACAACTTTAGCCAGTTAGCTACTTCATTCTTAACTCATTTTCAGTTACCAGTCAGATACGATAATGGTACGGAATTATTAACTTCGCTAAAACAATCGACATCCACGTACATTTCTGATCACATCCATGAGTGGAGACGTCGAAGGAGATTAGTGAAAGTTTTTATCCCGGACCAAATTTTAGCTGAATGGTTTGTAAAATCATTATTACCAAGAATTACTGAAGATGTAGCTAAGGCCGGCGTAGTTACTGAGGAGCAAGTCATTGCTCAGGCACAATACCTTGACTTAGTTTACACTCAGTCGGGTACGTTACACGAGAAAATTCCGGATCTTCCAAAGTCAAACCAAATCGCTGCTGCTCCTTCGGGATCTCATGCCGCTGATGGTATGATCGGTATCGTGACTACGAAGAGTAAGAAGAAGTCTTCCAAGACCTCCAATACTCCAATTATCACTTTGCCTGATTCTCCGACAGGAGAGTCTTCTCCTCCTGAACTTACCGCCGACATTCACGCTGTAGAGTCATCTACGGCCAAATCCAAAAACGGTGGAAAGAAGAAAGGAAAGAAGAAGGCTAAAGCAGACAAGGCTCCAAAGGAGAAAACGGAAAAGTCGGAAACCAATGACGAAAAGCGCAAACCTCGTTATCCTTGTCTCATTTGTGAAGAAGATCATTTTACGAGAGACTGCCCTCATCGGGCCGAGGTAGTGAAAATAGTTAAAGGTTCTCCGACTCCTGCTGTGTTAAAGAATCCATTCCCGAGCAGGAAAATAAGATGATAGGTTCTTCTTCGAATGCCAGTGAAGAACCCATTTTGATGATGTCTCATGTCAGGATTGCGACTCGATCGCAAGATTATGGTAGTAAGGCTCCTGTTGATGGTAAAGAAGCAGAATCTTCTAACTCTAACCCATCAACCTCAGCTCCTGGTTCCGATCCACTACAGATCGAAAAACCTAACCCAGACTTAGTGATTAAGCCGCCCGCCAAGGGTGTACTTCGAAGGTCTGCTTTCAATCCACATGCGAGAGCAGCCCAGAATTACAACATTGTTGAAGACTTAGCTGTTTCACCTTCAGCAATGTCGGCACTCGAAGTGCTGCAATCATGTCCAGCGCA
Source organism: Pinus tabuliformis (assembly GCA_031772625.1). Classification (NCBI taxonomy): domain Eukaryota; kingdom Viridiplantae; phylum Streptophyta; class Pinopsida; order Pinales; family Pinaceae; genus Pinus; species Pinus tabuliformis. Next base: position 1,294,295,832 of record CM062805.1, read on the forward strand.
ACGAAAATTGCTTTTGTCGGCTATTGGAGCTGTCGATGTTCAGGACCCGAACCTAATGATCTTTGATCTAGAAAGTAGTACACCGCGTCTCCCCCATCAAATGGCTTTCCAAATTCCAGTGATAGTCAAAAACAGGCCTATTCATCGGACTGTGATTGATGAGGGAGCTTCTACGTGTATTATGTCGATTCAATGTTGGAGATCGCTTGGTTCTCCTTCGTTGAACCAATCCCCCACCATCCTTAAGGCCTTTGATGGCCGTGGGTTCCGTCCGTTTGGTATTCTACAAGAATTGCCTATAGGGGTCGAAGGTAAAACCGTTAGTCTGGATGTGGAAGTGGTTGATGCCCCTCTAGACTACAACCTTCTTTTGGGTCGAAGTTGGTCATATGCTATGACAGCGGTCGTTTCATCGGTCTTCAGAGTCATTAAGTTTCCACATAACGGTAAGATCGTGACTATTGATCAGCTGACATACTTTTCATCCGACCCAACCTCTTTAGAAACTATCCAGCATGTTGGTAAAACGACAATCCCTTATAGGGACATTGGTGTAGGTTTAGTTAAGGATTCCGGTTTACTGGGAACTTTTCCTCTCCCTCCACTCAATGCAGACCCTTCGTTCGCAACAATTCATATGATCACGTCAGAAAACATTATTTATGATGATCCTTGGTATGTTCCCTCTGACTCTGAGCTAGACTCACTCGGTGATGTTATGCCGTTGAGTCCGTATGAGATTGCTTATGAAGCTCTTATGTCTTTTACCGACTTTCATTCAACCGACCAAATGAATGTGGTCAGTGAAGAGTCACTTTTCACCTCACCCTTAGAACGGATAACGTTTCCCGAAGAAGTGTCATCTGACGAACAACTTCGCGAAATCCTAAGTGTAGATGATCTACCATGGGAAGATCTCCATCACAGATCTTCGTTTTTACCTAAGGATGATGCATTTGAAAATGATTTTTCATCTATCTTTACCGCTGAATATGTCAAAGACGCTCAGGATCCAACGAAACATTCTGATTCAGAGCTGAATTTAGGGAATATTTCTCGTACTATTCCCATTGATATTTCAGTGAAGCCCGGAATCAAGGAGAACATTCATATAGGTGCCGCATGTACTGAAGAAGAAATTGAAACTTACAAGGCCCTATTCCAAGAATTCCGCGACGTGTTTGCCTGGTCCTACGAGGAAATGCCGGGAATTGATCCTGCCATTGTTGTTCATGAAATCAAAACCTACCCGGATGCTAAACCCATTCGGCAACGGTTGCGTCAGATTCACCCTCGAAAAGCAGCTGCAATCAAAGCCGAAGTCGAAAAGCTGTTGAAAGCAGGTTTCATTTATCCGATCCCGTTAACGGATTGGGTATCGAATATTGTTCCCGTCAATAAAAAACAAGGAACAATAAGAATCTGTATCGATTATAGGGATATCAATCGAGCTTGTCCAAAAGACAACTATCCTACGCCTTATATCGATCAAATTATTGATGATTGTGCCGGAAGTGAGATGTTTTCCTTCATGGATGGTTTCTCAGGGTATAATCAAATCAATATTCTACCTGCCGATCAACCAAAAACGGCATTCATTTGTCCATGGGGGACATTTGCTTATTGCAAATTACCTTTTGGCCTTAAGAATGCCGGTGCTACTTTTCAACGGGCCATGTCTTATGCATTTCATGACATCAAGCACATTGTGCAACCCTATCTCGATGATTTGCCTGCTCATTCTTTACACCGAGCTGATCACCTTGTCCATTTACGAGCAATCTTTATGAGGTGTAGGCATTATCGAATTCGGTTGAATCCCCACAAGTGTGTTTTCTGTATAGAAACAGGTCGATTGCTGGGATTTGTTGTTTCCAAAACCGGCATTCGCGTCGATCCCTCGAAAGTCGAGGCTATCATCCAATTGCCTCCTCCTTCGAGTTTGCGCCAACTCCAAAGTTTGCAAGGGAAAGCAAACTTTTTACGCCGATTCATCCCTAACTACGCCGAGGTCACTAAAGGTTTTACACGGTTGTTGAAACAGAACGTACAATTCTTTTGGGACGAGATTGCTCAACAATCTTTTGATGCACTGAAACACGCGTTGACCCATGCACCGTTATTGCATCCTCCCAACTACAACCAGGACTACTTCTTATACCTCGCAGCTTCGCATTCCACCATTGGAATGGTGTTAGTTCAAGAAGATGAATTCAAGGCAGAGCATGTGATATATTACCTTAGCAGAACCTTAAATCCAACTGAGTTAAAATATTCGCATGTGGAGAAATTGGCCCTGGCAGCCGTTCAAGCTGTCCAGCGTTTTCGTCACTACATTCTTCTCCGCAAAACTACTGTTATTTCGGATTGCAACCCTATGATTTATATTTTGACAAAACAACTGCTAGGGGGCAAGTACTCTAAATGGATCGTCATCCTGCAAGAGTTCGACTTGGAGTTTGAGAAGTCCAAGTCTAAGAAATCTTTAGTCTTCGCGGAATTGATGTGTGATTTCCCGAGTGCTGACACAGAGACTGTGGCAGAGGAGTCCATTGCGGACGAATCTTTGTTTCTTATTAGCACTGTAGATCCGTGGTATGGGGATATAATCATCTATCTCCAAACCCAAACCTTTCGGCCTGAAGCTTCCAAGGAAAACCGTCGAAAAATTCGGTTTCAATCCCAGCAATACAGAATTATTGGAGATACACTTTATCGCCTGGGGGCAGACTTAGTTTTTCGACGTTGTTTAACTCACGATGAGGCTGAGAGAGTTTTGAATGATTGTCACTCTGGAGCATGTGGCGGTCATATGTCTGGGTATGCCACAGCTCAGAAGGTGTTGCGCGCTGGCTATTTCTGGCCGTCTATGTTTAAAGATTGTATCCTTGCCGTCAGAAAATGCCACAACTGTCAAGTGTTTGATCGCAAGATGCGCGCTCCACCTGCTCCTCTCCACCCTATAATTGCCGCTGGTCCATTCGCCAAATGGGGCATTGACTTTATTACTTGTAACCCTCACTCGGCCGGGGGGCATGCGTATATCATCCTTGCGGTTGATTATTTTACTAAGTGGGCCGAGGCGATGCCTACATTCGACGCAAGCGGCAAGACAGCTGCACTTTTCGTATTCAATCATATCATAACTAGGTTTGGTGTCCCACAAGCAATCATTACGGACCATGGAAGCCATTTTCGAAATGTCATGATGACTGAACTTACAAGCCAGCTTGGTTTGCGCCACGATAGCTCTACACCTTATTATCCGCAAGCCAACGGTTTGGTTGAGTCAATCAACAAAGTTCTAGTCGTCATGATTCGACGGATCATTGGTATCCATCGAACGAATTGGCATAACATGTTATTTTCGGCGCTATGGGCATATCGAACTTCAGTGAAAAATTCAACAGGTTTCACCCCTTTTCAGCTAGTTTATGGCTTAGAAGCTGTGTTACCTATTGAGTGCGAAATCCCATCACTTCAAATGGCTGTCGAATTACTTCCAGCTACTTCCGAAGAGGAGAAACGGTTGTTATACTTAGCTAAATTAGATGAGACTCGACGTGACGCTACTTTAGCTATCGAGACTCACGCGAAACGAATGAAAGCTCAGTACGATAAAAATGTAACCCCTCGAAGTTTTTCGGAAGGAGACCTAGTACTATTATATGATCAAGCTAACGATAAGCTAGGTGCTGGAAAATTCGTTCCCATGTGGCATGGGCCCTACATTGTAAAGCGAAAGCTAGCAAAAGGGGCTTATGAGTTAGTTGATTTTGATGGGGACTCTTTGGGCAAACCCAGAAATGGACTTTACCTAAAGAGGTATTATGCTTAAAATGATGGATGGAGAAATTTTTAGATAGGTTAGATTTCCTTTCTAGCTAGCAAGTGTGTTAGTTTAGTCAGTGTGCTTAGCTTAGCAAGTGTGGTTTTTCGTCATTATTTTGGCTCATCTTGGTTTTACTCTTGATATTGTAGATGTCGACGCCTCTCCAAACATACATTGGATTTGCTGATGGTGCTTGTCGTAGTACACGGAATATCTCTTCCGCAGCTTGGGTTATCTATTCGCCCTCTGACGAGTTAGTTTCTATGCATGGGGTAAGCCTCGGTCAAACAACGAATAACATTGCAGAATACAGTGCAGTGGTTGAATTATTATCCGAATCTATTTCATTTGGAATTCGACGTTTGATAGTGAGGTTAGATTCTGAACTTGTTGTATTACAGCTTAATAGAGTTTATGCCATTAGAAATCCTGTGTTATTAAGGTTGTTTTTGAGAGTGCGTCTCTTGGAACGTGAATTTGATTACATTGAATATCAACATATTCCAAGGTCTTTGAATACATTAGCAGATGCAATTGCTTCTCGAGTGTTGGACAGACATTTATAATAATCATGCAAGTAAATTTAAAGACATTTCATCATACATGTTAAACAAGATAAGCCGGTAATAGTGATATATAGATATAGATAGAAGTGTGTCCAAAAATATATACATCGTCTTCGATCATAGGTTTAACACACCTTATGATCGGCAAAATGATAGTGCAAAAAGTCAAAAATGTCACATGTGACTACAAAAGTGACTAGTCAATCACTGGTGGTGCTCTCTGTACGACACCACTGCGCGGGCTACCTTGCGCAGAAATCTCCTAAACGGTCCAGGGACCGCGACCACGAAGCGCTGAAGCCTCATTGGAATATCATCCATAGTAGTCTCAGGTATATCTGCCGTGAGACGCTCTAGATCATGCTCCAAATCGGCTAGTACTTCTGCTGTCGCATCCTGTAAGGCCGGTGCCGGTGCAGCTGGATGTCGTCTGTCGTAAGGCCGGAGATTGGCTGGACGCTGTGGTCCAACATCTGCATTTTTAAAATTTTACTGTTACTTTGAGACGATATATATGAAAAATAAAAAATACATAATTAGAAAACTTGTGAAAATGAAAGTACCTCTGTCATCCCATTGTTCTCCCTGTGGAAGAACCATGTCCGGATCACCTCTGAAATCCATTCCGGCATATGGAAAGTCTTGTATCACAAAAAGCTGGCCCTCTAGCCAGTCGAAGTAACTGTCTGAGAATCGAACCACTGCAGCACCCTCGTCAGGATGCCGGGCCATCACCGCAACCCATCGAACAAGCTTTGGCTCCCGAGGACCCAAGTCATCAACAGTGAGTTGCTGAGGGATCAGCATAGGAACTCTCTCCAAGGCAAAGCTCACGACTAGAGGCCCATATCCAAAAGTCTTTAGTCGTCCGTTCTTTGCCTTGGTTAGTTGGCTCTTCATATGAGCCGACACAGCTTCGCACCAGTTGAAGATGGTGCCTTGGTAACAGTCAACTGCCATCCGCATTTGGGATCCGGAAGCAATGTGCAAGGCGGCCGCGCCACAAATCCTAGTGACCGTAAATGCAATAACTCTAAGTTCCGCCAGAGCGATGTGCTTTATCTCCACGCCTTTTTTATGGCGAGTCCCTGGTCTGCACCACTCCTCGCGGAGATCATCAAGGGATTGGCCACCCGGCCTGGTCCCCGCAAGGTTGAGTTGCTCACCTCTGTTTGGCAAGCCAGTGAGAAAGTATACATCCGAGGGCTCTATCTCGAGCTGGTGCCCTCCAATGTAAAAGCATTGATCTTGAACGTTCCATCGCTCAACCAGCCATTCCAAAAATCTTACCTGGCCCCTCATGCCCGGTATGGTCCAATATTTGTACAATCCACATGTTCTTAAGGCATCCAGAGAGGGTTGGTGGTTAATCGCAGCTTCATCGTCTTCTACGTGCTCTCTCTCTCTCCAGTCTAACATGTTTTGGCCCTGCACATCAAAAGAGTCAATTAGAAATTAATTTGAGAAAATTTGGTGGTTTTTTGAGAGAGTTAGGGTTTTGAAATGCGCCCTTTGCGGAAGACGCACCCCGGCTTTTTAGCACAGGGCGTCCGGACGCAGCTCGCCTGAAGGCGGACTGCGTCCCCGACCTTTTTCCCGTGTGAGAAAAAGTCGGGGGACGCGGGTCACCCGAAGGGCACCTGCGTCCGCCGAGGGGCGCATTTTGAACCCAAAACCCCCCCAAAAAATGAAACAGAGACCAAAAACAAAAAACTAAACGGATAAAAATGAAGAGTGGGATGTGTAAAATACCTCGGTGAAGCGGCGTTCGATTCCGACGGTCAGATTTTCCGCAGCAACCACGGGAAGTTTCTTGTCAAAAGCTCCTTTTTCAACCTCAACAGTGAAACGGTAAAAATGACATGGTAAAAGGTCTTTTTATAGGTTTTTTGGATGAATTAGTTCATTTTTTACCATGAAAAGATGTTTTCAAATGTATTTTTGCCTATTTTAAACAGGTATGAGTAATGTGTCGCTTTTGTGCAGGACGAAGGGATTTCGAGGGAAATTGTAATTTTTCACAAACAAAATTTCAGAGTCATCTTTTAAGCCCTTTTCTGACTCCTAAAACATGAAAAGATCGCCGAGTGTTTCTTTTTCACTCGTTAAAACGGAATTAAAAGACGGTCCCCTTTTAGCTCTTTTCTGACCGCAAAATCAGGAAAAGATTGCCGGGTTTTTGTCGTTTCAAACTCGATAAGGAAATAAAACGACGTGTCTTTGATCGCTTTTTACTTTTCAGGTCAACGATACTATTATGAAAGTACTCCTTGGTCGCAAGATCAAGCGGTTCCCCCAGGTATTATTTTATACTTTTTCGGGCTTGAGGGACACAAATATACGAAAAAGTTCAACGTGGAGTTTCCTTAAGTTTTTCAGACTCTCTAAAATTGAAAAACGCCGAGTTTCTCCTATACTGGGCTCGTTAAACTTTTACAGTAAAGGACCTGTTCAATTACAAACAGGAACGAACCACTCCTTCCTAGGGTTCGCATTTAAACTAGGTTGGACTCGTCCGAAGGATGAGCTTATAATCAAGCATATGTTATCCTCCTCAAGCTTGTTAAAAATAAAGAGGTACTTGCCAGAAATGGTGGGGGAAAAAGAGAAGAATGAACCTATTTGTCACCTTTTGCCTCAGAAGAAACTTTATTACCGCTCTTGAACACGACACTTTTCATTCACCTGGGTTGGGAAATCTTTTACCTCACAGTTGACTAAATCACTTTGAAAATCTTTAACCGGGTTCAGGGATCAACTTTGAGTTATTCGTCACCAAACCATCTGTTGTGTCGTTATGTGTTCAAGAGGTCTGCAAGCAAAACTTTCATCTGCAAAATACTTGTCATCCATTTGACCATCCCTGAGTCAGTCCTTACAGCAACATTTCTTCAACTTGAACAATGATTTCGTGTTGCGGGCTTGCCTGCAACGGGTCGCTTTCTATCGACATCGACACATTATCTAGAAAGATGACTTAGGAATCGACAGTACCTTGAAGTCTGCATGCATCAATGGCAGGTTTCTCGCCTTTGACGTCAGTTTACATCATTGACTTTCGATCAGAGGATTCCGTGAAGTGTTCGACATCAAAACATCTATTCACATTTCACGGGTTGTGCTTGGTACTTTGAGAACCATTGACATTACTGGTGGTTTCTCTCACGCTTGTTAACAGTTTACATCATTGACTGGTAATCAAGTGGTTTCTACCATGTTCGACATCGAATCATTTAATCACATGGCTAGAATCGTACCAATTCGGGAAGTAGAAGTGAAGACCCTGGATCTAGTTTCTACCATCCAGGCTGCGAGGAGTTTTGTATTCATTGTCTATGTAGACTTATCATAAACAGATGGCTGCGTCCATACTGTGTCTACAAAAGTCTATAAAAATGATGTACTGCAAGATCATTCCTGTATCAGAATAGTTAGTCCATTAGTTAAAGTTTTGAATCTGAGTATGGGAATGCCTACCTCAGTGATGATATAATCTTATCCATGTATTTTGTGTTGAAAATTGCAGGTTCCAACCAGGCCATCCACAAGGCAATCCTTGAAATGATAAAGCGCTTCACCCTTCCTAGAATTACAAAACCCTATTCTATTCCAGGCTTCGCACTTTAGGGGGCAATCTGTTACACTAAAAAATGTCACCTTGACTACTTACAGTTAGTATGGCTCAAATCAACAAGTCATGCTACCCTCTTAGGCAAGTCTCATGCCTCTGTTATCCATCTCAAACTCAAAGAAGAGAGAAAGTCTTGTAAAAATCATGTTTATCTCTGGGGTCGCAGGTTCTCTCTAGCCTTACCTGCGGGGACGCTGACCATGTTCACAAAATCTGCGTCCATAGACGCTCTGTATGTTAAGGGACAGGTGCGTCCCTCTGTAAAAGGCAAAATGCGCGAGTTTTATCTTGAAAAAGTTACTTGTGGTTACTTCTAGAACATTCTAGAGGTCGGTTTGATGAAATGGATGCGCCTCCAGTTGGTTCATGTATCTCTATTAAGGGGGAACTTATCCCATCAATAAGGGAGCTATCCCACCCAAAGAGGGGGATGATCCCATTGATAGTGGACCTGAATAACCTCTTTACAGCACTATAAATAAAGGCATTGAGCCAGAAGGAGGAGAGGTTGGAGCTATACATTTTCTTTGGGTAAATGCTGCAGGATTTAGGTCTTCCATTAGAGCCTTTGTGAGGAGAGATTGTCTTCACTTGATTCTACTTGGGAGAGGGTGAGCTTTGTCAAAGTAGAGGAAAACCCTTGATGGACCCTGGGAGGAACTTGCACAACACCAAGGCCAGGTTGTAAGAGTTTCTTTGTTTCGTTATTAATACAAACTGGTTTATTTTTCTCAATAGCTTGTGTTAATGAGTTATTTCATGTGTTCCTTGGTCTGCATGTTGAATATATGTTTTATTATATGAAATGCAAGTGCTTGGTAATTGTTTGATTGTTTGTGGTTGCAGGAATTGACTTGAAGGAGGAGCTCATCCGGATCGTCAAGAACGGACTTCAACAACAGCGTTTTGGAATAAGGTAAGCCTAAACACTTGTAGTTTTCATGTTGTAAAAGGTGTATTTAGAGAAAGATCACTCCATTTTGTCTTGTTTGTCATTAGAATGTCTTAGACTTCTAGGAAGGTCAGTCGTGTCCGCACCCTTGACAGATTCCGTGTGACACCCTCTCTGATTACAGTTTGGCTAGAAGCTGTAATCCAAAGATTGGTTAGTGGTTACCCCGGCCGTATTCCCTTGGGAGTCAAAGGGAACAACCTGGGTGTTAACATAATTGGCGACTCCACTGGGGAGTTCCTCAGGATTTTCTAATTTCTGTATATTTCTTAAAGCTGCTTCAGTCAATTTTCATGCTAGCTTTAAGATATACACAGTCACTCCAAAATCTTGTCTGGCCCTTGTAGACACAAAAATATTCCAAAAAGAACATACTCAAAAACAAGTTCAGAAGCTGGCTCCCAAGAAGAATCCGCGATATACAAGGTCAAATCCTGACCCTAACCCACCAACTGTTTTTGAAAATCCTAATACAATCCCCAAAATCATTAGGAAGCAGTAAGGACAGGAAACTCTTGTTGATTTAAGTCCTGAGACAGCTTATCCAAACCTTGTTCCAACTCCAATCAAGGTTCTATTTCGATCTACCCTTGATTCCCCCAGTTCACCATCCACATCTCAAAGCCCTCCTTTCACACCTCCATCCACTGCACATATTCCCTTGACCAACACTATAGTTTCTACTGTTCCCACTACCCCTGTTGTACCAGTCATTCATGTTATCCCAGTTATCCCTGTCAACCCTATAAATCCTGCGAATATGGCTAATAGATATGCACCCCTGCAGTTGCCTGCTAATGCTGCAGCTCTACCTCAGGACTACCAATCCAAGATCTCATATTTTGACTCCACTGGCCCTTTCACAGCAATTCAGCATGCCAAGAGGATGCAAGACCATTTTGAGAACTATGAAATAGATGACGATAGTGTGAGAATGAGAATCTTTGTTCAGAGCCTGACAGGGGATGTAAGAACTTGGTTTAGATCACTGGCTGTAAATACCATCACAACTCCTGATGAGCTTTATCAAGCCTTTACTAACAGGTGGGAGAAAAATAAAGATCCCCTGCACATACTTGGTGAATATGATACAATCAAACGAGGTCCTCAAGAGACCGTTTTGGAGTATTGTGCAAGATTCAACAACGTATATAACGCAATACCACAGAATTTAAGACCTCCTCCTGATTTAGCCTTGTACAAGTTTCCTGATGGTTTTGACCCTGATATGGCATATCAGTTGAAGGAAAGAGCCCCTGAAACCCTTGAAGATGCCCAAAAGGTTGCTGTCACAGTAGAGGCTAATCTGATTGCCAAAAGAAACATGGCAAGATTGGAAAAGAGAACCACCTTCAAAGAAGAACCCTCAGCCTTTGATCAAAAACTGGATGCAATACTCACTGGTATGAAGAGATTGGCTGATAGAGTAGAATCAGTTGAGAGAAAGTCATCATGGGAAGCACCACAAAATAACCCTATCAGGAATCCCAATTTTAGGAGAAATCAAAACCCAAACGCTGGCAAGGCCGGTTCTGATCCAGACATAAGACCTCCTTTCCAGGAAAACTATACTGAGGCATCCACTTCGAATGAGCAAACAGATGACACCCACATTAACCTGATGGGCCTGAATGACGAGCAGCAAGTTTTTCTGAGTCAAGAGGATCATAAGGATGATGACATTCAGCAATTCCAAACCAGGTCAGGTGAGTCATTTGACTTTAAACAAGGCTATGACACAATTGTTTATGAATTTCATAAGCAATATAAGCTAAGAAGCAGAACTATAAATGTAACACAGCCTGAAAAAACAAAGGATAGCCAGCAGCCCAAAAGAGCCATAGTCGCAGAACCAAATGACACAACTGATTCAGTTACAAATGAAATAACCATTCAAGAAGTCACTGAACCATTGCCTTCAAAACAACAGCCTATGGCTACATCACCCTTGCACCCTAATCCAAGTAATACTCCTCAAGACATGAGTAAGAAGGACAACCTTCAAGATCAAGAAAAGAATCAAGAAGAAGACTTAGTGAACAAGGAAAAGGCTGTCACCCACAACACCAAGATCCCATCTGAAAGACCCTTTGACTTAGAAGCTGAAATTGGCAAATTGAAGGTAGCTATTCCTCTTTCAGAACTAGACAAGCATGAAATTTATAGACAACAAATCAAGAAGTCCCTTCAACTTACTCGTAATAAAGATAATGTCAATGTGTTGGATGACACCCCAGAATTGCTTTTCGGTCCAGAGGTTGATGGAAAGACAGCAGTTACAGGGATCTTACCTTTCTATGTCAGCCTGCATGTTCATGATAAGATACTACACAATGCAATGTTTGACTCAGGTGCCTCTCACAACTTGATGCCTAAATCAGTCATGGAAAGATTGAATCTAGATATTACAAGACCATATAAGGACCTATTCTCATTTGACTCCAGCCAAGTTAAGTGTTTAGGCTTAATAAAAGACTTATGTGTGTCCTTAGTTTAGTACCCAAATAAAACAATTCTAATGGACGTTGTAGTTGCTGATATCCCACCCAAATATGGGATGCTCTTATCAAGATCATGGGGGGCTAAACTCCAAGGTTCCCTACAATTAGACATGTCATATGCCACCATCTCAGTATTTGGTCAACCCAAGAGGTTATATAGAGAGTCACTTATGAAATACATGGTCAGTAGTGAAGAAAAACCTCAAAACTTTCCCATATATGCTGTCCATTCTAATATAGATTCATATATTTTGTTTAATAATAACTCAGGTCTTACAAATCATGATGAAACCAAGACACTCAAACAAGATCAGGACATTAATGAACAAACTGCTGCTCTAGAAATAAAGCTGATCCAATCAAGTGATGAGACTGTCCTAAAAAACAAACTAAATGAAAAACCAGAACTTCAACTCACAAGCCCAGACCACAGAGAAGTTATTAAGTCCTCCCTAGAACAAGAGATCCTATGGTTCCTTGAATTTGATGGGTCAGTCAACAAATTAGGGGCAGGAGCCGGAGTTTGGATACATAACAAGCAGAAAAATCATGCAAAAGGCCAAGCCTATAGGCTAAATTTTAGATGCACTAATAACATGGCAGAATATGAAGCTCTTTTACTAGGCCTCAAACTAGTAAAATCCTCACAAGCCACAAAGTTTTCAATCATGGGAGATTCAGACTTAATTATCCAACAAGTGAAGGGAAATTTTGTTACTAATGACAAAAGGTTGAGATCTTATAGGTCTGCTGTTGCTGAAATACTAAACTCCTTCACTGAATTTAAAATCGCCAAAATTTCTAGGACCCACAATCTTCATGCTCATAGTTTAGCCACATTTGCAAGTATCTGCAAGCTACCCTTTGAACCTAAGCATTGTTTTACAGCTGAGGTAAGACACAGACCTTCTATCCCAAACAATGTCAAAGATTGGCAAGTATTTGAAGATGATACACAAATAAATAATTTCTTGACCTTGCAACAAGAATTTGCAGGATTAAACATTGACACTGAGGGAGCAAGTCAATCACAAATACAGAGTGAACAGAACAACAAGCCAATATCACCCAAGACAGCTCACCAAATCCTACATCAAACAATTTTTAACAAAAACAACATACAAGAAATTCAACAAACCAGTTATGAAGAAATAGCTGCTACAGAGGCTGAGATCATAGAGCTGAAAGACAATTTTCTTCCAACAGGCCTAACTCCATTAGAGGACATCTTTCACTCAAATGATATCCCTAGAAAACCAAAAATGCAGCCCCTTAATGCTGCCAATGAGGAATGCAACATTGGAACTATTGAGAAGCCCAAAATAATAAAATTGTCTACATCCTTACCTCCTGATCAAAAACCTAAATACATTGACCTCTTCAAAGAGTATCAAGATGTCTTTGCATGGGGTTATGAGGATTTAAAATCCTATGACACCTCAGTTATCCAGCATACTATCCCTCTCAAGCCTAATTAGAAGCCATTTAAGCAGAAATTGAGAAGGATCAATCCCATGATTCTCCCTTCAATCGAAAAAGAACTGCAAAAAATGTTTAAAGCTGGCATCATAGCACCCATCAGGTTTTCTGATTGGATTTCTAATTTGGTACCTACAAGAAAGAAAACTGGTGAGATAAGACTTTGTGTTGATCTTAGAAATCTAAACCAAGTGTCCCTCAAAGACAACTATCCCTTACCTAAGATGGATCACATTCTCCAAAGAGTGGTAGGAGCCTCAAGGATCTCATTACTTGATGGATTCTCAGGCTTTAATCAAATCCTAGTGCACCGTGATGATCAAGACAAAACTGCATTCACAACCCCATGGGGAACTTTCAAATATGTAAAAATGCCTTTTCGATTGAAAAATGCAGGGGCAACATTTCAAAGAGCAATGGATATTGCTTTTGCCAAAGAGATTCATGACTTTCTTGTCATTTATTTGGATGACCTCACACCTTTCTCAAAATCTGACCAAGAACACTTGAAGCATTTAAGGCAGATCTTCTCAACATGTAGGAAATATGGAATTTCCTTGAATCCCAAGAAGTCTCTATTTGGTTTGGAAGAAGGTAAGCTGTTAGGGCATATCATTTCAAAGGATGGCATAAGAATTGACCCAGACAGGATACAAGCTATCTTACAAATGCCCCACCCAAGAAACATCAAAGAATTGCAAGCCTTCTTAGGGAAGATCAATTTCTTAAGAAGGTTTATCCCAAACTTAGCAGAATTGATCAGATTACTAAACAACATGTTGAAGAAGGATTCAAAAGTGAAATGGACAGTAGAAGCAAATCAAGCCTTTGAAGGTATAAAATTGGCCCTTATCCAAACCCCAGTCTTAACAAATCCCCAATTTGATAGAGAATTTATCATTTTTTCTTTTGCCTCCCAGCATACCATTGCTGTTGTTCTATTACAGAAAGATGACCAAGGAAATGAGAAACCCATTGCTTTCTTTAGTAGAGCTCTTAGAGATGCACCTCTAAAATATCACATCATGGAGAAACAAGCTTATGCTTTGGTCAAGGCCATTAAAGACTTCAGGATTTACATCCTCTATTCCCATGTTATAGCTTATGTGCCAAGTCCCATTGTGAAAGACATACTCACTCAAGAAAACTTAGAGGGCAGAAGAGGAAAATGGATTGCCAACATTTGCGAATTTGATATTGAAATAAAACCTACAAAACTAATAAAAGGGCAAGGTTTGGCCAAACTAATGACAGAAGCAAACTTCCAAGCTTTAGACATAAACCAGCTGGACAATGAACCGGAGCTGGCGACTCCAAAGATCAATGTAGCCTTTGAACAATCCCCTTGGTATTCTGATATCTGTTATGTGTTACAAAACCTGTGTGCTCCCCCAGGATTGTCCAAAACTAAATGTAGGTTCCTAAAAATGAAAGCTTCAAGATTTTGTGTTATGGATGGCAATTTGCTTTGGAAAAACCATGAGGGTATATTGTTAAACTGCCTGATTGAGAATGAGACTAACAATGTCACCAAAGAATTTCATGCAGGTGACTCTGGTGGACACTTGTATTGGAAGTCCACTGTGGATAAGATACTGAGGGCTGGTTACTATTGGCCCACTGTTTTCTCTGATGTCAAGAAATTTACCACCTCATGTCATAAATGTCAAGTGTTTGAGGAAAAGAGAAAGTTACTGCCACTTCCTTTGAGGCCTATTGCAACAGAGAGACCTTTTCAACAATGGGGCTTGGATTTCATTGGGGAAATTCACCCCTCATCTTCAGGCCAACATAGATGGATTCTAACAGCTACAGACTACTTTACTAAATGGATTGAAGTTGTTCCATGCAGACAAGCAAATGATTCCACTATCATTCAGTTCCTTGAGACCAATATTCTTTCTAGATTTGGCTACCCTGATAAGATAATAACAGACAATGCTGCTGCCTTCAGATATAAGAAGATGGTGAATTTCTACCACAAATTTCACATTACCTTGGGCCATTCTACTGCATACTATCCCCAAGGAAATGGCCTTGCTGAATCATCAAATAAAAGCCTTGTAAGCATCATAAAGAAATTGTTGGAAGAAAATAAGAAGAATTGGCATAAGAAGCTGGTCAATGCCTTATGGGCAGATAGACTAACAACCAAGAGATCAATTGGGATCAGCCCATATGAGTTAGTTTATGGATTAGAAGCCAAATTTCCTTCATCACTAGGGGTTCCTGTCATGAAACTTCTTCAAGAAAATCAAGCTGAGCCCAATGATATGCAAAGAAGGATCAATCAAATAATATGTTTGCAGCAAACTAGAGATCAAGTTTATAGCAGAGTTCAAGTTTTACAAGAAAAATTAAAGAAAGCTTTTGATAGAAGGACTAAGGCAGAAGATTTCAACATTGGTGACAAAGTCCTCAAATGGGATTCAAGAAGGGAAGATAAGGGAAAACATGGAAAATTTGATTCCCTTTGGAGAGGACCATTTGCTGTTCAAGAAGTACAAGAAAACAATACTTATTTCCTTAAAAATCTTGATGAAACTGATTTGGATGAAGGTCCTGTGAATGGCAGGATGTTGAAGCACTATTTTGACTACTATCCATAACTACAGCCTAAGTTTCCCTTGTACATATTCAGGTGTATATATTACTTTCTGTTAACATGTAAAAATGCAGTTTCTCAAGTTTTATTAGTTATCAACAAAAGGCAAAAAAGTTCAGAGATTTACCAAGAAGGGAAGAGCACAATTTTGGGATTTCAAAAAGGAATACTCCAAGTTTTGATACAAGAAGTTAAGGGCCAAGGAATTCTGACCTGCTGTTCTTGGTCTTTCAAATGGAAAAACCATCCCCATATGGAGCCACTGTTAGCTACCTATACCAATAGGTTTCATATTTCATGATTGGCAAAGAAAGTTCCAAATATGCTCTGCTTTGGTGATGCAAAGATCCCATATTTTCAAGGAAAGGCAACATGTGTATATAGCTTGATGTTGTCTCAATTTTGATGGATGGTCCAACAGCCTAATCTGGATCATGCCATGTTTCAATTTTTTGTTGTAGAATAGAGAAAGAAGTCTATCCAAACTGTTTAATCTTGGCAGACCAGTAGCTAGGTAGAGAAGTAAGGTTCCCAACTGCTTAATCTGGGACTTTGGAAGCAATAAGGGTAGCCTGAGGTAGAGAATCAAAAGAAAAATCCAAAAGAAAAGAAAAGGCACATAAGGGTCTGCAAGTCTAAGTGCACCCTCCATGAAGAAACAAAAAATGCTAGGCAAGTAGATGGGTAGGTAGATGGGGTTGCAGAAATGTCATTCATTTCAACTGAATTTTGCTGGTCTAGCATAAAGGAACATCAGTGGATATAGAAGCTCCTCTTCTCCATCATGTTACAGCAAAGCAAAGGAGCATGACTAACTCCCTTTCCTCCCCTTTCACATTCATTACTAACATCACTTCATCAGTTGTGTTCATGAAATAATTTAAGGTTTTATGTTGGTTCTCATTCCTTTAAAAGCCACATTTCTTGTCTAAAATTCTTTTCATTTTGATCTACTCTCTAAGCTAAGTTGTTTCTATATAAACTTAGTGATATCACTCCTCATTCACCTCTTCCATTCATATTAACCTCTAACTTCTTATTATCTAAATCCCCTATGTTACCCTTTCCCTATTATTATAAACACTATGGTGTATAAACCCCAAGCATTCTATAAATATCCCTTCCCCCCTGGCATTATATCCATATGTTCACAGTCAGGGATTAAATTGACATCTGGTCAGTTTAAGAACCCAAACCCTACCCCTCTTCCCCCTTCAGAAGTTATCTAAACCATTAACCCCTTCATTTGCTAAAGAACCTTGTAAAAAAAAAAAAAAAAACCCATTTTCACCCCTAACCCTCTTCATTTGCAAAATATACATAAAAACCCACTTTTCCCATTTTACCCAAAGTATTGGTGCAATGTGCGTTTTGATAAAATACATTGAAAATTCATACAAATTCGCCAAAGTCCACAATCCCGCTGGGCGCGCTTTTCAAGCAAATATATTATTTTAATCCCCGCCAACGTCCATATCAACCTGGCACCTTAACGATCCGTCGACCGTCAGATCTGGCCCTTTTCATCCGACGGCTCTCATGCATTTCGGACCGGGCCCAACGTCCGTAAGTTACCTTCCGAAATCTGTCAGAGGGTGACGTCAGGCCTCTGCCACGCGTCACCCCCAAATCGTATCGGAGCGCCCTATGACAATTCCGCTTCCGTATAGAGAGCGGTGCGATATTATACCGCTTACCGTTTCCGGTTTCTGTGAACCCGCCTTGCCAACATCACCGCCGCGTCAGCGCCCCCGTCCGCCACTGCTCTGACCTGCTCGCCACCTCACCATCCCCGTGGACCACTCTCAAGCCGCCATGTCACCTGATGATGTCATGCTGACGTCATCCGACCTTGACCCCACCTGATGACGTCATGCTGACGTCATCCAAAAAAAGCGCCAAATAACCCAAAAATCCATATTTTGGCCGAAAAATCGTGTTTTTCATTACTTTTGCAAAAACGACTGTTGCACCTCTGCATGTATTTTACGACCAAACAAGCGTCAACCTGCTGAATTCGACCCGAGGACCGTTGGTGCGCCAATTCCACCTGCATTTGTGACTATTGCCGACAGTTTACCAGGTATTTATCCCAGTCATTCCCTTTGCGCCTGGTTTTATCCTGCATTCTCCAACAATAGCTTAAAGAGTAAGAAAACACTATGTTTACCGGTAAATCCCCTGTGGCTAGCCTCCATTTTCGGTTGTAAAATCAAAATTCCCCGGCAGAGCCTTGTTTACCCAAGTTTTCACAAAACATACAGTTGGTTCGCGCATTCGTGAACTGACAACCCAAGATGCATCAATTTACCATGAAGAGAGTTTCTTAAGGCCAAGCATTTGCCCTATCAGTGCTTTGTGCAGTGTTTCAATTGCTGTCATTGCCATTTTATCCTCTGTTCCTCAGTAAATCACCTCTCTTTCCAAGAAATACTCCTTTGTGTTGCTCTACACAGTAACACCAGTTCATACCAACATAATCCTAAAGTAACCATGGATGCACCAGTAGCCCCTGTAGCCTTGAATATTGCTCCATTAAATGCCCCTCAGAGAGAATTGGAATGGCAACCATTAGCAGACCTGGATTATCAAATATCAGAAGAAATGCTAATGCACAGCAAGTACCACATCCACTTGTTAAACGAATTGAAGATTAAACATGAGACTGGAACAGATGTATTGGGCATTTGGGATTCTTTCCTCCCTATCTTCAAGCTCCCTCAGGTCAACCAGTTCCCTGACCTAATCCACCTATGTGCTGACTGCTACGACGCCACTCAGAGGGCTATGATTGACCCTTCAGGCTCAGTTGTTTTCTATGTCACCCCTGAAGCCATCAGAGAATGTTGCACTTCAAAACTGAGAAGAAATTAGTTCCTTTATCATTGACTGATCTGATAAAGCAAGGAGCTAAATTGACAGATGCTCAGGTCACCAAACTAAATCAATTGTACATTGACTCTGGCACCGTGAAGTACCCTCCCATTTCTCATGTTTACCTCAACCAATTGGGCAGGGACCTTGTTGACATGATCAGTCCCATTTTGGGCTATAATTCAATTGAGTTTGTTGATGAAATTGTGCTGGTGATGATGCTCATGTTTTCCCCTGGCAAGTCTCCAATCTGCTATGACTATGCCACCTACATATCTGACAAAATACATGAGCAACTAATGAACTTGGAAAGAGAAAGGGTGTTCAGATACACCTCCTACATCTACCACTTAATTTTGTATTATCAACATGAGAAATTTCATTTTGCTGTGAAGAGAGTGGATGCACAAGGCAATCCAAGGTCAGTAGTCTATTGGTCCTCTGCTATCCACTGCAGATCTTGTTCTCCATACACTTATTGTGAATTTATAGACCTTTTCATCCACCCAGCCATGTCTCTGCTTCTGAGCTCACCTCCTCCTAGACTAACTGATGAGATGTAGAGGATTCTTCAGCTGTCCAAGGTATACAGCATTGGGGATTGGTACTATTACCAAAACCACACAGTCATCAGAATATATGGGTGTGAGTTGCCCCCATACAGATTGCCCAAATATGTGCCCATGAGATTGTTTGCCCTTGAATACTTCAGGCAGTTTGGGAATGCTGATGTGCTACATTTTTCAGGCAAAGGCAAGAAAGCACAGCTCAAAGTAAGAAACCAATTAGGCCACTTCATTTACAACAAAAGGGAGGAAGGTTGGCAAGAAGCAGACAGAATGCTAGAATCCCTTGGCCTACAGACCAGTTTCCTTTGGAAACCTTATGACCCCAATCACTTCATAACTTTAAGAAGGGTCAAGTACAGGCTGGCCAGTTATGACCACGTAAGGTTGCCTCATATAGAAAAATATGCAAATCAAATAAAGTGGAGGAGAGGCACCTTAGAGGAAGCTGTCACACAAGAAGAATTAAATCAGAGAGCAGTTAAAAATCTCCAAAAGATGGCTGACTTAGAGCTTTGTGCACAGGTATTTGCTCTTCCAGGCACTCAAGTGGGAGCAGCGGCCTCATCCTCCACAGCACATCAGCAAGCAGCCAAAGCTACTGATCAAACCTCCAGCAAAGGCAAAGAGAAAGAGATGGAGCCAGAGCAGCCACCTCATGAACAGGTACAGTAGCAGGAAGTGCAGCAACAACCACAGGTACAACAGCAACAAGGGGGGCAGCAAGAAAAGGAATAGCCAGTGCAACAAGAGCAAACATCACAGGCCCCAAAATCCACCGGGCAGCAAGCTCAGGACACTCTGCCTCCTAGGCAGGAGACAACAATGGAGGCCTCAGTCCTCCAAACCCCACAAAAAGAAGACATAAGTAGAAAGAGGGACAGAGAGACTCCCCTCACAACATCAACAACTCATGGGGAGAAAAGACACAGAATGAATCCCCTCTCAGAGGAAGAAATGCCTATAGGGCAATCTTTGGGCATGGGCCCACCTAGTATGGAGGCATCTGCAAGTTCCTTCCAACAGGAACAAGAGAGGACAGTGGGAGGAGAAGTCAGCTCCTCAAGCCAGCAAAGAGGAGGTGAACTGGGCATCAAGCAGCAGTTCATTGATATAAAGAAGAGGAATGAGCCCATAAGGATACAGCTATACAATCATTTGTTAAAAATGGCTCCCACTAACCAGCAGAGACTAATGTCTGCATATGATGTCCAGGAGGGCAAGATGATCATGAGCCACTTTATGCCAGCCGTGTTGCAGCCGCAGTCAGCTGCAGATTACATAAGGACCAACCTTGAGGTCCTTGCCAAGGACATCCACCCAATGGATCAAATCGAATTACATAAGCAAACGGGTGAGATGGTGTATGCTTCCTTGGCAGATAAGACATTGGAGAACTACAGGCTAGAAAATAGCCTAAATAATACAGCTGCCCAACTTGAGTTGGAGAGAGCATCCTCTCAAGCAAAGGACAACAGAATCAAAGCCTTAGAGGAGATAATCATAGAACTTGGGCATGATCCCAGGGACATCAAGGCTGTACAAGCATTATTGATGTTAAGAGATGCAGATATGGTAGCACTAAGGAAAATGGTAAAAGTCCCAGCAACCATTCACCCATAAACTGGAGAAGTTGCCCAGCTGAGACATGACCAAGATGCAGTAGCTATGCTGGTGTCATTATACAAACAGTTGATCCAGACACAGGAGAAATTGGGAGAATCAGAGGCTGCACAGGCTGCACTGCAGGCAGCATTACAACAAAAAGAAGGAGGACAAACATCTCAGCCTCCTCCAGAGATAATTAACCTTGAGGAACCTCCGCAGACTACTGCTCCTCCCCCTGAAAAGACAGAACAAACAGCACCATCTACATCAGCACCAGCGCCAACAACAGAGCAGGCTCCAAGCCTGGACATGCAGAAGCTAAGGAGTGAAATCCAAGCCCTGGAAGATCAAATGGCAGAATTAAATGAGGCCAGGGAAAATTTGGTCAAGTTGAATGAAAGATATGATAAATCAAAACAAAGTGTTGCTGAGAAAGGAAGAGAGATAAAGGCTCTCAAAGAGAAGATAAAGGAGCTGGAGAAGGAGCTCACACTTGATAAAGTAGTGGCTGAACTCAAGACAGTGCTATGGGCCAACATTGGCCAATCCATAACTGATCAATGGCAATACATTGAGACCATTCATGAGCAAATAGAGCTCATAGGGAAAGCACATAGGGAAATCCAAAGAGCAAGGGCATCTCTAGGCAATATGCCTGAGGTTGCCAACAGAATGATTAATGTGCTTAATAACAGAAGAAGTACTCAGCTGGCAACAATGGGAATTTCCAACAGGACTGAGACCATTTTGCTAATAAAAAGAGTCCTAACACTAAGAAGCCTGGTGCAAACACTAGAAAGAAGAAGCCAGGATATGCAGACAGAGGTTAATAAATTCATGGACAAATTTGTAGCATTGCAGAACAGAGGTCTTCCTAGCTTACTGAACAGCGCAGGAAGACTACTTTCCCATGAAAATTATGCCAAAAGGGTCAACACATTTGCTACAAATCAGATTACAGAAAGGCCCAGTACTTCAGAAGAATCAAGGCCAGCATCAGGGCAGAGTCTCTACAACAGGGTTGAGAACCTATTTTTCATCATGGATGAGATCAAACATTTGTTTGAAGTGCCTCCAAATTTGTACAAATACACAGAGGCAGATGACACTCTAGAGGCAATCCTGAGACATCAATTGCCCACACAGGAGGTCTGGACCAAAATGTTACAATTAATATTGTAAAACCAGAGCCTGTAATCAAGTTTTTTTATTTAAATATATAAGTTATCGTGCACAGGAAAATTTTGATAAAATCAGCATGTATGGAGAAGAATGGGCTGAGCCAACTCAGCAAAACTATTCGGCCACTAAAGCAGCACTGACAGTCACAGGTGACGGGGCCGAAAAGATACAGGAGGACAGAGCCACAAAGACACGTCATCCAGCATTTATAACAGAACATTCAACTGAATCAGTGGCCTCCAAAGGTCAAAAAAGTCTTCTGACAGAATTGAAGAGCATTTATGTTGTATTCAAAGCTGTAATAACTTCTTATCTGTTGTTCTGTACAAGTTGGTGAACATATTTATTTCTCAGATGACTCAATGCTTCAGATATTTTGTATCTCCATTTGTATATATTCCCCCCTCGCATAAGCTTGCAGGGGTTGTTGTTGATTTCTCTTCTAGAGTTTCTTATGTTGTAAATTTTCAGAGTATTAATACAAAGGCTGATGGAATTTCCAAAGCTCTGCGTTATCTGAGTCATTGTGGTGTTTTGCTGAATGTTACAAGATTCCTGCGTACTTCATGGCACAATAAGTTTTCCTTAAAAACTCTTCGTTATGTGTTTTTTTTGTTATCCCTTCATAGCTCATTCATGTTTCTGTGTTTCATAGTTAATGGCAGAGAAAAAGAATAGTTCCAGGATTTATTCACAGAGTACCCTGAACTCAATC
This sequence comes from Pinus tabuliformis, assembly GCA_031772625.1. Lineage (NCBI taxonomy): Eukaryota > Viridiplantae > Streptophyta > Pinopsida > Pinales > Pinaceae > Pinus > Pinus tabuliformis. The sequence goes on from CM062805.1 coordinate 1,294,318,343, forward strand.
TATGCTGTTATAAAATGTATTTCTTCAGTTATAGTCATAAGGTGTAATTCTTAACTGCTGCACCTCCAAACTATATCTTTCACAGTGATTGTTGTTTCAGGAATTCAAGTTTGCTCCTGTGCAATATATCTCTTTCTTACACCCCAGCTTAGTGGATAATTCGTAATTGCTTTTCACTGGTTAAACACACCTCATAATCACAATTTCAATTTTGTTTCATGATGTATTTAAAAGGCCTTGCAATTTCAGCAACTCAACTCAATCCCTCAGACAACCTGTAGCCACAGACTCCATTGCCCAATGGACTAGAATTATCTGAAAATTTCCACCTTAGGTACAGAAGACATCCCTCAACCAAAACACAAAACAAAACCCTGAATTCATAACTAGCCTAAAATCTTCACAAAACAGAGACAAACCTTAAAGAGAGAGCCCTCTCTGATTATAGTTTGGCTAGAAGCTGTAATCCAAAGATTGGTTAGTGGTTACCCCGGCCGTATTCCCTTGGGAGTCAAAGGGAACAACCTGGGTGTTAACAAGACCAAGCACACAGAAGCATATTCACGTAGAAGCTTTTGACAAAATACGCGAAGCGCTGAACATGGTCCATCATGTGAAACGAACTGACTGGGACCTGCGCGTACCAGCAGTTCTGTGGGCTTATAGGGCCATGTGCAAAACCATGACCGTGTGGGAACTTTCGAAGCTAAAGTATGAAGTGAATGATGTAATCCTTATGGAGCATGCAAAGCCTAGTTCATGCATAGTAGCACCAGTAGATACGAGGGTTTGTGAAGCCTAGAAAGAAGGGATCACACAGCCAAAAGAAACAAAACCCATGGGACTTGAGCAAGAAATTAAATAGGGAAACCTTAGACTCCACAAACTTGAAAAAGAAAGGGTACGGTAAAGGAAGAAAAGTTCTTTGATGGACGCGAAAGTCAAGAAGATGGAGGACGAAATAAAGAAAGAGTTTCTCGGCAAAAACACCAGAATGGTAAGGCAGGGTGCACATGATCACGATGAAAGGGTTAAGGCCTATTGCCATGAATTAATCAGTTTGATGCCTTGGCTTGGATTGCATTTTTCTAAGCATAATGACCAGGGTAGCGCATTGCAAGTAATAAAGTATGCGATGCCGACCATAATAGTGAAAGGTAGAGATTCTCCAGGAAACATGATGAATGATTGGATGAATCTTTTCACTGGTGGTGCGACCACCTGACTAGCCGAGGGAAGGACAGTCTTGGTGCTCTAGGTAGTTGGAAGGGAGCACAAGACTATAAACTATTCTGCCTGGGAGCTGTGTGATATTGGAGATATGCACAAAATCAAAGAGTCACAGGGTCTGCGATCGCGCACAGGGGGCTGCGCTGTTGCACGGATTGGCCAGAAAGTGACCGTTGAAGTCACTATTCACGATGGGATGCTAGACTTGAGGCCAAATGGAGTGGGCGGAAAGCATTTAAGACGTGATTTATGGGCAAAATCTACTACCAAGGGAGCATTAGTGAACCGGATTTGAGGGGAATGGTCAGATTCAAATTCCAAAAGCACTATAAAATACAAAGAGCTACCCAAAAAATAATGCTTGGTCATTTGCGAATTAAGCGGTCGAGCAGAACCCTGATTGTTGTGAGTTGAGTGTTGATTAAGCCCCTGAATTCATGAGTGATAGATTGTTGCACAGATATAATGGCAACAACTAAGGATGGTATGGAGATAGCAGTAGTGACCATCGAGGAGGCTGTGCAAGCCCTAACTGTGGGGGATGTTCTAGAAGGTGTCGGGATTGTGGCAAAAATCTTGAAATCACCACGTGCGCCAAGACCAAAGAAGGACAAACAAGAAATGGCTCCCGTACGCGTGTCCCCGTGAAACCCGCTACGCAGCAAACTGTCAATGGAGGAGAAGGGGAAAGAAATCACTATAGAAATAGATGAAGAAGAAGAAGATCTGCAGGATCTTATTATCGCAGAAGAAGAAGATGAAGGCATGGAGGTGGATACTCAGCCTACGCACTTTGCGACAAAACTACCCGCCTATGTCCCCCCATGAAGAGGGAAGGCCAAAGTGCCCAAGGACCTGTACGAGACCAAGAGCTCGCTCCAAACCCCACTCCTCCCAGATGGCATTATGTTTGAAGGCACGCACCTGGGCCATGTGCTAAGCCTAAAACTTGAAGATTGGGACCTTACTGACCATGAGAAGTTCCCTCACCTTGAAACCGGAAACCTCATGAAGCAGAACTCCACGGGGGGGAGGGGTGACAACATTAGAGCCGTGGAAGTGGTTGTGTGGAGTGGAAAAGGTCGGGCTGCTGAACCTACTCTGGGTGTCGCATTTCCACCGTGCCCCAATAATCATTTTCGTCATTAGGCAGCTACTCTTCCTAGTGCATGATGGGTTTTTATGGCTAGAGGAGCCCATCCCCATTATGGCAAACTTGATTCATCATGTCTCTCGGCTTCCATACAAAGGAGAGGACCCCGCGACCATATCGGAAGGGAAGGGCAGTGTTTTAGCCATCGTGGAGGCCATGAAGAAGAAGTACAAGCTAGAAAAGAAGAAGAGGGCTTACGCCATCTCCAGCAGCAAGGACAAAGCAGTACGCATGGCAACCCAAATCCTCGCAGGAAAAGTTATGCGCAAGTGTCGTGCAGATGAGGTACCTGCGCCAGGGGTTGCACTGGCCGAGCAGTGCACGGAGGGGGTCCAGTTTAACTGGTCCAAATTCCTCTGCACAAAATTTTTAGAGATTTCCGTGAAGCCCAGGAACAAGGCAAAACGTTCCACTATGCATGGTTGTTGCTATCCATAGTGCTCGTAGTTGGGGAATTGTCGGAGGATAGTTAATTCCCCATAATTGACAGAGATTTACTGGAGGCCGTGAAGTATGCTTTGCTTTGGGCCACGAAGGATGCTAAAAGGATACGTGACAGCAAGATCTTCTGGGTGTTCATGGAGATGAACCTCAGAATGTGGATCAACCGTAAGTCACGGTTCTCACCCACGGTTTACAACAGCCTACAGAGTTTTGCATAATTTAAGGCAGACATGCATAACATATATATCAGGGCACACAAGGACCCGACTAAATAGTGGACAAAGCTACCCTTTGTAGCCACCGACGATGCCATTTTCAATGTCTTGGAGGCATGGCTGTTGGAATGGCGTGCCCTAGACATTGCAGAAATCGAGAAGTCGGTAGTGTAAAAGAAGAAAGACGAGGCCAAGCTGCGCATCGCACAGTTGGCTAAAAAACGAAGGAAGAAAACAGCAGCAACGAAAGTGTGGGCAACACGAGACATGGCATAGAAAGTAGCTGAGCAGGAAAAGGCCACAGTAGCATCAACAACACAAGAAGCAGCCACGAGGACGGGCGAGGGCCAAACAACACCTTCGCAAGGGCAGGAAGTAGAGGAAACAGAAATAGAAGGAGGCATGAACCCACGAACCGCGTCAAAATAGGTGAAGCGCTAGCACCCAACAGAGCAGAAAGGGTTGTGGAAGAAGGTCAAGGCCTCGAAATTGTCCATTGACTTGATCACCCTAACCGAGAGTGATCTGCATGACATCGGCGACACGGTGCACGATGTCACCAATGAGGCTCTCCAAGATTTCATGCAAGAGAACCAGATTGTGTTGGGGGCTCTCAGAGCGTAGTTGTAGGAATTACAGGTGCGCCACCCTCAGGTTGGTACCCTTTCGACCAACCTCACAGTCAGATCCATGGCAGTAGAGCGGATGTTGTGCACATGGATGACAAACACAATAGTGCTATCGGAAGGGGGACTAGTGACATCAAATGAGGCCGACAGGCCTTCGGTTAGTGCGTTGAAAGGTCTTAGTTGTTTTCGGGAAAAGTGTCTATTCAGAACGACCCTATCCCACAGGGTTGTGACAGTGACCTCAGAAACAAACAAGGAAAACTACTCTTGTATTCTTCTTTATGAACTATAAACGAAGATGATTAAGATGAACCGACCTGTGTCTTGCGGTAGTTGTTCGATCCAATCTATCCTCTCTTTGCCAACTTCCACCGATCTGCTCCCTCACTCGCCCGGCATCACCAAGTTCCTGCAAGTTCACAGAAGAGAGAAACTACACAAAGACATAGATTTATGTTCATAAAAAGCTTAGGATCAGATTTAAGCTAAACATACAAATATAACACACATCATATATACAAGCATGTAGGAGAAACTCAAGTAGTTTTATTGATAAAACAAGAAGATCCAGGAGGAGTTACAACCGATGAGTCCTGATCCAGCATCAGCCTCCCAGCATAGAATCCCTTCTTCACCTCCAACAAAGCATAAATCACCCAATACTCTGATATCAATCACAAAACCAACAGCAATTCTCTGCAATGTACAAAATTCCAGCCTCTGGATCTCTTGGCGAGGGATCCATATATAGATGTATGCAAAGAGGATGAGTCATCCCATGAGTTGATTAGTGGCTTCTCTCTGTCAGTTCTTGCTTCCACATGGAGACTAAGAGCCTCTTACTCATCACTGGTCGAATTCAGTGAGGCAAGTGTCATTGGAGAAGATTCTGGAAGCTTCCATTGTCTCTCCACCTCGTTGAATGACTCTGCCACTTGTCATTTCCCGCTCAACGCACCCTGGTAGTGCATTCAAGTGCGTTGCAATGCACCTAGCCAGTGTATTTGGGTGCTTTGCAACGTAGCCAGCTAGTGGAGCACTTGAAATGATCCTGTTTTGACTAGTTTTGAGCAGTTTCTGGTGGAGAACTTCTGGGAGAAGCTGTAATTTGTTGACCTTATTTCTTTAGGAGCTGGAACAACATCTTTAGGGACTTAGGATCCCTTGGTTTATGGACATTTCATGCTTATAGTTGTAAGGCACAAAAATGTCTATAACAGTTGCCCCCTAAAGTATGAGGCCATTTATCGGGTGAAATGCTTTATTAGGAGGATCCAAAGTTCTTCTAATGCTGGGGAGGAGACCTGTAACAAGATACAATACAATACATTATTTTCATGATCTAGCTGAGGCGGGCATTCCCATGCTCAGCTTTATAAATTCATTTTCATGTACATAGGACAGACAATCGTCTGATGGTAGACTGATGATTCTGGTGAAGTCATCATCCTTTTGGTAGGATGATTATCTGTGCTGCAATGCTGTACATTTCAATGTCTTTATTTTTCCTGAGTATATATCGCAGCCTGGATGGATGAAACTAGATCCGGGGTCTTCAATCTCGTCTGATCTTCACTCTAAGTACAAGTCGATCCATGTGAGAAATGTTTTGAATTCGAACATGGAAAGACATCGCTTGATTACCAGTCAATGATGTAAACTGTTAACAAGCGCGAGAGGAATCACCGATAATGATAATGACCCTCAAGGTACTGCAGTACAATTCACGTGGTGTGAATAAAGGACTTGGTGTCGAACACCATGCAAAATCTTTCGGTCGAAGGTCATTGATCTATACCTGTCGCCGGAAGTGAGAAACTTGCCATTGAGGCATGCAAGCTTCAAAGTACTGAAGGGGTGTTCCTAGATCATCTTCTTGGATAATGAGCCGATGTCGACAAGAAGCGATCCGTCAAAGGAGGGCCTTAATGAATCCCACATCAATGACACAGAACGGAGCAAATGATTTTGATGGAAGTGAAAATGATCTGGTGACATACGGTTCAGGGTGGCGGTCATGAAAGAGTGAAGTATAATGTATGGTAGTGGATGGGACACGGGTGACTTCTCTGGATGACTTCTCTTGAACATGTCGGCGACACTTATGTGATGGATCGGTAGCATTTACCCCAAATGTGGATGGTATGGCGTGACCATGGTGATGTGACCAGTGAATGAAACAACCCAACCCGACTCTGGCACGGAGTGGAAGTGTCATGTTCAAGAGCGACTTGCTACCAATAAAGTTTCTTTGAGTTTTCTTCCCAATTTTTCCCCAGTCATTTCTGACTAGTACCTCTTTATTTTTGTCAAGCTTGAGGAGGATAACATATGCTTGTTCTATAATTTGCCCTTCGGGCAAACCCATCGCTATGTTTTAACAAGCCTAGCGATAGTGAAACTCGTTCTCGTCTAAAGACAAGTTTGTCGCTATTAATCTTTTTAACGAGCCTAACGACAAAGATAACTCGGTCCTTTTCCTTTTTAGGGAGTCTGAAAAGGTACGTGAAGATAACTCTGGAATTCCTTTTTCGTCATCTAATCCCTTAAGTCCGAAAAAAGTATTAAACAATACAGAAGGGATGAATTTTCGATAGTTTTAACGAGCCGAACAAAACAAGCGCTCGATCTTTTTGTGCAATAATCCCTCAGGTCCAAAAAGATTAAAATCTAGAGGAGGGATAGCACTTCCTGTCGCTTTAACGAGCTGGAAGGCCAAAACTCGGCAACCTTTTCATATTTTACGAGTTAGATGAAAAGAGCTTAAAGAAGACTCATCTTTTGAGGAATGAGTGATAAGACGGGTAGCAGCTGATTCCAGGTAAGGTTTGGAATTTTCCAATCACGGCAGTGTCACGAGGATGGCTAGTGAAATCACTCTTCGCAGCTGTTCCTCAAAATGGGTAAACAATCAAATGGAGGTGAATGATCGGCCAAATGAAAAGTGGAGGTGATGGTGCAAACACGACCAAGGCTTTAATGGCTGAAAAATGCTTCATTCACGGTGGTTATTTACCGGAGGATAGTTCATTTTTTAACGAGCTTAAACGCAAGTGGGAACATTTTCTCGATCTTATGTTTATTTTTTTTAATGAGCTTGAACTATGCGCTAAAACTGCTCGATCAATCCAGTCATATGATAAGAATGTCTCATATAAGATGCCATTTTTTATGGAGCTTGCACCTTACAAAGCTTTGCCCCGCATCCTTTCGTTATGCAAGTTCAGAAATGACTAATCCTACGAGTTTAAAGGGTTAGCCTATAGGTTTAAAGGGAGGACCTAAAAATTAAAAAAAAAAAATAGCCGACCCTTGCTTGCATGCCAAAAGGTTTGCATGCCCCCAGGTATAAAACAGAGTTTCAAAGTTACCCCTCAATTTGCAGACAAAACATTCGTTCTATCAGGAGAGGCCTACCTCTTTCAGGTTACCAAAGATTGTCTCATTCGCGTTACAAACGAAACACTTCCTCGGTGATGTCTACCGAGATAAAAAAAGGTGAGTGACAACGAGTGCCACACACATAACTTTGACAAGAGAATCTTATTCTAGAATAACCCCTCTTCCATTGACGGACGGGGTACAGACTAGTCATATTCTCTCGCGGAAACCTACCCTATACCTGAAGTTTTCCTGCCGAAGCAGACCAGGATGCATGCCCCCTGGGTTTCAGTCATGTCCTTCTGGATTACTCGTGCTCATTGGGAGGACGGACTGGGACTTGAGACATTTCTTGCGTGAAGAGACCATTTAGGGTCGGTATATGACTATTTGCTATGCGTGATCCGGGAAATGAAAGCTGGTCCACGAGCTTGACCACTCTTCCTTCATGCGGAAACCACATTACTCTAAAGAGTGAGGAGACGATGGATCCAATGCAATAAATATAGTCTCGTCCAAGGAGTAGGTTATAATCCAAGGGTCCTTGAACGACCATGACGTTCAGGCGAACTGTCTTCCCTCTCAATGTTATAGGTACATCGGGAAGAATCCCTAAAGGTCGACTAGTTCCTTTATCAAAGCCTGTCAGATTTCTCATTTCAGGCAACAGCGATGGCAAACCAAGCGCTTTCCAAGCAATAGAGGAAAGGATACTCACAGACGCCCCCTCATCTATGATGGTGCCAGCCATGACCATTCTGTATATTTGCATGATAATTCGGAATGGTATGCTTGTTGGCAAACGAGGTCTGCCTAGTTGGTTCCAGTCGAAGGATACAACTAGGTTGCTTGGAGGTGGGACCGAGTAGACGGCCGGGTATGGCTCTGACGAACTTCCTTCCTGCGATAAAGGAATGGGTGGATTCCCCCCGTGTTCATCGGAGTCTGTGTTGATGAAGAGAATTTGGACGGTGTCATCCTTATCCTCTTCAATGACTGTATCATTCGAAGATAAAACCTCTGAAGGCAAGACCGGGTCAACTACCGCCTCGACCTTTTGACTTTCGTCTAGTATGGATTCAGTTGGTTTATCTTCAATGATAGACGCTTCAGCCGACCACTTGAGCGGGCCAGCTGGGTTCTCAACTAGTGACGGACTTGGCAAGAGTTTTTTGTATCCAGGAGGAAGTCGTAATGGTGAAACCGGACGATCATCCAAAACTCTTTTAGCCTCGTCTAAGAAGGGACAACGGTGGAGGGCATGGTCGCCTTCGCACAGTCTACAGGGAAATTTAGCTTTCCCTTTTTGTCTTGGGGCTTCACTTTCACTAGTTGACGGTGTGTTTTCAACATGATCTCCAGAGGTTGATGACACCGAATTGTGCAAACGAGGAGACCAGTCCCTTAGTATCCGGGGGATGCAAGGACAATCTCTGTGAAAGTGGTCTCCTCTACAAATGACACATGGCGATTTAGGCCTGGTCGGTGCTGTGTGTGGATTTTCATTAGACGACACTCGTTTTCCCTTATTCGCCTTTGGCTCCTTCTTCTTTTTCTCTTTCTTCTTCTTTTCCTTCTTCTCCTTAGGAACTTGGTTTTTAGCTTTACCAGTCCCGTCAAGCGAAGAGGAAGGAAGAGAGGAAGAATTAGAGGAAGTAGAAGGTTGGTGGGTAACTCTGGACTCGTCTAACTGCTGATTCGATTGCTCAGGAATGGTGGTGTTCTGAACGACATTGGTTGAGAAGAGCCAAACTGGCAAGCCAATTGTCAGTCCTGGAAGCGACAATGTGGCCATATGGGGCGCACCAACATCTCCCCAAGAGGAGAAGGGACTAGGATTTCCACCAAGGGGAATTCCTTGGTTGGTAGGCTCCATTTTCTCAACCTAAAGATCAATGCAGGAAAAAGGGTATGAATATTCTGTTTAAAATAAATTTTAACACGCTTTGACACAACTTTGTTTTTTCAGTTTTAAAGAGTCGAGAAAAAACAAAAGATGACTCTAGTCTCCTTCGATTTTTAATGAGCCTGAAGTGACAAGTGCTCAGATGGACCTTTTCCGTTAAGGAGTCTGAAAAGGAACGAAAGGGACTGCTCTGGAGGTCTAGGTAGAGGGAGTGCCAAACCAATCGCAAAACCGCAGAATACTTTTTAGGGTACGAGCGGTCAATCTTCCCGAATGCTGTGTTCAGTGCATTGCGATCAGTAGGGCGACCGACACAGCTTCCTATGGATAAAGGTTTTATGCCTATAGGGGTCTCCCAATATATACTCGACGGTACGTGGGAGCACAAGTCCGTACTGGCACTTATCGTCTCAAAGTGGAGGAATCACCCAACCAACAGTGAGGACAACAGTTACCAGGCTTTACGACGCCGGAATACGTCTCTAGCCTAGACCTCTAGATGTTGTGCGTTAAGTTACAAAGCGTTGTTAAGTTCATTGAATTTATTTTAGGTTGATCTTTCTTATGAATTTTGCCTTTTGGGTTCACCACGAGATGTAGATGTAGTTCCTAAAATGCAATCTAAAGATGATAAGCAAGCTTTTATCTCTTTTCAGCAATGAAAATCCTAGCTACAAGGGGAAAAGAAAGACACAATCTTTTCTCAAAGAGCAAAGAGCACACTGTAAATGCACTTTTCCTAAATCAAGCCATACAAACTGTCAATATGCAAATGCACTTGCATGTATTTGTTTTTCACTTTCTTAATATTGATGCCTAAAAAGAAAGTTGTTGTATAAATTTGAATTTGATTTCAAGTGAAAAACACAAACGAGCTTCTTTTCGAAATCAAAAGGTAGAGACGATTACGACACTTTATGATTTTGAAGTAAACACTTGTTTTGACACTAGAAATTCACAAATTCAAGCCAAAGGCAAAGGTAAAAGCGTAATCAACTGTCAACAGCAAATATACTTTCTCCTAAGATCAAAACGACACTTACGACAGGTCTAGATCTAAGGGCGACAGTATGACCAGTTTGCTTTTGCAATGGGAAATTGTAAATGACGTAACAAATACACAAAAACAAATACAATTTCTTTTATACAACTGAGGCGGAATTAAGGCAAAGAAAAAGGGGCTTTCAGACAGACAAACACACTGATCACAGGCTACAAAAATCAGAGGTAAAACTGGAAAAAGTGAGCAAAGAACCTCAGCTAGGCAGGGCTAGGCTGATCAATGCACCTGCTACACATAGAAACTGAATTGCAACGCAGGTAGCCCTCTCGAGAACTGCGCTGAAATGCAGAGTCTCTTCACAGAGCCTGCGCTGAAGCAGAAACGAGAATTTCCTCTGGGTTCTGGGTCACGGTTTGCAGTTTAATCTATGGTTTTTGGCCGGATAAAAGAAATCAAATGTGCACAATCAGAGGGTTGATTTACAAGAGGTTTGAGAGCTATCACAAAGGGTAATTAGATCATTTGTGAGTCAACTGTTCAGATCATAAACAGGCCCAGTGAATGGACTAGAGTAGCAGATGTCTACTTTGCATTTGTAAATGGCAAAGGCAGTTCGATTCGCCACTCCTAAGTTTATGAGATGAACAACAATAGAAGCACAAATAAACTAACTAGACACGATCCCCAGTGGAGTCACCATTTTGTTTTCAAGAAAAGTGTCTATTCAGAACGACCCTATCCCACAGGGTTGTGACAGTGACCTCAGAAACAAACAAGGAAAACTACTCTTGTATTCTTCTTTATGAACTATAAACGAAGATGATTAAGATGAACCAACCTGTGTCTTGGGCTAGTTGTTCGATCCAATCTATCCTCTCTTTGCCAGCTTCCACCGATCTGCTCCCTCACTCGCCCGACGTCACCAAGTTCCTACAAGTTCACAGAAGAGAGAACTACACAAAGACATAGATTTATGTTCATAAAAATCTTAGGATCAGATTTAAGCTAAACATACAAATATAACACACATCAGATATACAAGCATGTAGGAGAAACTCAAGTAGTTTTATTGATAAAACAAGAAGATCCAGGAGGAGTTACAACCGATGAGTCCTGATCCAGCATCGGCCTCCCAGCATAGAATCCCTTCTTCACCTCCAACAAAGCATAAATCACCCAATACTCTGATATCAATCACAAAACCAACAACAATTCTCTGCAATGTACAAAATTCCAGCCTCTGGATCTCTTGGTGAGGGATCCATATATAGATGTATGCAAAGAGGATGAGTCATCCCATGAGTTGATTAGTGGCTTCTCTCTGTCAGTTCTTGCTTCCACTTGGAGACTGAGAGCCTCTTACTCATCACTGGTCGAATTCAGTGAGGCAAGTGTCATTGGAGAAGATTCTGGAAGCTTCCATTGTCTCTCCACCTCGTTGAATGACTCTGCCACTTGTCATTTCCCGCTCAACGCACCCTGGTAGTGCATTCAAGTGCGTTGCAACGCACCTAGCCAGTGTATTTGGGTGCTTTGCAACGCAGCCAGCTAGTGGAGCACTTGAAATGATCCTGTTTTGACTAGTTTTGAGCAGTTTCTGGTGGAGAACTTCTGGGAGAAGCTGTAATTTGTTGACCTTGTTTCTTTAGGAGCTGGAACAACATCTTTAGGGACTTAGGATCCCTTGGTTTATGGACATTTCATGCCTATAGCTGTAAGGCACAAAAATGTCTATAACATCAGTGTTAATCTATCTGCCCTCATTCGTGAGACATTATATGTGTTACAGGATGGGATAACTGCAGAGAAGCGAGATAGGGAGAGCCATGCGCTCCAAGTCCTTAGTGAGCAAAAAATAAATATGGAACAACTAAGCTTACAACACGATGAATTGGTGTTGCAAAATCAATAGCTAGTGTAGGTGATAGATGGCACTTGCCAAAGCATCCCAGAGCTGGCCATCCCAGCAGATATACCAGCGGAGGTGCGGATCCATAGGTTAGCAATAGGGGTCTGTGAGGCCAGGGAGAAAATGACAAAGGTTCAGCTGGAGCTGAATCTTCAGATCTCCGAGCTGTGGTTAAAGGTGTAGTCATCCACTCCCCTGGAAGTCAGAGAACAGCGGGCTAGTGCTATCACAGCAAGATTGGAGAAATTGGAGGTGTAGTGCGAAACTGCACCAGCATGTTGGAAGAATCACTTGGGGTCCTCACAACTCTACAGGAGGACCCCAACATCCAGTGCTTAGAGACAAAGGCGCGAGAACTCTAACAACAGTGTGATAGTGTTCGAGGAACTGTGTAGACGGTGGTCCTCACCCAGATGCTTGCATGGATGCAGTAGGCTAAAGAACTGAAGGAGCAAGTGGATGCGGCACGACATAAGGAAGAAGTCCTAAAAGCGCGTGTCTAGCCTTAGATCGATGATGCATTCACCATCGTGGCAGACATCGAAGGCAAGCTCGCACACATGCAAGGCATGCACACATTGATGCAAAGAAGCACTCCCGACACAGAGGTCTCAAAACAGCGTATGCAGTAGATCCAACAAGCAGCAGCTCAGTGCATTCCTAACCTTCGTGCAGTTCGAGAACAGTTGGAGGGACTCCGCGCAAAGATCGTCGTGCCAATATAGTGACTTGAGGATGAGTCATGATGTTTGTGTTGGGGGCTGTTGGGAATGGAATCCCCCCAAGGCATGTTTTGGGGCTCAAATCCCAAGTTTTGATCGAATCTTGTTGTAAAGCTCCGCGAATTGCGGGGGCGGGACACGAAAGTATGATAGAGTCACAGGGTTGTCTGCCCTAGTTTTGTAATGTAATGTCGGCTGGATAGACCTACCCATGGTCCATGGACCATGGGATTGTATAAATAGAGTGAGGCTCTAAGTGTAAAAGGGGATAAGGAAGAAGTAGGAAAAAGTGTACGTGATTAAGTCGCAAGTTGAAGTGTGCATTTGGGTCGTAGAGTAGGAGAAGGCTCTGCAGCTGAGTGCGTAGAGGCCTAATAGTCCGCAGCTGAGTGTGCGGACCCCTACAGCTAAATGCGCAGGGCGAAGTCGAGTCTATAATCGAGGAAGGAATTAATAAAGATAATTTTTGTTATAATTATGTGTATTTGTTCTTGGGTTAATGAATGATTGATATAATTTGCAAATATACTATTTATTTACTGCACGCACTTGTATGAATTGTTTATATTGTTAAGTATACTTAAAGAACTCAAGCAAGAAAAGCTAATTAACTAACGTTGGAATACCAGTAAGGTCTTGGGTACAATGCAGAACGTGACGTTCAGCCCCTAGGTAGGGTTGCGCGAAGGTAGTATATCAGGCTACGAAGTATGAGAAAGTGCGTGAAGAAACCTGCGTACAGGGTCAAACTACGAACTAGTTGAACTCCTCAGACATTTCCAGGGTGCGGAAGCCTAGTTCTAACACCCTCCCATACTGCTTCGGGTGAGACCTTAGTCCGCGCTTCGCGAACTGTTGCTGAAAGGGCCAGTAGTACCAGGATTTGTTTGGCTAACTTAACTTTGAACCTGGGTCAGGCCCCAATAAGCTAACAACAATGTTCCAACACTTTTTCTAAATTAACTAATATTGTTTCAAAAGCATCACCATAAGGTGTAAAATATTCCATGAATATTTTAAGGCTGACATTCAACAAATCAGTAAAAAAATCCCAGTATTGCCCTCTGAAAATTTGTTGGCGCATTACAGAGTCCAAAAGGGAGTACTTTGTATGTGAAAGTTCCTCAAGGGAAGGTAAAGTTTGTTTTATCCTAATCCTCTGGGGAAATTTGTATTTGGGTGTAGCCACTAAATCCATCTAAAAATGAAAAAAAAAATTCCCAGAAAGGGTGTCAAGGACCTGACCTATAAATGCTAAAGGAAAATGGTCCTTTTGAGTGGCCTTATTGAGTTCTCTATAATCCACACAGACTCTCCACTTTCCATTCTTCTTAGGGACAATGACAAGTGGAGACACCCACTGACTATCAGATATGGGATAAAAAAATTTAGCGTTTAGGAGTTTTTGTAATTATTCTTTCACTACCTCCTTCAGCGTAGGGTTCATGCGGCGTTGTGGTTATCTAATTGGTTTGCAGCCATCTTTCAAATAAATGTGGTGAGTTCATGGGTTGGGATGAATCCCTTTCATATCCTTGTAGTCCCCTTAAAACACCTTTTTGTATTTCTGTAACAGTTGTAACAGTAGTTTGTTTTGCTTAGCAGTCAGGTTGGGATTAATGTTCAGATACTTTCCTGGTTCTATTTCGACTAGACTGCTATCAGTATGCAGAGTGGTTCTCATTTTTTCAAAGTTTATATCTTCTACCTCCTCTTCCTCCTTTGAATTTTGAATAGAAGTGACAGAAAGCGAGTTACTAATAAAGCCATTAATGATATCTTCTTATGTCTCATCCTTGAAATACTGAGCTTTTCCCAGAGTGAGGAGCAGTAGGGAAATATCTAATTTGGGTTTAAATTCATCCCACTAGGGATTGTTCAAATCCATATTTAGTTTTGGGGGGTAAAGTTTAAGGTTCTTTATAGCCTGGCCATCTGAAATCATCATAGATTTTGATCTGCATCTTATAAAGGCATCCACAGTGGTTAGCCAGGGTCTCCCTAGAATCAAAGTATGTCCCCTCGAGTTGGATTTGGTTTGTAAGATAAGAAAGTCAACTGGATACCTCTAGGAAGATATTGTGATTACTATGTCTTTTCATACCCCATCAGGTTTAACACGGGACCTATCTGCTAATTCAAGTACAATACGCGTATGTCTAAGGCCATGTAACCCTAGGGTGGTAAAGAGGTCCTTTGTCATCACATTAATGACCGCCCCAAGATCAATCAATGTATTAGTTATGGGTTGGCCATCAATATAGATAGTAACCGTAGGGTTTCTTGGATCATTATACTTGGTTAAAAGAGGCTGAGCAGTCATTAATTCGGACAATTTCCCTATCACATCTATGGTAGAAGGGTCCTTAGTCTTCCTTCGAGGTTTCTTAATGCAATTTCCCTATCACTTCTATGGTAGAAGGGTCCTTAGTCTTCCTTCGAGGTTTCTTAATGCAATTTCCCTATCACATCTATGGTAGAAGGGTCCTTAGTCTTCCTTCGAGGTTTCTTAATGCACATATCTCGTACTTTTTTGGCATAAATAGGTACTTCTTTAAGAGCTTGTAGCAGAGGAATTCGTGCGTGCAAGTTTTGCAACTCCCTAAGGAAATCAGATTCGGGTTGTGAGATCATTCCAGTCTCAGTTAATCTCTGAGGATACGGAGGATACTGAGTCATAACGGTTGAATAGGTTGCTACATGTGTATCACCCTTACGCAAGTTGGTTGTTATAGGAGTAATAGTTCTTCTCAGGTTGGTTATTACAAGCGTAACAGTTTTCCCTGAATTGGTTCTTACATGTGAAAAAACCACCTCAAGTTTTATTGTACCTCCTCTAGAACGTTCACATTCGTCCTCAGTAATTATAGGGGAGTGATTTGGTTTAATCACCGTACCTAACCGTAATTGAATTTCATTAATTCCAACGGGAGTGATAAGGTAAGTCTAGAAGGTAGTTAGAGCCTCTATGCTCTGGGATGCTTTATTATTCGGGTTAGGGTTAGGTTGCACAGGTAATTGGGGTTGCACAGGCGGTGTAGGAACATGAGTTTGGAAAGGGGGCAATTGTAGCTGCTACTGCATTGGTAATCTAGATGGGACTGTACTTTGGGCATTCCCCCTCCAATTTTGATTCCAAGGATATGGTTGAGATGGAGGATATTGAATATATGGAGAGGGGGACCACTACTTCCAAGGCGAAGGAAATTGTGTTGGAGAAGGAGCAGAGCATTTCCATGGATATTGATGAACGTTATATGCATTATTACACGAATTAAAAGAAGAAAAATCTTGGGACATACCTGGAGGTCGTGGCTACCATGGTCTCCTGGGTTCTGTTATCACAAAACCTAACCCTGACAAGCTACTGATCAGGTAGACCTTGAGTAACTGTTTCAAACCAACTTTTGGTTGAGGCTTCGCCTCCTCAACCTGAGAGGGCTCTCTCACTAGGTTAAAGATTTTGATAATGGATTAGATGGCTAACTCTATGAAACAAATGAAGGAGTGTAAATGGTTGAAACACAATCAATAAATAGCCATTGGGCTTATGGGGTCAAAAAATGCTTAGTATGACAACAACATTAGCTGAACATGGAAGTCAGGGCATCAAAAGTTCAATATATCATTTAACACATAGAAACATGTAGGAAACACAGTCTACAAATGCATGAAGGAAGTTAGAGCATAACCAATCAGTTCTAAGTATCATACATTCATACTACTGCAAATTAGGAAGTGAGGAAAAACATAAAACAAGCCACCATTGAACTCTTTCTGAATCCTAAGAAGTAAAGCCAAAGTTTGTAGTCATAAAAACATAATCTTCTACAATGACACAATATGAGTGTTTTCTCTGAAAATTTCCAACCCTTGGTGCATTACAACTCTTGTCATATATAGAGTTTCCTTACAAGCTTGAATTCCTTCCTCTAGCAAGAGGGGAATTCGAATTTCTCTAGACCTAACACCTATTGAACTTTAAACAAACTATTAATTACAACTGACTGTAAACTAACAGTCTGAGAGACCTAATTTGACTAGGAGTGTAACTCCTTATCTATGCTGGCAACAACCTTAGCTATGAAAACAAACTCATTCTTTGAGATCTATCCCTCTTCATCTTTGGCTTGAGTGATGACTTTAAACTTCATGCTGGCCTTTGATTGCTTGTCCTTTAACTGTCCTTGGATACTAGGAAAATTGTCGTTGTTTTTTTTGCTTTGGTCTCCAAAGTGGTTCCTTGAATACTGATAACCATTTTATCCCTTTTAATAGCATGTGATGCCTTGAATTAGTCCAAAGGTCTTGCTCATATATTCGTGCTAAGACAAAACCCCTTAGAAGTTGGTTGAATCATGACAATTGTCTGAGCTACGAAATGACTATTGTTTTCGTAGCGCAAAGTTTTGGAGATATTAAATGCCTCTCATTCTTTGAATTTTCATTTGCTTAGCATTCAAAACTTTTGAGGTGGCCCTTTTGTGTCTTTTACAGCAACATTCTTTCATAATGGTTCCCCCCTTTCATTTCAAAATTGATTCAAAAAGCAAAACTGGCAGCTTCAGCAGTTTCGTAGCGCGCTACAAAACTGTTGTGCATTATATGTCATTTTTGGCAGTTTCGTAGTGCGCTACGAAACTGCTATGTGAGTCAAAAACACAGTTTTTTGTCTTTCTTGG
The DNA here is from genome assembly GCA_031772625.1 of Pinus tabuliformis. Taxonomy (NCBI): domain Eukaryota; kingdom Viridiplantae; phylum Streptophyta; class Pinopsida; order Pinales; family Pinaceae; genus Pinus; species Pinus tabuliformis. Next base: position 1,294,335,617 of record CM062805.1, read on the forward strand.
GATTTTTAATGACTTCTCCATATGCTAATGAGCCAACCAAAACTAACATTGTCCATCCAAAAATAATCTTCAATCTTCAAAAAGTAAGTTTTGTATCAAAATTGTGTCAAAATTTCTTCACTTACTGTCAGGTTCATTTATGCTGAGGTTGTTCTTCTGGTTCATTCAGTTGAATCTTCAAATATTCAATCTGTCTTTGCATCATTCGAATTCCAGTTCTCAATTTTGCATTGACCCTTCTGATATATCTTGCCTCTTTTATTGCAGGGACCGTCCAAGTGAAATATTGAGCATGATAGCTAACTACTTCGGGTATTGAAACTATTTTATCTTCCCACAGAGCCTCCATTCTATTGAAATTGGCTTCCTTAACTGCATGTTTCCTTGCTTTTTTCCTAATTTTTGCAATCTCAAGATTGGCAAGATTCAATTTCTTTTTTACCTCTTCAAAACCACATTCCTCCTGCTGAGTGATAACTGCCTTACCTCTATCATCTTTGTGTAGTTGTGATGATGTTTCTGATGGAACCATAGGTTCTTCATGTAATTTTGCTACCTCCCCTGTCTCACTTGCTTCTGGCTGTGCCTCTTGTATCCTTCTTGAATGCCTTGTCTCAGGTCTTCTCCGCTTGAACACAAACTTTGAGACTTGGTCATCAAATTTAAGCGTTTTGGAAGATTTAACTCTTTTGGTTTTGTTCTTGCTTGTTTCAAATAGCTCTGCTTGGACCAGAGGAGTCTCTTCTATGTCGATGGCATGGAGGAGATCTTTCAAACTTCCCTTTGAAGCTGGGATTTCATCATCAATCACAGTCTTCCCCTTTTCCTAAGCTAATTGACTTCTTGTTACTATTCTTTGGACAGTTTTATCAACAGTTTACTCTTGTACCACCTCATTGATCTGAACCTTCTTCCTCTATGACTGTTGGGCTGTGTCTTGAACTACTAGTGGTGTCATAGGCTCTTTCACTTGCTTCCTGGCTTTCAATTTTACAAATCTTCTTGATCTTGTTTCCTCCTGATGACTTACTGCTGGTGAAGAAATCTCCTTAGAGTTAGGGCTAAGTCCTGTTTCAGTTTTAAAGCCTATCATAAACAAGAAAGTAGACCATTCTCTTGCAATCTTTTGAAGCTCATGTAAAACAATCAACTTAATCAACCCATGATGGAATAAGGAGGTTTCACAAGCTTCTTTCTTCAATTGAACCTTATCAGACATTTTGCCTAAGCTTCAAAACAAATAAAAAGGTAAATCAAGAGATATCTTTCCAGTGAAATGTAAGAGGAGCTTGAAATGGTAAGAGTACACCTTATAATATCTCCCCTCACATGTAAAATATCTTTGGATGCATGTCAGCAAGTTGGCATATGAATCCTTTACGTAGCTTCTGGGCACTGATTTGGTTAAGTCCGAGCCTATGAATTCTAGTTTCAAAAATTCTTGGCAAGGTGCCATTTTGAATTTAAAGTTTTTGAACCATCTTTCCTGGCCTCTTGGTATCTCGATGACTGCAGATATGACCTCAGGAGAAATTGGAATTTCCAGCACTCCAACTCTTGAATTCAAACCAGTGAAATTGAAAGCAAAATCTTTGGTTACTTTAACGTAACCCCCTTCAAGTTTTTCGCAGAATTTTCAACATCCCACCTATTTGAATGCATGTTCAACCTCTCTGCTTCTCATGAGCACATCTAAACCTTCAGGCTCAGCTCTAAGACACCGGCTTGATCTGTGATTTTTCCTTTCTTCAGAAATGTCTATGAAATCCCTGCAAGAAAACTTGAAGATAAACCTACACTGTATCGGTTTGAACACTACCTCGCTTGAATTTGAAACTGAGAACTGCCTCACTTGAGCTTTCAAAAAGTTCTGATGAGTGTCATCCTTAAGCTTGCCAATTGTCTTCTTATGCATGAAAGGAACATGGGAAAAACCAAGTCTAACCCACCTCATCTTACTTTTCTTGAAATTTGAAAGAATGGGTACAAGACATCTAATGAATCTAATGATGAGAATGAATGGCTGCATGTGATAGGCATGGTTCAAGGACTGACACATGGTGATGAAAAATTAACGGATTTTGATGGAAAAGATAGCTAAACAAGATCTGGCACGAATCCCCAACTTCGTAGCACAGCCAGTGCAAATTCTGGGTTTTGCGCTATGAAATCTCCTAGTTACGAATCCTTGTAGTGCACGAAGTGTATTTTTATGAGTTTGCGCTACGAAAACTCCTAGTTGATTTCTTAGTGCATGACAACTTTAAAACACTCTTAAGACATGACACCCATGAACCAATATGGGACTAATGGTAGTTAAAAAACAAGATTGTTGACCTTATTTAACAATGGAAACAAGACTCTATCCTATGTTTTAGACTCCCTAAACAAAACAATAGAAATGACTTGACCAAGACTGACTTACAACTTTGAAACCATACAAGTTGGCCAATTTTTTTATAGTGATAACAGGTTCAATGAAATAAGAGGACTGAGATTCTTCACTCGATTCTTTGAGTATTGCTTTCAGTCTAGGAAGATTCGGGCATTGACCTATAGAATTTTCCAGCTCACAAATATTGCACAAGTTGATGTTGTTCATTTCACACTCTCTCAAGGGATGTTTCTTCTGGCAATTCAGACATAACACAACCAGAGGTGTATCAGATTCTCCTTGTGTCTTCTTGATCTTTGTTATCATTATCTGGGTAGATACAATACTAAGGATGTCGGTTTTGAAATTTTCAAATAAATTCACGATATTTGCTCTCGTTACTCCTCCACTTGCAGATTTTTGTATTCGGGCAGAGGCATCTCGAATTGTGCTTCTTCCCTTCGACAATCCTCTAGAGCATCTTAGACAGAGATTTATGATTTTGGTGAATGGTTCCTGAGATATGTCCCCTTTTCCTAATAGATTTAGGGTATAAAGGCAATCATCCCTCATTCCTCTTATAAATATGGTCTTCAAGATCTCATGATCTAAATCATTGTGTTTAGATCTCTGCAAATTATAATGAAACTACTCCACGTAGTCCTCCAGGCTCTCATCCTCCTTCTGTGTCATCCTAAATACTTCCTCTCTTAAGTCCCTGGTTCTGCAATAGTCTTGATACTTTGATAAAAAAATCTCCTTCATGTCGCTCCATGTTCGAATAGAAGTAGAGCCTAACCCCATGAACCATCTCAGGGCTGATCCTTTTAGAGTAGCAGGAAATAGTTTTAATTTCTCAGCATCTGAAACATAGTCATAACTCCTGCACAAGACATGAAATTCAATTAAGAAGGTGCCAGGGTGTTCTACAATCATTCCTTGAAAAGATGGTGTTGACTTGATGGGGCCTGACGCAGGTTCGGATTTATTTAGCCAAACAAATCCCAGTACTACTGGCCCTTCCGGCAACAACCCATAGAGCGTAGACTGAGGTCTCACCCGAAGCAGTAAGGGAGGGTGCTAGAACCAAGTTTCCGCACCCTTGAGATGTCTGAGGGGTCGATTTAGTCTGACTGTGACTATTTTGGCGCAGGTCACTTCGTGCACTTTCTTGACCTACAAGGCCTTTGCACCCTGTTATACTCGATTTCGTGCAGCGCTAACTAGGGGCTGATGAGATTTGGTGCTACTAAAGCAGCGATCTGTGCTATTTCCCCAAGTTACACTGTGGATCTTACTTATCTTCTTATAGTAGCTAGTTATCTTTGCGTAAACAAACAATTTATCTTATATTCACTTATTCAACAGTAAACTTGGAATTCATACCCAATATACTTCAATGCATAAAACAGGAAAAGATACATAGAAATAATGCAAAACTTCTCTCTATTAATGCTTCAATCGATTACAAACTCAACCTGCCTTGCGCACGCAACTGCAGGGTCCACGCACTCAGCTGTGGACTACTCGGCCTCTGCACATTCAACTGCAAAGCCTTCTCCTACTCTACTACCTAAAGACTCAACTTTACACTTAGACTCAATGATTCATCATTAGATCTTCTTGTTTTTCCTATTCCTTAGATGTCTCTTTACACTTAGAGCCTCGCTCTATTTATACAATCCCATGGTCCGCGGACCATGGGTAGAACTCTCAAGCCGACATTACATTACAAAAGTAAGGGCAAATAACCCTATGACTTAATTACAACTTCGCGCTCTACGCCCACAAATCGCAGAGTCTTTTCATCAGAATTAGTCAAAACTTGGGCTTTAAGCCCCAAAAAACTTGCCTTGGGGGGATCCTGTGCCCAACAAGCCCCCAACACAAACATCGTGACTCGCCCTCGAGTCACTTTGTCGATGCAGGGATCTTCGCGTGGAGACCTCCCAACTCTACTCTGATTACTACAAGGTCAGCAGCGCACAAAGTGGTTTCCTGTTGAATCTCCTGGACGCGTTGTTCGGAGACCGCGGTATCTGAACTACTTCCCTTTATCTGCTCTTGCATCCCTTGTAGCTACACGAGCTTGCCTTCAATTTTTTTTGTGATTACGAAAGCCTCGTCGATCCAAGGCTGGACACGCGCCTTCAAAACCGCTTCTCTATGTCACGCTGCATCTACTTGCTCCTTAAGCGCTTTTTCCTGTTGCTTCGCGTGAGCCTCTGTGCGAGGGCCACCATCTGTGTGGTCCCCCTGACATTGTCATACTGTTGCTGTAACTCACGTGCCTCTGTCTCTAAGCATTATATGTTCGGGTCCTCCTGCAGAGTGGTGAGGACCTCGAATGACTCTTCCAACATTTTGGTGCAGTCCTTCACTGCACTGTTGATCTCCTCCATCCATGATCTAATGGCACTGGCACGTTGTTGCCTTACCTCTGGAGGAGTTGAAAGTTGCGCCTTCAACCGCAGCTCTTCTAGGTTCAGCTCCAGCTGAACCTTGGCCATCTCTTCTCGTGCCTCACGCACCCCTGTTATTAACCTGTGGATGCGCACCTCTGCTGGTGCATCTGCTGGGATGGCCAACTCAGGGACCATCTGGCACGCTTCCTCAACCACCTGCACTATCTGTCAGTTTTGCGCCACAACCTCATCATGCTGCAGGCTCAGTTTCTCCATGTTGATTCTTTGTTCACTCAACATCTATAGTGTGCGACCCTCCCTAGCCTACAGTTCTGCAGTCACTCCATCCTACAGGACATAAAGCGTCTCCCGAGGGAGCGCAGCCTTGTTGATTCCTACCCATTTCAACACATCGACCATAGGCCTGTCAGCCTCGTTTTCTGTAACCAGTTCCCCCTCTGGCAACACTATTGTGTTGGTCATGCGGGCGCGCAGCATTTCCTGAGCTGCGGTCGTTCCTACTGCGAGGCTAGTCGAGAGAGTAATAGCCTAGGAGTGCACACCTGCAACTCCTGAATCTGTGCCCAAAGGGCCCCCAACACAATCTGATTCTCCTCCACCAATTGCTGCAGGGCCTCCGCGGTGACCTCCCGCACTGTCTCGCCTATATTGTGAAGATCTCCCTCAGTGAGGGTGATCGGGTTGAAATAAGTCTTAGACGCTTTCGACTTCTTTTGCAGCCCCAACTGCTCTCTCGCTCGTTGGCACTTTAACTGTGTTGTAGTTTTTTGTAGGTCTGCTCCACCCTCCTCTGTCTTTGTCTCCATTTCTTGTTACTTCTCAAGTGAAGGCGACTTCTAGCCCTCACGCTCCTTCTCTGTTGTGGCCTTTGCAATGTCCCGCGCCTCCTACGCCTATGCTGTAGCTACCTCATTTCTTATCTTCTCTGCCAACTGCGCCATCCATGGTTTTGTCTCCTCCTTCTTGTACTATTCAACAGACTTTTCCGTTTCTGTCACGGAGATGGCTGGAGTGCGCCACTCCAGCGGCCACGCCTCAAGTACGTCGAAGATAACAGCATCCGTGGCCAGGTGCATTTTAAGGGAGAGTATCCCCTAGGGTCTTGGGTTAATACCCTAGCAGAGCGGGGGTTATCTATAAAGAAAAACATGCATTCCACACAGCCATGATGTTAATATAAACAAAATACGCGAAGAGAGGTGCACCTGGGGGTCCTTCGTTTGAGAAGATCCAGCTAGGGTCCAAACCCTCTTGGAGTTCCTTTTGCTCCTTCAACCTGCAAAATAATCAATTCAAGAAAGCACAGTAGTATATGGACTAAACATCATAAACAAATCAACTTCATATCGTATTGAAAGTTAGTTATGCAATTGAAATAATCATTCATTTGTAAATCATAACATTGATATCATAAACATGAAGAAGATTCATATCAGGAACAAGACAAGTGTATTATAGATAACTAAAGTACAGAAAGGAATGTTTTCACCTGAGTCTTCCTTTCGCAGGCTCCAAGCGGAATCGTCCTCCAGATTCATCTAATCTCAAGCCTTCAACAAGCCCCTTCCATAACTCACTCAAGGATATCTCAACAAATGGAAAGACATCATAACTCAAGGAAACAAGGGTTTCCTGTAATGGGGGAAGTGCTGGAAGCACAGGGATCTTTAGACCTGATCTGGGATAATCTCAACAGAGTGATTTTTCTCTCTATTCTCTCCTCCCTTAGGCCTTCCCATTGAATCCTTTTTATACTTCTCCCAAAGTAGTTTTTTAGTTGGGAATTCGTTGGGAACAGTTGGGCCACGGGCACTAATAGGTAATGAGCAGGTAAAACCCACGATCTCCCCCCGAAATTAAGGAGATTTAATTTTTTTAAGTGTTATAAGACATATACACGGGTTTGGTATACATAGACCTGCGTACACATGCATTTAGCTTATGGCAATGTCGTGTATATGGAGTAAAACATTGTTTTTTAAGTATTTGGACCAGGTCTGGAAGGAGGGGTTGCCCTAGGCCATGAGTACAGCATCACAAACATCAAGAGTGAGATTTGGAGCTATAACAGATGCCCCCTAATATATGAGGTCAAAAGGGGTACATGATGGCCAAAATATATTATGTAAGTGCATGGAAAGGAAACCTGTCAAAAACTGAGAAGGACTTCATCAGAGTTCAGCCTGCCAAGCCACAAAAGGAGATCAAAAAGAAACACTGTCTAAGGTGGGCATACCCATGCTCATAGAAAGTAAAGCATGTCCGCATATCAAGTACAAGCGCATCCATTAAGTATATAAGTATAAAGCACTGGAAGATACATAATGAATCATCTGATCATGATTGAACAAGTATATGTCTGAATATCACATATAAGAATGTCAATGATGCTAAAGGATGAAGCGAATCGCTGATATCAAAGACAGATCCCCAAAAGTACCAAAAGAACATGATGGAGTAAGATGGTACTACACTGCAAACTCAGGTGCCAGCATATAAAATTACGCCATGAATGACTGCAACATATAAGGTGGAGTGGTATCAACTAGCAGCAACAGGAGCAACTGTCAAGTGACCCAATGAATGCTGATGCAACATGAGGTCTTCACCAACTGTCGTGGTACATTTCTACACCATGGGAATAAATGATCTGAAGTCAACCATGTGAGAAATCATTTAATTACCAGTCATTGGTGTATACCGTTAACAAACGCGAGACTACTCACCAATAATGTTAATGAGCGTCAAGGTACCCAGTACAATCTAACAAGTGTGAATAGATGAGCTGGAGTCGAACACCTGTAAGAATCTATCAATCAGGAGACAATGATGATTTCCCACTGTCGATAGCGAAGGATCTGCCACTAATGACTGCAAACCCAAAGGTACTGCAAAATGGACTCTAGATCTTTGCCCCAGAGCAATGAGTCATAGTCGATAGGGAAAGATCCGCTAGAAGGAAGGCATTAAGGCATCCTTCATCAATCTAGCATGAGTGTAACCCATAGGCCAATAATGTGGAAGGAATCGAACGAAAAAAGATGTAGTAACCCGACCGGGGCACGTTTCTGGCGTACACAAGATGTGGCTAGCGCATGACAGAAACCATCTAAACCAACCAATAATGAAATCTGACATAGAGGTGAGGTATCCACCAATAGGGTCAAATGGAAACCAAGGTACTGCACGAATCCCAATGTGTGATAGTGTAAGTTGATGTCGAACACAAGGGAAGCCACTCAGTCAAAGACCCATGATACTGATTGATGCTGAGCACAAGGTGACCTATCAATAGTGAAAATAGGGACAGGGTGCGGCTCTAGGCCTGTCCTCAGAGCAAGATGTCATCGTCGATAAGGACAAGACCCGCCAGCAAGAAGTCAATTGGGACCTTCTCAAACTGGCATGACTAACAGACCAATATAACTGATGTGATGATAGACAAGATACTGACAACCAAGGATGGCCGACTGAAAAATGAGTCAAGAGACATCGAAGAGAGGTCGACTTAGGCTAACTTCTCTTGAACAAAAGCATGACTCAATGTGACTATGTGGTAGCATATGATGACTCTGTATAAGTTCACCATGCAGGAGGCATGAATGAACCCTCAATATGATTGGAAGAGACAACCAATCAGGGGAGAACTGACTCAATAACAAGGTTGAGGCATACCTAAGTCAAACTAAATCCCGCCCAAATGGAGGAGACTTTGTGTTGAGTGCTTTGTTCAAGGGCGACACGACTGACTCTAGCTGCCAATAATAAGTGGAAATACTGTCCCATTCCCGCTCTTTTTGGAATATATAATTTTTTTGTCTTTTTCTTTAAGTTGGAAAAGGAATAAAAGAATTCTATAGTATAGTGGAAAGAACAAGTGTCGGTGAAACATGTGCTCTAGTTCCTGGGATTGGAACATTCCTATGCTCAATGCAGGGAGGTGAAAACTGGTCAAAGACACTCAAAGGTGTGTTCCTTCCACAGGTCAAGGTGTGTCAAGTTGCGGAACTGAAGGGCATGCAAGTTTGATTTTGTAGTTGTCATGGTCAAAAGTTGGCTTAAACACGAGTCCAAGTGAAGTCGGCTCAAGGCTAAAAGGTGCAAATGGTCAAAATGCAATGCAGTAGTACAACTCAACACAAAGGAGCCTCTAGGGTGTAAGGCTAGAACGAAGTGGAGAAGCAAAGAAGAATGAGTCTTCAGCGCATAAGTCATGGCAAGACTACAGAGGATTCCCAAGCCTACTCAGATCAAAGTAGCATGGGCAACAAATGTCAGTGAGGTGCTAACTACGATGCCCATGAAAAGGAAGGCTCTACCATCGTGTCATGATTTAAAAATTGGCGAGTGAAGGTGGTTTAGGAACCATAACACGATGGGATCAACCTTATGGCAAGTATATCGGAAAATGGAGGCTAGTATGCATAATGCAACGGAAAAAATGGCTTCCCTAACCTATATGCCAGTAAAAAACGATACCTGCCATGACGGGTCAATAGTCATGGAACCGTCTCAAAACTGTCGAAAAAGCATCCAAAATGTCCTGAAAATCAAACCATTCTCGACATTCCAAGCTCCCAAGTTAAAAGTTACATGAGATAAAACAAAATCAAGATTTGAAAAAATTTTGCATTTTCAAAGCTTATATAATAGTTTTTTTATTCACCATTATTATCATTTGGTTTTAGAGCAAAGAAGTAGAGCAAAAGGAGCAAGCGTTGCCATTCGCCAAAACCGACCATTCAAATTGTCCCAAAATCACTAGGTAACCCTTAAACTTATCTTGCATTCAATTGTGATTGGTTTTAGAATTTTTAATTTAAGTTTTACCGTTGAATTATTGTCAAAAAATTTGTCGCAGCGTATACACGGGTTGGATATAAACAACCCACATATACGCAGGCCCTACATGTGACTGTGTGTAAAATGGACCCGCGTATATGCCGCGAAAACTTCAAACAAAAAATCTAATGGTCTAAATTCATTTTTTCTTCAGGATGCCAGTCACTTGGAGAGAAAGAGAGCATACCTTAGTGGATGATGAGGTTATGAACGATCCTAATGCTTTAGATTCCTTACGAGGATGTGGTTTGCTAAAGTTCTTTAAAATGCCAAATATGAAAGCAAACACCCGCCTGCTTGACATGCTCATTCACTACTGGAGCATCGAAGATGACGCGTTTATGATTGATTAGATGCTGCTCAGGATAGAGGTTGAAGATATTTATTTCATCACTAGCCTTTCCTGGAGGGGAGAGGTGGTACATTCCACGGGCAGGTCATGAGGCAGTCTCTCCATCGAGGACTACGTACATATCTATTGCCCGGGTCATCCTGAAAAGGTTGGAAGTCAAATTCCAATCAAACATGTGGAGAGTTTATCTTTGAGAATAATCCTGTTCACCATAGCTAGAGTGAACGGATCAGCTTCTTTGCACCAGGCATCATGGCTAGCCATGAGCTTGGTGGTAGACTGCCTCACCACTGTCTTTGATTGGTGTACTCCTCTTCTTGCTAACCTGAAGAGCCAACTTACTTCTATCAAGAAGGGACAGACCAAAAACTTCGGATATGGAACTATCTTGTGCTCTTTCTTCTTTGAGAGGTCCGAGCACTTCTTCTTAGAGTACCAGTTTCGATCAGCACCCCATGAGATCCACGTATGGGTAGGTGGGCTAACTTGATGAAACATCTAGGAGGTGGGGACGTCCTACGGACTGCTTTAGACGATGACTTCTTCTCCTGGTGGGAGCAGTAGATCATCGCCATAGATGACTACCCTTAAGCTGGGTTGGATTTTTGAGGAGATCCTGATCTAGCATTACCACCGACCACAACATGGGGTGACATAGGTAACAAATATTTTTGATTTTACAATTTTTTCTAATTTTTTGAATATAATAATAAATTTTGACAAATATTTTTGATAGGATTCAAATGATTAATATGATGATCATGTTCCACATACTGGTCCAGTGCGACCAGATGGGTTCCCAAGGCATGGACGTCGTGGCCGAGGGGACAAAGAGGCAGCTACAGACACAGAGTGACTTCTACACACTGTTCAACGGCACTTGGTGAGACTAACTCACTGATTACCGATGGAGGCCGTAGAGGATCTCCCTATAGATATGCAGCGTCATGTGGTTGGCATGCCACGAGCCTGGGTTCGCACTATTAGGCATGTGGCCAAAAAAGTAGTTTCATACTTAGCCGCTCATCCTGAGCTGGGGCATTAGATGTACTGGACATGATTATGGGCATTTGAGTCCTAATTTTTGTATATTATTTTGGACACACTTATGTACACTCGAGATGCTTTATGATATATATATACAGTTTTGACTTTTTGATGCTTGATTTTATTGTGATGAATGATTGATATGCCAGTCTAATGCTTGATTAGCGATAGAATCAGCTAACCAATTATAAGATCTTGGAATGTGCAAATAATTAATGTAAGTAAATAATCTTTGCAACAACCTCACCCTTAAATACTGGCGATATAAAGATGGATCCCTTACCCGATAAATGTTATTCAGTTGTGACACTATCAATTGTGAATCAAGATAAACCACCAATGAATCGATTTCATAAGAAATTGCTGCGGATAGTAAATTAATGACGGGAGTATACTCAGCCATATTATTTTAAGCAGGATCAATGCATACTCCTCTTGACACCATCAATTGACCAGTTGGATAGTAGATTACCCAAGCTATGGAAGCAAGGTTTCAAGTGTGCCGACTAGCACCATCGGCGAATCCAAAATAGACCAAGTCATCCATCAACACCTGCCATAGCAGACCAAAAAGTGTCGATATCAACAAACTCTCGATGCAATATGTACAAATATACAAAATGTACAAAGAAGTCATTGCCTAGATGCTACTTAAGCAAAGTACTTCTTGAGGTAGAGCCTGTTTCGGGGCTCCACCAATTTGTTTCCTTCAAAATCGATTAACTCATACGCCCCTTTTTCTAAAACTCGTTTAATTATAAAGAGACCGTACCACATAGGTTTGAACTTGCCTGCCCCCAAGGTGTCCTTATCTTGGTCATAGACCACGACAAGGTCACCTTCAGAAAAGACTCAAGGACAGACAGCTTTATCATATTGAGTTTTTAACCCTTTTCATATGAGCCTCATTGATTGTGACAGCATCTCAACGCTGCTCATCAACATGCTCCAAATGAAGGAGGTGCTCTTCGAGACTAGAGGTCTCGGGAAGGAGCTCAATAGCTAACTTAAGAGATGGAATTTCACATTCAACAGGAAAGATAGATTCCATCCCATAAACTAACTAAAAAGGTGTAAAACCTGTAGCAGTCTTTACAGAGGTTCGGTATGCCCAAAGAGCCAGATACAACATAAGATGCCAATTGGACCGATTTTTGTCAATCATCCTTTGCAGGATCATCTTAAGGGTTTTGTTCACTGCCTCGACCTGTCCATTTGCCTGAGGATAATATGGAGACGAGTGCTCTTGCCGGAAACCCAATTTAAGAGCCAATTCAGACGTTATTTGGTTTTGGAAATGACTGCCATGGTCAGTGACAATCTCTCTCGCAATACCGAACCTTGAGATAATCTGATTAAAAAGGAATAATGTCGTTGTTTCACTATTTTTTTTATAAGTGGGCATGGCCTCAGCCCACTTCGTGAAGTATTCTACGGCCACAATAATGTACTTGTGATTCACTGCTGAAGGCGGATTACAAGTTGTAAGATCAATACACCACTTAGTAAAAGGACCGATAGTGACAATGGGGAAAATAGGAGCTGGATGTGCATGCATCTTCCGAGTATAGGTTTGACAGGGGTGACAGCGTTTGACCACTTCAATGTTGGGTTGTGTTATATTCTTTCCACATAGTTAACAGGGGGTTTGAGGGGCACCTGTAACCCCACTTTATGGGGTCCAGGGAAGCGCGGCGGAAAATTTTGGTTTTGGACCCTATGTTAGGTTGGGCGGACCCACCTATGGTTTTGTGCATGATTTTCGCACATGTTTTTTTGGACACGATGGTTTTTTGGTCCATGGTATTGAACGCGATGGTTTTTGGTCCATGGTATTGGATGCTTCGACATGTATAAATATGTATTATAACATTGAAAGGAACATATGAAAAAATCAAGCTGGTAGTCCCAGTTTTGGGATCCAGGGGAAAATCTCTATGTATATGTGTTTTATGTGTTATGATCTCGCATTGTTTATTTTCCATGTTTTAGAATTTGTCTGCAAGTAATTTCTGTACAGGGTTAAAACCTACATTTGGTATCATAGCTGTTTTGGCTTCACGGGGATGCCTTTATTGTTGAGGGGTTTTGCTCGGGCCTATGGTAGACCCTGTTCAGTGGGAGATCTGTGAGATTGATTCTGGTGGTGAAAGAAGATGGTGAGCAGTGGAAAGAAAGATATTGAGAAATTTAATGGTCAAAGTTTTGAGTTGTGGAAACTCAAGATGGAGGATCTGTTGGTGGATAAAGATCAGTGGATCATGGTAGAACCAAGTACTAAACCAACGGGAGTGTCTGATGAAGAATGGAAGAAGTGGGATCAGAAGGAAAAGAGCACAATATGATTGTGTGTCTCAGATTCAGTATTGCTGAATGTATCAGGGGAAGCTACAGCAAAGGCTTTGTGGGACAAGTTAGGGACTTTGTACCAATCTAAGTCTCTGGTGAATAAACCGTTCCTGCGGAAAAAGTTGTATAACCTGAGGATGAAAGATGGAGACTCGGTGACTGAGCATCTGAACGCATTTAATACTGTGGTAAGTCAGTTAGTATCTCTTGATATTAAAATTTCAGATGAAGATAAGTGCATCAGTTTGTTGTGTTCTCTACCAGATTCATGGGATAGTCTGGTTATTGCAATAGGTAGCAATGCAACTACCTTGCAGTTTGATGAAATAGTCTCAGCCTTGCTGACGGAGGAGATGAGACAGAAAAATATGGAGAGCCAAAATGGTGATGCCTTGTCTGTACGAGGATGATCCCAGAATAGAAACAAAAATAAGTCATCGAGTGGGAGATCTAAATCTCCAGGAAAACCTATAAAGGTGGTGTGCTGGAAATGTGGAAAGGAAGGGCACTACAAAAGGGACTGTAAATCTAAAGCTCCTGATAAAGGAAAAGGATCTGATGATGCTCCTTCTGCAGAGGAGAAAACCACCTCAGATGAAGGTGGGGATGTGTACTTGGCTTCTTTAAGTACACATGTAGATCATGAGGCATGGTTGATTGACTCAGGTGCATCCTTTCACTTCACTCCCCATAGAGAGTGGTTCTGCGAGTATGAGAAATACGATGGTGGTGATGTCTTCTTAGGGGATGATAGGAAGGCTAGAATCATTAGTCGTGGAAAGGTAAAGTTTAAGTTGCAAGGTGGAAGGGTTAGAACACTTTTGGGTGTTCTGCATATTCCTGCATTGGCCAGAAATCTGATTTTTGTAAGCAAGTTGGATGATGCAGGTGTAAAAACAGTGTTCGAGAAGGATACCTGCAAGATGGTTCAGGGAGCACTGGTATTGATGTGAGGAGTTCGGGTTGGAACTCTGTACAAGCTGCAAGGTAGCACTATTATTGATGGGTGCAATAGTTTTTTGGTTCTTGAAAGTGGAGCAAAAAATCTAGTGGTCTCTGGAGAGAAGACCATGCTGTGGCATCAAAGGCTTAGACATATTGGAGAAAAGGGCCTTCGGATACTTCATGGTAAAGGTATGGTAGAAGGTATAAGTAATAGCTCTCTGGATTTTGATTTCCTGTGAAAATTGTGTATATGGGAAACAAAATCAGGTGAGTTTCCCCTCTGGTAGTAAGAGGGCGAAACAAATATTAGAACTTGTGCACAGTGATGTGTTTGGACCTGTGAAGGTTCCATCATTAGGTAAGTCTATGTACTATGTATCATTTATAGATGACTTCTCAAGAAATACATGGATATATTTCCTTAAGAAGAAATCTGAAGTCTTTGATAGGTTTAAATAATTTAAGGCTCTGGTGGAAAACCAGACAGAGAAGAAGATAAAGGTACTGAGGATAGATAACGGTGGAGAGTTTTGCAGTAAGGAATTTGAAGAATTCTGTAAGAAGTGTGGTATAGCATGACAGAAGACTACTCCATATACACCTCAGCAAAATGGAGTTTCGGAAAGAATGAATAAGACCTTGATGGAAAGGGCAAGAAGAATGCTCAGTGGTGCCGGGTTAGGACAGGAATTCTGGGCAGAGGCGGTGGATACTGCATGTTACCTGGTCAACAGGGCACCTTCATCAGCGTTGGAGGATAAGACTCCACAAGAGGTATGGACTGGTAAGAAACCCTCTCTTTCACATCTAAGGGTATTTGGATGTGATGCATATGTACATGTTCTAAAGGAGAAACGAACCAAGTTGGATAGTAAATCTGAAAAGTGGATCTTTATTGGGTATAAGGATGGTTTAAAGGGTTATAAGCTCTAGAACCCAGTCACACAGAAGGTTGTGTATAGCCGAGATGTGGTGTTCAGAGAGGTGAAAGATGTTATTAAACGTGAAGTCCAACAAAAGGGACCTGAGAAGATAGATTTTGAGCTAAAGGAGGAAGAATCAGACTCTACAGCAAAGGAGGAATCAGAAGATGAAGAGCCACAAACTCTGGTTGTGAGAAGATCAGTTCGAGAAAGAAAGAAGCCTGAATGGTATAGTCCATCTACTTTCTATTCAAATTTTGTCTTATCTATTACTGATGATGATCCCAGAACTGTGAAGGAAGCAGTAGATTCGGAGGATGGAAAACTCTAGAAAGAGGCCATGGTTGATGAAATGGCATCTTTACACAAAAATGAGGCTTGGGATTTGGTGGAGTTTCTGGCTGGAAGGAAACCCATTAGCAGCAAATGGGTGTTCAAAAAGAAGACAAATGCAGAAGGAAAAGTGGAGAAATACAAAGCTCAGTTAGTAGCAAAAGGTTATTCCCAGGTGTCGAGAATTGATTTTGGTGATATTTTTTCTCCTGTTTCTAAGGTAACTTCTATTAGATTACTTTTATCTGTTTCTGTTGCTTTTGATTTTGATGTAGAACAGATGGATGTGAAGACAACATTTCTTCATGGGGATCTAGAAGAGGAGACCTACATGAAGCAACCTGAAGGCTTTGTAGTGAAGGGTAAGAAAGAACTGGTATGTAAGTTAAAGAAGTCTCTATATGGGTTAAAACAGTCACCAAGCATGTGGTATCAGAAATTTGATACATTTATACGGGGACTTGGCTTCACCAGACGCAAAGCAGATCACTGTGTGTATTTTAAATTAATTGTGACCGTGTTATTTATCTAGTCTTGTATGTGGATGATATGTTGTTGGTTGGAAATGACAAAGAAGTTATCCAGGATTTGAAGACCCAATTGTCCTCCAAATTTGACATGAAAGATCTTGGTGCTGCAAACTATATTTTGGGCATGGAAATTAAAAGAGACCAGGCAAAGAGGAAGCTCTGGTTAAACCAAAGGAAGTATGTTGAGATAATATTGCAGAGGTTTAATATGCAGGATAGTAAATTTGTGAAGGTTCCTATTCCTATAGGTGTGAGGTTATCTACTGAACAATGTCCAAGACACAAGAAGAGGAAGAGGACATGTCCCGTGTTCCTTATGCAAGTGCAGTCGGTAGCTTGATGTATGCAGTAGTCTATGCTAGACCAGACATTTCACATGTAGTGGGAGTATTGAGCAGGTTTATGTCAAATCCAGGAAAGGAGCATTGGATAGCAGTGAAGCGGGTTTTCAGGTATTTGTGTGGCACTAGTGATTATGGTCTGTGCTACCAAGGAAGACCAGGATTGGACAAAGTGTTGGATATTCGTGGCTTTGTTGATGCGGACTGGGCTGGAGATCTGGATCAGAGAAGATCTACAAGTTGGTATGTGTTTAACCTATTTGGAGGTGCAATCAGTTGGATGAGTAAGAAACAATTTGTAGTGGCACTATCAACTACAGAGGCAGAATACATGGCAGCCACTCATGCAAGCAAGGAAGAAATTTGGTTGCAGAGATTGTGCTCAAGTATTGGGTTAGTATAGGAAGCTATAAGGATAGACTGTGACAGCCAAAGTGCAATTTTCTTGGCAAAGAACCCCACATATCATTCAAAGACAAATCACATTAATGTTTAATATCACTTTGTGAGGGATATGATAGAAGACAAAAAGGTGTTGCTAGTAAAGGTGGACACTTTGAAGAATACTGCAGATGCATTAACAAAACCTATGAGCTCTCAGAAGTTCTCTTGGTGTAGAGAGATAATGGGCATTTCAGGGCTGGGAAAATGACTAAGCTCTCTTATGGCCCCCTGTGGAAAGAAAACAACAAGTGGGAGAATGTTGGGTTGTGTTATATTCTTTCCACGTAGTTAACAGGGGGTTTGAGGGGCACCTGTAACCCCACTTTATGGGGTCTAGGGCAACGCCCTAGAAAATTTTGGTTTTGGACCCTATGTTAGGTTGGGCAGACCCACCTATGGTTTTGTGCATGATATTCGCACATGTTTTTTGGACACGATGGTTTTTCGGTCCATGGTATTGGATGCTTCGGCATGTATAAATATGTATTATAACATTGAAAGGAACATAATGAAAAATCAAGCTGGTAGTCCCGGTTTTGGGATCTAGGGGAAAATCTCTGTGTATATGTGTTTTATGTGTTATGATCTCGCATTGTTTATTTTATGTGTTTTAGAATTCGTATGTAGGTAACTTTTGTACAAGGTTAAAACCTACATTCAACACAATCTTTGAAGAGCGAAGGCCAAAAATAGCCGGCACACAAGATACGTTGGGTTGTAGCAAGCCTTGAAAGATTATCACCACAAGCTCCATTGTGGCAATCATTAAGTACTGACTCTGCTTCCTCTAGGGTTAAACAATGTCGAAGTATTGAATCAACCCCTCAACGATATAATGTGTCACTGATGATGAGATAGCTCTTAGCCAAGTGACGTAATTTTCGGCGTTCATCCTTAGAGAAAGTAGAGGGGAACTTCGAAGTCTGGAGATAGACAATGATATCTCCATACCAAGGGTCGAGTGAAGAGATGAGGAATAAATGTTCGTCGGGTAAACTTTCCTCATAAACTATATCCT
Organism: Pinus tabuliformis; assembly: GCA_031772625.1. Taxonomy (NCBI): domain Eukaryota; kingdom Viridiplantae; phylum Streptophyta; class Pinopsida; order Pinales; family Pinaceae; genus Pinus; species Pinus tabuliformis. Next base: position 1,294,353,541 of record CM062805.1, read on the forward strand.
CTCCACAAGGCAGCTCAGAGATTAACTCCGCAAAAACCATAGATTTCTTAGACTTGGCGGACAAGAACTCAAGATCAAATTCTTGTAAGATGACTATCCATCGATTATATTTTCCCCTAATCACTCGCCTACTGAGGACAAATTGAAATGGATTGACTGTTGCTAAGACAAAAGTTTTGTGTAGCAAAATATAATGGCGAAGCCGCTGGACAGCATGGACAGTTGCCAAAGCCAACTTCTCAACAGGGGAATAGCGAAATTCAAGACCTATCAAGCCTTGACTCAAATAATAAATCACATGCTCTATGAGAGCATCGTCTTCCTGAACGAGAACCATACCTATGGTTGATTTTTCCACAGTGAGATATAAAAGGAAGACCCTACCACAATCTGGTGGACTCAAAAGCGGGGCAGAGACTAATGCCTTTTTCAAGGCATCAAACGACCATTGCACTAAGTCATCCCACACATATGGGACTCCTTTACGTAGCAAACACATAAATCCTTTAGTGATCTCAGCATAATTCGCTATAAACCTTCTTAAGAAATTAGCTTTCCCTTGAAGACTTTGAAGTTGTCGAATTGAGGATGGGGGAGGCAACTGAATTATTGCGTCTACCTTGAAGGTATCAACTCGAATCCGTTCATTTGACACAATGAACCCTAATAACCAACCAGATGTAACCATGAAAACGCACTTATTGGGATTCAACTGGATCTTGTAAAATCGACATCGCTCAAAAACCAATCGAAGGTGACTAGGATGATCGGTTCTTTTTCGAGAATGAGCAGCTAGATCGTCCAAGTATGCTTCGATGATATGTTTAATGTCATGGAAAGCATATGACATGGCCCGCTGGAAATTAGCTCCAACATTTTTAAGACCAAAAGGCATCTTTCTGTATGCAAATGTACCCCATAAACATATAAAAGTTGTCTTATGTTGATCTTCAGGACATATAGAGATCTGATTATAACCGGAAAAACCATCCATGAAGGAGAAAATCTCATTGCCCGCACACTCATCAATAATCTAATCAATAAATGGTGTGGGGTAATTATCTTTGGGACAAGCTTTATTTAGGTCCCTAAAGTCAATGCACACTTGGATTGTTCCTTGCTTTTTATCCACAGGGACTGGATTAGAAACCCAATCTGTAAGAGGAACAAGGTATATGAAACCCGCCTTGAGCAGCTTCTCTACTTCAGCTTTAATGGCTGCTGCTTTCCTAGGATTAACTAGCCGAAGCTTTTGACGAATCGGTTTGGCATTTTCATACGTCTTGATCTCATGTTGAACTATGGATGGATCAATGCCAGGCATTTCTTCATAAGACCAAGCGAATACATCTCGAAATTCCTTAAAAAGGTCGGTGTAAATTTGAATTTCTTCAGGGGAACATTCGGCTCCGATGAAGAGATTCTCGATCACACTAGGGTTCCTAGAGATGTTTATAGATATCATTTTTGAAATCACCGACATATTACCTTCAACACAAAAGTGTGTTGGAGCCAAAGGATTTGATACCGTACAAACATCACTAGTAAAGAGCTCGGAGAACCTAGATTCTACTTCCTGCAATGGGGGAAGAAAATATGAACGATGGTGTAAATCTTCCCGAGGTCGATGTACACCCATCATTAATTCTAAGATCGCTTCCTTGGATGGTAAAACCGTGTCTAAATAGTCCATAGCGAAGGTAGAATCAAGGGTCTAGGCTGGGGCCACATCACCATCTAGCTCCTCCTCGGAGAAAGGAGTAGAAAGGTTGTCTGCAGAGTTGACAATAGACTGATATCTAAGCTCTGCTGCAGACATAGAAAATGCCATTCCACCAACTTGTCCTTCAGCTAATGTGGTTGTAGGTGAAGGCAAGGTCCAAGGATATGAAAAGTAATGAGTTCGAAAGAACCCTTCTCGTGAAGATTCCTTGGTTGATGAAACAACATTGATTCTAGCGATAGGAGAGGGAAGATCAAAGGTACCCATCAATTAAGAGTACATCCCAACTCCTAGATTCTCAGTAGGTGGACTAGGGTTGTCCACTAAAGGAATAGTAGAGTCTGAAGTTGCTCGAGGATCAACTGGACAATAATCCAATTGATCAACCTTAATGATTTTCCCTTCATGAGGAAAGCAAATGACACAAAACAGAGTCGAAACAACGGCGTCCATTTCATATACCCAGTTCCTTCCTAAGAGGAGATTGTATTCTAGGTTAGCATCAATGACTTCTACTTCAACATTAACGACTTTTCCCCCAACATATATGGGAAAGGCCAGGATAATCCCATGCAGCTTATGAGAATGCCCGTCAAATGCAGTCAGGAGGGTAAGTGAAGGAACAGCCGAAGGCGATCCGATGGCCTTCCAACATGACGCACATGGAAACTCCTTCATCAATAACGGTACGAAAAATGTTAATTTTTCAGTATGTAGACTTTATTTGAAAAGCCATGTGATGAGGGAGTCACTTTTTGACATTCAACATGTCGAAAGTGAGCACTAAAGAGTTATTTGGATCAACTGCCCCTATCGCCAAAAGTAAAGCACTTCGTTGAGTTGGACACGACTGGAGAACCTCTAAAGTGGACATAGCACATGGACTCTGAGCTAGATCCTCAACAATGGAGTAATTCTGGGCAGCCCTAGCATTTGGATTGATAGTCGCGCATTTAGCAGAACCTTTCGGTATCCGTGGTATAGTCTCAACAGGGGGTCGCTCAATATGAAGGTCGGTACTTCTGGAAGCATTTTTGTCCTTGGATGTTTCAGCTTCATCATAATCACGTGACCGAGTGGCCACATGGACATTAGAACCCATCATGAAAACATTTGATGATTTCTCCCCTTCCTGGTTGCCCCTTGCAGAGGTACCAGGGTTTGAATTCGCGCCAGCAAGCAGTTGCTGCCCTTGGGGAAAAGGGTTGGTTAACATAGCTTGAGAACTAGAAGTCCCTTGTTGCCCTAACAAGTGCTGAGCATCTTGAATCTTTGGGCAAATATGAGTTAAATGGTCTCCACTGCATAACTTGCATGGAAACTTGACTTTCTTTTTAGACTCATTTCTACCACCACCAACATTATTGCCAAGATTTATTTGTGTCAGTGTTCCCATCTTGACTCTTTTTCTTACCTCGTCCTTTCTTCTTCCCATTGGAATTTTGATTTCCTTTGGGGTTGGCAGATTGGAAGGCATTAACCGAAGAGGTTTATGAAGAAGAAGGGTTAGATGATGTGACCTGGTTGTTAGGAGCAGTTTGTAAAGACAACCGCTGCAATTGGCTCAATAGGTTCACCGCATTTGTGTCTAACGATCCAACGATACTATCCGCATGGGGACCTGGCTTCGACTTGGCTATATCAACCTTAGTCCCATGAGCATCAGGCAAGACTTTTTGTAGAATCCTAGACTGAGAATAAATCATTTCTAATTGTTGGGCCCAAATAATAGCTTGCTCCTCATAATAGACTCCGGATAGGGAGACATCCTTAGAGATTTCAGGTTGTAAAGATTTCAAAAACCATTCGAGACGGTATTCCGAAGGGATTTCGGCTTTAATGAGCCTCTTTCTCCGTCTCCATTCCTGAATGTGATAAAAAATGTGGGTTGCCGCATCATAACAAAAATTGGCCAGAAGTTCTGTTCCAGCATCATAATGGACGGGCAACTGGAAATGATTTAAGAAAATATTAGCGAAGTCAGCGAAAGATGTAAAGCTGCCCCTTGGCAACTCTATATACCACTTAGCCACATTACCAGTCAAGGTGCGTTGAAAATGTCTCAACCTAACCGAGTCATCGATAAGGGAGTTTGATGAGCACCACAAATGGAATGTGGTTACATGGTCGCCCGGGTCTTCGCTGCCCTTCCCCTCGAACTTCGGAATGTCTGAAGGGAGTTTGGTTGGGACCGAAGGCCAGGCCGGATTGTATTTGATTGGATCATTTGTTAATTTCGTGAGATCTGGCAAATTCAACGTTGCCAGAAAAGGAAGCCTAGGAGGACCTTGGGGATTCCACCCAGACTGGGCGGAGCTCCCAAAGTTCTGAAAATATTGGCCTGGATTTTGGAAGGCACCAGGCTGCTTGAAGTTACCCACAGAACCAGCTGAACCAAAAGGCAGACCTTGTGATCCAGCAAAACTTAGAGTTTGACCAACTTCGGTCGAAAAACCTCCATAACCGGTGAAGCTTCCTCCTAAAGGATTATAAGGAGTCGATAACCCCTGATAAGGATTCCAAGCAGAAGCTAAGGGAGGAATACTTTGAAATGCGCTAATTGTGGAGTACGGCCTATTCCCTTGTTGGCTGAAAAATGGATTCCCAGTTCCCATGCCACTAACTGCAGGGTTAGTCCAACCTTGAAAGGGATTGTTGCTTTGTCCTGTAGTGGAAAAAGGCATAGATCCTATCGTCAGGTTGGAATGTGGTATATGACCACTTCCAAAAGGAAAACCATAGAATGAAGCCAACCCACCCATGATGGATGTGGAGGCACTGAAAGGAGCTAACGAAATACCCTGTGAATGGGCGCTAAATGGGAAAAATCCAGAACTAAAAGCATTGGCTTGGGAATTTCCACTTGTAGAAGGAATGGAGGTAGACCCAACTAAAGATGTGCTAGCAAAAGACCCAAATAAAGATGTAGAGGGGATGGAAATAGTTCCTCCCCCTTGTATAGATATTGGAGTCTGCATAGTTGTAGCACTTGTGGTAGAAGCCATGCTTCTAGTAGTGGTCATCGATGGTAAGTCCATAATATGACCTGGACTTAACGGTCTATGCGTCGAGGTCCCAACATATTGTAATACGTCTGGATGGCTAGAAGGTAGGGGAGAATTCAGAGGCACTGACGCCTCTGGGAGTTCTTATACCTCTATGTTATCTTCCGATTGAAAGAGAACTCGAGAAAGAACTGGAGTGTTCCTCTCTTGTTCTGTAGAAGTACCAGGCCTGTCCTGAACACTAATGCCCTTGAGTTGAGGATCAATCCCTGATGCATCAGCTGCCATGGAATGGAATCGACTGACAATATTACCTCTATGCCTTCTAGGAGAAGGCTCTAAACTTGGTGGTGAAAGACCACGAAGCGTTCGAGTCCGTCTAAGCGATTGGTCAGCCACTTTGAATTTTTTATTAAGATCTAATTAAAGACTCAAAAAAATGAAAGCTAGGCCAACTAAGAGCACATAGCACACACTAAAAAGTCCCTAAAAGATGTCAGCCAGTTAAACAACTTTCAAGTATTTCCGCTCCAGGTGATGAGGACCAGACACCAAAATACAAGAAAGTGAAGTAAGGGGCCTTCCGAAGATAGTCTAGGATAATGATGGCCCAGTCCTACCAGTGAAGGTAACAGAGGAAGTTACACTGACCTCCTAAGAACAGCTTGCGCCGGTGCAATCCCCCAAGCTTCGCAAGGGTGCCCTCCAGTAGTACTGTTGAGAGTGATACAATGTCGACCTGAGGTGCCACGCGATTACCCTCCATAGCCAACTATGTAGATCCCTAGGAGAAGCAGCTAAGGTTACCAACTCATGTCAGAAGCCAGGCGAAACAGTCTTGAGGTAAGATCCGGCAAGTAGGAGAGGGGGTATCTCTCTTCCTTATCTTCAAAAACCCTCGTACTTAACTCCTAGATCCGAAGCTTTCTTGGTCTTCCTAACGCTATTGGATTTGCACTCACTATTCAGACTCCTATGTTTGACAGTTTAAATGGCCTTGGAGAGTTTTCTCTCCACTCGCCTAATCCAAGGCCCTAAAATATCCTAAAACTTGTTGGTGTGTCTAACTTGACAATTATAAAAAAGTTTTAGTGTATTTTAATTAGCGCTTGTTTTTCAATGGGCTATTCTTTAAGTCAAGGGATAAGCGGAAGTGAAACTTGTGGTGTTTTAACGCAAAAGAAATTAATAAAAACCAAACTTATGCAAATGAACTCGTTTTGTTCTTCGATGAAAGAAATTTCTACTAGGTTCAGAGGAACTTCTAAGAAAGCAACAAATTTTCTTTTCTTTTCTTTTACTCAAGCTTCACACTCACAAAAATTAACAAAACTATGGATGCCTTAAAAAGATGCACAAATTTATCCTAATGCAATGAGTACATGCTGATGCAAAACTTAAGACTACTCTAAATCAAGAAATGAAAGTAACTTGTTTATCAATTCTAATTTGCCACTTAAGATGTTTAGATAGAATATAAGTCGCTAATGCTCATTTTTGTCCAAACATTAAAAGCAAGTTTCAAGACAAACAAAAATTCACTTTCACTCACAAAAAGAAACTAAATCAAAACAAAGTTCAAGAAAGCAAAACCAAGTTTTCAAGAAGTTTTCTTCAAAAGCAAAAACAAAAATGTCTTTTCAAAAAGTGCTCTAAACAAGACTGAAACTTTATGATCGAAGAATAGGCAACAAAACACTTTGCAAGTTAACAACACGAGACAGGTAAAAACTCAACAAAAAAAATGTGTTTCAAGATGCTCTTAACAATCAAAAGCTGCAACAAGAGCTTGGCAACAAAAACCAAAAAGATCGAAAAGACAACTTTCAAGAAAGTGTCAATCAATAACTTTCGGAAAGTAAGAAAAGAAAATGGTCACAAAGATGTAGTTTTGACATGCAAACAAAAAAGTCACCAAAACAATATTTGACACAAAGATTGAGATCAATCTTTCTGTCCTGGAAGAACATAGCAGCCAAGATTCCCATCAAGAAATCTTGTGTGCTTAAACAAAAATTATGACGCTTGCAACAAAACAAAACAAGACCAACACTTTCCACAATCGGAGAGAGTTTGAAATCATATACTTGCTGTAAAAATAAAGATTGACACAAAAAAGTAACTGTTCAGGACTGATTTAGACCAGCAGACAGATCTTCAGAAACAAAAATATTTGAAAAATCTTGCAAATTTTAGGGTATACGCGACTTTGTTAGTGCACAACTGCATGTATACGCTATTCAGCCAAAGGAAACCTGCATATACACGGGTTGACTTGAGGAAACCTCCGTACATACGCTTTTGTAAACTAGAAAAACCGCGTATATAATAGATTACAAGAAAAAACAAAAAAACAGTCTGAAGAAACTGATCAAACTTACAATTCAAGTTCCTACGGGAACATACTACTCAGTCACAGCAAGTAAATAAACAGTTGAGCCCTGATTGGCTTGAACAAACCCAAACTAGGAACAACAATATTGTTGTCCCCAGTGGAGTCGACAATTCTGTTAAGGGAGAGTGTCCCCTAGGGTCTTGGGTTAATACCTTAGCAGAGCAAGGGTTATCTATAAAGAAAAAAAAGCATTCCACACAGCCATGATGCTAATATAAACAAACTACGCAAAGAGAAGTGCACCTGGGGGTCCTTCATTTAGGAAGATCCAGCTAGGGTCCAAACCCTCTTGGAGTTCCTTTTGCTCCTTCAACCTGCAAAATAATCAATTCAAGAAAGCACAATAGTATATGGACTAAACATCATAAAGAAATCAACTTCATATCATATTGAAAGTTAGTTATGCAATTGAAATAATCATTCATTTGTAAATCATAACATTGATATCATAAACATGAAGAAGATTCATATCAGGAAAAATACAAGTGTTTCTTTTATTATAGATAACTAAAGTACAGAAAGGAATGATTTCACCTGAGCCTTCCTTTCGCAGGCTCCAAGCGGAACCATCCTCCGGATTCATCCAATCTCAAGCCTTCAACAAGCTCCTTCCATAACTCACTCAAGGATATCTCAACAAATGGAAAGACATCATAACTCAAGGAAACAAGGGTTTCCTGTAATGGGGGAAGTGCTGGAAGCATAGGGATCTTCATACCTGATCTGGGATAATCTCAACAGAGTGAGTTTTCTCTCTATTCTCTCCTCCCTTAGGCCTTCCCATTGAAGCCTTTTTATACTTCTCCCAAATTAGTTTTTTAGTTGGGAATTCGTTGGGAACAGTTGGGCCACCGGCACTAATAGGTAATCAGTAGGTAAAACCCACGATCTCAACCCGAAATTAAGGAGATTTAATTTTTTTAAGTGTTTTAAGACATATATGCGGGTTGGGTATACACAAACTCGCGTACACATGCATTTAACTCAGGGAAATGTCACGTATAGGGAGTAAAACACTGTTTTTTAAGTATTTGGACCAGGTTTGGAAGGAGGGGTTGCCCTAGGCCATGAGTGCAGCATCACAAACATCAAGAATGAGATTTGGAGCTATAATAGTACAGAAGCTAATTCCACTTCTTCATCGGGTCCTTGCACGCCCTGATGTAGACGTGATGGAAGTCTACCTTGAAATCCATGAAGCTTTGTAAGCTATTATAGACAGTGGGTGATAACCACAGCTTGCAGTTAATCCCCATTCTAATGTTCATCTCCATGAACACCCATAATATCTTAATATCTCAGATCTGGCGCACGTCTTTAGTGACCCACAGCGAAGCGTACTTCGTGGCCTTCGGCAGATCCCTCGCAATTGTGGGGAACTGGCTGTCCTCAGGCAATTCCCTAGCCACCAGCGCTATCGATAGCAGAAGCCATGCATAGTGGAAGGTTTTCCCCTATTCCTTTGCCTCATGTAAATTCTCCAAGAACTCCTTGCACAATAATTCGAACCAATTAAACTGGACCCCCTCTGTGCACTGCTCAGCAAGGGAAACCACCGATGTGGGCACCTCATCCGCGTGGCACTTCCGCATGACCTTACCCGCCAGTATCTGAGTCACAACTCTGACTGCCTTGTTGTTGATACTGGAGATCATGTAGCCCCTATTTTCTTCTCCAACTTATATTTCTTTTTCATGGCCTCCGCGATGGCCAAATCACTGCTTTTACCCTCCGAAATGTCTACTGGGTCTTCCCCTTTACAAGGGAGTCGGGTAATTCTATGGATTAAGTGGTCTGTGATGGGGATGGGCTCCTCCAGCCATAAACACCCATCATGCACCAGGCAGAGCAGCTGCCTAATGATGAAGATAGTCACTGGGGTGCGATGGTAATGCGGCACCCAAAGCAAGTTCAACAACCCTGCCTTTTTGACTCTGCGTAACCACTTGCATAGCTCCAAGTCTATGATTCCTGCCATGGTGTTTTGCTTTGGCTTTATGAGCTACACGGTCGCCAAGTGAGGGAATTTATCATGGTCATCGAGATCGCAATCTTCGAACTTCAAACTTAGCACCCATCCCAAGTGCGCTCCTTCAAAAATGATATCGTCAGGTAGCAGCGGAGTTTCTAGACAGCTCTTGCTCTCATCTAGTTCCTTGGGCACCTTTGCCTTGCCCTTCCGCGGAGGAACATATGTGGGAACCTTGGTCAAAGGGCCCGCACCCTTAGTTTCTACCTCCATTTCTTCATCCTCATCCTCTTCTATCAGGTTTCCTTAAGGTCTTCATCCTCCTCATCGGTTTCCAAATTAACCGCTTTCCCTTTTTCTTCCATGGTCAATCTAGTTCTTAGCAGGTTTCAAGGGGACATGCACACCAGAATCATAGGCTTCTTATCCTTCTTGGGCCTTGGCATGCGCGGTGATTTAGGTATTTCCACAACTATCCTGGTGCTCTCAGGGGCATCCTCTACTGTCATGGCCTCCGCGGCCTCTTCGGCGGTCATTTCTCCGATTTCCCTGGCTTCTTCAGACGCTGCCATTTTTTTTGTCTAGAAATCTCTCAATTGGTCAACCAGGTGCTCAAACAATGCTCTCCATAGGTTAAACAAGTCTCGGTTCAGAATAATCTAGGCGCACGATAGCTCAATTCTCAAATGACCAAGTATTGTTTGTTGGGCATCCCTTTGCAATTCATAGCTCCTTTTGAATTCAAATTAGACCGTTCCCCCCAAATCTGGTCCATTATTCTCACTTGGCAGCACATTTTCCCAAATCCTGCCCATAAAGCTCGCTTTAAATGCTGCTACCTACTCCATTTGGTCTCAAACCAAGCATCACATCGTGAATAGTGACTATAACGGTCACTTTCCATCCAACCCGCATGGCAACACAGCTACCCTTGCATTGTCGTGGACCCCGTGACACTTCGCTCATGCACACGCCCTGACATCGAGCAGGTCTCGAGTAGAGTAGTTTATAGTCCCGTGCATACTTTCAAATGCATGGATTGCTAAGACTATGATTCCCACGGATAGTCAGGTGGCTGGGCCACCTGTATACGGCTTCAACTAGGCATTAATTACTTTTCCTAGAAAAAATCCACCCTTTATCTTTACCGTCTGCATCGCGCCACCATCGATGATCCCTCTAGTAATATACGATCCAATACAAGGCATCAAGCTAATCAACTCTCGGTGGTAGTCCCAAAATTTGTCAACGTAATCGTGCACATCCTGTTTTATTACCATAGTTTTCTTATCGAGAAAATCCTTCTTTATTCCTTCCTCAAGCTTCTTGATCTGCTTCCACCAGAGTGCTTTTCTCCCTTAACCAATCTCTTTCATTCAAGAGTCCTTGGAGCCTAACATTACCCTATTGGATATATTCATCAAGTCCCAAATGTTCTTCTTCGTTTAGTTGTGTGATCCCTTCTTCCAAGGCTTCGTGAACTGTCATATCCACAGGCCTTGCTATGCGCGAAATAGGAAAAATATACCTCGTTGGTATTATAGTGTTTGCTCCATAGGCCAGCCTAGAAGGTGTTTGTCCCATCAGTTTCTTGCACGTTGTCCTATAAGCCCACAAAATTGTTGGTACACGTAGGTCCCAATCACTTTGCTGCATGTTATATACCTTGTTTAGTGCTTCGCACACTTTGTTAAATACTTCTGTGTGGGTAACCTTCTACACACTCATTCTTTCCACACTTTGTCGTTTCAACTTGAGGGACCATTCACGCAATTTCCTCCCCAAAACATGCTTATTGACCATGTTCCCTAACTCAAAGTCCATGTGCATCTGTGAGGTTGTTTACCATATGCCTATACCCACCTGGATAGATGTGCGCGCGGACCATCCCATACATTGTATTTATCTGTTAGTCATATCTTAGGCTTCCCAAAACACATGCACATCCTTCTCCTGCATTCACGCCAGTCCTCAAGGCTTCCTTGGTGCGTACCCCACCACCTCACAAGTGTAGTGTGTAGTACCCACTTCAAAGCCTGGAAACCTTTCTTTTCCAGCACCTCCCTTTCAAATTTGTCCAAGAAAGCATCTACCTAACCTAATCCATCATAAGTAGGAAAATCTCTCACTTTTGTTGATATGCAACGTAGCGATCTTGTTATCATGTTACAGTTCAGTGTGGTTACCTTGTGTAACCAGTTCTGCCATCGCTCTATCTCTTCATCTGAATCCAACATACAGGAGCTTCAACGCTCCCATGAGATTCGTCCATTTGCAGTGGGATTTACCCAGTCTTTCTCTCGTGTGGTTATCTTGTAGATGCAATCCAAATCATCATTGCTTTCATAGTCGCACACCGGCTCTGTGTAGTGCGATCCTTTAGTTGGGTCCAAAGGTACGACTACACACAAATTCTTTTTCTCAAAAATCATATTACGCTTCTTCAGATTAATCACCCTATTCATATCAGTGGCCCAATCGATTCCTAAGAGCACAGGGTAGGGATTGCTATCATCAACAATCTTTATCACTTCAAAGACTGCTAGCGAGCTTGCCCCTTCAATATCCACAGTGATTCCCTACAATCTCCCCATAGGTATTATCTTTTGTTGGTTCGCCATTTGCAACTGGATAGGAGACCATTGCAGCGTAGGCCTTCCCATGCACTCTCAAGTCTGCTTCAGTAGAACATTCACGTCCGATCCTAAATCCATAATTACTTGGTGCATCTCATATTCTTTGATCTGCGCGGTCAACCTCATTTCTCTTCCCATCCTCATCGCATGCTTTCCAATCTTCTGGACTACACGCGGCTCTCCTGGCACGGTCCCAATGCATCTATTAATGAGTTCCTACAATCCCTTTACAGCCTTACTATCACGCAGTAACTTCATGCATGTTTCTAGGAATGTCGTAAGCATAGATGGGTCCATTTCTGGCTCTGATCTATCTTTGCTTCCTGAAGTGGAGGCATCAGCGAAGCTCTTCTTAGCTTCCATGAAGGTTTCCTTAGCGTGCTCCAAATCAAACTCTGTTTCTTTCGTCGGAGCCTTGTGAATCCAAGTACTATCTTCGAGTTGTTTGTCTTTATCATCTCCCATCGTAATTCCACTTCAGAGCACAATGTTCACATTTGGATCTTCCTTGCGTGGATCAGACCTCATCATCTACAGGTTCTGCGTCGGGGGAGGTTGTAGCGCTTCCTTGTCGCGTAGCCTAGCTATCAACGTAGGACAATCCTTCGTCTCATGATCAAACAAGGTACAATACAAACATGATGGACACGTTGGATTCATACAATCATGGGTATAATGTCCTAGTCCTCCATAATTGTAACATATCGGCTGTCTACGACCTCTTCTAGGTCCTCCTCCACCTCGGCCTCATCCGCGCCCCTGAAATCCAGTTCGCACCACTCCTGCATTCTAGTCAAGGGGCCCTGTAGGTGAGAGTTCTATCCATCATGAGCTCAAAGGTTCTGCAAGTGTGCTCATCGTGTCCAACCGATCTACAAAAATTACAGAACAATTGTTGCGAATTTTGTATGTACTTCTGTAACAAATGGCAGTTGTCTGTAGCATTGTTTCCTCCTATTTAACAAATCGCACACCACAAAGCAGGTGTCGCACTAGGTCCTGCTTGTTCTTCTGGTCTTAACGACATTAGTCCTCTTCTAACGAGGTAATTCTTGAACACTGGGTAGTGGTCCTTGTCATGACCCTGACCTTACATTTAACGCACCATACCTCCTCATGCACTTTTGGTCGATCTGTCCTATCATGTTTCAAACTCTGCATCTCAAGGAATAAGTTTTCCAACTGCGTGTGGATCTGCTGAACTCCCAGGTTAGGATCCTGTATCAAGGTCTCATGCAGCCTCATTATGATCTCTAGGGCTTCTGCCTGAGTCATTAACCTATGTTGCGATAGCACGTTCCTCAAATGCAGCGTTATCGATGCTACAAACCATTCGCAGTGTTGTCCATTCGTCAAAGTCATATTAGTTTTTCGAATTGTGCACTTCAGTCTCTTATCTAATTCCCAAGGGGTCTCACCTGGTAGCATTGTGATCTCTTTGAATCCAATGATCGACTACGCCTCTGACTTCGGCCTGCTAAATTCTTTGTTTAGCACAATTTGGATATCCACAATCCCTGCATTCGAATTGTCATTAGAATGCTTAATATACCAGGTCAACACGCAATCTTGCAAAGCGCTGACCAGCATCGCTTTCTTTGTATTATCATTTGTCACTCCCTGCACTTCCCATATAGCTCTTATCACGAACCAAAACTGGTCCGGATCTTCGTTTTCTACTCCCTTGAACACAGGCAACTTTATCGTTCTTGCCATATTGACTCTTGGTGTTGGTGGAGGTGATACGGGCGAAGATGGAGGTGAAGGCAGTGAAGTTGGTGGTGGTGTGGGTGGGGGTGGTATGCACGAAATCCTCTACCTTATCAAATTGATTTCACTTCGCGGCGAGACCTTTGCAAACTCTTCCTTGTCCCTTCGCAGAGGTGAAATCAAAGGGCTACTTTCTCGTCCCTTACTTCCTTCATTTCTTTAGGTTTTTCCACTTCTCGTGGCTTTGGACATCAAGGTAATTGCATAAACATATTTTCACACAATAAAATTTTAATCCAAGTATTCAAATATTTTACGTACTTACCTTGCAGTCCTTTAAGAAAGCGTCGCTCAGCATTGCTATAGCTAACTAAAGTATCTACTGTGAACTCAATAATGAATCCTTCTATAATCCGATTGAGCTAGTGATCAAAAACACACGTGATCTTATCCTCCAATGCTTCCAATTTGCACACCAACTCTAGGGTCCACACAATAGGATTGTCGAGCTTCCACCTTCCTTGGCTATCTATTAGCTTTGTGATACACTCATGCAACTTAGTAGGGAAAGATGCAAAGAAAATTTTGTGGATCTCTGTGTACAGGTAGCAGTATAACCACTCTTCCTTTGATAGTTGCGGATTCCTGTTCTCCTACGTTGCGAACTCATGAATTATCCTGTCCAACCAACCTTCAATTTCTTTCTTAGTTGGATTCCAATGATACGACATCAGACATCTCTATGCAGATTCTGGTCCCGGCAACAAAACCATTTGTTGGCTTGATAGGGCTTGACCCAGGTTCGGATTTATTTAGCCAAACAAATCCCTGTACTACTGGCCCTTTCAGCAACAACCCACGGAGCATGGATTGAGGTCTCACCTAAAGCAGTACGGGGGGATGCTGGAACCAAGTTTCTGCACCCTTGAGATGTTTGAGGGGTCGATTTAGTCCAACTGTGAATATCTTCATGTAGGTCACTTTCACTTTCCTGACTTGCGAGGCCTTCGCGCCCTGTTATATTTGAATTCGTGCAGCCCTAACCAGGGGTTGAGGAGCTTTCGTGCTGCTAAAGCAATGATTTGTTCTATTTCCCAAAGTTACACCACAGATATTACGCATCTTCTTATAACAGCTAGTTATCTTCGTGTAAAAAGACACTTTATCTTATATTCACTTATTCCACAGTAAACTTGCAATCCATACCCAATATAATTCAATGCATAAAATAGGAAAATATACATAGAAATAATGCAAAACTTCTCTTTATTAATTCTTCAATCGATTACAGACTCAACCTACCCTGCGCACTCAGTTCCAGGGGTCCGCATACTCAACTGCGGACTACTAGGCCTCTGCGCACTCAGCTGTAGAGCCTTCTCCTAATCTACTAGCCAAAGACTCAACTTTACACTTAGACTCAATACTTCATCATTAGATCTTCTTATTTTTACTATTCCCTAGATGTCTCATTACCCTTAGAGCCTCTCTCTATTTATACAATCCCATGGTCCGGTAGAACTCTCAAGCCGACATTACATTACAAAAGTAAGGGTAGACAACCCTATGACTTAATTACAACTTCGCGCTCTACACCCACAAATCACTGATTCTTTTCATCAGACTTAGTCAAAACTTGCCTTGGGGGGATCCCGCCCCCAACAGATGGTAAGGATGATAAAGGAATATTTTTCATGGGAGCCTTGCCTTTGATATCCCCAATTGGGAATTCAAAGGTGGTGACAGTAGCATTTGTTTTAGTGTTGTTGTTATTCTTGTCCCCCATTGTTAACCCTTATGATCCTTTCTGTAATAGACGTTCTTCAAATTGTTCTTATGATTGTCTTATAGGTGAAATTGGTATCTCAGGCGGCTTCAGGGCTAACTGTTTTACTGCGCTACCTGAATTTTGATATTGATAAACCAATAAGTACTCTCCTGTTTTAGGTTTTTGATGCCCCCCTTTAGTTTCCCCTTGTCCCTAAGCCTAAGGTTCTAGTTACTAGCTTCCCCTTGCTTCTCCTGAATTGGATGCTTAATATTGGGAGTGTTTTTGCTAGCTTTAGAATGGCATGGTCCCAAGACAGAGGAATCAGAGGTTTCTGTCCTTGTTATGGGAGTAACAACTTTTTGTGTCCGTGTTTTCCTTGCGTCGTTTTGAGAACTTGACTGTTCTTTTTCTGCCTTTTAGATCAGTTCAAAGATAAATGTTTTCCTTCCCAAATCTACACTCTTGTTTTCCTTTTTACGACCCATTTTTCTTGTGACTAATTAGAGTGGGGGGTATTTTTTTCATTTCTATAATTCCTACAGCTGCACACATGGACCCTATGTGTATTAATCCACACCCTAAGTGTCTTAGTCTTCGACAGTGATGAGATCTCCCAGGTATGTTAGAGTGATGTGCTAGTTCTTACCTCTCTTCTTACCACCCAAAAACTAAAGAATTGAAGACACACTTTAAGAAAACACAAAAATGCCACACCCAAAGTGCCCTATTGATCACAAAGGTGAGCCCGCCCAGGTATATTAGAGTGATGCGTAGGTTCTTACCTCTCGTCTTACTAACCAATGATTGTGGACTAGGAACACTCTATCATCAAACAAACGACTTGGCTGACTGTACCATCAATTGCCATCCTCGGCAATGGTGCCAAAATGTAGTGTTGTTTTAATCAATCCTAATTGACCAAGACTACAACCATTTAATTTTCAACCCAAGGCAGGTCTTGTTATTTTAATGGAGTTTGCACTATCTATTCCGATACACTACAACCAAGAGTGAAAATAGAAAATAGTAAAGAATTTCGTTGAATCAATTGCAAAAACTAAATCATTCATGCAGAAATTAAAACACTCTACAGAAATGAAATCACAATTAATAGAGAAAAGGCGTTCCACACATGATATTGATAACTACACCATCTGGTCAACTACCCTACTGCTAATCAAATTGGTGTAACAACATAGCATAACTCTAGAACTGAAGCAGATATATTCTACAAATTATACAACGACAGTAGAAAACCATATAAATAATAAAATAGAGAAACAACAATATACAACTACTCTACCACTGCAGTCCCTACTAAAGAGGAGGGACCTTCCTCCCTAGCAGGGGTGCAGGAATGAACATGAGATTAGTTAAAGAATCAACTTAGAAACAGCAACAGCATCACCACAGTGTCTTTGATATTAAAAACAATTAAAAGTTACAAGATCAAAATAACAGTGCTCTCTATGTCATCTCCCATACATGAGAGATTAAGTTTCTCTTATAGTTATTACATACCCAAAATCAGGAATAGATCAGTCATGAGAATCTCATGATTCTCATGCTGATCATAAAATAGAAATTGTTATAGCCATTTCCTAAATACAAATTCTATTCAAATACATTGGTTAAGATCACAACTGCTTGAATCTGTCACTTTCTAAATAAACAATTCACAACTTCCAATACTTGTTGCATGGAATAGTACACATGAATTTTCCAGCTACGGTGTAAGAGCATCCTACAGTCAAATGATGGTTTGGGATGTAACAGTGATCACTGGGTAACAACAACCTTGTAACAACACCCGAGGTGTAACAACGGTAACCTGTAACAGAAACACAGTGTAACAACAACACCTGTAACAGCATCATCGTGTAACAACAAGAACTATAACAACACACAGAGTGTAACATCAATATGTTCCATCCTACTCTTATACTAATCAACGTGGTTATTCATTCCATAACCTCATTCTCGCAAGAAACACCTGAAAAAGAGGAGGGGATCCAAAAGACTTCGCCAATGCTTACCCCAGTTAGCCATAAAAAGGAATATTACATTGTTATGTTTAGCAAAAATGGAAAAATAACATGATGAAAAAATAGGTTGTTCTCAACAAGGAAAAAGGTGATGAACATGTAAATTTTTGTTGGCCTGGAGGGAAAAAGGATCGAAACAAGGGAGAGAAAGTATAGGAAATAAGTATAAAAACTACACCCAACACTGCTCACTCTACTGATACTCCTATCCTTATTTATGGCTCCACATATTTTGACGGAATTTAGGAACGGTCACTCTGATCCTTATTTAACTCTACCAGATGTGCACGCTAAGCAACCAATTTTTTTTCTTCATTCCTTCAATTCGTCTCTGTTAAACATTGTCTTCGTTGCCTTCTCTCAGAGCCTTCTACATATCTAGATAACTTCAACAACCACCTCCACCGATCTGCATTTAATTCTTTAGTTGCTGGCTCAACCATCCATCAATCTAATTATACTTCTTCATCAGAACTCCAATCATATCATAACTTACACAGGAGAAATGTTATGATATTTCACTACTCCAATATCATTAGCTCCCTTTTCCTGTAGCTCCTTTTCATTTTATTTCTTATAGGCCCAAGACCTGTGATCGTCAGCTTAGTGCTATATCAAAGCCCTTTTGTATCGTAACTTCAATAGACAACATGTTATGATATTACTCATCCCTAATAACCTTAGCTCCCTTTGTTCAACCCTTGGTCCCTTTGAGCTTGATATGACCATGTGCCAAATAATATCAGAGCTCTCTTTATCGCAACTTCTCAAACATCATTTGCACCAAAGTTACGATGTCCTAATCCTCCCATATTCCGACCTTTGATATGCTGACATCACTTCCACACTTGGCGACTCCTGGGAAGTGACACGTGTCACTCTGAGTTTTCCCATTCGGCTATTGAAAATGCTAAAATAGGATGCCATGTGTCCATCATACTATCTCGTCATGTTGACAACACTAGCCACTTCACTTTATTGGGCCCACTAACATGATGCCACATGTCCTACAGGAGGAGAGATAAGGAGTCTCGATTAGGCTTGGTTTTGCAATAGGACCCTTTGTTAACTTTTCTCAGTGCTTTAGCAATATCAGCCCCACTAGATATCGTAACTTCCTAAAATACCATTGTTAAGAAGTTCTAATATTTCGATATCCTAGACCTTCGATATTCCAATGACCTTTGATATTTTGATGGCCTCTGATATTTTGATATCTCAGTCTCCAATATCATATGCTCTAATGCTCTAATCCGTCTTGCTATGATATGCTAACCTATGATATTTCAATCTTCTTAGGACTTCAAGTCCCTGAACTTTGGCAAACCATAACGTTTGATCCAGAAATCCATTTTTAGACCTACACACAGCGTTGGAAATCTCTTTCATAACACTTTCTAATGAAGAAGGCCCAATGTAGGCTTTGAGCCCATATACTACCTCTAATATGGCTACAAAATCTTTTCCACTCTTTGCTCCTTGACTTTTCTTCTTGTGCCTGAAATGTTGAACTCCCAACCATCATAGTCATCATTTTATGGCTTCTCTAGTAAGCCTGCTACTATGATGATTCTCTACATGAACCTTGTAGCTACCATGGGATTCCTTCTGGAATCCCAATCAATATGTTGACCCCAATTGACATCAATAATCATGTTGACCCTGGTTGACATCAATGCCAACACTAACACAGCCACTAGTCATCCAGACACCACCAATTGTCCAACAATCTCCCCCTTTAGCATTTATGGCAACACCATAAGCTCCCCCTCAGGCTAGGCATGGTCTTCTCTAATGCCCCAGTAATATTCTCCCCCTTTGGAATCAATGGAAAATAATACTTCTTGAATACTCCCATAAACCACTACCGCCTACTCTTCCATGTATTGCAAACGCTGAGTAGCCGCCCACCACCTACGAAAATGAAGTCATTTGTAAGGAGGAGTCACAACTGTTATCTACTACCTAAGATATTTAAATGGTTCTATTTTGAGTGGATTAGTAAATATATCTGCAAGTTTCTCTTTAGTTCCCACATATTCAAGTCTATTGGTTGCAACTTGTTCCCTCAAGAAATGAAACTTGATAGAATATGATTACTCTTTGAATGCATGACTGGATTTTTGGAGATACTGATAGCACTTGTATTCTCACACATAATTTGAATAGGATCAATCAGCTCTACCTAAATATATTTTAAATTCTTCTTCATCCATAGAATCTATGTACAATAGGTAGCAGCAGCAATATAGTCTACTTACGCAGTCGATAAATAAATGGAGGTTTGGTTCTTGTTGACCCACGATGTTGGGTAAAATTAATTTCTTAATAAATAAATAAAACAACTAATCACATAGACATTAATTATCAACCTGAGGAGCGTATTTTTATTTCAAGGCAATCGGAAAAATATATGCATAACAAATACCAACAGCTAACACTGGTTCTATATGATTGTGTTCTATACTATCAAGCTCATTCAACAAGAAATAAAATGTAAGACTTGAATAATAAAACTAAAATTAAAAAGAAGAAAGTAAATGACAGGAAAAATAATTAATCACACAACTTGAATCATTGCAAAATTAAACCACACTTTGCTGAATTGGAAATTTAATCTATTGTACCCAACATAATTCAAATGCTAATCTAGCGTAGTAAATTAAATGAAATCAAGAAATTGCAAGAAACAACGAATCTGAAGAATGCAGCATCCAACAAATTACTTGAATAAAAGAAAATTTACTTTATATAACAATTATTGAATTCAAAGAAACAAGAACATAATTAAACTAATTTAGATGCTCAAGGCAGCACCTCATCCAAGGTAGTGGGCCAACTGCCCAAGACTTGGTCCCGCCTTGAGAAATAACTCAGATCAGATTACAGATAACAGATGTAGAACTCAATGGACAGCTTCCTTGATTAAAAACATATGACAGAAATAATTACATAAAATTGAAGTTCTTAGGTTTGCCTCCAATTCAACACTTGTTCGACTACCATCTCTTAACTCCTATCTCATATCCTACATCCTATCTTATAATTGTCCATCTCCTATCTCCAAATTATCCCCCCATTATCCCCTTCTTTGATCACTGTTTTCATTTAAATACACAGAGAGAAAAGGGAAGTTACAAAAAAGTTGATTACAAAATTATTTCCATTAAAAATTTGGATTGATTACATAATCTCAATAAAAAATATCAGACCTGAAAGATATTCCCATCATGATTCAGTTGGAATAAGATGAATCTCGTATTGCAATTGGGAGAATTTGGAAAACGATCGCAACAAAAAAATTGAGAAAATCACCTTCAAAGAACCTTGTGTTTCTCTCAATCCAAGCCGAATTTTGGAAAACTGCTCATCACAAAATTGATTTGGTCCATTCTGCACAAACCTTGCCTCGGATTTTCCAAATTCATCTTCATTTGCCCGAAACATCCAACACAAAGTTTTCACTTCTTATCCCAATGAATTTCTGAGTTGGAATATTTGATTATGAGCTGGAAATCAAATTTGCAATCTAGAAAAGATCTTGGAGGCTAAAATTGTGAGTGATGTTATAACAAATTCATTAATAAACCATCATTGGAAAAATAATTCATAATAATCTTCAATATATTAAAAATAAAGGAGAAAAAATAGTATTTATCCATAAGAGCACAAATAATTATAAAATGGAATTATATGATAACTTATGATAAATGATGTGATAAAGAAAGGTAGAAATGGATGAAATGGACATTAAAAAATGATAATAATAATGACAAATTAGTGGCCCAACACTTGACACCAAGCATTTCCCCATGAAGAAGTTGCACCAGAGGTGCTTTTCCTTCCATCAACACTACCAGTCCAATCAGCATCAGTGTAGGCCTTCAACCTGAATTCTTCGCTCTTAGCATACCACAATCCATATTATGTTGTTCCTTGAAGATATTTGAAAATTATTTTGACAACAACAACATGGCTTTCATGCGGGAAAGCTTGAAATATGGCCATAAGACCCATAATTTGCATGATGTCTAGGCTTGAAGTTGTAAGATACAACAAGATTCCTATCATGGATCTGTATTCAGTCTAAATTACCAGTGGTGTCTCATCTTATTTGCACAATTTTCATCTTGTATTCATAGGTATGCTCACTGACTTTCAATCTTCTAGCCCAAACTTCTTCAAATTTTCCTTGAGATATTTGGATTGGGATATAAACACTCCATGCGGAGAATGAGAAATTTGCAAACCTAAGAAGAAGGATATCTCTCCGAACATGGACATTTCAAACTCTTTCTGCATACAATTTAAAAATTTATGCCCTAATTGTTCCATATCACTGCCAAAGATTATATCATCCACATACGTAGCTACAATTAGTAGATGGTCACCTTTAGACTTTACATATAAATTGTTGTCAACGATACCTTTCTTAAAGCCTTATTGCTGAAGGTATTTATCCATCCTTTCGTACCAAGCTTTGGGAGCCTATTTTAGTCCATATATAGCCTATTTTCAATTTACATACGAATCCTTCATCTGTAGTGATTATAAATCCTTCTGGCTACTCAATGTAAACTTCTTCTTCCAAATCTCCATTGAGAAATGTAGACTTCACATCCATCTGATATACCATGATGTTTTTTGGAAGACAAGAGAAAGAAAGGTGTTGATAGCTTCCAGTCTTTCTATTGGTGAAAAGGTCTCCTCGAAATATGCCCCTTCTACATGGGCATACCCTTTGCAGTCCAATTGAGATTTGTTCTTTATTACTTAACCCTACTCATTCAGCTTGCTTTTGAAAACCCATTTGATTCTAGTAACATTTTTCTCTTTAGGCCTTGGAAGAAGCTCCTAAGTGTCATTCTTTTCAATATGGTCAAGTTCTTCATTCATACTTTCAGCCAGAATTTGTCCTCACTTGCTTGGCTAAGACTCTTGGGTTCAATCTATGGCAATAGAGCCAAACTTGCATAGCTTTTATTGCTAACAAGTTTCCTCCTGGTTTGAACACCATGTCTTTGATCTGCAAGTATCTGACTCTCACGATGTTATTTTTGTACATACCTGGAAGGTGTTTTTGGCCTTGGAGTTGTGCCTGCTTCCTCACCTTCACTATATGAATATGTTTCTTCTAGATCTATGGACCTCCTATCTAAATTTTCTTTATCATCTAAGTTCATATTTATTTTAGAGGACTCGGGTTGTGAAGTCCCACATCAATGAAATCATCAATCTTCTTTTGCCGCTTGTTGTAACACGTATATCCTTTACTTCGAGTAGAGTACCCAAGAAATATTCCCTCGTCAAGGCACGAGTCAAACTTTCCAGGATTCTTATCGTTCCTTTTTATGAAGAAATTGCTCCCAAATGCCTTGAGGTGTTTAAATTATGCAGGTCTTCCTTTCCACAACTCATAGGGAGTTTTATTACTATTAGGCATGAGTTGAGTTTTGTTTGACAGATACATTGATGCATGTGTTTCTTCTCCACAGAAGATGTGAGACACGT
This sequence comes from Pinus tabuliformis, assembly GCA_031772625.1. Lineage (NCBI taxonomy): Eukaryota > Viridiplantae > Streptophyta > Pinopsida > Pinales > Pinaceae > Pinus > Pinus tabuliformis. The sequence continues at coordinate 1,294,376,306 of CM062805.1, forward strand.
CTGCTTCATCCAACATTTCTATGGACATTTCATGGATTGTTTAGTTATTTATCTCCACTATTCCATTTTGTTGTGGAGTTCTAGCCAATGAGTATTGCCTTCTGATGTCGTGCTCTTCATAGAATTCTTCAAAATCTCTTGAAGTGTACTCTCCTCCTTTGTATGATCTTAAGTATTATATCTTGAAGTGTTTCTCATTTTATACTCAAGCTTTAAATTTCTTAAATTCATTGAATGCTTCTGACTTTTCTTTTAAGAGCACAATCTAATTGGCCCTGGTAAAATCGTCAATGAGCAACTGAAATGTCTTTCTCCTTTTGATGTTTTTTCTCTAGTTGGGCCACAAACATCTGTGTGAATGAACTCCAGTGGAATAGATTAAGAGAACTCTTTTGACTTGAAATGAGTCCTAGTCTTCTTGCCAAGTTGACATGACTTGCAGATTGAGTTATCGAGCCTTGATAGTCTTAGTAATCCTCTCATAGCTCTCGTCTTGCTAACTTTTATCAAACTGTCAAAATTCATATGCCCAAGCCTCTTGTGCCATAGACGTGCTTCATTCGTTTTTCTTAAATAGCAGTTAACTCTAGAATCATCAAACACATATACATTATTGTGAGTTCTAATTGCTTTTCCCACCATCTTTCCATTCTTCATGTTGTGGATCTCATAATATTTGGATCGAAAGCTCACATCATAGCCATTATCACACATTTGGCTAACACTAAGCAGATTGTTCTTGAGGCCTTCCACATATAGCACATTTTGTGCTTTTGTCTTTTGATCAAGACTGACTATGCCTTTACCCTTGATTCTTGCTGGAGCATTATTTCCAAAGGTGACATTGTTTCCTCTGTCCTTTTCTTTTAGCAATATAATTTTTCTTTTATCCCTAGTCATATGTTTGGAACAACCACTATCCATATACCATCTGTTTTCTTGATTATGGGATAATAGAGCAAGTCCACACTGCATGCTCCTTTTAGTCTTTAATTTCCAGCTCCCATATCTTTTTGGATAGTTGAATATCTAATGTTTTAGGACTTAGACAAGTATTCAAACCTGATTCTACACTCACTTGCTTTGTGCCCAAAATTATTGCATTTGAAGTATTCTACTTCACTTAGCAAGGGAGAGAAGGCATTTTGATCTCTGAGAGAAGAGTTTTGAGATCTAATATTATGATAGTTATTATATTTAGAATTTTCATCTCTTTCAACTTTGACCCTTCTACAATCAAGAACTTTATGTCCAAAGATATGACACTCATAACAATGACCATAAAATAAATAGGCATGCCTATTATTTGAAGTCCTATGAGATTGTGCATGAAGGTACCTTGGTTGTCTAGATGATTGATTTTTTCTCCATTAATGATCTCCTCTTTGCCCTATTGCTCTTTAGTCTTCATTAGTTCTTCCTTGATTCTTATTCTCATAGCTCTGTGGTTCTTCAAATCCTGCGGACCTGAAGTTGGTCTTCTCCATAGAGGATTCTTGTGTCTTTGAGTATCTGATGCCTATTTTGATTCCTAAGGGCCTTTGGCTATTTAGAATCTGATCTAGTTTCCTTGTGCCTTCTGCAAATTTTTCATTTAAACCATTCTCGGTCTTTATTCCCTCAAGATCAGTTCTTAGAGAGACAACCTCTGCTTCAAGACTCTGGCAGTTCTCTTCCCATTCTTGGATCAAGTCTTGAAGAACCTCTTCCTTTCATTTAGCCTCTTCCAATTTAACTTTCAAAGACAGAATATCATCTTTTCATATCTTTGAGATTGTTTCTTTGTTAAGTTGAGAAACTCCTGTTTTAATTGCTTGTTCTCTTCTTCTAGTTTCTCACATGTTCCTTGTTTTTCTTCTAGTATAAGGACTAAAATTTCTTTGATCTTGATAACTTCTTCAAGTTTTTATTTTTGATAAGAAAATTCCACATTATCAAAGTTATAGATACCTTCTTCACCACATTGTAGATGTTCCTTCAGCTGCTTATTCTTCTTCCTCACTTTCTTAAACTCATCAAGGGCATTGATGAGTTCCCCTTCAAGGTCCACTACTCCTTCTTCATCTTATTCCTCTTCATAGTCCTTAATACCTTGTTTATTTGAGTATGCTTCAAAATCCATAAGTATATACTTATCTGAGTCATTCTCTGAAGATTTTTCATTATCTGACTCTAGTGCTGAGCTATCCTCTTTGGAGTAGAACCCCTTTTTCTTATAGAGATTTTTCTTCTGATGTTTCTGAGACTTGATTCCATAGTTTTTATCACCTTCCTTTTCAAACTTTTCTTTATAAGGGAATTTGGATGAAAAATTTCCAACTCTTCGTCAATCAAAAAATTTAAAGGGAAATTTCGTTTTATATTTTCCTGAGCCACGCCTCAGTTCCCTGGCTAGTTGAGCCAACTACTGATCAGATTCACACTTGGAGCAGTCTTGATGATATTTGTGCCCCTTGGGCTTTTTGGATACTTTTAATGTTACTTCCTTAGTAGTTCATACTTTTATCTTCCTACTCTCATCTCATAGGCTGTGAGAGTACCATGCAACCGGTCCATCTTGGGATCCTTTAAATTAGCCATTTCTTCAATAACTAAGACTTTGACATTAAATCTCATGGGAAAAGCTCTTAATATTTTCTAAAAAATCATCTCTTCCTTGACCTCTTCACCAAGTCCTCTAATAATATTAGTTACTTCATAAACTTTGAGGAAGTATTATTCTATTCTTTCATATTCACTCATTCTCAAACTCTCAAACCTCATTTTGAAAGTTTGCAGTTTCATCTTCTTGACTTTGTCATATCCTTCGTGACTCTGATTAATCTTTACCTAGACTTCCTAAGCAGACTTACAGTGCATAAATTTTACAAGTTCTGATTGACAAATACCAAAGAGAATGGAATTCTTGGATTTAGCATTATTTCCATATAATTTTTTACCATCGACATCAGTGGGAGGAATATCAGGGACATTGTAGTCTACTAGCATTGAAGTCCAAACATCTACTCCCAGGGACATAAGATACGCTTCCATTATTACTTTCCAAAAGGCATAGTTTATCCCATCAGAGACTTGTATTCTACTTGAGTAAGCCTCTTGACTCTCTTTCCTAGACATAATTCCTTATAGATCTAACTTCTAGTGGTTAGACTATTCCTAGAGGAACCCGCTCTGATACCAATTGTTGGGATAAGGAATTACTGGGGGGGTGAATAACTAATAGTGAGGTTATTTTCCTTTTCAAATATCCTTACAATCCCTTTTTATATTATGTTACTTGTGAGAGAATTCATTCATAAAGGAAGTGATAAACAATTTCAAACATTCATGTTCATACAACCAATCATAAGAGCAGCACACACATTTGACCCAGTGTTTTCACGTGGAAACCCAGAGGGAAAAAACCACCAAATTGATGTTTGCTTATGATGTAAATTAAGAACCTACTTAATTACATCTATTTTTTTGTGAGAACCCACTCATAGGAGGCACCGGCCCCCTTAGGTTAGCAAGCATGAACTTTCCAAGAGGCATCAAACTCTTATAAATGCACACACCAAGCTTCTCTTACCACTGTTCTACTATTTCATACAATTTTCAAACTAAAAGCATAGGCATATATATTACAAGTAAAATACAAAAATGGTTGGCTGCAAAAACAACTTCTGCTCTCAATCAATTGTTTTTCCGTAGAATCCATTTGGTCTCATGCAACTTCTCTTTGGTTGCTACTCATAGCGACATATCCTCAGCACTCTGCATTCTCTCTCATAGGATCTTTGTTGCACACTCTTCATCTTTGACCTCATTGTTCTTCTCACAGCAACAATGTTGCTCTCGCTGCACCAACACTCTCTCACTTCTCACGGTGGTTAGACCACTCTGTCTCCTCTCACAGCTCTAACTCCTCAATATTTCAATAATATTCTCTACTACACCACATTTATTGATGGAAATCGATGGTTTTGATCCACTGATTCACACTGCACCAAGTTGTCTATGCTTCATGTGTCCATATTGTCTATGTGTACTTTGGCCCCTCTACTATTGTTGATGCTACTGATTAAACTATGTCATGGTATTAAATAAAAAGATGGACCTTCAAGTTCTTCATTGAATTACTATGTAAACCTCCATGCTGAAAATTTCATTTCATGTAGCCTGATCACTCTACCGAGACTCATATCCTTATTTATTACTCCACAAAGCTTGATGGAATTCAGGAATGGTCACTATGATCCTTATTTAACTCTTCCATATGCGCATTCTAAGCAGTCGATTGCTTTCTTCATTCCTTCAATTCTTCTCTATTAAATATTTTCCTTGTTGCCTTGTCTCAGAGCCTTCTGCAGATCTAGCTAACTTCAACAACCACCTTGGTCGATCTGCATTTAGTTCTTCAGCTGCCGACTCAACCACCCATTAAGCTCATTGTACTCCTTCATCGGAACTCCAATCATATCGTAACTGACACAGGGGAAATTTTACGATATTTCACTGCAACGATATCCTTAGCCCCCTTTGCGTTTAGCTCCTTTGGCATTTTCTTTCTCATAAGACCGAGACCTATGATTGTCGACTTAGTGCTATATTGGAGCCCTTATGTATCATAACTTCAACAGAAAATATGTTACGATATTACTCAATCCCGATAACCTTAGCTCTCTTTGTTCATCCCTTGGTCCCTTTGAGCTTTATACGACCATGTGCAAGGTAATATCGGAGCTCCCTTTATCATAACTTCTTAACCATTATTTTCACTGGAGTTACGTGTTGGCATTATGAAAATGTGTTGTTCTTCATGGAAACCTACTTAATAAATATGCCAACATGATGATAGCAGGATGAGTATTCAGGCCAGTAGAGATGTGACATAAAACTTGGACAAAGGAATATCAGTTTAGAGATAAAGGAATGATGAAGATGAAGTTTGAAGAAGTATACGCAGGTTTTGTGAATAAAATTCACGTACATAGGCAAGTTTTGTGAAGCAAAGTCATGTATATGCATGTTTGGTGAAGAAAATTTGTGTACAGTTTCTGCACCATGGTATTCTCAATACCATGGGTCTTTACCATGGTATTGGCCCATAGTAATGAGCGTGCTAATAGATATTTGATCCCATCAAAGAATACCATCGGCATAACTATGAAATTGGCCTAAGGTATTGGCTAAGGCCTTAGTTATATAAGGAGATGGAGATCAAAGTGTTAAGTGTGCATGATTTAGTTTATTAATGAATTGTTTTATCTAAAATAAGTGTGCACCTAGGAGTGTGATGATGGATCAGATCTTATAGATCTGAAATGACTACAAATTGAATAATCTATTTATGGGGTGATAGATTTGTGATGATGTTATGATGTGTGCCTTTTAAAGTATATGTCAATATTTTATGGTTTGAGTGATGTTTTGTTGCGTAGCGAAGGTATGATTTATTAGTTACAAATCTATACGGGGGATTTTTTTAGAAAGATCATGTGCATATGCAGATATGCTTCTCGGTAGTCACATAACAATTCTACAGTGTGGATAGATATGTACATAGGTATGCTTCTTGAAAGGTGCGTACATACGTTGACGTGTCTTATAAGGGTCTCTTACATATGCTAGGGTTTTGCTAAATATGATGTCTGATCAATCTTATTATGTTTATTGTTGCTTGTCGATGAAGTCCTTTATGATGATCTGTGTTTGACAATGTTGGTTGACGTTGAACTGATTATGTTATGACATGTTGAATAGTAATGACTGCGATGAGATGATATGTATTTGGTTCAGAGATCTGTGACAAGGTCAATATTTGTTTCAGTGATTGATTTTAGTAGTGTAGTGATTCAAATCTAGGGTTCAGTGTTTTGAGATCTATACGTGGGTTATATAAAGAGGAAGTGCATTTAACCGCGAGTATGTCTCATAATAGTAATGTATATATTCTGACATAAGATTGACCAGGGTTTACAATGATAAGGTCTTGTTTCTGTGATGAATAGTAAGTGGTCTGACAATCTAATGAAGAGTATACAGTGATTTGACATGATATAGCTACTTTGGTTGTTTGAGATTTGATAATTGGCCTATTCAATGATTTGATAAAGTGATTGGTTTCAGTTTTTTATTTTATATTTGGCTTAAATGATGGTAGTGGGTCAAGTCTGAAAATTTGATGAAATGTGGCCTACATATTTGATGTTTTGGTTTAGGTGGATCCAGTATGAAAATTATGAAATGTGGTCCATAGAAGACTAGAGAGTTGGAGCCTAGGGAGTCGAATCTTCCTTCCAGTGGTAGCTGGTAAATCATATTAGGGAGTAGGAGCTCCCTTCTAGTGGGTGTCGATAAACGAGATCAGGGGGTTGGAGCTCTCTTCCAGTGAGTGTTGTAGAAGGAGAGAAGATTATAGCCTTATATAGGTGGGTGCCTGTGTGTTGGTATGAGTCTACGCAGCACAAGATTGTAAGAGTTTTTTCATTATAATAAAATATGAAGACAGAGACAACAACAACGATGGTTTTTTCCCACATTTTGTTTCCACCTAAAAATCTCGGTGTTCATGTGTGTTGATGTATTTATTATGTGTGATGGTTTATTATGTTCTTACTGCACATGGTTAATGTTTAATTAATTGATGCACTGGTTCAAGTTAAACATATGATGAATTAGTTGACAAGTTAGTTAATTGGATATACACTACTTATCCTCATCACAGTCACGTACATGCGCTAGTTCACTTGATTAAAGTCGCATATAGAAATATGAATAAGAAATTGAAAGGTTTTAGTGAGTTTTGAAAATACTCATTCACCCCCCCCAACCCCCGTCGTTTTTTTCCCAACAATTGGGATCATAGCAGGTTCTTCAGAAGAAGCTTGATCGCTTGAAGGAGATCCATCAAGATGATGGGAAAGAAGAATATAGCTCGGAAGAGGGATTCAGAAAAATGTGACAGTGATATATCAAATGCAGTAATAGTTGCAGATGTCAGCAAATATTCAATTTTGGGAGCACCCCGCTTTCTATTGATCAAGAATGAAGAAAATGATAACAAAGAATGATCAGGTATGTGCTTTTGTTATAACTCTGGTCAATTTCTTTGCCTATGCAATAATGATAGTGACGATGATAGTGAAACAACTAAAATTGCACTCATGGGTAAAAGTGAAAGTAAGCACTCTAAAGAAAAAACAGATTCAAAAATGTTGGCCCTGGAAGAAGAAGATTAAGGGAAGTTAGAAACAATAGATAATGAAGGCATACATATGCTAAGTAATGATAATTATCACCAATGGAAAGAAAAGATGAAGTATAATCTAATGAACCGTGATGTTTGGTAATTATTATGCAATAGGTACACCAAAATTCCTCCATCAGATGAGGAAGTGAAAAATAACAGTAGGGCATTAAGTGACATCATTAATATCATACCTAATTCAACACTAAATAGGGTTATGCATTATGCAACTACAAAGAAAGTGTGGGATACACTACAAGCAATCAATGAAGAAGGTTTCCCATCAGGGGAGCTACCAGATAATAATATCCCTAACAATGTGTCAAAAAATGAACATGATAACAAAACAACCTTTGTTATGTGAGATGGAGTTGTTGATCCAGAATAAGACAGGTTAGAAGAAATTTTTTATCTTAGAACAAAACATGATCTTGCTTTGAAAAATATTGTTAATCTTAAAGATAAGTTACAGGCACATGATAACAACGATCATATTAATTCATTATATGCTACTAGGGAATCTAAACAATATTGTGAAGGTCTTGAAGTTGATATCATCTCTCTAAGAGCAGCTCTTGAAAAATGAGATAAGCGAAATGAAGAACTACTTCAAGCATTTGAAGAACAAGAAAATGGGTTGAAAGAAGAGATTATCAAATTAGAGCAAGTGGAAGAAGGAAGAAGGGTTGAAGAAGGTATTAAGAAGTAGTATCTAGAAAAGGAAAAGAAATATCAGAGAATGGAGTTTTAGGTAAACATTCTAAAAGTTAAATTAGAAGAAAAAGATAAACATTTGAGATTTCAAGATAGTACTAAGATTTTGGATAATATTCTTATTATTCAAAGGTTTCCTACCATCAAATCTAGTCTTGTTTTTCATGAAAATATTGAAGGAGAATCTAGTTCAGAAGCTAATGCAAAGAATTTAAAGGGTAAGAATGAAAAACCTGAGATGCTCAACAAAGAGATAAGAACTTGTTAAGATTAGGTATGTTCTATGCTAGAGCAATTTATTTAAATTTTCACAGTTAGCAATCAAATCAACATTACGATAAACTGCAGATAGAACATAAATATAAAACGAAGAAGACAAGCCAAGACAAGAGGAAAGAAGATATGGCGCGAGCCAGGGAAAAACCCCACAATGTGTGGGGAAACCCTTTGATCAAATCTTCTTTTATCTTCAAAGTTCAGCAGAGAAAGAGAGAGAGAGTACATTTACAACAGAAGTCAACACTTTGACTTGTCTAGATCTGAGCATAGATCATCTCCTATAACAATGAGATCAGTTGAAGACATTCTGCTTCAACTGATCCCCCAAGGTGACTCCTTCACCTATCATCATCCTACATCAGGTTCTCAAGCTGCACCACTGCATACTGCATCATGCATCATCATGCTGCTCTTGATCTCATGCATCACTGTGCAGCCCATACATCATGTTGTCCATGATCTACATCATACTACCCATACATCATGTTGTCCATGTTGTTCATTTATCATGATGCTACCCATTGCATCATTCATCACAGTTGCACCATTGTTGCACCTTTACTGAGATCATGCTTGCTGTACCTTTTGAAGTTGTTACAGCAGCATCTTTCCAATGATGAGATCTATTGAGATCTTCACTGTGCTTTTTGTTAGATAGCTTCATTTAGGGCTTCATTATTATAATGACAGTTTCATCATGATTACATAAACACTATATAGAAACTGTAATGATAACTGAGAGATTACCGTTGTGACAACGTTTGAGAAGCTCATCCTTAAATTGATGCCGAGACATTACTGCTGAGCTAGCAAGAGCACAGATCAACACACATATATATACTAATATCATATGTTAATACGTAGTCCTTTTTCATCCATCTGAGATTTGCTTATTATTGTGGCTATTGCTGTTTATCGAGACAGTGAGTACCTTACTGTGGTTAAGTGTCTCTATTTACAGCGAGTAACTGTCTTCCTTACTGCGGCTACCATTGCCTGAGTGATCTTACTACGTCTTGCTGCGTTGTTTATTTCCTGCATAATTTCCGGCATGTATGTTGCCTTCATTTCCTGCGAAATTTGCCAACGAGTATGGTCTCTCTACCCTGTGTATAGATGAGGGCATTACATTGACTGTAAGGTCTCTCTGCATATAAATGAATTACGTTGACCGTGTAGAGAGCGTAGAAATGTCTTTGTGATTGCGTATATATTACAACATATTGATGTCTCCATGTCTGCGTAGAAGGTGTCTTCATTAACTACGTAGGTCAACATATTGTGGCTGCGTGCATTGGTTGTGGCTTCATATACTGACTTCGGCTTTGTGCATTTGCTGCAGCTTCATGTATTTGCTGCGGTTTCATATATAGATTGCATTTTATATGTCTCCATGTACGGTGTTTGACATGTCTCCATCACTGTGTTTGCATGTCTTCTCATATAGCGTATCCGGTCTTCCATATAGCGTATGAGAGCAGCGACTTTATATACAGCATGAGACAGCGTATACATATACAGCGTATGAGGTCTTCCATGTACAGTATAAGTAATTGACTGCGTTGGATCAGTTAGGGCATCTTCTGCGGTTAGGGCTTCATGCTAGGCTAGCGTATTCTTTAGTGTCTCTTCTTCTCCAAAAACCCAAGACGTGGAGAGGAGGAGATCACTCAAGAATGTGTATTGAAATGACTTCAAGTCCTCTATATTTATACTAAAACATATATGATGAATAGTCATGACGTTTGGGCTTCTTGAGCCTACGTAAGATCTGGTCGGCTTGATAATAATTACATAAACAAAATAAATTCATATCTCCATAAATACTTATCCGAATCGGATGATCTTTGGATCAATCCTACACCTCTCGACGAGAGGGATCCAATAAAAATATCAGCTGCCATAAATAAACCGACCCACATGGAGTTTGGCCCTAGTTTCCAATTTAACATAATTGAACCTGCTTAACAAACAAGGAAAGTGAATCTTCAATGAAAATCATTTACTCCTGACTATAGAATTGTTAATCGATTCTCTCTTTTGAGTAAAGTGTTGAATGTTTTATATGTCATAATTATTGACATGTTTCAGCTAATTGCAGAAGTATACTATTTCAATCACAAGCAAATAACCGCTTCACAAAAAGATCATCAGCTTCCAGGTACTCAGGCTTCATTAAGGGATATTGTTTTTCTTGCAATATATTTGGTCACAAAGTTATGGGCTACAATAGAAGGAATATTAAACAAAAATATTATGATTCCTCTGCTCATATAAGATGTTGTGCTTGTGACAAGTTTGGGCATGTAGAAAAATAATGCAAGAACAAATCTTTTGATCACCTCAGACAACCTGGCAAGCAATCAGATAAGAATATTGATGTCAGAAGACCTGAAAAAGTTGGATCCACCAACAATTCTCATAATAATTAGAAATAAGAAGAACATACAAGGTTTGGTCTTGCTCTCTGCTCATTTGAAGAAGAATTTGAATAATACATAGATATAAGATTCTCTCATCACATGATTGGAGATAAGAGTAAGATGAAGTCTCTCAAGAAAAACAAATATGGTAAGTTTATTCTTGGAATTAATGCTCCAGCAAAAATTTTGGGAAAGCGTAGAGCCAAAATTAATAAACATAAAGGAGAATTTGATACTTCATTAGTTCAAGGGCTAAAGCAGAATATTCTAAGTGTAGGTCAAATTGAAGATAAGGGAAATGTAATTGTGTTTACATCAACCAAATGCAAAGTTAGAAATGAAGAATCTGCAAAGTTCATAGCAAGAGGATATAGAAACCCAGACAAATTATATGTGCTTAAAGAACAAAATTCTTGTAGATATGAGGAGAATACAAACTCCAAGTAAAAGAATATGGTTCCCATTTGTTACGGGAATAAGTACCCTAGGGCTTTAGGTTGGAACTGTTAGAGTCGGTCTGGTCATCCCTCCGACAGAGATCAAAACTCTTTTTACATTTCATGTTTAGGTGTCCCATCTTGCTCGATCAGTTACATTCCATTGGAGCATGCCATAAATCTGTCGGAATGGCTTTTGTCATTCATCCCACTCATGCTTTGCACTGCTGGCTCAGGTCTATCCATCAAAATCAAGCTTAAAAGTCATTTGCAGTCCTGTTTCAGTTTCTAGGTCATAACAGTCATTTTAGTTATTAGGTCTAGGGTTAGTCAAGATGTGTCTTCACAAGGTCTAATAAAGCTAGTAGGCCAGAGGGAGGTCCTTGATAAGTTGTTATTTCAAAGATTTTTATCGTCATATGGATGGATTATGACTTTTCTTCAAAACTCTGTTTTGAAGACAAGTCGACATTTCATTTTTTGTAATAATTTTCCAAAATTTTTAGTTCTTGAATTCTCCAGGCGCAGCCCTGGCCTCCTTTTCCAACTCCCATGTCAGCTATTCCTACAAAAATTTTGCCAAAAGATTCATCATTTCAACCAAAAATCAATGAGGAAATAAAAAGCCAGAGTTCTATTAATTGTCAAAAAGTGCTAGATTCAAAACATTACAAAATGGGTTTTGAAGAAGTAAAAATCAAAACCATCTCTTGTCAAGATATTTCTCAAAGCTATTTATTCCTTTGAAACAAGTGTCCTTCAGAATCCAAGGGAGAAATCGTGTTTTGAAAGTGTAAGAGCAAAACTGTGTTTGAAAGAAGCCGACTGTGTGAGTTTAAGGTAGCGCGGCGCACATAACAGGTGGCGCGATGCACTGGAAGCGCGCGGCGCACTGGGAGTTTTCACCCAGTGTTGTTTTGAATGGGCGCGATGCACTGGGTTCTTAGCGCGGTGCATATAGCCCAAAGCCCGAAACTGTGTCAAATCTCTTCAAATTGCTCATACCTTGCGTAGATTTGCCAAGTAGGCTTGCTATATTGATGTTGCATCAAATTTTGTAATCAGTGACGGTGGTTTATGGGTAACAATGGGTGAACACACATATATCAAGCCCTCTTTTATAAACATAAGCCAACTTGCTGTCAGGGTTTTTAGAACTCACTGTACTCACTATTTTTCCTCCAAGATTATTCCTTCCTCCCATTGCTCCCTTGTCTTCACCAATCCCTAATTCCCTATCACCTAAATTCATTATTCCCTTCTCCTACATGCTCTATCCCAAATCCTCCAACCTCACACCTCAAAACCTATACAATAAGCCCAAACCCTAAACCCTATTCCCATACATCAATCCCTCAAACCCACTCCCATATTTCCCTATTAAAGTTCTCCCAATAATTCCCATTCCTCACTATTGTTTCCCCTTCCTAACAATCCCTAACAGTGCCTGTTGCATTTGTTTTTTCCCTTTGGTGGCAGACTTTGCACCCTAAAGAGCAGTCAAAATAGTTTTCATATACAGCAGCATCTTTCATTCAAGGTATTTTGTACAACAGTCATGGCATCTGAGCATTCATCGGACTATGAGGTGGAAACCCAAAGTGACTCTCCCTTGGAAGAACAGGCACCCCGTAGACCTCATAGAAGTGTTAGACATGTTAGGGAAGAACCGATCACCCTTACAGAATTGCAGGCCTGCCCTCTTGCTATGCAGTGTTTTCAGCATCAATCATGCGATGAGTTTTGTCAAAAGGTGGCAAGTGTCCAATTTCATCATGAGTTGGCTTGTCTTTTTGTGCTGCACTTGCATGGAGATCAAGCTATCTTGGCTGGTGTCACCTTCACACTTACACCAGAATCTGTCTCATTAGCAACCAGTATACGGAACATTGGTGAACCATGGCACAAGAAACAAAATATTGACCGGCAGCATTATGAGCCCTACATCAAAACTAGTTTCTTGAGGCAGCTCAAGAGAGTGTTCCCGTTCCAATATCTGAAAGATGAATATGCTCCAATAATGAGATTGATTATGAAATATTTCAGCTGTGAGGGACGGTTCTCTCGTCTTTATGCTTATCACATCAGGTTGCTCATGCATTTCACCAGGGTACAGATGACGAACATTCCGTATTTCATTTGCCGGAACATAGAGAGGATGACCACCTTTATACAGCATAAAACCCCTCAGCAGCAACTTAACAGTGTCTATCATTTTGCTCTTATTATGATTTTGGTGGTTCATTAGCTTGGATTGCAGGGCATCACTTGGGATGATTTCATCTCTCGTGACTTCTTGAGAGCTTCACGGAGATTATCAGAGGTTAGGCATGAAGGTGAACTGTCTCATCGGTATGAGCGTCATGAGACTGCTAGTGTGCCAGTATTCATCACATATCAGAAAGGCACCAGACATTTGTTTGCAGCGGCAAACCGAATGTTATCTCCACCCGGGGTGGAAGGGGCCTCACTTCCTCCATCAGCATCACAGGTATAGGACAAAGACAAGGGGCCAATGTAGGATGAGGGGCCTTCAGGTGAGCCATCAAGTGAACGAGAGATCGACTTCATTCTCATTCATGATACAGATACAGATACGGGTCCACAAAGCGCCAAACTTAGAGAGATCATTCAGGAGCAGCAATCAGAGATCGAAGCCTTATCCCTTGACTTGGAGAGGGCTAAGTGGACCATGAAGTACTTGGAGCAGAGGAACAAACAGCTTGAGGATCAGCAAGCGATCATGGAGCTACAAAACATTCACGAGGATCGTCAAGCTGCACAAAGGAGAAGAATTGAGTTCACGTCTTTGGAGCAAGAAATTAATGAGGATCAGGAGGCAAATCTCGAGAGACTTAACATGTACTTAGAGAGGTTGTTGGACAAGGCTGAAAAAGACCATGCATTTCTGAGACACATGGCTTTCCACTACATGGCGCGAAACAAAGTGTGCAAGGCCCGAATCGGGAATTTGAAGGCGAAATTGAGGAAGGCAATCAAGAAGCAAAAGAGGAAAAGGGAGCTCGATCGTCTTCAGATATTGGCCGAAGCCTCTTTAGCCTAGCATAACACTTAATGAGGAAGCTCCAGCCCAAATTTCAAGAAATTTGGGGCATTTTTGTAAATTTTTGTGCAAAAAACAGGGTTTTTCTCCCTGTGCATTGCGCCACGTGGCGCGCGCTTACAATAGGAGGCTCCAAATGCAAAAAAGTTTATAGTTTTGGATTTTTCATGAAAAATTATGAATTTTGGTGCATGGCCAAGAAGTTTGGGCAAGTTTTGAGTCCTCAGGAGGTCAAAAACACCCTAAAAATGACCTCTCTGCCCCTAATTTCACACACAGGAAGCAGTCTTGGGAGATTGAAGTTTTGGAGGGGAAAATGGGCACCAAATTCAGAAATTCCACTTGGGTTGGAAAGTAGACAGGTAGGGCTTTCCAAAAAGAACACTTGGGCTCAATTTGGACTCCATAAAGTGCCTCAAAATCAGCAGCAAATTTGCCGGACGCATACATAAATTGGCGCGGCGCACAGAGGTTTTTGGCCCAATTTTTCACCTTCCAAATCAGAAATTCGGCCAGTTTGACTAGTTTTGCTTTGTAATGTTATTTTTTACTTATCTTGATGTAATTGGGTGAACATGATGTAATTTTTGCACTTAGTTACTTGTTCTAGAGGATTCATTCTCCAAAAAGTGAAAATTTAATGAATGAATCAGTTTCCTACCTTATAGAGGCAAGTTGTTTTAACTGCCTAGATTTTAGTGCTTTGTTTAGAATTGGATGAAACAGCTCCTAGAATGATGAGCTCGACCCCTAGAGGCAAGGGAATAGGTTGGCTTGCCTATATTATGTAATTTCTAAGTCATTTTTAGGGTTGGACTCTTGGGAAAATTTGGCACTCTATTGTACATTCACTTCTGCATTTTTGGCTAAGGAAAGACCAGGGTTTTGCAACACTATTTGGGATCCATGTGGCTTTATGTTTTGATGGTGTGCTTTTCTGAGTAATTGTAAGTTTATCTAGTGTTATGTGTATCGTTTTCAAAGCTTTCTTCTTCTGAATTTGAACAAATGAGTGATTAAGGTAGAATCCATAACTGTTATGCTTTGCCTTTGAATTTGTTTAAATTTCCATGTTTTCATCTGTTTAAGAAGAATTCTTGATACTTTCTTGCTCTCTTTAGCTCCTCACCAGTCTAATCTATCCATCTCACTTGCTTTAAAGCATAGAAACGATTGCCTTCCTTGCCCCAATCGGAACTCTGCAAAAATTGTGCCTCATCCCCGAGCCCAAATTTGCCTTTCCCATTTTTTCAACAAAACCCTCAAAAAGCCAAATCAAATCCCTGCACTTAATATCTAGCCTAAGATCAGTTGCAAATTTAGTCATCTTGAGCCTCAAAGACTACCTTTTGCCGAGATTGACCCGGAGAGAGCCCTCTCCTGTCCTCGTAGGGCTAGCTACGAGGCTGAGCGTGGTTTGATGTGGACTTAGAACCTTGTCTTTTCAGCCTAAGACAAATCTAGGCTCTAACAGGAACCCCAATAGAGCAAGAGAAAACTACAGTAAGAAACACTCATACAACTCAATCAACATTCTTATATAAAAAAACTATGCGATAGCGACCATACCCAGATGTCCTTCATTTGGGTAGTTCCAGCAGGGTTCAAACCCTCTGCAAATCCTGATGATCTTCGAATCTGCAAATCAACCAATTCGAACATACATAGCAGCATATAGATAAAGCATTTTAATGAAACTAACTTTATATCATATAAGCAAATGATTAGTTATACATCAAAATAACATTCATACATGAATTACAACAGCATCTAATGCATAAACAAAGTTAATCTCAAGAACAATACAACGCTCCTTTTATTGTAGAAAGCTATAACTAACATGGAGAGAATTCACCTGAGTCTTCTTCTTCCGGCTCCAACCGGAACCGTCCTCCAGATCCGTCCGGTCCCAGTCTTCAACAACTTCCTTCCATAACCAATACCATGATATCTCAAGCAAGAGGGAGAATATCAACAATCAAGGAAACAAGTGTTTCCTGAAACTTGGGGAAGTGAATGAAGCACAGGGATACTTCAGACTCAGTCAGGGAAACTAGGCCTTGAAGGCAGTTGGGCCACGAGCAATAGGAGGTAATCAACAAGTAAAAACCATGAACTCCCCCCATAATTAAGGAAAAAAAAAAATTAAGTGTTTTAACACATATACATGGGTTGGGTATTGACTAACCCGCGTGTACATGCTTTTATCTTAGGGAAAAGTAGCGTAAAGGGAATAAAACACTGTTTTTAAAATATTTGGACCAAGTCTGGAAGGAGGGGTTGCTCTAGGCCATAAACCAAGCATCACAAATACCAAGGGTGGTAACTGTTGCTATAACAGATGCCCCCTAATATATGAGGTCAGAAGGGGTATATGATGGCCGAAATGTATTAAGTATATGGAAAGGAATCTTGTCGAGACTGAGAAGGACTTCAGCAGAATTCAGCCTGCCAAGCCATCAAAAAGATATCAGAAAGAAATTTTTGTCTGAGGAGGGAATACCCATGCTCAGAGAAAGTAAAGCATGTCCGCATATCAAGTACAAGCGGATCCACTATGTATACGAGTATAAAGAACTGAAAGTACATAATGTATCATTAGATCGTGATCGAAAAAGTACATGTCTGAATATCACATATAAGAAGATGATCAATGAAGCTGAAAGATGAAGCTGATCACTGATGTCAAAAACTGATCCCAATCATACCAAATGAACACGATGGAATAAAATGATACTACATCGCAACTCCAATGCTAGCATATAAGATGTCGTTGTGAAGGACTGCAACATATAAGGTGGATGGTGTCGACTAGCAGTAACAGGAGCAACTGACAAGTGAAGCAAAACATGTTGATGCAACTCGAGGTCTCCATCGACCGTTGTGGTACATTTCTACACAATGGGAATAAATGATCTGAAGTCGACCACGTGAGAAATCATTTTATTACTAGTCATTGATGTATACCATTAAAAAATGCAATACTACTCATCGATAATGATAATGAAAATCAAGGTACCCAGTACAATATAACAATTGCAAATGAATGAGCTGAAGTCGAACACTTGAAAGAATCTATCAATCAGGGGACAATGATGGTTTCCCACTGTCGATAATGAAGGAAGTTGCCACTGATGACTGCAAACCCCAAGATATTTCCAAATGGACTCTAGATATTTGTCCCAGAGCAATGAATCATAGTCAATAGGAAAAGATCCGCTAGAAGGAAGGTATTAAGGCATCCTTCATCAATCTGGCACGAGTGTAACCCGTAGGCCAATAATGTGGAAGGAATCACACAAAAAGGATGTAGTAACCCAACCGAAGCATGTTTCCGGCATACACAAGATGTAGCTAGCGCACGATAGAAACCCTCTAAACCAGCCAATAATGAAAGATGACACAGAGGCAAGGAATCCACCAATAGGGTTAAATGGAAACCAAGGCACTGCACAAATCCCAATGTGTGATAATGAAAGCTGATGTCGAACTAAAGGGAAACCACTCAGTCAAAGACCCATGATACTGATCGATGTTGAGTACAAGGTGACCTATCAATAATGAAATAGGGCCAAGGTGTGGCTCTAGGCCTGCCCTCAGAGCAATATGTCGTCACTGATAAGGACAAGACCCACTAGCAAGAACTCAATGGATACCCTCTCAAACCAGCACGAGCAAAGGACCAATATAATTGATGTGATGACAAACATGACTCTAAAAACCAGGGATGGCCAACTGAAAAATAGGTCAAGACACACCGCAGAGAGGCCTACTCATGCTTACTTCCCTTGAACAAAAGCACGACTCAATGATGACTATATGGCAGCATATGATAATTTTATATAAGTTTGACAAGGCTTCCTTACTAGCTTCAATGGCACCACGATACTATTCTTCTACTGAAGAAAGAGAAATGGCACTTTGTTTCTTGCAATCCCATGTAATAGTTCCAGAATTAAGAGTGAAGACATAACCTGCAATAGACTTCCAATCATTAGGGTCACCAGCTCAATCAGAATCAGTGAAACCAACCAATAGAGGAGATGCTTCTGCACTGTAATGAATCCCAAAATGAATTTTACCTCGAACATAACGAAGTATTCTTTTAGATGCTTTCCAATGACTTGCATGTGGGTTTTGCATAAACCGAGAAATAAGGCCAACAACAAAGGAAAGGTCAGGACGGGTATGGTTCAAATACAAAAGTTTTCCAACAAGCTGACGGTATAAGGTAGCATCAACTTCAGGTGAAGTACAAGTGACTAAAAGTTTGGCTCCATGATGAAAGAGAGAAGGGGTTGCCTTACATTCTTCCATGTTAAAGTGGTGTAGAAGATCACAGGAATACTTGGACTGGGAAAGGGAAATACCTTCCTTGGATTGCAAGACTTGAAGAGCAAGAAAATAATGCAAGTGTCCTAAGTCTGTCATTTCAAACTTCTTTTTAAGGTTGTAGTTCACATGGTTTATGAGGTTGGGATCACTACCAGTAAGGATAAGATCATCAACATAGATAACAAGAATGATAAGAGACTTACCCACATTCTGGGTGTAGACAGTATTGTCAGAATGACACCTAGAAAAGCCAATATCTAAAAGAAAGCTATCCATTTTGGCATACCAAGCTCGAGGGGCTTGCTTGAGACCATAAAGAGATTTCTTAAGCCGGCATACAAGGATGGAGTCTGTTTGTATAAATCCAAGAGGTTGTTCCATATATATTTCTTCATGCAAGTCCCCATGCAAGAAGGCAGATTTAACATCCATCTGATGGTCTTCCCACTTGAAAGATATAGCAAGGGAAAGAACAAGGTGGATAGAGTTCATTTTGGAAATATGGGAGAATGTTTCAGTATAGTCAATGCTTTCAACTTGTGAAAAAACCTTAGCAACAAGACGAGCTTTATGTTTATCAACTTTTTCATCTGGTCCAAACTTGGTTCTGTAAACCCATTTGCATCTAACAAGTTTTCGTCCCTTTGGAAGAGGAACTAGGTCCCATGTATCATTTGCCAATAATGAACGATATTATTCATTCATAGATGCGTCCCAATTTGGGTGGCCTGAAGCTTCTGCAAAGGTGTCAGGATCATAATTCGTTGAATCTTGAGCCAGTAAAGAAGAGGCTCTATTGAACTGAGAACGTGTGTGAAGTTGATCTGTAGGATCACCTGCAAGAGCACCTACTGCATCCCGAGTAACACGAACCCATTTTGGAAGCTGAGGAGCTGAAGGAGGATCCCAAGAAGGTGGGTGAGGATTTTCATCCTCATTATCATCATCTAAAGAAGAAATATATTCAGAAGTAGAAGGGGGAGAGAGAGGTGGAACATCCGCCGAACTAGGCTCGTAGGCCGATATAATTTCAACAAACTTTACATCTCTTATAATGATAAAAATTTTGGATTTAGGTTGAAGAATTCTATATACTTTGACATCTTCAGAATATCCAAAAAAAATATATTTTTCACTCTTAGGTTCTAAAGCTTTATGTTTCTCATCTAGAATATGGGCCCATGCTTCACTTCCAAAAACACAAAAATGACTAACATCTGGTTTAATTGAGCTCCATGCTTCTTCTAGAGTGATATTCTTTAAAAGCTTAGTAGGAGTGTGATTTACTATGTAATTTTCAAATTTAATTGCTTTTGCCCAAAAATTAAGGCTAAGTCCTTTAGATTGAAGCATACAATTAGCCATTTCCTTTAAGGTGTGATTCTTCATTTCAACTACACCATTTTTCTGTGGAGTATATGGAATAGTGTATTGAATTGAATTCCATGCTCAGTGCAAAAGTTGATGAAGTTGTTGTTAAAATATTATTCGCCATTATCATATCTTAGCTTAAGAATTTGATATCCAGATTGTTTCTCAACAAATGCCTTAAAGGCCAAGAACATGTTAAAGACTTCACTCTTGAGTTTTAAGAAGTATACCCAAGTGCGCATGGAGAAATCATCAATGAAAGTTAAGAAATACTTGTAGCCAGAGAATGAAACAACTGGAAGTGGAACATATAAATCACTATGCGCAAGTTGTAAAGGGGTTGAGGCGTGCCAAGAGGCACGTTTTTCAAAACTATCCCGATGATGTTTTCCGACTACACATCCAGAACAATCACCATCTCTGCAAGATACCATAGGAAGACCTATCACCATATTTTCTTTACATAGATTTTTAAGGGAGTGATAGTTTAAGTGATCAAATCGCTCATGCCAAAGTTTGCTCACTTCATCATTATGAGCAACAAATATCGAGGGAAGAGTTGATAACCCAAAGTTGTTAAACTTATACAACCTTGTAGAATCATCAGCAATGATAGTAGCTAAAATATGTCTAGGATCTCTTAGGTCCTTAATTACAACATCATGAGGTGAAAATTCAACAGTTTTACCTTCGCCTGAATGAGTTATCTAATATACAAATAGAAGGTTGCAGGATAAGGTAGGAAAAGATAATACATCATTAAATTGGCCATTGTCTAGATGAATAGTTCAATTTCCTACAACACTAAGAGATCTATCATCACCAACATATATATTTTTGGTGTTACAATCATTTAAAGAAGAAAACATGGCCTTTTTTTTGGCCATGTGATAAGAAGCTCCAAAATCAATGGGCCACTCATGAGAATGAGAAGAATAAGATACATTTAGTGCATAACCAGGCCGCGATTCTTGAAAACCACATGCAGAAAGTGTTATTCCTGAAGATGAAGTTGAAGTTGAAGAGTGTTCCAAATGGATGTTATGCTTGTTCATTGTTGCTTCCAAGGCTTCCATCCTCTTAAAACATTTGGATTCTAAGTGGCCATCACGATTACAAAAGTTGCAATGTCTATCATTCTTCTTCCCATTGTTTTTAGTTTCCTTATCATTTTGTTGAATTTATTTTTCATTGTGAGACTGAAATGGTTTAGGACCCTTGTTTGGTTTAGGACCATTCTTTTTAGGATGTTGCTTCTTAGGATTCTTTGAACTTGCTAATCGTTGGGATGCTAACACTTTCTTAGAAGAGTTTCCAGTATTAAGAAGGCCAAGATGTAAGAGTTTTTATTGTTCTCTTATTAAAGAATCACAAAAGGCATCAAAAGAGGGGGGCTTGTAGTCTTGTCCTTGAGAATTAAAGGTTTCTCTACTAGAATGGAAGGTGGAAACAAACACAGAGTAGGCTGGTCCTAAATTAGTAAGAAAGGAATAGATAAGGCTAGATATGTTTTCTTAACCTTAACACCTTCCAAGAGAAGTCTAAGGGTCTTGAACTTGGACAAAAAATATTCAATGAAATAAAAATTATTGGGGTTCAATGTAAGCAACTCATTTTCGAGTTAATGGGCTCTAATTTCATTTTTAATTCAAAAAACTTTATTGAGTTGTTTCATTACTTCATTGGGGGTATCAATTTCTACGATATGGAATATAAAGTCTAGAGAAATAGACATCCCTATCAGCCCATGTGCTTGATCTTTCTTATTTCCCATTTGGTTTACTCTTTATCTTTAGGTTTATACTTTTGGCATGAGGCTATTCTATAAAGACCTTTACTTCTAAGTAAATCCACAATATAGGATAGCCATTGGAAGTAGTTGGTGTTGTCAAGAATAACTAGGCATGGACTTTCCATTTTAAAAAAAAACTGAAGTTGTAGGTGTTGAAACTAAGTATTCCAATGGAAATATTTCGAAAGATTAGAGTGATTAAAAAAAGACGACTCTGAAAATGGCTTCTGGGTGAAGAAGTTATGGCTTTTTGAAGAAAAATTGTTGAAGATGTTGATGAACCACGTGAATGTTGGGAAGTGAATTATAATGTTATATTTAAAAAAAAAAAACTCCTCATTTCTAAACTTAATCTAATTAGCTCACTTTTAAAAAAAGATCACTTTATGTGACCCACTTTTATAAATAAGTGAAAGTCACTTTTATAATGGTACTTTATGAACTATCCACTAAATAGTAACTTAAATAAAAGATAAAGTGACTTTAGAATTATAAGTGACTCACTTTTTATAATGGGTGAGAACACTTTTATATAAAGTAACTTTAAAACATAAGTTACATGTGCTTTTTGAAAAAGTAACTGAACAAAAAGAAAGACTTGAACCCAAGACCTCTATTCTCATAAAGTAAATTTGGACCAAGTGAGTTAGTTTAAAAGGTTAGTAATTTTTGGAAAGGAGGAAGGGTTTTTTTTTTTTTTGCTTGTTGAAGATTTGGAGTACCTACTTACTTCAAAAACTCATTTTTGCCTACAAAACAAACAAAAAAACCACACAACCCAAAATGAACAAGAAAAAGTAATCCAAGCCTTATAGCTTAAAGTTATATTTCGCCAGAAATTAAATATTTTCCTCAATGTTTCTAATTTTCCAAGATCACACTAAGGCATAATGGAAAAAAACATACGCATGAGAAAAATCATTTCTTTCTGTTTTTGGTTTGACCAGATCGCACAAACTCACGGGGCAAAGAGAATATGCAAAAATGAAAGGTATAGATCCAGTAATAATTTTTTTTTATAGAGGACTATAAACTTAAATAAACAAAGAGATAATAACTATAATTGCAAATAAAAATTGTATACCTCCAGATCTTTAAAATGACATAGCTACAGCCAGCGGAAACCTTTTCGTGTGAAATGAAAGGGATTTCTCACTGGAACAGATGCTCCTAACACAACAGAGTTGTCCTATCGACCCAAAAGTGGTCAGAAACAATAGATCTAGGAAACGACAGTCGGATGCAGTTGTACCGGCTTCATATTTGGATCACCAACAAATGAGACCATCGAATAGCTCTGATACAATCTAGGGATTTACAAGGTAAGTTCCTTAAATAGATCACCAACAGAAACCTCTCACAAACAGATCACATATCAGTACACCAGTATTATTGATGTGGTTAAAACCCTCAAAGAGGGAAACCATCCATGACCTAAGGCAAGGTGGCCACTTCAGGCAATTTATTAATGTAAAAGAAAGAAAATTTACATAAGATTCTCTCTTGAACAGTCACCTAACAAATGGCCCTCCATGCTCTTTAAATAGTGATCATGGACTAATTGGGTGTTAAGCCACATATCAAGTGTTAGTAATACCGAGGAGAGAATGAACTGTCCAATCACTTCATGTCTAGAACATATCATGACCATCGGATTGTAAGTTACAAAAAGTACATACTAAAGAAACACACTTTACCTAACTGTACACTAGACCAAATTATACTTAATTATTTCCTATGTGTCAGAATATCCTAACAATATACACATATGCACATTTTCTTAACCAACAAATAAAAAGATATGATGCTTGCATCTATAACAAGGGAATCTAGAGTCTCACACCTCCACCCTCAAAGTAATACCAGGATTCACCTCCTTCCCAAGAAGTGTAGAATCCACTACAAAGTCAAATCTTCATCCAATGTCTAGCGCTACAATCCAGTGCCACTTGTCCTCTCAATGAAAAATTACCGACTCATTGTTTCATGGCACACTCCCAATGGGCATCTGATTCCATATGGCAATGCTAATGACCAAAACAAATACATCCGTGGCATTCCCTTCTTTGTTATATAGTCCCTCGGGCAATCCAGACATCCCCTTCCATGCAATCACTCACCTTCGAACTTCAGTTGGCACCCCCATCTCGGGCATTCCATCCCTTGGCAAGGATTCCTTGCATCGAAATATAGAAAAACAAGGCATATACCTACCTCAAACCATCATATCGGTCATAGAATTCTCATGGAAATCAATGGACACTATTGGGTACCAATGTCCCACAATGGCCCTGCTCCTGAATACTTTACCAGCATACTGCTGCATATTCCAATTCCTTTTGTTGTTGCTGCTAATTCTTACAATCAATTTCGGCCACTCAACAAGGCATGTTCATGTATTCCTATTCCATGCACATAACTTCCATTATATTCAAAATGAATTGAAATAACTTCAAATCATACCTCATTGGTAGCTCGTCAACAAGGTACACTTGCAATTTTGCTCGCTTCCTATCACAACAAGCCAAACTAGCATCTTAACCAAATTGTCATGTATAAACATATCACATCATGTTAGCGCAAAACACAACCATCATAAATTAACATCGTAAGTCACATGTAACCATCATAAACCAAAACCATAGATCACATGCAATCATCATACACCAGAATCATAAATCACATGTATAATAAAACTAAAATAAAATATTGATACTTATCCTTTAATCAATCATTGGCTTCCGCCTTTGTCTTTATTTCGTTTGCACATTGGATCGGTTGCCACACCCGACAAACACTGACTGCCTTCTCCTAAACCATGTGCACATACACATAGTCCGTATCACACCCATACCACCACACACAACATACAACACCATGGAATACATGCATATACACCCAATGTACAACACAACACAATATATAATCCTACGTCCAATTTACGACATAACACAACACGTATACGTACACAATGTACATCACAAGATATACATCTGCACACAATGTGCGACACCTCAAAATGCATACACATACACCCGATATACAACACAACTCATACATCTATACCCGATGTACAACGCCACACAATACATGTACCTACACCTGGCATACAACACAACAAAATACATGTACTACACAAAGTACAACACAAGGAATACACATGTCACAATACCATGACTACATAATGCACATACATAGTACCACATGCCCACAACACATCATGTACGACATGCACATAATACCACACGTACACCAGTACCATATGTACAACATGTACACAATACCACATGTACATTGCACCACCTACACAACGTGTGCATAGCATCACATGTACACGACACCACCTGCACAATGTGTACACAATGCCACATGTACATTGCACCACATGTACAAGGTGTACACAATACCACATGTACACAGTACCACATGCACGACATGTACACAACACTACATGTACACAACACCACATGCACAACATGTACACAACATTACCTGCACAATGCACAACATGTACATAACACTACATGCACACAACACCATATGTACCTGGCACCACTTGTGCAACATGCACTCAACACCATAGGTACATATCACTGCATATCCAACATGTACATAGAATCATTTGTACACAACACTGCATATACAACCTATACATAACACCATTTATACCCATAACTACATATGCAATATTCACACAACACTATTTGTACCATCCTGTACATAACATTGTATAAACAACATGTACACACACTATCTATGCACAACACCACATGTGTTGTGTATGGAGCATGATTGCTCAGCGGTCTTTGTTTCAGCCGGATGTATACCCCAGGAAGTTTGTACACCCCTCCACGCGAGGGGGGTGCGAGGGGGGACTTGTCCCCCCCGTGGGGGTTCGAGGGGGCCAATCCCCCCTGGCTGGGGGGTCCGGGGGCCAGCGGTCCCCCGGCAGGGGCTCGGGGGCAGCGCCCCCGAAGCTAAAAACAGCTGTAAAATTGCCTTGTAAAAGTATAGTAATTTCTAGTCAATCTGGGCCATTCATTAGGCGGATGATCTGACGGTAGAACTTATGTTTAGTTTAGGGTTTTTTGCCCTAGAAGGCAACCCCTCTCTTTGTATGAGGATATTGTATTTGAGGCTGTGAAATATATGTGTATTGTGTGAGCGAGAAACAGAGAGGTGAGACTGTGAGAGAAAACAGAGGATATTACAGCGGATTTTCTGTAGGTTGTGTCTCTTCATTTTGCTGGATAATAGAAAGGAAGGACTGGCTGTTCGGGGTGGACGTAGCCCAAACTGGGTGAACCACGTATATCTGTGTCTCTCTTGTTTTGTGCGTTTTTTGTGTTTATATTTCTGCAATATTTTATGTGTTCCATTGCTCCGTAATATATAATTTTCTAACAACTGGTATCAGAGCCGAAAGTCTATTTGGCTGATAAACTCGCAGGAAAGAAGGGTTCCTGGTTCGAGTGGGAGCAATGGTGAAAGATGGTAAGTTTAGGATCGAGAAATTTAACGGCCAAAACTTCTCGCTGTGGAAGATGCAGATGGAAGATTATCTGTATCAGAAAGATCTATACCTACCATTGGGCGGAAAAACAAAGATGTCGACGGGTATGAAAGACGAAGAATGGAACCTTCTCAATAGAAAGGCACTTGGAACAATACGGTTGTGCCTTGCTGTGTCAGTCGCCTTCAACATTTCGAAGGAAACCACGACAGAGGGTTTGATGCGGACGCTGTCGAAACTATATGAAAAACCCTCGGCCTCAAACAAGGTATTCCTTATGAAAAGGTTATTTAATAAGAATATGTCGAAAGGTGGATCTGTTGCAAACCATTTAAATGATTTTAATACAGTTACAAGTCAGTTAAGTTCTGTAGGGGTAAACTTTGACGATGAAGTTAGAGCTCTGTTATTCTTGTGGTCATTACCAAAAAGTTGGAATGGTTTGGTAATGGCCATTAGTAACTATGTTTCTGGATCTAGTACTTTAAAGTTTGATGATGTTTTCGGTGCTATACTTAGCGAGGAAATGCGACGGAAAAGCTCCGGTGAGACATCGGGTAATGCTTTGAGTGCAGAGTCTAGGGGAAGAAAAATGGAAAGAGGAAAGAGCTCAGGATATCGCAGTAAATCAAGGAAAGGCAGATCCAAGTCCAGATCGGGGATAGTGTGCTGGAAATGTGGAAAGAAAGGACACCTAAAGAAAGACTGTAGATCTCGGAAGGGAAAAGATTCAGGGGCTTCATTCCATGCCACACCTGATAAGAAATACTTTCATGACTATGTTCAAGGAGATTTTGGACAAGTTCGTCTGGGTGATGATAAACCCTGTAAAATCGTTGGAATAGGTAAGGTTCTTGTAAAACAGCAGAATGGAAACCAATGGCTATTAAAGGAGGTAAGACATGTTCCAGATCTAAAGAAAAATCTGATTTCAACAGGGCAGTTAGGCAGTGAAGGCTGTGTGACAACTTTCACAGATAAAGCTTGGAAGGTCACCAAAGGAGCCCTGGTAATAGCAAAAGGCGAAAAGGTTGGTACATTGTATTTATGCAATGGTATTTCTAACTCTGTTAATGCTTTAACTTCCAAAGGAGCAGATGCAGCATTATGGCATCATAGGCTCGGACACATGAGTGAAAAGGGGATGAAGATTCTTCACTCAAGGAATTTGCTTCCAGGTTTGAAGAATGTTGATTTGGACTTCTGTGAGAATTGCATTTATGGAAAACAGAAGAGAGTCAGATTTCTCAGAGTTGGGAAAGAAAAGAAGAATGAAAAATTAGAGCTTGTGCATACAAATGTATGGGGACCTGCTCAGGTATCATCTCTCGGTGGCTCTCGTTATTATGTTACTTTTATTGATGATGCAACTAGAAAAACTTGGATTTATTGTATTAAGAATAAATCTGATGTATTTGATACTTTCAAGAAATGGAAAGCTTTGGTTGAGATTGAGACAAGAAAGAAATTGAAGTGTCTTAGATCAGACAATGGAGGTGAATATTGCAGCAAAGATTTTGATAGGTACTGTTCAGAGCATGGAATTTGCAGAGAGAAGACAGTTCCAAGAACACCACAAGAAAATGGTGTGTCAGAAAGGATGAACAGAACAATCATGGAGCGTGCAAGGTGCATGAGATTGCATGCAGGATTGCCTTTACAGTTTTGGGCAGATGCTGTAGATACTGTTGTTTATCTAATAAACAGAGGGCCTTCAAGTTCCTTGGATGGTGGTGTTCCAGAGGAAGCATGGACAGGTAAAAAGGTAAACTACTCTTTTTTAAAGCCCTTTGGTTGTGAGGCCTTTGTCCATATTGATAAAGAAAATAGAACAAAGCTTGAGGCAAAGTCAAAGAAATGTACCTTTATTGGATACGGTGTTAATGATTTTGGTTATCGCTTATATGATTACGAAAATCACAAAATCATTAGGAGCAGAGATGTAATATTCAATGAAAAGGTCTTGTATAAGAATCAGTTGCAGGAAAAGAAACAGGAAAAAGAAAACAAGGAATACGCAGTCCTTGATGAAATCAGTGAAAAGGTAACGGTGCCTGAAAATAATAATAATCAACAACATCAACCACCACAACAGCAACAGGCACCCCAAACACGTGAAAGTGGTGTTAGAAGATCTACCATGATAAGTAGACCCCCTGAACGATACTCTCCTTCATTATATTATTTATTGTTGACTAATTCCGGTGAACCTGAATGTTATGAAGAAGCAATGCAGGTTGAAAGCAGGAAGAAGTGGGAGGTAGCCATGGAAGAAGAGATGGACTCCTTAATGCATAACTAGACTTGGGATTTAGTCAGGTTGCCTGTAGGAAAAACTACATTGAAGAATAAATGGGTTTACAGGCTGAAGGAAGAAGATGGAGGAAAACAGAGGTATAAAGATAGACTTGTGGTGAAGGGGTTTTCACAAAAGAAAGGTATTGATTTTGATGAAATATTTTCTCCTGTTGTTAAAATGACTTCAATCATAACTATTTTAAGTCTTGTAGTAGCTGAAGATTTGCATCTTGAGTAGTTAGATGTAAAGACAGCCTTTCTCCATGGGGATTTGGAGGAAGAGATATATATGCAGCAGCCACAAGGATATGAGGTGAAAGGGAAGGAGAAACTAGTGTGCAGGTTTAAGAAGAGCTTGTATGGCTTGAAAGAGGCTCCAAGGCAGTGGTATCTAAAATTTGACAAGTTTATGTCTGCACAAGGTTATACTAGATGTCACTCTGATCATTGTGTTTATCTGAAAAAGCAAAATGATTGCAGCTATATTATATTTTTATTGTATGTGGATGACATGCTTGTTGCAGGATCTAACATGCAGGAAATAAATGTACTCAAAAGAAAATTGGAAAATTCATTTGCAATGAAGGATTTGGGAGCTGCAAAACAAATCCTTGGTATGAGAATCACTAGAGACAGGAAAAATCGCAAATTAACATTGTCTCAGAATGAGTACATACAAAAGGTGTTGAAAAGATTTAATATGCACAATGCAAAACCAGTTAGTACACCTTTTGCTAGCCATTTCAAACTTAGTAAGGAAATGTGCCCAAAGACCCAAGAGACATGGATTATATGTCTAAAGTTCCATATGCATCAGCAGTTGGAAGCTTAATGTATGCAATGGTCTGCACAAGGCCTGATATTGCACATGCAGTGGGAGTTGTAAGCAGGTACATGAACAATCCAGGAAAGGAACATTGGATGGCAGTGAAATGGATTCTTAGATATTTGAAAGGTACCACAAATCAAGCATTATGCTTTGGTGGTTCAAACATTTCTCTACAGGGATATGCTGATGCAGATATGGCAGGTGACAGAGATAACAGGAGGAGCACTACAGGATATGTATTTACTGTTGGAGGAACAGCTGTCAGTTGGGTTTCAAAAATCCAAAGTGTTGTTGCACTTTCAATAACAGAAGCAGAGTATGTTGCTACTACAGAGGCTAGTAAAGAAATGATTTGGTTACAAAGGTTTATGGGTGAATTGGGTAAGGAGCATGATATGGGCACGTTACATAGTGATAGCCAAAGTGCCATTCATCTTGCAAAGAACTCAACATTTCATTCTAGGACTAAACACATACAGCTCAAGTACCATTTCATACGATCAGTGTTGGAAGATGGAGAGTTGAAGCTGGAAAAGATACACACTAGCCAGAATCCTGCAGATATGCTAACAAAAGTTGTAACCAGGGAGAAACTGAGAATATGCTCAGTTTCAATTGGGCTTCAAGGATGACGATGAAGATGAGAAATAGCCAGGTCCAAAGAGGAGTCATTGTCCAGCAAACGAAGCAGCAGTGGAGTTTCTACAATCATTCTCCAAGTGGGAGATTGTTGTGTGTGGAGCATGATTGTTCAGCAGTCTTTGTTTCAGCCGGACGTATACCCCAGGAAGTTTGTACACCCCTCCACGCAGGGGGTGCGGGGGGGATCGATCCCCCCCGGCTGGGGGGTCCGGGGGCCAGCGGTCCCCCGGTGGGGGCTCGAGGGCAGCTCCCCCGAAGCTAAAAACAACTGTAAAATTGCCTTGTAAAAGTATAGTAATTTCTAGTCAATCTGGGCCGTTTATTAGGCGGATGATCGACGGTAGAACTTATGTTTAGTTTAGGGTTTTTTTCCCTAGAAGGCAACCCCTCTCTTTGTATGAGGGTATTGTATTTGAGGCTGTGAAATATATGTATATTGTGTGAGCGAGAAACAGAGAGGTGAGACTGTGAGAGAAAACAGAGGATATTACAGCGGATTTGCTGTAGGTTGTGTCTCTTCATTTTGCTGGATAATAGAAAGGAAGGACTGGCTGTTCGGGGTGGATGTAGCCCAAACTGGGTGAACCACGTATATCTGTGTCTCTCTAGTTTTGTGCATTTTCCGTTTTATATTTCTGCAATATTTTATGTGTTCCATTGCTCCGTAATATATAATTTTCTAACAACATGTACACAACAACACATATGCAACATGTACAACATATACAACATATGTACAACAATAGTACCACACATCCAAAACCACACTATCTTTACTAAGAAACTTTGCTTCCAACATCTTATCCATGCTTGTCCTAGCATGCAGCAGACCACAGTGCTTTCATTTCGCTAATGTATCCCTCGAGTTACCAGTCCATATAATAGACATAATATCAACTCATAACCACATGATACTGACCTCATAAATATGGCAGGCTACTCCCAACTGATTCCTCGTAAGACCCGAAACCTATTGATGTCATTCACCCGTGTAAGAAACCATTCCTCCACAAGAATGATTCCTAATGACCATGTCAGACAGTGACATACATACATACATACATACATATAAATATTAGCATTGAGAACTCATGATCCATGATGATGTTGTTAGACATGACATATGTACATACATACATGTATACATATATAAACATCAACATAATCATGATTACAACATAATTACCAAATATCATAAGGTCAAGATTAAGAGAATGCCCTTTATGCATGAAACATATGCGCAACATCGAGAACAACAGTTCCCAACATAGCCAAGGCATATGACACCTCAGATCCATTCACTTTACCTTTCTCATGACTATCTTGCCACCGTCCATTTACTGCAACGGACCCAACCAGTCCAACCAACTATCATAGCCTTACCTTTAGTTGTGCTTACTTATGCACAAAGCTTCATCTAAATCTTACATTACCTTTTGGGTACCACACAGCTCTCCCCGGGCTCCATTAACTTTCCTCTTTCCCAACCAATTCCCAAGACTAAAAACATAAAAGGAAAGATAAGAAACAAACAAAAGAATGCCATGAAAATCAATAACAATGCGACATTGCAACAAATTGGCATGACCATGCACTAGAAATAAAAAAACTTCCAATCAAGCCCAAACAAATCACAAAGACCAAAGACCAAAAGCACAAGACTAACAGTAGACACCATGACTCAATCCCCATGGTCCCCATTTCTTCCAAGGGAAACTTCAACCTGAGCCTTCCTTAGTATTTCATGGCAGTCTCTTTGTCATGTAATCCCCCGCATCATACTGTCATCAACACATAACTATCAGTGCATAAATAAACATAACAATACATTGGTTACCTTACCTTGTTATGCCAAACACGTTTCTTGCAACTGAACACATCCACTCCATCTCTCAAGGGACTCCAATTCCCTTGACAGATCCACATATAACTAGAGACTAGCTAATATACCTGTCAAATACAAGTTCATGTCTCTAGCACATATCCACATAATGTCAGACAAAATCAAGGTTAAGAAGACTCCATGCATGCAAAATACTCATTCATTTGGAATTAGCGTTTCCAAACATAGCCAAAGGAGTTCTTGCCCAATTCCTTTCTTTTTCCCTTTTTACTTTGTTGCAATCAAGGCTTACTAGTACGGTCACATCACCCAATTGTTAGTTATATAAATACATCAAGTGTTACCTTGTCACTCTAATACCAAACATGTTTCCTTCAACTGCTCCCACGTGTTCCAAATATCAAGACAATCATATATATCAATTTGAAATCAACCTTTACCAAGACTAACACTCATGCCATAATCCATAGTCAACTCAACATAATGTTACAACTATCACCTTCTACAACTGTCTCAACACATACGTATTAGTACAATCATCTTGAAACAAGAACATTTGAACACATACTCATATAACGCAATTCATCAAACATTCAACCAACTTGCAAACATAGCCTGTTAAATAAATCAACTAGATGACATAATAGACACCAAAAACTCCAACACCAAATAGATGACATAATCAAACAATCAAGCACCAAATATATGACATAAGCGAGCTCATATGTTAATGTATCTCAGGGAGGCTATCTTGTCTGCACAATCAATCTAGTTAGCACAATATAGCTTTACAACACATTAGCTCAAACACAAATAAGATCATGATATCCATAATAGTCACTAGAACTCAAACAATTATCATTCATACATAATAATCACATTTTCACAGTCAGTCTATATTAGTATGACATAATATCAAAAGATATTAACTCCTACCTAAATTTCATAACCCTAACCATTTGCATAGACCAATCCAACTTAGTATGATGCATATAACATCAAGATCTTAATGTAATACACCTAATCACCAAGTTACTAGCATATAATAACAATAAGTTATATATCATGCTCATCAACAACATATAACCTAATCATCAAGTTATCTAACATAAAACAATCAACAATAGAAATGCATCCAACCATGGGTTACTATCATCCTTGACTATCTTACACATGTGCATATGAGTATACTAATCAACCATAATTTATCATGTATGTAACCATAACATCAAAAGACATGTACATAAACCTAATGTATATAAACCTAATGCATATAACAATCCTACATACCTGCATACCAAACATATAATACTTGTATGACGATCTTCTCTTACCCAAAAGTCTAAAGTTGCAACCTTATCATGATGATCTGCATCTCCTGCTCTATCTCAGCCAACACATTAGCATCATAACAACAAATAGCACCATGATGACCTAAATTGCATACCATGACTTCACAAGGCATGTTTGACCTATTATTCATGCATAACTATAACCAAGACCATACATGCATAACAACTGCATATAGACATATAACACATGAGTGGAAAACCATATACACATCATTCTAGCTAGAGTCCAGTCATTCATGACCATAGCAACTACACAAACCATGACCTCATGCGTGACAAAAACAACCACATCACATGCACTTAATAACATGTGAACATTGACATGCATAACAAATGCATATACAACCATACACTCATGACGACACATCCTAACAACAACATCATCAACCTTCACATGGCGACATCACTACAACCATGATCAACACCATGCAAATGCAACAAGCACATGGACTACAAACATAAGGAACACACATGCAATTGACATGAATGCATGACCAACACACAACCCATCCAGTCTGAGGGGTGAACCATGCTCTGATACCACTCCGTAACACCCCCCTCCCACATCTACCGAAGCAAACAGGCAATCAGGGTAAACATGCGACGAGAGGCCACTCTGATATGATTCGACCTCCTAAGTCACGTTAAGGAAGTGGAATCAATGGAAACACACCATACAAACATTCAACATCAGCTTCAGGACCCTCAAGAACCAATCCAACACTTTAGATATCTTGCCCTTGGGTCCCACTAAGCTTTTGGATAACTTAAGCGTCAGTCGCTCTCATGTTATAGGCATGACAACATCCAGAAACTAGGATTGGCTCTCACAGGCTTGCCTGCCAGAATCCAAAGACCCAATTTTCCAATGTTATGCCAACGTCCCCAGGATTTGAGCCACTTTTTTAGGCCTAGAGCCCAAGTCACTGCCCAGAATTTCATGATACCTTTAGTACAATAAAATAACATGGAAATAACAGTACTAAAGCAATTACTTGTTTAAGACATTGACTGGACCCCTACAATCCATGACAAGAATTTCATCAAACATATCACAAATATGTAAACTATAGGTGTAAATAACAGATCTAACCATAAGGGTCTCATACTTATCTGATATTCTCCATGAAGCAGTGATGCCTCAACACATTAACTGCCATTCCATCCATTAGGTCATAGATACATTGTTCGTTCATATACAAGTAGAAACATGATGAGAGCCATACATAGTTGTTATCATAAAACATATACATAACCAACATAATAGGGACATAAATACCAATGAACTCACTGCCATATAAACCTCATATAATCTAGTATAATTCTCATAGAAATACAAGCAGAAATAAGCTCTTATTGATGATGCAAAATCCAAACCTGGGATGGGACTTCCACATTCCACCCAACGATAGAATGGCTGAGCCAAATATCTCTTTAGCCATTCAATCTCATGCCATATTCCAAGCATGAATGTGGGATCTCATAGAACACATCAATCAAAACTCATCCAGGGCTTATAGAGGCCATCCACCTCAACCCATAAAATATAGATTCCACCTCAGGGCCGGACATCACAAAACCGTCATCAAATTGGTCTCCATCCAAGCCTTCCAGGGTTTCTAAAGAGTTTGTTCCAACTTGGCTTCTAAGACTAGTAACTCAACCGATGGTTGCTGCCGGGCTCCAGAGCGTTTTTCCAACCAAGGCTCCAGGACTAGTAACTCAACCCACAACATTTTCTAGGTTTCCAAATCATTTGTCCAACCAAGGCTTCCAAGACTAGTAACTCAACCCACCAAGGGCTTCCAAAGCATTTGTCCAACCAAGGCTCCAAGAACTAATAACTCAACCCAAGCTAAAGGAAACATGAGAACCAACCAAAACAAATGATGAAATAAACCCACAATCTCCATGGCTGTCCAGGAAATTGAAATGATAGGTAATCCATTGTCAATCTTGACCATCCTCCATGCCAATGACAGATCACAACCGACAAACCACATGCATATGCCATGCATGCCAGAACTAGTGAAGGAAACATACATGCAATTCAATACCTGCAAGCAAATCTGATGTAGTTGTTGATCCAGATGCCCTCTTGCATTTTCCTACTCTTCCTTTGCCTTCTTGCTCCAAACATCCAAGTATGCCACAATCTCCAATAGTGCTCCAAGAAAAAATCTAAGTCTCCAAGAGTATGAGAGAGAGAGTTCCAAAATTGAACTGACCAAGTTTGAGCCAAGAGCTTACCAATTGATCCTCAGAAGCCTTTTTATTAATGAGGCCTCTATTTTCTTCATTTTCCATTATTTTCCTTCATTTTCCTCCTCGCATGCAACCTATGACCTTTCACCTTCATTTTCTCCTAATTTCCTTTATTTTCATAAGTAAATGTGCCAAAATGTTATTTTTCCTTTCCAAATCCTTAGCCATAATAAACCGAACCAACACCCACTAGGATGTCTCCCCCACCATTTAGCTTGGAATACGTGTCCCATTGACCGTGGCCTTATATATTTTTTACATGGAATTTTCACGAGGGTTGTTACAACGGTCTCAAGCAAGCACCCTGTGCATGGTTCACCAGGATCGAAAACTATCTCATCGAGTTGGGCTTCACCAAAAGTTAAGTGGATGCAAACCTTTATCATATATTGGTTGAAGGTAAATTGTTGATTATTGCCTTATATGTTGATGATTTGATTTTAACGGTGATGAGAAGTTGATTAGATCTTGCAAGGAGGACCTTTCAAGAGAATTTGAAATGAAGGACATGGGACTCATGCACTACCTCCTTAGATTGGAACTATGGAAAGGAGATGGGGAATTATTTGTCTCTCAAGGAAAATATGCAAATGAGACACTGCAGAAGTTTTTCATGGAGAGTAGCAAACCCATGGAGAATCCTCTAGCAACTAGTTGGAGGAAAAAGGATGCCACTTCAGGTGAGGAAGTGGAGGCTACAACTTATCGATAGCTTGCAGGTTCACTAATGTATCTTGTGAAAACATCACTAGATATGTGCTATCGAATCAACCAGCTGAGGAAAGCTATGTTAGGACAACAAAATTATTTTGGAAGGTAGCTAAGCATGTTCTACGGAACCTCAAAAGCACCACCGAGTTTGGAGTATGGTATAAATGGACAAAGGGAGTGAACCTATGTGGCTTCACAAATGCAGATTGGGCGGGGAGTCATGTTGGCTCGATTTGGGCTGACCCAGGTTAAATCTATACTACGCACCAATAAAACCCTTGATCATTGGCCCTTTCTTTAATGACATGCAATCAAATCACAGTCTCACCTGAAGTGACTATGGGAGGATGCAGAACCAGGTTTCTGCAGCCTTCAAGGATTAGGAGATGTGCCATTATTATGTTATCTTATTCTTATCATTTATAAATCACTTCATGGCATTAGATTAATCACTTAAACATGCCATATAAAACCATAAACCATATTGTGCTGAAGTAAAATGAAACTGTAATAACTACTACTGTACAACATATAATAAGAAAATATACAATCAAAACACCAATGTAACGTGGTTCACCTCAGTGTAGCGCTACACCCACAAGAACTGTTGCTTAATATAATGAATCTTTGAAAGCCAAACATTTCTTGGCCTATGCACTAAGTTGCAGGTTGTTTTCACACTCAGTTACAAACTCTTCTCCAGGCCTCTACACACTTAGCTGCAGACCCTCTCCTTTGTTACCAAATTACATATCACAATAATTCATCCATAACATTAATTGATTTTGATCTCCTTTCTTGTTATTATTTTACCCTATATATATTATTACATTTTAGGGTTACATCATCAAGATACCATGCTCCAAATACCATGGACTCCTTAAAATAAGCAACTATGGACCCAAAACCATTGATCCCTTACAAAATCGCACACTTTTACAAAAAAGAGGGGCTTCGACCCACCCCGAAGCCCTTACGACACCGTGAGGTATATTTAATTCCTCAAAATGCACTCCATTGCTCCATTGCGCGCTTCGCCCCACAAAATGTGGAGTCTTTGCAAAAATCTAGGCCAAGTTGGGTTGCACCCGACAGGCGCCCAACACTCACATGTGACTCGTCCCGAGTCACTTAGATGATTTGCCTCTGATCTTAGCTACAAAGTTGTTGCAGGCAATGTTGAACTGTTGCAAAATGTTTGTGACCTACGTCTCTTCACTGCACACTTCCTCTAGTAGTGCTTCTATCACCGGTACCATAGCCTTCTGCTTCACTACCTCCTCTCTCTACCGGAGCTCTTGAAGCTTCTCATCCACTTCTTGCGATAGTTGGAGAGCCTCATCCTGCCATGGCTGAGTTCTTTCTGTCAGATTTTTCTATTCCTTCCTCAGCTCCTCTATCTTCTTTTGGATGGCATTTCCCTCATTGACCTTTGCAAGCTTCTGTGAGATTGGTAAGGTTCTCACAGTTGCCTGAATCTCCTCCAACTATTGTTTCTTATGTCGAATATCCTCATGTATTTTTTGCGCAATTGGATTTTCTTGCAGCAAATTCCAATTCTGTAAGCTCTCATCCAATAGCTTCCCACAATATTCCACTGCTACGGAAATTTCGGCCATTGAATCCTTCAAGTTGGCCTCCCTCTGTTCTCACACTTCCTTTGGTGTGGTTGGATGTAGCTTCATCTGTAGCTTTCTAATCTTCATATCACATGTAAATTATGTGTTCGCAATCTTATCCTTGTATCCTTTTACTGCAAGGTCGAGCTTCACGACCTTGTCCTCCACTTGTTCCTCTTCTTGAACATCAATGTCCAAAATCTCATGGCATGTTTCTTCAATCACCTCCTTCATCTTCTGGTGCTACTGTACTACTTGATCCCTCTCCTGGATCGCCTGGTCAAGCTTCTATTTCAGCGAAACTCACTCTCTCTCTACCTGAATTTTTAACTTCGAAGTGAGTTGTTTGTGCTACTTCAGCTCATCTATGATCTCTTGATGCGACTTGTGTAATCTCTAAAGTGGCAACGCTGCGATGTTCATCTTCACGTACCTCCAATCTTTGGCCTACTATTGTACCTCAGCGGAGTCAAATGGTAGGGATCCGGAAGGTATTGGCACTATCTATGCCCCAAGTGTAGGCTCTATTGGTCTTTCCTCTCCAAGCTTCTCCTCTACTTGCACTGGCTATTTGACTGTCTGTGCCAATGTCTTTAGTTCTGTAATGCGCTCTGCAACACTTGTTAGAAGTGTGGCATATAAATCCTCTAGCTTGTTCCATGATTATGTCGTTGCTTCCTAAATTTTGTCCCCAATTTGGTCTATGTCCCCATCAGTGAGGACCAATGGCATTATGTCCTTTGTCTTGTCTTCCTTCTACTTCTTTTTGCTTCTTGTGGCAGCTTTGGCATTTGCCTTCCTTTTCTCTGTGACAACTGGGTATGCCTCATTTTTTTCGGACTCTCTATTTTGCTCATCACCTCCAGTAGGATCCTGGAGACCCTCATCATATTGCTCCTCTTGTTCTTACTCTTTCTCATCCTTATCCTTCCAAATCACTTCCATGAACTATGTCGTGTCCTCCTTTGTCCGAGTATCCTTTGTCTCTATCTCCAGTGCAGTGATCCACTTCGTAGACCACTGTTGTATCTATGTTAGGAGATCGTCTTCTATCACTAAATATGGCATGGGATTCCATGTATTCCTTTTGTACATGCAAGCCTGTATGTAAATTCTGTGGGAGTGAACCTTAAACTTCGTGACAGAGCTATACTTCTTGTATAGTGATGGTGAAAGTCAAGAGTGTTGGTTCACCAACATGTGTAATTCTATATGGTATAAAACGAAAAAAAAATTGTTATCTCATGATCGTGCTGGTTCAATGGTACACCACAACGAGGTATATCATGTGGCTTCACAAACATCTGAGGGTAGCGGAGGGAACTACGAATATTTTGGTTCTCTCCTTGCAAGAATCACAATTAACAGAATTAACCATGTGTAGTGAAATAGAGTACCTTTATCCTGAGCATTGTAGCAGTCATCCAAAAAATCTTGGCATAGATATGTGGCCGAGTTGTACTGAACCTCATTATCACACTACACTACTAATGAAACCACTACTATAGGGACTTCATCAGTCCAACACTTCCTCGTGATTTTTCCAGCCA
Organism: Pinus tabuliformis; assembly: GCA_031772625.1. NCBI lineage: Eukaryota > Viridiplantae > Streptophyta > Pinopsida > Pinales > Pinaceae > Pinus > Pinus tabuliformis. The sequence continues at coordinate 1,294,415,574 of CM062805.1, forward strand.
ATATATGTGTTGTGAAGAGAACTCCCTGGTCATTGATCAAGTTTATATCATAACCTCACTTCCCTTTTGTCAGTCTAAACCTCTTCTTCATGTTGTCTATTACGACTCTGTCCTGATCTTTCCCAACAAACTCCTCTGCGGGGTTCAACCCTTGATAAGGCAACCTTTTGATTCTCCATATTAACATTGGATCGATAGGAATCCTCTTCCCCATCCATAGGCATCCATCATGCACCAGCACAAGCAATTGTCTCACACAAGCTATGCTTCCTGGACTTTTGCCGAAGTACGGTACATTCAACATATTCAACAAGCCTGACTCCACAAATCCAACTACCCACTATTTCCGTTCTAACCTTGTCACACCACTCTTAAGGTAGTGAACTTGTTTTAAGTATTTATCTGGTGCAAACTGCAGATATTTCTTTCTGTCATTGAAATCATTGTTCGCGAACTTCAACTACAGAATCTTTCCAATGTTTTCTCTAGTAAATCGCATTGACTCTGTCAATAAAGGTGTGAAGGTGCCATACTTTGCGTCCTTCGACTCTGTCACTGGTTTTTCATCTGGTTTCCTTGGTGGAATATATGATGGGAGAGGTGATGGAAACGTTGCGCCATCTGTTTACATTAACACTTTCTCTTCTTCTTCCTCACTATATCTCACATGTTCAAACTCTTTGTCTCTTTTCCTGTTTCTTCTTTATTCTCCCCTCTCTGGTCATTTTATTTCATGGGGATATTCGCTGCATGCATGATGATGTTGTTGCAGGTGGTAATATTGTTGCGGTCATATCAGATGTTTCTTCCATGATTTCAGATAAGCCCTTCGCATGAAATATACAAATAAATTCTTCAGGTGTCATATGGCATTGAAAATTTCTGCAACTTCTTCACAATAGAAATATTCGAACTCTCAAGATAGCAAAGTGCCAAATCTGGGCGGGAAGCGGATTTTTATAACAAATATGAATTTATAACCCCATCATTATCTTATATTGTGTTCATTAATTGCATATATATTGCTAGATCTGCGCAATCTGTCCTCATAAATGCATTGCTCACATGTTTCAACTACAAATTTCCTTTTTAACGGTCATATTTTCCCAGCGAAATTCAAAGTATCCCATATTGTAGTGAAGCAACCCTTCTTACGTTGAAGCTCCTACGAGCTTCAACATAATCCAAAATGTAGTGAAATAACTTCCTACGTCGAATCTCTCTCTGCAACGTAATTTATAGTCCAGTGCTCACTTTCAACTGTAGGTGACACTAAGACTTTTCTTCTTTCTTCAGAGCGAAGTTGTAGGGGCAGGATTGTCCTTGTACAACTTCAATCTACTTCCATTTAATCTTCCTTGAACCAATTATCCATTTAACTTTGCTAATTGAATTGTGCCTCCATCAGTAATATGCTTGATAATGTATGGGCCTGTCACACGGAATAAGTCGATCTTGCGGACAAGATAGACCTTCCTAGAATCTAAAGAAGACCTAATGACAAGCAAACCAACCAGACACTATCTTTCTCTAAATATGCTTTTATAAAAAATGGCAAACAAGTGTTTTTAGGGCCTACCTTAGGTCCAACGCAAGTTTGTGGATGCCCTCGCTCCTTTGATCCAAATGAGCTCCTTTGTCGCGAATCTGCAAACACAAACAAGGCAAACAAATTAAATAGCACCTGAAAAGCCAATATCATAAAGCATATTTAACATGAAAGTCAAGGAGTCCATGAAACAAATAACATGAGATACTTGTTGAGAAAAATGAGTTTGATTGTATTAATTCAAAAGAAGAATAACTTTACAACCTTTGCCTTGACGCTGTACAAGCTCCTCCTAGGGTCCAGCAAGAAGTCTCCTCTACCTTGACAAGTTTCACTCACTCCCCAATGAAGCCAAAAAGGTATGTGATCTCTCCTCTTAAGCTCAACTAGGAAGTCTTGATTTCACCAGCATTTACCCTCAAAAATGTTTAGCTTCTAACCTCCTCAGCAACCAGCCCAATGCCTATATTTATAGTGCAATGGAGGGAGGTTACTAAGTCCTCCTTCAAAGGGATAAAGCCCTCCTTCAAAGGGATAGCTCCTCTCATCAAGGGATTAGCTCCTTCTCTTTTGGGATGCATGAACCACCTCAGAGCGAACAATCCACGTCAAAATTCCTTCTAGAAACCTCTAGAATTAATCCAAAGTGAGTTTTTTAAGATAAAACTTGTGCCTTTTGACTTTCACAGGGGTCCGCACCTACACCGTTAGGGACAGAGCGGGCAGGTCCGCATTTTTTGTACACAGAAGGTGCGGGACCGCAGGTGACAGTGAGAGAAAGTGCGGAACCAGAGTTACATTGATTTTTAATGTCTTTCTCTCATTTCCAAAGCTTGACTTGAAGAGCTGAGGTCCGAGACTTGCTTAGGAGGACAGTACAAGTGATGATAGACCCATACTGACTGCAAATAATCATGGTGACGATATTTTTGTGTAACAGATTGCCCCCTAAAGTGCGAAGTTTGTAGTAGATGAGGATTTCATTTATCATTTAGGAAGAGTGAAGTACTTTATCATTTCGAGGATCATCTTGTGGAGAGCCCGGTTGGAACCTGTAAAAACATTCAATGCAAGATATATATATGAGATCATATCATCGCTGAGGTAGGCATTCCCATACTCAGATCAAAACTGACTAGAAAACTAACTACTACTCTGACACAGGAATGATCTTGTAAAACATCACAAGTATAGACTCATGTGGACACAGTATGGACGCAGCCATCTGTTTATGAATAGTCCATTATATAATGAATACAAAATTCCTCGCAGCCTAGATCGTGGAAACTAAATCCAGGGTCTTCATTTCTACTTCCCGAAAAAGTACGATTCTATCCATGCGAATGAATGCGTTGATGTCGAACATGGTAGAAACCACTTGATTACCAGTCAATGATGTAAACTGTTAACAAGTGTGAGAGAAACCGCCAGTGATGTCAATGGCTCTCAAAGTACCCAGTACAATCCATGAGATGCGAATAAATGTGTTGATGTCGAACATGTCACTGAATCCTTTGATCGAAAGTCAATGATGCAAACTGTCGTCAAAGGCGAGAAACCTGCCATTGAGGCATGCAGATCTCAAGGTACTGACGATCTCTAGATCATCTTTCTAGATAATGAGCTGATGTCGATAGAAAGCGATCCATCGTAGGCAAGCCCACAACACGAAATCATAGATCAAGTTGAAGAAATTTAGTTGCAAGGACTGACTCAGGGATGGTCAAGATGGATGACAGATATTTTGCAGATGAATGGTTTATCGGCAGTGACCTCTTGAACACATAACGACACGACAGATGGCTTGGTGACGATTGACCCAAAGTTAATACCCAGAAACTGGCTGAAGACTTTCAATGTGGTTTGAACAACTATTAGGCAAAGGATTTCCCAACCCAGGTGAATGAAAGTGTCGTGTTCAAGAGTGGTTACAAAGTATGACAAACAGACTCATTTTTCTCTCTTTTCCCCCACCATTTCTGGCAAGTACCTCTTTATTTTTGACAAGCTTGAGGAGGATAACATTTGCTTCATTATAAGCTCATCCTTCGAATGAGTCCAACTTAGTTTAAATTCAAACCCTAAGAAGGAGTGGTTCGTTCCTATTTTTAATTGAACAGGTCCTTTACTGTGAAATTTTAACGAGTCCAGTATAGGAGAAACTCGGCGTTTTTCAATTTTAGAGAGTCTGAAAAAACTTAAGAAGACTCCAGGGTTGACCTTTTTCGTAAATTTGTGTCTCCCAAGCCCGAAAAAGTATAAAATAATACTTGAGAGAACCGCTTGATCTTTTACGACCAAGGAGTACTTTTCGTTATTAGTGCCCTTGACCCAAAAAAGTAAAAAAACGATCAATGACACGTCGTTTTATAACCAATATCGAATTTGAAACGACAAAAATCCGGCAATCTTTTCATGTTTTTACGGTTGGAAAAGAGCTGTAAGTGGACCGTCTTTTAATTCCGTTTTAACGAGTTTAAAAGAAAAAACTCGCGATATTTTCATGTTTAAGGAGTCAGAAAAGAGCTTAAAGGTGACACTAAATGTTTTTTCGTCGAAAATGATAGATTTCACCTGAATAATCCGTTATTCTGCACAAAAACACAAACATTACTCATACCTATTTGAAATGGATAAAAATGTCGCAAAAATACTTTTTCAAAGTGAAACATAAACAAATTTGCAATTTATTTACTCAAAAAACTTATAAAAAGGGACTTTGTCAATTCATTTTTATCGTTTGAGTTTTGGGTGAGAAAATAGTGCTTTTGCTCAGAAAACTTCTCGTGAAGATTGCGGAAAATCCAACTGTCGGAATCGAACGTCGTCTTCTCCAGGTAATCCACATCATCCTACTCTTCATTTTTAACTGTTTGATTTTTTGTTTTAGTCATTTATTTCATTTTTGGGAGGGTTTTTAGGCATAAAACCCGCGCGCAGGGGCCGCAGGTTTACCACTGCTGGCCTGCGGACCCCGACTTTTTCTCCATTGGGAAAAAGCTCGGGGTCTGCACCTTCCATGTAGACGAAGTGCGGTCCCACACATTGTGTCTAATCCGGAGGGTGCGGTCCCCATCGCTAGGGTTTTTAACCCAAAAATTCTCAAAAATGGACCAAACAAAACAATTTCTAGCAATTTAATTTATCCTTATACTTGATGCAGAGAGTACATCATGCTAGATTGGCGTGAATGAGAGCATGAGGACGTGGATGCTGCCGCATGGAATCATCAGCCTTCACTTGATGCTTTGAGGGCGTGCGGCTTGTACAAATTCTGGGCCATTCCTGGCATGAGGGCTCAGGTGGATTTCTTACAGTGGTTGGTTGACAGATGGAGCATACAGGACCAATGCTTCTTCATTGGTGGCCACCAGCTCGAAATCTAGCCGGCGGACATATATTTCTTGACTGGTTTGCCTAAGAGAGGCAAAGACTTGACTCTGTTTGGGGCTAGGGCAGGTGGCCAGTCTATCGATAGCCTCCGGCTAGAGTACTGCAACAGTCAGGCTAGAGACAAAGGGAAAGACATAAAGACCATATCCCGTCCTGAACTCATGGTGATTGCGTTTACTGTCACCAGACTTTGCGAAGCTGCCGCATTACATATTGCCACCGGATCCCAGATGCGTATGGCAGTTGATTGCTTCCGAGGCACCATCTTCAACTGGTGCGATGCCTTGTTGGCCAATGTGAAAGGCCAACTGACCAGGGCCAAGAACAGACGACTAAAGACCTTTGGTTATGGGGCTTTGGTTGTGAGTTTTGGCCTGGAGAGGGTTCCTATGCTGATCCCACAGCACCTTACCCTCGGAGCTGGGCTTCCTCGAGAGCCCAAACTGATGCGATGGGTCGCAGTCATGGCCCGTCACCTGGACGAGAGGACAGAGGTTGCCCGATACAAACTTGAGTATTTTCAATGGCTGGAAAACCAGGTCTTTTCTATTCAGGACTTCCCTTATGCTGGGATAGATTTTTGTGGTGACCCAGACATGGCTCTTCCACCAGGAGAGCAGTGGGATAACTCAGGTAAAATCCTTTTCAACATTTTTCCTATTTTAATTTTTTTTTTTTTTTCCATCGTCTCAAAACTGATAGCAAAAGTTTCAAATGCAGATGTGGGTCCACATCGACCAGCCGCTCTCCTGCCTTTCGAGAGGAAGCAACCATTTGCACTCGTGCCAGCCCCATAGGATGAATCAGCAGAGGTTTTGGCCGAGTTGGAGGGTCATCTCGAGCGCTTGACCGGAGATATTCCGGAGACCACTATAGATGACATTCCTCGTCGACTTCAGCGCTATGTGATTGGAGTCCCGGGACCTTTTAGAAGGTTCCTTTGCAAGGTGACCCGTGCAGTGGTTTCTTATAGAGATCATCACCAGTGATAGGATGATCGCCTATTGTGGGCACATGTGACATTTTCGTTTTTTGTACTTATCATTTTTGCCAATCATAAGGTGTTTTTCAACCTATGATCGAGGACGATGTATTTTTTGACACACTCCTATATATATATATCATTATTACCGGCTTATCTTGTAAATCATGTTATGGGATGGTTTTAAAATTACATGTATGATTATTGCAAATGTCTATTTAACATTCGAGAAGCAATTGCATCTGCTAATGTATTTAAAGATCTTGGAATATGCTGATATTCAATATAATCAAATTCACTTTCCAAGAGATGCACTCTCAAAAACAATCTTAATAACACTGGATTTCTAATGGCATACACTCTATTAAGCTGTAATACAACGAATTCAGAATCTAAACTCACTATCAAACTCCGAATCCCAAATGAAATAGATTCAGATAATAACTCAATCACTCCACGATACTCAGCAATGTTGTTCGTTGTTTTTCCGAGGCTTACCCCATGCATAGATACTAACTCGTCAGAGGGCAAATAGATAACCCAAGCTGCGGAAGAGATGTTCCGTGTATTACGACAAGCACCATCAGCAAAACCAATGTATGTTTGGAGAGGCATCGACATCTGCAATATCAAGAGTAAAACCAAGATAAGCAGGAATAATGACGAAAAAAACACTCTCTAAGCTAAGCACACTGTTTAAACTAAAACACACCAGCTAAAAAGAAAAACTATCCTAACCAAAAATCTCCATACCCATTCTTTAAGCATAATACCTCTTCAAGTAAAGACCATTTATGGGTTTACCCAAAGAGTCCCCGTCAAAGTCTACCAATTCATAGGCCCCTTTGGCTAGCTTTCACTTGACAACATAGGGACCATGCCACATAGGAACGAATTTTCCAGCGCCTAATTTATCATTAGCTTGATCGTAAACTAAGACTAGATCTCCTTCCGAAAAATTTCGAGGGGTCACATTTCGATCATACTGAGCTTTCATGCGTTTTGCGTGAGTCTCGATCGCCAATGCAGCATTATGTCGATTCTCATCTAATTGAGCCAAGTATAACAAACGCTTTTCCTCTTCGGAAGTGGCTGGAAGTAACTCGATGGCCATTTGCAGTGACGGGATTTCGCATTCAATGGGTAACACTGCTTCCAAACCATAGACTAGTTGGAAAGGAGTGAACCCTGTTGATGTTTTTACTGAAGTTCGGTACGCCCAAAGCGCTGAAAAATAACATGTTGTGCCAATTCGACCGATGAATCCCAATGATTCGTCGGACCATGATAACTAAAACTTTGTTGATGGATTCAACCAGACCATTCGCTTGTGGATAATAAGGGGTTGAACTATCATGACGTAAACCAAGTTGGCCTGTAAGTTCGGTCATCATAACGTTTCAAAAATGACACCCATGATCAGTGATTATCGCTTGCGGGACACCAAACCTAGCACTTATATGATTGAACACGAAAATTGCAGCTGTATTGCCATCTGCCTCAAATGTAGGCATCGCCTCGACCCACTTGGTAAAATAATCTACCGCAAGGATGATATACGCATGCCCCCCGGCCGAGTGAGGGTTACATGTAATAAAATCGATACCCCATTTGGAAAAAGGACCAACGGCAATTACAGGGTGGAGAGGAGCAGGTGGAGTGCGCATCTTTCGATCAAAAATTTGGCAGTTGTGGCATTTTCGGACCGCCGTAATACAATCTTTAAATAAAGACGGCCAGAAGTAGCCAGCGTGCAATATCTTTTGGGTTGTGGCAAACCCAGACATATGACCGCCAGACACTCCAGAGTGACAGTCATTTAGAACCCTTTTAGCTTCCTCGTGAGTTAAGCAACGTCGAAAAACAGAGTCCGCCCCACGGCGATAAAGAGTATCTCCAATAATCCTGAATTGTTGGGACTGGAATCGAATTTTTCGACATTTTGACTTTGAAATTTCTGGCTGAAAGGATTGGGTCTGGAGATAAACGATGATATCCCCATACCACGGATCTAAAGTGCTGATTAGAAGCAAGGATTCGTCTACAATGGGCTCCTCCGCCACAGTTTCCGTGTCAGCACGCGGGAAGTCACACATTAATTCCGCAAAAACTAAAGATTTCTTAGACTTGGATTTCTCAAATTCCAAGTCGAACTCCTGCAGGATAACGATCCATTTAGAGTACTTGCCCCCTAGAAATTGCTTGGTCAAAATGTAGATCATATGGTTGCAATCCAAAATTACTGTAGTTTTACGTAGTAAAATGTAGTGACGAAAATGTTGGACAGCTTGAACAACTGCCAATGCCAATTTCTCCACATGTGAGTATTTTAGCTCAGTTGGATTTAAAGTGTGACTAAGGTAATATATCACATGTTCAGTTCCGAATTCATCTTCCTGAACTAAGACCATTCCAATGGTGGAATGAGAGGTGGCGAGATACAAGAAGTAATCCTGATTGTAGTTGGGAGGATGCAACAACGGTGCATAGGTCAACGCGTGTTTGAGTGCATCAAAATATTTATGAGCTATCTTATCCCAATAGAATGGAGTATTTTGCTTCAACAACCGGGTAAAACCCTTTGTAACCTCAGCGTAGTTAGGAATGAATCGTCGTAAAAAGTTTGCTTTCCCCTGAAAACTTTGGAGTTGGCGAAGACTCGAAGGAGGAGGCAATTTGATGATAGTATCGACCTTCGAGGGATCGACGCGAATGCCGGCTTTCAAAACTACAAACCCCAGCAATCGACCCGTTTCTATACAGAAGACACATTTGTGTGGGTTCAACCGAATCCGATAATGCCTACACCTCATAAAGATTGCTCGTAAATGGACGAGGTGATCAGCTCGATGTAATGAATGAGCAGGCAAGTCATCGAGATAGGGTTGCACAATGTGCTTGATGTCATGAAACGCATAAGACATCGCCCTTTGAAAAGTTTCTCCGGCATTCTTGAGCCCAAAAGGTAACTTGCAATAAGAAAATGTCCCCCATGGACAAATGAAAGCCGTTTTTGGTTGATCGGCAGGTAGAATATTGATTTGATTGTATCCGGAAAAACTATCCATAAAGGAGAATATTTCGCTGCCGGCACAATCATCAATAATTTGATCGATATAGGGAGTTGGGTAATTGTCCTTTGGACAGGCTCGATTAATGTCCCTATAATCGATGCATATTCTTATTGTTCCCTGCTTTTTGTTAACCGGAACAATATTCGATACACAATCCGTTAACGGGATCGGATAAATGAAACCTGCTTTCAATAATTTTTCAACTTCTGCTTTAATTGCAGCAGCTTTTCGTGGGTGAATCTCACGCAAACGTTGCCGGACGGGTTTAGCGTCCGGGTAAGTCTTGATCTCATGAACAATAGTCGTGGGATCAATTGCTGGCATTTCCTCATAGGACCAGGCAAACACGTCACGGAATTATTGAAATAGGGCCTTATATAGTTGAATTTCGTCATCTGTACACGAGGCAACTATATGAATGTTCTCAACAATTCCGGGCTTTACCGAAATGTCAATAGGAATAGTTCGAGAGATGTTTCCCAAATTTAACTCTGAATCGGGATGTTTCATTGGATTCTGAGGTTCCTTGACATATTCAGTCGTAAAAATTGATGAGAAATCATTTTCAAAACGATCATTCTCGGGTAAAAACGAAGATCTGTGATGGAGATCTTCCCATGGTAAATCATCTACACATAGGATTTCGCGAATTTGCTCGTCAGAGTGAACAAGTTCAGAAAACGTGATTAAATCCGAGTTTGATGTGAAAAGTGATTCCTCACGGACCACATTCATGAAGTCAATTTCGGTTGAAGATGGGTCGGCAAACAACTGCACGGCTTCATAGGCAATTTCATATGGACTCAAAGGCATGGCATTACCAAATGAGTCTATCTCAGATTCAGAAGGAATGATCCAAGGATCATCATAAACAATGGTGTCTGATGTAATCATATGAATGGTTGCAAATGAAGATGATCAGGGAAAATTTTAAGAACCTCCCCTAAATTGATAAATATAATAAATGGGCGAATCTCCATGGTATATAGGAAAAATGGAAGGCGATTTTATCAATAATATAATATGTATATATAATTTTTTGGCGAATCTCTCACCAGGCATGGCGAATATTTTACTCAATTATAAAATCTTGTAAGATCTTGGTGAGTCTTTCACTAAATAATAAAACTTTGTAAAGTCCTAGTGAATCTTAGCATAGGCTACATGTTGGTTTAATTCCCCCATTTAAATAGGCTACATTCCAGGTGAATACCATGGGTCAATACCATGTGCCATTTTGGTGAATACCATGTGCCATTTTTATTTTTATTAATTCTAATATTAGGGTTAATAATGGTTTTTTGCATGGTATTAATAAAAATCTAGTCCATGGTATTTGTCCCATAGTATTTTGGCCATAGGTTTCACCTAAATATAACCCATTTTTTGAGTGTTCGTAAATATAAGGTGACTTATGGAGTAAATATAAAAAAATGTTTTATTTGTTTACCATACCTCTCGTTTATTTATATTTTTATTAATTTACCATATCTCTTTTACAAATATGGTATTTGGCCCATAGGATTCACTTAAATAAAACCTCTTTCTTGAGCCTTCATAAATAGAACGAGGGTTATGGACTAAATATAAAAAGAGGTTTTATTTATTTACGATACGTCTAGTTTATTTATATTTTTATTTATTTACCATACCTTTTGAGTAAGTATAAAAAGACATTTTATTTATTTACCATACCTCCACTTTACTTATATTTTTATTTGTTTACACCCTTACATGTATATAAGGTGACTTATGGAGTAAATATAAAAAAATGTTTTATTTATTTACCATACCTCTCATTTATTTATATTTTTATTAATTTACCATACCTCTTTTATAAATATGGTATTTGGCCCATAGGATTCACTTAAATAGAACCTATTCTTGACAATGGGCGAATGGATTCACTTAAATAAAACCTATTCTTGAAAATGGGCGAATGGATTCACTTAAATAAAACCTATTCTTGAAAATGGGCGAACGGAAGGTTGTAAGTCCTAATTTCAAGGGCTAAATTTACCTTTTTTACCCTCTCCCTTAAAATAAGTTGGGCTATTTGAGGTGATTTGTAAAAATGTACTATGATACAAAATATTCGCCCACTAAAAATTTAAAACCCCTTAATTTCGCCAAAGGGCGAACATTCGCCCCTAAAATTATCCTTGAAGATGATACGTTGATCGGAGGAAAAGGAAAAGTTCCCAGTAAACCGGCATCTTTAACTAATCCTACACCAACATCCTTGTACGGAATAGTCGTTTTACCGACATGCTGAATACTCTCCGAAGAGGCTGGGTCGGATGAAAAGTAAGCCAGCTGGTCTATTGTTACGATCTTTCCATTATGTGGAAACTTTATTACTCGAAAGACCGATGAAACGATCATTATCATAGCGTAAGACCAACTTCGACCCAAGAGAAGGTTGTAATCTAGAGGGGCATCAACCACCTCCACATCTAGACTAACGGTTTTTCCTTCAACCCCTATAGGCAAATCCTGTAGAATTCCAAAAGGATGTATCCCACGGCCATCAAAGGTCCTTAGAATCGTCGGGGATTGATTTAGCGAAGGAGAACCAAGCGATCTCCAACACTGTATCGACATAATACACGTTGAGGCTCCCTCATCAATTACAGTCTGATGAATAGGCCTGTTTTTTACTATCACTGGGATCTGGAAAGCCATTTGATGAGGAAAACGTGGTGTACTATTTTCTAGATCGAAAATTATTAGGTTCGAGTCCTGAACATCAACAGCTCCTATAGCCGACAAAAGTAATTTACGTTGTGCTGGACATGATTGCAGCACTTCCAAAGCCGACATTGTTGAGGGTGAAACAGCTAAATCCTCATCAATGTTATAATTCTGAGCCGCTCTCGCATGTGGATTGAAAGCGGACTTTCGAAGTATACCCTTGGCGGGCGGTTTGATTAACAAGTCTAGATTAGGTTTCTCGATCTGTAGTGGATTGGAACCGGGATTCTTTACCATCAACAGGACTTTTACTACCATAATCTTGCGATTGAGTCGCAATCCTAACATGGGACATCATCAGTATGGGTTCTTCATTGGCACTCGAGGATGAACCTATCATCTTACTATCTTGAGCTGGAAAAGGATCCTTCAAAACAGCAGGAGTTTGGGAACCTTTGACAATCTTCACAACCTCTGCACGATGAGGGCAGTCTCTTGTAAAATGTTCATTGTCACAAATGAGACAAGGATAACGAGGTTTGTGCTTTTCCCACCGGATATTGATTTGGCTGTAGATGACTCTACAACGTGAATATCGGCGGAAATTTCTGCAGAAGAATCTCCTGTTGGGGAATCAGGCAAGGTTATGATAGGAAAAGAATTCTTGGAAGATTTCTTCTTACTTTTAGTGTTTACCATGCTAATCATACCATTGGCGACATGAGATCCTGAAGGAGCTACAGCGATTTGATTTTGCTTCGGAAGATCGGGGATTTTCTCGTGTAACGTACCTGACTGAGTATAGACCAAGTCAAGGTACTGTGCTTGAGCAATCACTTGCTCCTCAGTAACAACTTCGGCTTTAGCTACATCTTCAGTGATCTTTGGCAACAAAGATTTTACAAACCACTCATCCAAGATCTGATTCGGAATAAACACCTTCACTAAACGTCGTCGACGTCTCCACTCATGAATATGATCTGAAATATAATTAGACGTCGATTGTTTTAATGAAGTTAACAATTCAGTGCCATTGTCATATTGGACTGGCAACTGAAAATGAGTTAAAAACGAGGTAGCTAACTGACTAAAATTATGAAAAGTGCCTCGCGGTAACTCAATGTACCACTTGGCCACGAGACCAATTAGAGTGCGCTGGAAAAGTCTAAGATGGATTGAATCATCTGAAATGGAGTTAGACGCACACCAGAGGTGGTAAGTCATCACATGGTTCGATGGGTCCTCTCCTGATTTACCTTCGAACTTAGGAATGTCACTGGGAAACTTATTCGGCATTGGCGGCCAAAACGGAAGATAATTAATGGGATCGTTCGTTAGGCGCGACAAGTCAGGTAAGTCCAAAGTTGCGATAAACAGTAACTGTCGATTAGGATCCCTAAAACTCTGGGTCATGAGACCAGCCCCAGGAGGAGGATATCCAGGATAACTAGGAATAGGAATTGTGTTTGGGATATTGTATCCTCCCGGAAAACTAGGATTAACTGGACCGTACTGGGGTTGTTGAGGTTGTTGATAAGTGTACCCAGGATACGGTTGATACTGATAGACTGGCTGCTATACAGCAGGACCGAATTGGTACTGTCCCTGGTACGGTTGATAAGTAAATTGTGGTTGACTTGTGACAACCGTACTTAAACTAGGTTGTCCTACAGGCATCTGAACCGAAGTTTGAATCGTAGATCCAGACGGTGATAAATATGTCTAAGGAGTAGATACAGGAACAGTAGAAACCGGAACTGTCGATACTCCAGAAGTAGGTGGGGTAGATTGAACAGATGTTGTGGCAGTTGTAGCAGTCGTTTGGGGCGGAGTACGAGGCGTACTAGGCCCAGGCTGAGAAACTACCAAAGGTACAAAAGTTTGAATGTTAGACTGGACTGGTTGCTGGGGTGTACCAGAAACTAAGGGTTGTCCAGTTTGAGATGACAACTGTACACTTGGCTGCAACACCTGTTGAGTTTGCGATGGATCCCACACTATATTCATTCCGGGGTATTGACCCATAACAGTTGAGAATACTGAGGACCATAACCAGGTTGAGGGTAGGATTGATAATTGAAAGGTACATTTCTCGTTCCTTGAACATACGTTTGACCGGAGGGTGGTTGGAAACCTTGGTTCGAGTACTAACCTTGGGGTTGATACCCTTGAGGCACATACTGATACTGGGGTTGACCTTGAGGTATAAATTGATACTAGGGTTGACCTTGGGGTACATATTGAGTCTGGGGTTGACCTTGAGGAACGTATTGTCCTGTAGGTATGTACTGTCCTTGAGGTTTCCCCCCAGATGCAAATTGTGTACCTTGAGGTTGCCCCCCAGGCGAGAATTGAGGCTGCCCCCCAGGCGAGAATTGAGGCTGCCCCCCAAGCGGTAACTGGCCACCTTGAGGTTGAGGATTGGGAATAGAACCTGACATCATAAGAATGTCTTCTACACTCAACGGCTTAGTACCATTGCTTCCAGTTAATAACCCTTGCTCAATGGGTTGAGGATATGCTCCTAAAAAAGTACCAGAAAGAGACTGATACCCAGAGGGAACAGAAGGGTTGCCGTACAAAAAGGATTCGGGCGATTGAGTAAACATGGACGACTGTCCTGACATATTTACGGGAGTATAATAACCTCTAGGTGTTGGGTGATAAGGAGTGCAAGGTGGTGAAAAACTTAACCTTGAGTTTTCTAAAAAATTAGTCAAAGAAAGATACCAAGAACTGCTCCTAGGTGGACTGTAAAAAATTGATTCACGCTCCCTTAGCTCAATAACAGGTTGATTTTCAGGGATAGGGATGCCTACTTCTTCTTCCGGAGTAGCAATTTCTTCAATAGAAATAAGTCCAGAAGGAAGATCTTGGGTGATTATTCTTTCTACCCTAGGTGAACCAGGACCACTAGAAGTTGGAGAAACAAACCCCGATGTCGGAGTAGCAGCAAATTCACTTTCAGGCTCGGATATTTTAGGTTCCTCACCTATATCACTAGTAGATGAAAAACTACTAGTAACTTCGGAAACAGACACTGACTATGGATTATAATTCGCCACTAACGGTTGAAAATCAGGATGTACTATCAAAGAAGATTCTCCTTCTTCAGGTGACCCAACTCTACTGTCTCTAGGAGTTACGAGGACTTTCAAGCCTTCAAGCTGGCTCGGTACTTCCTCAGGAGATTGGCCCCGAAGTCTACGGGACTTCCTCAGTAACTCAGCCACGTTTACAAACTTAGGAGATTGGCCCCGAAGTCTACGGGACTGCCTTGGTAATTCAGCCACAGTTAAAAACTTTTAACTACTTCACACGCAAACAAAGTAAAATCTCAATGAAAAGCACCTAAAGTCTCTAAAGAACCAAACAAATTTGAATCACACGCCTAAAGAATCTAGGAGATCAAACACACACAAACAGTAACTTTCCGTACTGAAAACACTAGTTGGTGATGAAATCCAACGTCGCAGAGTTAAATACAGAAATGGCAGTTGGAACAGTTACCCCGGCAACTTGCTTAATTAATAGACTGGCACAAGTTCCTCCACTTAACTGTCTCGAGTGAAGAGAACCCCCCAGAAAATCCAAGTGAGTCTAGTCGACGTCTTCTCCAGGTACAGTGGGATCTTCCCACCACTGTCACCTCAGGAAGAGTCCTAAAGAATATGGCCACTAAGGTTACCAACTGAAACAAATATACCTGGGGGAACAGTCTACGATCTGATACGCACGCAATGGCAGAGTAGCAAGCTCAATCCCCTTGAAGGCTCCTTGACATAATCCAAGGTTTACCAACAAGTTACCCCAGGCTCCTCGACAATGGTTAATACGAGGTTTACCGTTTTTAATACGTGAATATCTGTCATCGTTCCCAATGAGGAAGGATTGATTCCCACACTGGTTCGGAAACGATCTCGTGCTTCTCCTTTAAGAGGAGCTTTCCCAGAGCATAAATGCAACAATTGGATTTCTTCCCTACCACAAGATACAGCTACTTGTTTGTTCTTACTGCTTGGAGAGTTAATTACTCTCCTACTACAAGACACTAGCCTAAGCTAAGTTGGTGTATCAGAGCCCTAGAAATAAAAATGTTACTAGATGAATTTTACTTTAAGCGTTATTTTTTATTGGTTTTTATTTAAGTCAAAAGGTGTGGAGATGAAACTCGTGGTATGAAGACTAGACTCAAAATCACTAAAAATGCACCTAAGATGATCTAAACAATCTTTTTCTCTTCGATGAACTTCTAAACTAAGAAATAGTTTGAGAATACAAATACTTTGTAAACACAAATCTTTCCTAATCAAACAAATTAAAAGAAGAGTTTTTTGTCCTTTCTAATGCACTCAAAACGAGACAACTAGTTATTTCACGAAAATTTCCCTTTTTCGTTTCAAAGCACTCAATCACTACAAAAACAAACTTTTTCCAAAAGAGATTTTTTATATTTTTTATAAAACACTCAAAACTAATGAAAATGACTAACTTTGAGATCTATAAATTATAAAAACCTATTTGAAGTCAAAGCCTACTAAATGTCTTTTTTAAGGATGTTTTACTTAGCTAGATGTAAGCTAAGGACTAATTTATGCAGAATCACAAATCAGTCAAGAACAACCAATTTTGTTTTCTTTTTGAAAATGAAAATCCAAACTTTTAAATACAAGCTTTTCGAAGTTTTGTAAAGAGAAAACTCAAAGCGGATTCCTCAACAAGGGGAGATTTCATAAATCGTCAGACTCATAAGAAAGTCGATAGACACTAAGGTGATCTGAAGTCCCTACAGCTTCTAAGCTCAGAGCCACTACACAACCAAAATGAAAAACAAACCCAACAAGCAAAACTCCTAGGAATTTCACCTAAAACCCTAACACTAATGAAATCAATCTAAGGAAAGCTTCTGACAAGTTATATGCAGGTCTGGGCAGTGGATAACAATTTCTAAACAAAAACTGAGCTGACTAACAGAGGAAATCTTAGGTTTTTCAAAATTTTGACAGTCTCCGCAGGCCCATAGTTGACACAGGTGCGGTCCCGCTCTGTGATAAAAGCCAAGTTGCGGGTAGGTATGCACTGTGTCAAACGGCTAGGGTGCGGTCCTCTCCCAAAGCTATGAAAAACGAAAAATAACCCTGGATCTACAAACTCTACCCAATTTTACACACAACAAGCCAAAAACAGAAACAAAAACATAGTTTCTCAGGTCAAAGTAGAAACAAGGAAAACAATCAATTCCCCAATGGAGTCGCCATTTTGTCACACGGAATAAGTCGATCTTGCGGACAAGATAGACCTTCCTAGAATCTAAAGAAGACCTAATGACAAGCAAACCAACCAGACACTATCTTTCTCTAAATATGCTTTTATAAACAATGGCAAACAAGTGTTTTTAGGGCCTACCTTAGGTCCAACGCAAGTTTGTGGATGCCCTCGCTCCTTTGATCCAAATGAGCTCCTTTGTCGCGAATCTACAAACACAAACAAGGCAAACAAATTAAATAGCACCTGAAAATCCAATATCATAAAACATATTTAACATGAAAGTCAAGGAGTCCATGAAACAAATAACATGAGATACTTGTTGAGACAAATGAGTTTGATTGTATTAATTCAAAAGAAGAAGAACTTTACAACCTTTGCCTTGACGTTGTACAAGCTCCTCCTAGGGTCCAGCAAGAAGTCTCCTCTACTTTGACAAGTTTCACTCACTCCCCAATGAAGCCAAAAAGGTATGTGATCTCTCCTCTTAAGCTCAACTAGGAAGTCTTGATTTCACCAGCATTTACCCTCAAAAATGTTCAGCTTCTAACCTCCTCAGCAACCAGCCCAATGCCTGTATTTATAGTGCACTGGAGGGAGGTTACTAAGTCCTCCTTCAAAGGGATAAAGCCCTCCTTCAAAGGGATAGCTCCTCTCATCAAGGGATTAGCTCCTTCTCTTTTGGGATGCATGAACCACCTCAGAGCCAACAATCCACGTCAAAATTCCTTCTAGAAACCTCTAGAATTAACCCAAAGTGAGTTTTTTAAGATAAAACTTGCGCCTTTTGACTTTCACAGGGGTCCGCACCTACACCGTTAGGGACAGAGTGGGCAGGTCTGCAGTTTTTGTACACAGAAGGTGCGGGACCGCAGGTGACAGTGAGAGAAAGTGCGGAACCAGAGTTACATTGATTTTTAATGTCTTTCTCTCATTTCCAAAGCTTGACTTGAAGAGCTGAGGTCTGAGACTTGCTTAGGAGGACAGTACAAGTGATGGTAGACCCATACTGACTGTAAATAATCATGGTGACGATATTTTTGTGTAACGGGGCCCAACCAATGCCTCTTGAATTTCCCTAGAAATTTTACAAACTTACTGTCATAAAGGAGAACAAGGTCTCCTACCTGGAACTTCTTTTGCTTAATATGTTTTTCATGCTAGGACTTTTCTCTTGCTTTATGTACCTGCTAATGGAATCCTTCTATAAATCTATCTTCATCCAGAGCAAGAAACTGCGACATTGTTTCCTCCATTATATCAGGGCCTTCCATATCTGTAAAAGTTGCAATCCTCAAGATAGGCACAATGTGCACCATGGGCATCACAGTTTCTTTCCCATAAACTAACCTGAAGGGTGTTAACCTGTCAAACTTTTACATGTGGTCCCTAAGCCCATAGAGTTTTTGGAATTCTAAGGTTCCAACCATATCTATTCAAATTGCATACCTTAGTAAGTGCATTCTCCAAAATCTTATTAAATTCTTCTGGTGTTCCATTGGCCTGAGGATGATAAGGAGTAATTTTCTGATGATAAACTTGGAACTCCTCAGTCAATGCTTCAATAGTTTTATTTAGGAAGTCTGAACCTTGGTCACTCATCAAAATCTTTGGACATCCAAATCTAGACAATATGTACTCAAAAATAAACTATGCAGCAGTATCTGTGTTGCAGTTCCTTACTAGTTGTGCTTCGGCCCATCTTGTCAAGTAATCAGTCGTTGTAATTATGTACCTTACACTAGTCCTCTTTCCATGTGGGTTGATGGTTCGAACAAAATCAATGGCCCACTTATCAAAGGCCTTCAACGTAACTTATGGTACCAAAGGAATCTCATCTCTTCTGGAAGGCTTCCCTGTTCTTTGACACACATCACATGTTCGTCAATACTCCTTCGCATCTTTATGTAGTGTAGGCCACCACAATCCTGTTCTCAAAATCTTCTGTCCGATATCTTTTCCTACATAGTGTCCACTACTTGGGACCCCATGAGCCTCTGCTAGAATCACCTGTCTTTCATGTTCATGAAGATATCTGCGCATTATCTCATCTAGTCCCATATTATATAATTGTCCTACTATTAATGAAAATTCAACTGCCTTAACCACTAATTCTTTCTTTTGTTGCGTAGTATACTCTGAAGGAGCCATTCCTGTGGTAAAAAACTGAATGATATCTACGAAACAGTCATTTACCATTCTGATTGCAAATAACTGCGCATCAGGGAGATTATCCTCTATGTTGACTGGTTCTTCCCCTATTTCTAGTCTTCATAGATGGTTAGGTCCTGCATTCAATCTCCCTAGTTTAACAATGATCTCAAAGTCATATTCTTGGAATAATAGTAACCATTTGCAAATATTTACTCCTAAGATAGGCTTATTAACCAAATACTTCAGTGCAAAAATGATCTGTAAACATTTTAAAGTGTGACCCCAACAAATAGTGTCTAAACTTCTGCAAAGCATACACCACACCTAGTCCTTCCCTTTTTGTAGTGGTGTGGTTCTTTTGTGCTTTAGATAACTTTCTACTTGCAAAAGCTATAGGATGATCAATCTCTCCTACATTAGGCTATGTCAGTACCACTCCCAAAGCTATACAAGAGGCATCCACAAGGACATAGAATTCCTTATTCCAATTAGGGAACATTAGTATAGGTGCAGCTAACATTTTTTCTTTCAATATGTTGAGGATAATCTGACTAATTCTTCATTCCACTAAATATTTACATCCTTCTTCAACAATTTCTCCATAGGCACAGTGATTTGAGCATACCCCTTGATGAACTTCAAGTAATACCCAGTATGTCCCAACGTAGTGCAAAGCTATCTTACTCTCATAGGTGGTGGCAAGTTCACAATGATAACAATCTTAGCAGGGTCCACCATTAGTCCTTGCTTATAGACAATATGTCCCAACAATATGCCAAAAGGTACACAAAATATGCACTTCTTTAGGTTCAAAGAGATATAATATTGTCTACATGTGTTGAGCATAAGTCTTAAACTTCCAACATGTTTGCTCAACAATCCAAATATTGTCCAATCATCAAAATATACCTCTAAAAACTTATGGATGTATTCCTTAAAAGATGTGACCACCACCCTAGAAAATATAGCAGGGGCACTTTTTAATCGAAAAGGCATTACTGTTTATTGATATGAACACCATTCTGTAGCAAATGTGGTCTTATGTCGATCTTAAGGTACAATCCTAATCTGATAACCTGAGAATCCATCTATAAATGAGTAAGCTTCCTAACTTCCTACATTGTCTAGCACTTCATCTGTGAAAGGGGTAGTGTTACAGATCCATTTGGGCACATCAATCCCATCATTCATATCAGTATTATTGGGGCTCATCAAAACCTAATTCAATTGCTACATGCCCTAGACAAGTCAACACTTTGAATGCCTCCTTCCCTGAGAGTTTCTTGGCCTGAAGCCCTCCAGAAATTCCTACTTGATGGACCAAGGAAACCTTGGTCAGGGTAAGTGTGCTTCAGTGCAGGTAGGCCCATGTCAGGGTACTTTCCAAAGCACTTAGGCCCACTTTGACCTACGCTGGGCGAGATTGAGCGAAATCATCATAGGGTTCTGGGAATATTCTTATCTTCTGGAGCCATCTAGAATATTCCCACACTTATCATCTCCTATGAGCTCGAAATTGGATAGGGAATGAGTTAAGTAACCTCCTATCCTCTCATCCCTTCCTCTATGGAAACTAACTCTAAGTTTGGAAGGCCATTCAATACCCTCATTTATGACCAAACCTCCATCATTTTCCTATAAATTGAGCACTCATCTAAGTGATCAGGGACTAGACTTTGAGAATTTGTAAGGAGATACTGTTGGTGTGAGGTTTGAGATTGTAAGAAAGTATTGTTATGATGCCGGAGTGTTGTTCTTTTGATGTGATGTTGGTTGGAACCCAAGCTGGAAGACTGACAATGGACCGGACTTCATGGTTGTAATTCTTCCTTCTACTTAATAAAGTTGTTTATACCATTTCCCATATTCTTGTCTTTATGTATGATGATTATATGTGTAAATGCTTTCGATTCCATTTTCTTATAGTAGATAGATCTCTTGCTTTGATTGGTTTTTTACCTTTGTTTATGATTGCAGGTCCTTGTCGAGCGGATTAAGTTCGAGAAGGAGCGGTGGGAGCCAAACAAAGGAGACAAAGGGAAAGCAAAAGATAACAAGTAGATCCCTTATCTTATTTATCTTCTATAGAAAAAGTTAAAGCACTTTAAATCGTTGTTCTAGGTGTAGCTACCCACCTAGGGAAATTGTGTTTATCTGTAGATGAAAAATTCCACATAACAAATTGGTGACTCCGTTGGGGAACGATCATCGTTCCGGGTAGTTTACCTTCATCCTAGTACACCCTAGTAGACTTTTCTTGCTTCCATTGATCTTTTTTTAGCCTTTTTGAAGATTTTTTTGGTGAAAATTATGCTTGCAAGCCCCTAGGATGGCCTCTCTGGCACCAGCGCAGGTCTGGTCAAGAGACAAAGCGCTGCAGAGTACCCCTAGCTTGAGGATGGTGCTTTGAAGCGCACTATCTCCCATTCAAGGCTGCGTTGATCCTCCTTAGGTCAAAAATCCCTCTTTTGATTTGATTTTTCCCAAATTGCCTTATGTTTCTTCTTGCTGAATGACTAATGATGTTTGTCTCTCTGAAATCAATTTGTGTTTCCTTTGCTAGCCCTACTTTGGCCTTGATTGGTTAGTGTTTCTTAAATGATTTCTTTATCACTACCAATTCTTTGTCAAAGTTAGTTTATAGTCAAGTAATCTTTGTTCAAAAGAAAGTGTCGTAAAAGTCTTCATTCCTTTCGAAACGGAACTATCGTAAAGTCTTCTTTCTTGCAAAAAGATTAATTGATTGTATGTGTATTAGTTTCGTTTTTTTCATCTCAACGTTAAGGGAATTGAAAAGAAAAACTTGCATTATGCATTGAAAGAGTTTGTGTGTGCTCATAGGAATATTTTAGGGAATTGAATTAGATGTGTTCTTTGTTCTTTGATTACAAGAATCTGATTTCTCTATTCCTACTAGCTAAGGTTTTCATTGTTCAAATTGAATGAAAAGGATGCTTATCATATTAGTTGCATTCTAGGAATTGAAAAATACATCACTTGGTGAACCTTGAAAGGAAAATTTTTAATCATGATCAACTTGAAATTAACATCAATTAACCTAAGGAGAATTG
Source organism: Pinus tabuliformis (assembly GCA_031772625.1). Taxonomy (NCBI): domain Eukaryota; kingdom Viridiplantae; phylum Streptophyta; class Pinopsida; order Pinales; family Pinaceae; genus Pinus; species Pinus tabuliformis. The sequence continues at coordinate 1,294,437,756 of CM062805.1, forward strand.
TCACCTAATGCAAAACATTTAGAGGTTCTAGGCTAGAGACGTGTTCCTGTGTTGTAAAACATAGCAATTGTCGCTAACTTGTCTACGATACATTCTGAGTGTGATACCTCATTCCATGTACATGAGTATATCATAGCTCGTCCACATACCTTCGGGTATATAGGGCGGTGTTATAGTACATAAAGTATAAAGGAATGCTCTCACTGTGTGGTTTTGCATTAGACAACGCTAATACAGCTTGTGCCTCCACGTACTTTTGGGTATATATGGGAGGATAACACTAGGTTGCTATCCATCCTTAGGTAACCAAGTCAGTCACCTTGTACACTATGATACACCGAACACAACATTCAGCGAGATTGCTTGCACGTATGTCAAGTCCTTGGTTTGTTGAGGTAGTATATTGCAGTTCACAGTTGCTTGGTAATCCTTTTGCCTAGACTATCCCTTTTTTGTTTTGTCGTGTTGTTTTGATTAAAATTAAATTAATTGATTGTGGATAACATCCTCCATGTCACTCCTTAGTTGATCTTAGGTTGAAACATATGGCAACAACTCCAGAGTCCACCAATCAAGGAATCCCTTTTGATGGGAATCCTATTCCTTTTCCTCCTTTCGGAAATATTGGTGCTCCTTATATGGCTACATTGTCCCTTCTGGGATATACCATTGGCTTGCCAGTATGGTTGTTTTCAACCTCCTTGGTTCAAAATGTCATGAATTATCCACAATCAAGTACTCCTCCAACTGGACAAAATCAACCTCCATTTGATCCTAAAGTTGACCTTTTGCCTTCTTCCTTGGTTTTTTCTCCCTCCCCTTCTTCCTCTTCCCATGGTGGAAGTATTGACACTAGTAACCAGGTGGCTAAGAAGAAGAAGAAGAAAATTCAACAGGGGGGCAACCAAGCAACCATTGCTTTGAATGCAACTTTTGATGAGAAACCGTCCAATAAGCCTCACAAAGTTCGATATCCATGCAAAATTTGTATGGGAGACCATCTTCTTCGAAATTGTCCTGATATTCCTCAGATCTTAGAAGAATGGTCTTCTCGTTCACATCATCCTGTGTCATCAACTTCTGGAGATCATGCTGGTGACACACCATCAACTAGTGATAGTAAAGTTCATGGAAAGAAGGGTAAAGTTAAGTTTCCATGTAGGTTATGTGAAGGGAATCACCCCATTCACCTTTGTCCCTATCTGGATGAAGCCCAAAAAGTGTTGGATAACCATCCTGCTTCTTCGCAGCGACTTCCATATGGTTACAGGAGACTCTCCCTTAATCCTTCACTAGTTGATAAAGTGACTGACCCAAATCAACCGTTGGTCAAACCCATTCTCTCTGAATTTGAATCCCATAAGTCTATACCTGACCAATCACAGGTCGAGGAAATAGTTGACCCGATTTCACCTTCAATTAATCGTATCTTTCCCGTAAAGAGTGTGTATGATACCACTCAGGTTCTTTTCGTTTCTCCAGATTCCAATGAGCTTGGAAGCAACCCTCCTGTTCCATCAAGACAGGAGGAAAATACTCCCATTCTTGTAACTCAAGGGGATAATTCTCATGTTCTTACTATACCCCCTCCAAGTAGTCTAGTCACTTCCTTTGATTGGAATTAACTAGCAAGATGTCGTCTTCCTTCTTATGTGCCTTTCTAGATCATAGTACATGTTTATAATGTGATTGTACCTGGCATTATTATAGGTGAAGGTGCATCTGTGAGTATCCTTTCCTCCACTGCTTGGCAAGCGCTCGGTTCGCCACCACTTGTGCCTTTTACCTAGAATTTGTTGGCTTTTAACAGAGGAACTAGTCAACCATTAGGGATCCTTCCTCAGTTACCTATTACTTTGGGAGGAAAAATTGTTTATCTCAATGTGATGGTAGTCCTGGGCCCTTTAGATTACAATTTACTTCTTGGGCACGACTATTTTTATGGCATGGGAGCTATTGTTTCTACACTCTTTCAAGTGATGTGTTTCCTGCATGAAGGTAGAATTGTCACCATTGACCAACTTTCATTTCTCGGTCCAAATATGGCTTCCAGTTAACCATCTTCACTGAATGGTCCTTTCGTCCCAATGGTATCTTCCCTGCCACAGGTCAATTATGTGGCAACCCGTTCCATGCCTACATCAACTGATGATCAATTCTGTGATGTTGTACATTATGTACTGGGGGCATTGGAACAAGATCTCGGATTCTTTTTTATAGATCCCTTCCAGAGCATTGTTCTTCCATCTGATGAGAACCTCTTGGAAGTCATGACATATTATGGGTCGTGATCAAGGAATATGAGGATAGTTCTTTGTCTTGTGTCAACCTCGTTAAAAAATGAAATAAGGAATATGAGCATAGTTCGTTGTCTTGTGTCAAGCTCGTTAAAAAATGAAACAAGGAATCTGAGCATAGTTCCTTGTCTTGTGTCAAGCTCGTTAAAAAATGAAACAAGGAATATGAGGATAGTTCCTGGTCTTATGTCAACCTCGTTAAAAAATGAAACAAAGGGTATGAGCATAGTTCCTTGTCTTGTGTCAAGCTCGTTAAAAAATGAAACAAGGAATATGAGGATAGTTCTTTTACTGTGTCAACCTCATTAAAAAATGAAACAGGTCCCAGAGCATAGTTCCTTGTCTTGTGTCAAGCTCGTTAAAAAATGAAACAAGGAATCTAAGCAGAGTTCCTTGTCTTGTGTCAAGCTCATTAAAAAATGAAACAAGGTCCCCTGGAGCAAAGTTCCAATTCAAGTCTTTGATTAGATATCATAAAATCCCAGTCAAGTCTTTCACTTGATCTCGTAAATGAACCTTCATTCCATCCACCTGATAGCCACAAGTAGTCTACTTAGGTGAATGTAATGAAGCTTGGGGGGCATGCACCTAGAATCGAGTCATCATGCTAGGGGCATGTAAACTGAATCCAAGCATAGTTTTTCGTTTCAAGCTTGTGTAAACATGAAACTGAATTCAAGCATAGTTCACTTTGGTTTAACCTTGTGTAAAAATGAACCCATCTCCATTTTAACCCTTCTGATTTCCATTCTATCAGCATCTTCCATCAAATGAGCCTTGGTTTTTCTCCTTCCATCGTCACTATTTGCTTGGCCGGTATATGCTTTCACTTGGTTGGTTTACCCTTTTGAGGAACAGTTGCAATGAGTGGTCTTATTAGCCAGCCTCTTCACATAAATCAACATGTTTTGAGAAGTTCCAACATCACTGGAACCAGTTGCTATCCTAGACACCACTCGTTCCTCAAAGTGGAGTCCTCTTTAAGCTCTTTTCAGAGTCTCAAAATATGAAAAGATTGTTGATTGCTTGTCCTTTTCATCTCATTATCGGATTGGAAATGACATCTACTCAGTATGAGTTTAACCCTTTTTCAGATTGAGATATATTATTTATGAAAAAGGAATATGTTTATTGAACATGGTCAATAGGTTCTCTCTTGTATTGTTTTACGCTTCTTCAGTCTTGAGAGATAAATATACGAAAAAGAACTTGTGGAGTTTTCTTTTTGTCCCTCTTCAAACTCTCTAAACATGAAAAGGACCAAGTTAGCATTGTCGTTAAACTCGTTAAAACATCAAATAGCGACAAACTTGTCCATCATGACAAGACTGAGTTTCACCTTCGCTAGGTTCGTTAAAACATCACATATCGATGGATTCACCTGAAGGGTGGAATTATACAACAAGCATATGTTATCCTCCTCAAGCTTGATAAAAATAAAGAGGTATTGGTCAGCAATGACTGGGGAAAATGGGAAAGGGGTAAACCACTTTATGGGAATAGGTCGCTCTTGAACATGACACTTTACTTCATCACTATGTCTATTTGGGTTGGGTAATCTGCTTGATGGTCATCATACCTTGGTCTATCATACCATCCATTACTTTGGTTTTGGGTCGGTGCTGCCAATCCATTCAGTGTCGTCGACATGTTCAAGAGAAGTCACTCAGTTAAAATTCATCCTTTGCAATACTCGTAAACCTTCATTTTCTTGACTGCCATTCCTTAACCTTGTGTCGTCAGAACATTTCGTCTCTAAAAATCATTACACTCATTTCGTGTCGTTGATGTGGGATACATCAAGGCCCTCCTGTGACGAGTTTCTTTTTGTCGACATCAGCACATTATCCAAGAAGTTGACTTAGAAACACCCTTCCAGTACCTTGAGGCTTGCATACATCAATGGTAGGTTTCTCGCTTCTGGCATGGAGAAAAATTCTACAAATCCAACTTTGATACCATGTAGAAAATTTGAATGGTAGGTTAACCAATAATGCAATATAAATCAAAACAGAATACTATAACCTACTTCTACTATCAATTTGCGGAAGCTTAAAGATCGAGTTGAACAATATAACCAAAAGAAGAAGAATCAATTGCACAATACACATGAAAATACTTTGGGGAAAGCATCAGCTAAAAACCCCACTATTTGTATTATCATACAAGGTGGAAATACATAGGAATTATACAAAACCTTAACTCTCATAGCTAGCCAGCTCTCAATACAATCCTCACAGATGCTCACAGGAAATCTTGGCTTCTCTCTAGCCTTCCTCTCTGCCCTCCAAGCTCCTATTTCCTTGCGTTGTTCCTGTGGGATGATTCACCTTCAACCAAGTGGAAAACTCATTTACCTAGTCGATGATCTCCTGATCTCACACACTGTCAAAACTGCGCAATCGTCAAGGAATGATGCCTTGACTACATGCATGAGTTTTCTTTATAAGAAAAAACATGCAACTAATAGTACATTGTCCTTGACTTTAATCTCAACTGGGTATTTCTCAGAATAGACATGCATGAGTTTCTGATGAGGGAATCTTTAGTTAACTGGAGTAGCACTAGTTGGATGCATGCATGCATCAACTGACTGTTAACTCTCTATTAGTTCCTCAAATAGTTTGGAACTAATTTAACTGGACTTAATTCAGTAAACTGAGTTAACTAATTAAAACTCAAATATAACTCAATCTTATCTCATTAATTTAAGAGATAACTCTTGCATGACTTCAGAAAGACTTCTAACTTGAATTTATCCAATTAATTAATTCAAAATGAATTAATTAATTATTTCCAAGTAGTTGTTAAGACTAAATTCGATTTTAATTCACAATTTAATTCAAGGACAGATTAAATTGGAATATTCTTATTCCCATATTTCAACATTGTTGTTGGGAAAAGTATCTATTCAGAACGCCCCTATCCCACTCTAAGGTGTGATAGTGCCTTAGAAACAAACAAGGAAAACTAATTGAGTATTCTTCTTTATGAAATGTAAATGAGGAGGAGGGATGTAACTAACCTGTGTCTTTCGCTAGTTTGTTGATCCAATCACTCCTCTCTTCAATAGCTCCCAGCTCCCTGCTCCCTCACCGACCCAGCTTCACTGAATTCCTGCAAGATCACAAGAGAGAGAAACTACACGAAGATATAGATATACATTCATAAAAAGCTCAAGATCAGATTAAGATAAACATGCAAATATAACAAAACATCATTGATACACAGCATGTAGGAGAAACTCAAATAGTTTATTGATAGAATAAGAAAGTCCAAGAGGAGATACAACCAAGTGAGTTCCGATCCAGCATCTACCTCCCAGCAAAGGAATCCCTTCCTCTCCTCCAACAAAGCATAAATCACCCAATGTACTAATCTCAATCTCAAACCAACAACAATTCTTTGCAAAGTACAAAATTCCAGCCTCTGGATCTCTGGGATGAGGGATCCATATATAGATGTAAGCAGAGAGGATGAGTCAGCTTATGTTTTGACTTGTGGCTTCTCTCTGTCAGTTCTTGCTTCCACTTGGAGACTGAGAGCCTCTTACTCATCACTTGGTCGAATTCAGTGAGGCAAGTGTCATTGGAGAAGATTCTGGAAGCTTCCATGGTCTTTCCACCTCGTTGAATGACTCTACCACTTGTCATTTCCCGCTCAACGCACCTGGGTAGTGCATTCAAGTGCGTTGCAACGCACCTAGACAGTGTACTGGGGTGCTTTGCAACGCAGGCAGCTAGTGGAGCACTTGAATTGATCCTGAATTGACCGTTTCTGAGAGGTTTTTGGTGGAGAACTTCTGGGAGAAGCTGTCATTGGTTGACCTTGTTCCTTTAGGAGCTGTAACAACATCTTTAGGGACTTTGGATCCCTTGGATTATGGACATTTCATGCTCATAGCTGTAAGGCACAAAAATGTCTATATCAGTTGCCCCCTAAAGTATGAGGTCGTTTATCGGGTGAAATGCTTTATTAGGAGGATCCGAAGTTCATTCAATGCTGGGAGGAGACCTGTAATAAGATACAATACAATACATTATTTTTCATACTGTTTTCATGATCTAGCTGAGGCGGGCATTCCCATGCTCAGCTTTATAAATTCATTTTTATGTACATAGGACAAAAAATCGTCTGATGGTAGACTGATGATTCTGATGTAATCATCATCCTTTTGGTAGGATGATTATCTGTTCTGCAGTGTTGTACAAGTCAATGTCTTTATTTTTCCTGAATATATATCGCAGCTCGGATGGATGAAACTAGATTCGGGGTCTTCAATCTCGTCCGATATTCACTCTAAGTACAATTCGATCCATGTGAGAAATGTTTTGAAGTCGAACATGGAAAGACATCGCTTGATTACCAGTCAATGATGTAAACTGTTAACAAGCGCGAGAGGAATCACCGATAATGATAATGACCCTCAAGGTACTGCAGTACAATTTACGTGGTGTGAATAGAGGACTTGGCGTCGAACACCACGCAAAATCTTTCGGTCGAAGGTCATTGATGTATACCTGTCGCCGGAAGTGAGAAACTTGCCATTGAGGCATGCAAGCTTCAAAGTACTGAAGCGGGTGTTCCTAGACCGACTTCTTGGATAATGAGCTAATGTCGACAAGAAGCGATCCATCAAAGGAGGGCCTTGATGTATCCCACATCAGTGACACAGAACGGAGCAAATGATTTTGATGGAGGTGAAAACGATCTGATGATATATGGTTCAGGGTGGCGGTCATGAAAGAATGAAGTATAATGTATGGTAGTGGATGGGACACGGTTGACTTCTCTGGATGACTTCTCTTGAACATATCGGCGACACTTATGTGATGGATTGGTAGCATTTACCCCAAAGGTGGATGGTATGGCGAGACCATGGTGATGTGACCAGTGAATGAAACAACCCAACCCGACTCAGGCACGGAGTGGAAGTGTCATGTTCAAGAGCGACTTGCTACCAATAAAGGTTCTTTGAGTTTCTTCCCAATTTTTCCCCAGTCATTGCTGACCAGTACCTCTTTATTTTTGTCAAGCTTGAGGAGGATAACATATGCTTGTTCTATAATTTTCCCTTCGGGCAAACCCATCGCTATGTTATAACGAGCCTAGCGATAGTGAAACTCGTTCTCATCTAAAGACAAGTTTGTCGCTATTAATGTTTTTAACGAGTCCAATGACAAAGATAACTCGTTCCTTTTCATTTTTAGAGAGTCTGAAAAGGTACGTAAAGTTAACTCCGAGAGTCCTTTTTCGTCATCTAATCCCTTAAGTCCGAAAAAGTATAAAACAATACAGAAGGGATGAATTTTCGATAGTTTTAACGAGCCGAACAAAACAAGCGCTCGATCTTTTTGTGCAATAATCCCTCAGGTCCAAAAAGATTAAAATCTAGAGGAGGGATAGCTCTTCCGGTCGCTTTAACGAGCTGGAAGGCCAAAACTCGGCAAACTTTTCATATTTTACGAGTCAAATGAAAAGAGCTTAAAGAAGACTCGTCTTTTGAGGAACGAGTGATAAAATGGGCAGCAGCTGATTCCAGGTAAGGGTTGGAATTTTCCATGCACGGCAGTGTTACAAGGATGGCTAGTGAAATCACTCTTCGTAGCTGTTCCTCAAAATGGGTAAACAATCATATGGAGGTGAATGATCGGCCAATGGAAAAGTGGAGGTGACGGTGCAAACACGACCAAGGCTTTAATGGTTGATAATGTTACATTCACGGTGGTTATTTACCGGAGGATAGTTCATTTTTAACGAGCTTAAACGCGGATTGAAACACTTGCTCGATCTTATGTTTATTTTTTAACGAGCATGAACTATGTGCTAAAATTGCTCGATATCATGGTCTTGTTTTGATTTTTACCATAAATAGCTTTACTTTTCAAAGATAGTACTGTATCTTCAATTGCTTCATCAAATTAGTTAGAAATGGACGACATTTGCTTGAAAATGAGATTAAAACGCTAATATTTTACTTTGAACTACGTAAAAAGCAATAAAAAAGTGTTTTTACCTCTCATTTTACCATTTCATTTCAACTTGGTTTGTTGGAGCTTTGGAGGTGCCTCTTCCCCCTTGATTTTCATCAGCTGATTCCGGGAGATTCTGTGGACGATTCTCGGCGCCGTCTGGACCAGGTAGGAGCTAAACCTGAGCTCTTTCATTTCATGGTTTCTTTTCTGCATTTTGTGCTTCAGTCCCTGCTTTTCTGAGCCCCTGGGGTTTGATGGGAGCGTTCTGCCATCAACGCACCCTAAGCATGTCGAAACCTGCGCTGATTGTGGGTCACCATGAAGGTGACTTGACATTCAACACACCCATAACACCTGTGTAGGTGTGTTGGGTGCAGAAAGGAAAGATGCAGCACAGTTTTTTAATGAAATTTCTCCCTGTTTCTCATCAAAATTAGGATTTAATCTCCTCTCTTGTTTGTTTTTGCAGAGATATTGGAGCAAAATGACCCTTACATGGCGAGAACGAGAGCATGAAGAAGAGGACATGATTGCCCTACATGATCCTGTTACAGTGAACGCGCTGCGGAACTGTGGTTTGCTGAAGTTCTTCCGTATCTCTAGCATGAGACAGCAGATCAACCTATTGCAGTATTTGCTCGATGCTTGGGATCCTATCAACAAAGTTTTCCAGATTAGGGGCAAATCCATCCCCTTGACTGCAGTAGACATTTACTTCCTGACTGGCTTGTCGCGGCGGGGTGCCCCCATTTCTTTGTCAGGTTCGGCCCGAGGGAGTGACTCTGTGAGAGATTATGTCCGCCAGTATTGCAGGGAAGGATCTCAGCCGAGTAAAGACGGCAAGATCATCATCCGAGACGTCGCTGACAGGTCCCTCAGGTCTATCCTGTTCACTTTTGGTAGGATGGCCGGGAGTGCATCTCTTCATGTAGCCAACAGGTCCTATATGCAGCATGCCTTGGAGTGTCTCCAACCGAAAATATTCAACTGGTGTGATGCAGTACTTCTTGTGATGAAGAGTCAGTTGACCAAGATAAAGGACGGGAGGTTGAAGAACTTTGGGTTCGGTTCTATTTTGACCGCCTTTGCCTTGGAGAAGATACCACTGATGCAGCCGCAGTACATTGCACTCGACATACCTCCTCCTACTGAACCACGCATGCAGAGATGGGTTGACCACATGTCTAGGCATGCTGGTTAGTCTCAGATTTCGTTTTCCGATACCTTCTTCAGGTGGTTTGATCGGCAGGAGATGGCTTATGCTGAGTATCCATATGCTGGCATGGATTTCCGGGGAGATCCGGATTTAGTACTACCGGATGGCGAGCAATGGGGCGCTACTGGTAAAATCTTTGACCATATCATTGTTTACTGTTTTTATTTATAATGTCCTTGTGCTTTATTCTATCAAGACTTTTAATCAAACTCTTGCGTTCATGCAGATGTTGGTCCTGTTCGTCCAGTAGTCCGTTTGAGAGTGCCAGCCGCTGCCCCAGCAGGAGAGGCTACCGGGAGGGTCATCCTTCGTGACCTTGATGTGGCTGAGACTCTCACAGCCGTGCAAGAGCAGGTTGAGAGCCTTACTCTCGATATTCCCGATGTGAGGATCGATGAGCTACCTTTGCAGTTACAACGACATACTACTGTGTGCCTAGACGATGGACTCGTCCCTTACGCATGATTGCACAAGCTGTGACTTGTTATCACGAGCATCATTAGACTAGGGTGCCCCCTAGCATTTTGAGTTTTTGGGTCATGTGACCGATTTTGTCTTGGTTACAGAACATTATATGTAAACCATAAACAGCTATATATATATTTTGATTTTCGGGTTTTATTCTGATTGAGTTATATGATCCACATGTAAAACATTGATGATGTTTCTTTTTATAAATGTCGCAAATGTCTATCTAACACATAGTTTGCTAATGAGTCGGTTAATGTGTTTAAGTTTCTGGAAATATGTTGGTATTGAATAGAATCAAATTGTCTTTCCAAAATCTTAACTCTTAAGAACATGCGATAAATAGCTGGATTTCGGACGGAATATATACCATTGAGTTGTAGTATTACGAGTTGTGAGTCTAGCCTGATGATTAGTCGGCGTATACCATGGGTGATGGCATCAGAGAGAAGTTCTATCAACGCGCTATACTCAGCGATGTTATTCGTTGATTGACCGATACATACACCTCTGAAACTTACTAACTCGCCGCTTGGATCAAAAATGGCCCAGGCTGCGGAGGACAGGTTCCGTGAACTACGACTTGCTCCGTCGGCATATCCAACACATGTCTCCAAAAGGTTTGACATCTGCAATAAATGTAAAAAGGTGGGTTACTCAACCAAAACGAACACTTTATCGAAAACAAAATACAACAAAAGCATGATGGTTACTATTTAAGCATAGTAACGCTTGAGGTACAACCCATTACGGGGTTGCGCCAGTGGAATTCCGTCATAATCCATTAACTCGTAGGCTTCTTTTGCTAACACTCGTTTAACAATATAGGGGCCCATCCATAAAGAATTAAATTTACCTGCTCCCAATTTATCGGATTCTTGGTCATAAAGCAAGACCAAGTCACCTTCTGAGAAGACACGAGGTTTGACATTTTTGTCGAACTGCGCCTTGACTCGTTTCTTATGGGCTTCGTTAGCCAAAGCGGCATCACGACGGGTTTCATCCAATTGGATTAATTCCAAGAAACGGGCCTCTTCTTCTGAAGTTCCGGGGAGGAGATCGATTGCGAGTTTAAGAGACGAGATTTCACACTGGACTGGTAAGACTGCTTCCAGGCCATATACCAGTTGGAAGGGTGTGAACCCGGTTGCATTCCTTACCGATGTTCGGTAAGCCCACAAGGCTGAGTACAGGATTAGGTGCCACCTTATTTTGTGAACTCCGATCATCCTTTGCAACATACGCTTCAGGACTTTGTTGATCGCTTCAACTTGTCCGTTGGCTTGCAGATAATACGGAGTAGAGCTGTCGTGAGACAATCCTAGCTTGGCAGCTAATTCAAGCATGATGTGATTGCGAAAATGCGATCCATGATCTGTGACTATAGCCTATGGTACGCCGAATCTGGCGACTACATGATTGAAAAAGAAAAGAGCAGCTGTTTCACCGGTGTTATCTAATGTAGGCATCGCCTCGGCCCATTTGGTAAAATAGTCAACTGCGACTATGATATACCCATGCCCCCCGGTCGAGGTGGGGTTACATGTCATGAAATCGATGCCCCATTTGGCGAATGGCCCAACAGCAACTATTGGCTGTAGAGGTGCGGGTGGTCTTCTGGTTTTGCTATCAAAAATTTGACAAGCATGGCAACTCCTGACTGCAGTTATGCAATCCTTGAACATGGTTGGCCAGAAGTATCCTGCTCGTAAGATTTTTTGTGTTGTAACATAACCAGATTGATGCCCCCCACAAGCTCCTGAATGACACTCATTCAGAGCTTTTTCGGCCTCCTCATGGGTGAGGCACCTTCTCAGAACTGTATCGACACCACGATGGTAAAGTGTATCACCGACGATCATGTAGTCTTTTGCTTGGTATCGTATACGTTTCTGTTCAGAGTGAGAGGTGTGTTAGGCCTAAACTTTTGGTTTTGGAGATAAATTATTATATCTCCATACCACTCATTGCTTGTAGATATCAGAAACAAATTCTCGTCCACGATTGATTCTTCGGATGTTTCATCGTTGGACGATGATGGGAGATCGCATAATAATTGTGCAAAAACTAGAGCTTTCTTTGATTTGGATTTTACAAATTCCATATCAAACACTTGTAGGATTGCTATCCATTTTGAATATTTGCCCCCCAGCAACTGTCGCGACAATATATAAGTCATGGGGTTGCAATCAGACAGAATGGTAGTTTTCCGAAAGAGGACATAGTGTCGAAACCTTTGTATTGCTTGAACAGCTGCAAGCGCTAGTTTTTCAACATAAGAATATTTACTTTCTGTATCATTTAAGTTTTTACTTAAATAATATATAGGGTGTTCAATTCCATCGACTTCTTGAACTAAAACCATTGCGATGGTCGTATCTGCTGCAGCCAGATACAGGTTAAAATCTCTTTGATAATCGGGGGCGTACATTAATGATGCTTTCATTAAGGAATCTTTTAAAGCATCAAAGGAAGCTTGCGCAACCTGATCCCAAACGAAGGGTACCTCCTTTTTCAAAAGACGTGTATAACCTTTAGCAAGTTTGGCGTAATTTGGAATGAACCTCCTCAGAAAGTTTGCTTTCCCTTGGAGTTTCTGAATCTGAAGCAAATTTGAAGGTGGAGGCAAATTTATGATTGCCTGTACCTTGCACGGGTCGAGACGAATCCCATCCTTGGAGACTACAAAGCCAAGTAAACGACCAGAACTGACGCAAAATACACATTTGTGTGGATTGAGTCGTATCTTGTAGTGTCGGCAACGTAGAAATATCGCTCTTAAATGCTGCGGATGATCAGTCTGCTTTCGCGAATGAGCTAGAAGGTCGTCGAGGTATGGTTGAACGATGTTCTTGATGTCATGGAAGGCATAATTCGTTGCCCTCTGAAACGTCGCCCCTACGTTCTTTAAACCAAAGGGTAATTTTCGATATGCAAATGTGCCCCACGGACAAATGAATGCAGTCTTTGACTGGTACTGTGGGCGGATATTTATTTGATTATACCCGGAAAATCCATGAAAAGATTTTGCATCCGGCGCATTCATCAATTATCTGGTCGATGAAGGGTGTAGGGTAGTTGTCTTTCGGACAAGCTTGATTTACATCCCTATAATCGACACACACTCTAATTGTCCCTTGTTTCTTCATAACAGGGACAATATTCGATACCCAATCGATTAGAGGAACCGGGTAGATGAAATCAGCATGGAGAAGTTTTTCAACTTCTGCCTTAATGGCAGCGGCTTTCTTGGGGTGCACCTGCCTAAGCCGTTCTCGTACCGGTTTGACATCTGGATACATCTTAATTTCGTGTTCAATGATACTCGAGTCGATGCCTGGCATTTCACTATATGACCAAGCAAAGACATCTCTGAATTCGCGAAAAAGAGCGTTATATATTTCCATTTCTGAAGGAGAACAACATTTGTTAACATAAATATTCTCTACAACATCTGCTTTAGTCGAGATATTTATGGCTATAGTCTCTTCAATGTTGGATAAGTTTCGCTCGGAATCCACCGTATTTACAGTATTTGAAAGGAATTCAAAAACTGAAGGATGATAAAGGTCATCTTGAGTATCTTCTTCATAATCCGAAAGAAGGGAACGATGGTGGCAATCATTCCATGGTGCCCCTTCAATCAACATTGATTGTACAATTCCTTCATCGGTTCCATGCACTCGTGACCAAGGATCTGAAGGGGTACCATATTCTCTAGACCTATCTACCCAAACGCTTGACGAGCGTTGATTCGGGTTTGCCTCCCATGCTAGAAACATTGATTGCTATAATACTTCTATTGGGCTTGGGGGCAAAACCATTGCATGATCCATGTCAATATCGTTTTCTGAAATCTTTGTGGAAGATATCATATTGTAGGTTCCTATTGATGCTACTTCCGCCAGATTGACTGGAGGTGGAAGAGCGAAAGTTCCCATTAGTATAGGATCTTTTAGTAGGCCTACTCCGATATTCTGAAGCGAATGGGGGCTTCCATGGATCATGGGAATGCTTCATGTAATTTGAGAACCATTAGGGAGGAAGTTTTGTTGATCGACGATTGTAATCCCTCCTTGAAAGGGAAATGCAATCTTTCTAAAATAATTCAACACAACAGCTGCCATGGCATATATCCACGGTCTTCCTAGTAGGATGTTGTAATCAAGATTTCCATCGATGACTTCAACATCTATTTCTACTGTTTTTCCCCCTAGTTCAACCTTCAAGTTATTTAGGATACCATATGGGGTATATGACCTTCCGTCGAATGCTTTTAATGTCGTCGAAGATCGCGACAAGGTTGGAGATCCTAAAGTTTTCCAGCAACTCATCGACATAATACATGTAGATGCCCCCTCATCAATAATTGTTCGATGAACAGTTTTGTTGAGGGCTTTCACTTGAATAAGGAAAGCTAGTTGGGCTGGTAACTGAGGATCGTATCCTTTATGGTCGAAGGATACAAGATTGGAATCCTTAGGATCAACCCCACCAATGGCTGATAACAAAGCCTGCCTTTGGGATGGGCAATTTTGTAGCACCTCAAGAGTCGACATAGTGGATGGCGATTGGGCCAAATCTTCCACTATGTTATAATGTTGCGCTGCTCTAGCGCGAGGATTAAACGTCGACTTGTGTACTACTCCCTTTGGTGGTTTTATTGTTAATTCAGGAATGATGGGTGGTACAACTTCTGTCGAAGTTGTTGTCGAACTACTTGGTTGATCTTTATCCTTGTCGTTCGACAGCTGCGGATTCCCGTAATCTTTGTTCCTTGTTGAAATCAAAGCATCATTTTGCTGCTTCGAAATCGACAACATTAGCACTTGCGACGGGGAAGCATTTCCACTATCAACCAGATTTGTTCCTGGATTTGGAAACGGATCAGTTAACACAGCTGAGGTTTGCGAACTTTTAAAGAATCTTTTAAGCTCAGCTTTGTATGGACATTCTTTCATCCAGTGATTCTCATCACATATCTGACACCCAAAGGGGGGTTTCCTATTTCCAGGAGGGTCTGAAGAAGTTTTTTCAGGAGATGACTCACCCTGTTTCTTCTTCTTCCCTTTGCCTTGCTTCTTCTTGCTTCCTGGTTGTTTGGTTTCTTTGCCCTTATCTGTCGATACGGCATTTACTTCCGAAGCAAGAATTTCGTCTTTTGCATTTTGATCTGAAATCTTACGGGCTTTCTTGGACGTAGCCTTTGTCGATTTCGCGTTTGTCGTGCCAATCATGCCATCGCCGGCATGAGAGTCATTGTTTGATTTAGGAGGAGGAGGAATTGAGAATTCCGGTCTAGGGGCATCAGGTATTTTGTCATAGAGCGTGCCAGACTGAGTATAGACCAAGTCTAGATATTGTGCACGAGCGATAACTTTCTCCTCCGTTACGACTCCCCCCTTTGCCACATCTTCCGTTATGGCCGGAAGTAACGACTTGATAAACCATTCAGCTAATAGCTGATCGGGAACGTACGTTTTTACCATCCTACGATGACGTCGCCACTCATGTATATGATCAGATATGTGAGTAGTCGTTGTCTATTTGAAGTTGGTTAGGATTTCCGTTCCCGTTTCATACCTTATCGGTAATTGAAAATGGGTTAAGAAAGTCGTGGCTAAGGTACTGAAGTTGTCGAACGAAGCTCTAGGCAATTCAATATACCATTTTGCCGCTGGACCCGTTAACGTCCTCTGAAAAAGGCGAAGCCTTATCGAATCATCGTTTAGGGTGTTTGATGAACATCATAGATGAAATGTCATCACGTGATTCGATGGATCTTCACCTGGATTTCCATTAAATTTAGGAATATCTTATGGAAGTTTATGAGGGATCACCGGCCACCAAGGGGCATAAGCAATTGGATCGTTTCTTAACCGGTGTAAATCAGGTAACTCTAAAGTTGCCACGAATGGTAACTGCTGATTCAGGTTAGGTGAAGCATACCCAGGATATGATGGAATTGCCTGAGCAGTTGGCCTTTGCATACCAGCATAATGTAGTTGATACTGGTACGATTGATACGGTTGGTGGACATGACCATTGTAGAATGGTTGATTTTGACCGTTTTGAATGTACGGCTGTCCACTATTCGCAAAGATCTGCTGCTCAGTACCTTGGTATACTTGTTGGAATTGTGGTTGTTGATATTGCACCAGCCATGGTTGTGAGGCCATGTTCTGTTGCGCTATACTAACCGTTGGACCAAGGTGCGGGGTAATTGTACCCGTTTGGACCTATGTCGCCCCACTAGTCGGCGATTGTGGTTGAGTCATAGGGTCAAGGGGTTGTTGCATTACAACCTAAGACATCTGAGGTTGACATACAACAGGCAGCGTTTGAACTTGTGACACTGTCACAATAGCTGGTGTAGTCGGGATGTTCGACATAGGTACACATTGTTGCATAGAATACACAACCCTTGGTTTTTGGGGTAGTATAGGTACCCAACCACTTGATGTAACTCCGGTATAACCTGAATACTGTTGTGAACTCCTGTATGGATATCCTCCCGGAGGGGGTAATGAAAGGGCATACTGCCCCCCATACGGTGGCAATCCGGAGCTCAAAGGGATTGTCTGCCCTTGGGGACTGGATTGCCCAAATTGACCTTGATCCGGATTTAAACAGGAACGCAACAAATTACAGAGATAACCATATACACAAAGATGCAGCGGAAATAATACTTCATTTCATTAATGGAAAATACTGAAATATGCTTACAACCAGAAATGGAAATAAACCAGCTAGGGCGATGGTAGCTTATCTCTGAGAAGAGATGTGACGGCTACATGCCTCTGAACTGTGTTACAATGAGGCTCGAAGGCCTATTTATTCTTGAGAAACAAAGGAAAACCCTTAACATTCCAAAACCTAACCCTAGGAGATGAAACGCCAAACTGTGGGCCCCGTTTGGGGTAAATTGGTACATCAACTTCCCGGGGTCGTAACTTTGGCATATGATCTCCGTTTGACGCGTACAATAGCTCATTAGAAAGATCTATCCGAGCACTATCATTGTTGGAACAAGCAACATCGGACCATTCCATGGACCCATGTTGCCCCCGGATTCCCCAAAAAACGTCGTTTAGGGCCTCAAAACGGCTCCGGAAGTTCAGGACCCGAAAAACTGCTAAAAATAGTAAATTGTGCTACAATTAAGGAAACTGAAAATGCTGAGAAAGACAATGGTGGGGGTCCGGGTGGACTTGGCAGGTGGCCACCAATATCCACCTGGATCATTCCTCCCCCCTTAGGAAGCAATGGTCCCCATTGCGTTGAGCTCCTCCATGAGATGAGGAAACTTCCGCTGAACTTGTTCCCTGGTGAGCCACTTACCCTGCTGAAGGAGTTGGCCTGCTTTGACAACTCGATATAGTTGGATATTCTGTTGGCGAGTGTTCTTGATCTGTGTTTCCATGATCCGATCAGTTGCAGCTTGTTCCATGCAATCTGGATTTAATTCTGTGGGTTTGAGCTGTTCTACAATGTCGGATGTGTCTAGCAATGGTGGAAAGTATGGCCGAAGGCGGTCCACATTGAACACTGGGTGCAGGCCAAGGAATGGGGCAATGCTGAGCTCAAATGCATTGTCTCCCACAGCCTTAGTAATGGTGTAAGGACCATATCGGAGTGGTCTCAATTTCCGATAGGCTCCAGTAAGGCGTTCCTTTTGCAAATGCAACCAGACTTTGTCGCCCACCTGAAACTTGTGTGGCACCCGATGTTGATCATGTCGCTGCTTGTACTTGGCATTTGATTTCTCAAGAATGTCATGGACCTGCTGGCGAATATGTTGGATGCGCTCAATGAAGCTGGTGGCCTTATCTGTCTCGGACTGGACATGAGCTGAATTCATGTGAGTAGCTGCAAGTGGCATGGCCACATCAATGAGGCATAGTGGCTGGAATCCCAAACCCACCTGAAAAGGGCTATGGCCAGTGGAGCTGTGAAGAGCTCAGTTGTAGCTGTGCTGAACATAGGGGAGGCTCTCGTCCCATGTGTGTGGATGCTTTGAGTTATACATGCGCAGAATATGTACAATCATCCTATTGACAACCTCTGTCTGGCCATCAGTTTGAGGATGGAAGGCTGTGGACTTCGTGAGTTTGGTGTCCAGCATTGACCAGAGACTGGACCAAAATGTGCTGAGAAACCGACTGCCCCGATCTGAGATGATAGACTGTGGGATCCCAAAGTGCACCCACACTCATTCAAAGAAGAGTTTAGCAGTGGCTTCTGCTGTGATATTCTTCCTGCAGGCCACCATAATGGCCATCTTCGAGAACCTGTCGACGACCACAAAAACACAGTCATTTCCATGCTTAGTGGAAGGAAGGCCTGACATGTAATCCATGGAGATGGATTCCCAAGGTCGACCAGGGGTAGGAAGCGGGGTATAGAGGCCGTGCTTCTTAATGGTCGGTTTGGCAATGGCACAGGTAGTACATGATCGGATGTACTTCCCAACATCCTGTCGAAGATTCGGCCAATAGAAATAATTTTGCAGTACTGCCACTGTTTTCTCGACCCCGAAATGCCCAGCAGCCCGACTGTAGTGTGCTTCCCAAATCATCTTGGCACGCTCGCTTGAAGGAACACAAAGGTGACCGAGGTGGCATAATAGGGCATCCTGGAGGTGAAAATCTGCAACATGCCGACCCTCCAAGAGTGTCTGGTATGTGTGGCCGAATTCTGGGTCGCTTTTGTAGAGAAGTGGCCAATCAGAAGTCTCGTGCCAACAAGAGTTGAGCACGGTGGTTAGCGCCATGATCGGTGGTCGACTGAGGCAATCTGCAACATTATTGGTGATGCTCTTTTTATACTTGATATTCAAGTGAAACTGTTGCAGATATGTAGACCACTTCTGATGGCGATCATTCTGCAATTTCCCTTGGGTCTGTATGAACTGCAGGGGTCGGTGGTCTGTGTGGATGACCGTTTCCTTCCCCAAAATGTACTGCTTCCATTGTCGGCAGGCCTGTACAATGGAATAAATCTCTTTATCATAAGTGGGGTACTTCCGGACTGTGTCTGAAAGTGTTTCACTGTGATATGCTATTGGATGTCCATGTTGAGTAAGGATTGCCCCAATAGCATAGTCAGAGGCATCTGTCTCGACCTCAAATGGTTGTTGTAAATCTGGTAACCCGAGCACTGGTGCCGTGCAGAGGCGATGCTTCAACTCCCTGAATGCCTTCTGTTGAGATTCAGACCAAAAGAATTTTGCTTTCGCCCCTCCCTTGGTGACTTGACTCAAGGGCCAAGAAATATGAGAAAACCCCAACACAAACCTGCGGTAGAAGTTGGCAAGACCTAGAAAGCTGCGGAGCTCTGTTAGAGTGGTTGGAGAGGGCCAATCCTGAATGACTTGGATCTTGGCTGGATCGACATGCACCCCCTGTTCATCAATGATGTATCCCAGATACTGAACCTGGGTCATTCCAAAAGTGCATTTCTCCAAATTGGCACATATCTTGTGTTGCCGCAGTGTTTGGAGAACCTGTCAGATGTGGTGGAGGTGCTCTTCCCAACTCTGGCTGAAGATCAGAATGTCATCCAAGTATACTACTACAAAGGAGTTGGTGAATGGCCGCAAGATGTCATCCATTAGCCTCATAAAGGTTACAGGAGAATTCGTCAATCTGAAAGGCATGACCAACCATTCGAAGAGGCCCTCCTTGGATTTGAAGGAAGTCTTCCACACATCGGAGGGTTCGATTGGTACCTGGTGATATCCTGACTTCAGATCGATCTTGCTAAAATATTTCACCCCCTTTAGTTGGTCTAGGAGGTCATCAATCCGCGGGATCGGGTACCTATTACGGACAATGATCTTGTTCAGCGCCCGATAGTCAATACAGAGTCTCCACGTCCCATCCTTCTTCTGTACCAACATGATCGGGCTCCCACATGGCGATGAACTCGGACGGATGTGACCTTTCTTCAGGAGCTCCTGAATCTGCCTCTTGATTTCATTGTTCTCCAGAACGGAGCGCCGATAAATTGGTCTATTGGGTAGCGGCGCACCTGGGGTCAGATCGATGGAGTGCTTGACTTGACAGTGCAGAGGAACCCCTGCCGGGGAGGTGAAGATGTCCTCGTACTCCTCCACAATCTTGTCCATCTGTAGTTGTCGTGCAGAGGGACCCCGTTTGGAGGCCGCGGCCACTGTCTTCTTCTTTCCTTGAGGGCGTATCATCAGGAAAACAAATTTCTTGGTTTTGGAAATGATCTTACTACATTGTTTTGCAGTAATCAAAGAGATGGCGGCAGGTGGTGCTACCTCTGGTATCCTGAACAACTTATTTCCCAATGTAATAATAACAGCACGGGGCCTTGATTCATACACAGCATTTCGCTTCCACAAGTATGGTTGTCCTAGTAATACATCACAAACTTCAAGGGGAGCAATGTCACACAATACCTCATCCGTGAAGGGCTTGATGTTGTATGGAAGGCGACGCTGCTGGCTCACGCGAAGATCTCGTCCTTGGTGAAGCCACCCAATGGTGTATGGTTGTGGATGTGCTGTGGTCGGTAAGCCCAACCGCTTCACGACCTCTGCCGAAATGAGGTTCTTTTGACTCCCGCTATCAACAATGAATTGTATCGGGGAGCCCTTTACCCACATCTGGGAGTGGAAGAGACGCTCCTCCTCCTCTGGATCTTCGGGTTCATTTTTCTGGATCTTTGCGGTAGCAACAGTGGCGCTGGGATCCGCATCAATGATCTGCTTCCATTTTTCATACCCCTTATCGGGTTCTGACTCAGAGTCAGAACATGCATCTGATTCTGAAATCTTTAGCTCAGCCACCAGTGACTGCTTGGCCCGACACTCACTTGTGTTGTGAGTGGAGCTCGTATGGAACTCGCACCATTTTCCAGTGTCCTTTCTCGGCTTCGCGGCGCTGTTCTTTGCTTGCAGCTTCGGCTGGTTGTCTTGGGCTGTCCCGCCTTGGCTTTGTCCTTTGTTCTGTGGTTTAGGGGCACCTTTCCCCTGCTTTGGATTCGCAAATTCAAAGTCTCGCTTCTTTTGTTTAAACTTCTAATCGACCTTGACGGCATATCGGTATGCTGCGCTGAGCGACAGGATGTTTAGGAATTGTATTTCTTCCTGGATGTACTTGTGCAGGCAGCCACGGTATTTGAGTATCAAATGTTGCTCTGAATCCTTGATACCCAACTTTGTGCGAAGGGTATGGAAAAGATTGGTGAACTCCGGCACGTCTTGGTCCCTTCCCTGCCGCAGCGTGGTCCACTTTATGTATTCATCCTCATAGCTTCCGACAGGGTAGTACTGCTCCTTGATGGCATCCCGGAACGAATCCCAGGTGGGTGCGGCTGAAAATAGTGAGCCAGTACTTTCATCCTTCTGCTCGCAGTAGGTTTCCCACCAGTCCTTGACGTGGGGGGCTGCTTTGAGAAGAGCAAAAACAATCTTTTCCCGACTCGAAAATTCATGAACAGAAAAATACCCTCTAGCAGATTTAACCATTTATCTACGGCATCTGCGTCTATCTGACCCTCGAATATGGGGATTTCAAAATTAACTTGTACCTTAAAGGGTGTGGCGTTTCCAGAGTAGCTGCTGGAAGCCGATGCGTCGCTTCTGGGTAGCCGCTGAAGGATCTGGGCAAAGTTGTCCATCATCACGTTCCGTTGTCGCTCGAGGGCTTCTTCGAGCAAGATTTTGATGGGATCTCCTGTCCCCTCGTCTTTCTTCTCGTCCGCCATGGGAGGCCGTCGGGATTTGCGAGGCTGGTCTTGCAAAGGTTCAACCAGTTCAAGCCCTAACTCCTTATATCCCGACCTTGTTGGGGACATGCAAAGAAAAACAGAGAAAAAGCAGACCGCTCTGATACCACTGATCCGGATTTAAACAGGAACGCAAAAAATTACAGAGATAACCATATACACAAAGATGCAGCGGAAATAATACTTCATTTCATTAATGGAAAATACTGAAATATGCTTACAACCAGAAATGGAAATAAACCAGCTACAGCGATGGTAGCTTATCTCTGAGAAGAGATGTGACAGCTACATGCCTCTGAACTGTGTTACAATGAGGCTCGAAGGCCTATTTATTCTTGAGAAACAAAGGAAAACCCTTAACATTCCAAAACCTAACCCTAGGAGATGAAACGCCAAACTGTGGGCCCCGTTTGGGGTAAATTGGTACATCAACTTCTCGGGGTCGTAACTTTGGCATATGATCTTCGTTTGACGCGTACAATAGCTCATTAGAAAGATCTATCCGAGCATTATCATTGTTGGAACGGGCAACATCGGTCCATTCCATGGACCCATGTTGCCCCCGGATTCCCCAAAAAACGTCGTTTAGGGCCTCAAAACGGCTCCGGAAGTTCAGGACCCGAAAAACTGCTAAAAATAGTAAATTGTGCTACAATTAAGGAAACTGAAAATGCTGAGAAAGACAATGGTGGGGGTCCGGGTGGACTTGGCAGGTGGCCACCAATATCCACCTGGATCAGACCTCCAAATGGATCAATTTGGCGAGTCTCAACATAAGAGTTGCCGGATATTATTCCGGAGGAACAAACAGGAACGGACCACACTGTCGAAATAGTCCCTGGATGGACTCCTTCTAGCGGTTGTGAGCTAGTCGGGACAAATGATACGTCGACAAACATTGTCGGAGTGACGGCAGGCAGTTCTGCTGTTGCTGTGTCAGTTGACACAGTCCTAGATGTTGACGGTTGTTCAGACATTTTGAGTCTATCCAAAATATTACCTAGAGATTCTACAGGAACTTCCACTGGTGGTAGACTAACTTCTGATGTCGAAGGAAATAGAGTGACCCCGACTCCAAAATGTGTTGGAGTACTTTCTTGCGGATCTTCTACAATTTCCTCTATCGCAATCAAACCAGGTGGAAGGGGAAGACCGTCAAGTCCGTAAAATATTTCTGGTGCCGAAGAAGGGGTTGAATCGACAGCGACAGATGTTTGAGGAGCAAGACTCTCTGAACAGGTTGCAGATGGAACTGGTTCAGTAACACAAGTGTTTGCTCTCAGACTAGGATCAGTATCACTATCCCTCTGTGGTTGTTGAACTTCTTCTATAGAGGCAGGGTTTCCAGAAATGTTTGGAGTAGCCAGAATCTCGGATGTTGTTGGAACACTTGTTCTAACTTTAATAGGAGATTTTGAACCGGTTAAACGAGTTCGGTTTGTCTGTACTGTTTTCGATTCCGGAGACAAAGACGGTTGACTCGTAAGCCTCCGTGAACGACGGGGTTTCAATTGACTTTCTTCCACGATTGCGGATTACTCGATCAACTAAAATACAAAAGGGGAAATATGTTTCCGAATTAAATGAATTTTAGACGCTTTGGACACAACTTGCTTTTTCAATTTTAAAGAGTCGAGAAAAAGCAAAAGATGACTCTAGTCTCCTTCGACATTTTAACGAGCCCGAAGTGACAAATGCTCGAACTTTTTCCGTTATAGACTCTGAAAAAGGCCAAAAGGAACTGCTCTAGAGTTCTAGGTAGAGGGTGTGCCAAACTTTGCGCAAAACCACAAAATACTTTTTAAGGTACGGGCGGTCAATCTTCCCGAATGCTGTGTTCAGTGCATTGCGATCAGTAGGGCGGCCGACATGGCTTCCTATGGATAAAGGTTTTATGCCTATAGGGGTCTCCCAATATATACTCGACGGTACGTGGGAGCACAATCCGTACTGGTGCTTATCGTCTCTCAGGAGGAATCACCCCACCATCAGCGAGATCGACAGTCACCAGGTTTTACGACGCCGGAACACGTCTCTAGCCTAGACCTCTATGTTGTGCGTTAAGTTCCAATGCGTTGTTAAGTTCATTCAATTTATTTTAGGTTGATCTTTCTTAGAAGTTTGCCTTTTTGGATCACCACGAGATGTAGATACAATTCCTAAATGCAGTCTAAAGATGATAAGCAAGCTTTTATCTCTTTTCAACAATGAAAATCCTAGCTACAAGGGGAAAAGAAAGACACAATATTTTCTCAAAGAGCATAGAGCACACTGTAAATGCACTTTTTCCTAAATCAAACCATACAAACTATCAATATGCAAATGCACAAATGCATGTATTTGTTTTCACTTTCTTAATATTGATGCCTAAAAAGAAAGCTGTTGTACAAATTTGAATTCGATTTCAAGTGAAAACACAAACAAGTTTCTTTTTGAAATCAAAAAGACGATTACGACACTTTATGATTTTGAAGTAAACACTTGTTTCGACACTAGAAATTCATAAATTCAAACCAAAAGACAAAAGCAAAAGCGCAATCAACTGTCAACAACAAACAAACTTACTCCTAAGATCAAAACGACACTTACGACAGGTCTAGATCTAAGAGCGACAGTATGACTAGTTTACTTTTGTAATGGGAAACTGCAAATGATGTAACAAATACACAAAAACAAATACAGTTTCTTTTATACAACTGAGGCAGAATTAAGGCAGAGAAAAGGGGTTTTCAAATAGTTACACACACTGATAACAGGCTGCAAAAAACAGAGATAAAACTGAACACAAGGATGCAAAGAACCACAGTTGCATAGGGCAAAGGCTGATCAGCGCACCTGTTGCACAGAGAAACTGAATTGCAGCGCAGGTAGCCCTCTCGGGACCTGCGTTGAAATGCAGAGTCTCTTCACAGAGCCTGCGCTGAAGCAGAAACGAGAATTGTCTCTGGGTTCTGGGTCACAGTTTACAGTCTGATCTAAGGTTTTTGGCCGGATAAAAGCTATCAATGAGGTACAATTAGGAGGATGATTTAAAGAAGGACTAAGAGCTATCGCAAAGGGATGTTAGAGCATTTGTGGATCAGTTGTTCAGATCATAAACAGGCCCAGTAAATGGACTAGAGTAGCAGATCTCTACTTTGCATTTGTAAATGGCAAATGCAGTTCGATTCAGCGCTCTTAAGTTTATGAGAAGAACAACAGTAGAAACACAAATAAACTAACTAGATACGATCCCCAGTGGAGTCGCCAATTTGTTGTTGGGAAAAGTATCTATTCAGAATGCCCCTATCCCACTCTAAGGTGTGATAGTGCCTTATCAACAAACAAGGAAAACTAATTGAGTATTCTTCTTTATGAAATGTAAATGAGGAGGAGGGATGTAACTAGCCTGTGTCTTTCACTAGTTTGTTGATCCAATCACTCCTCTCTTCAATAGCTCCCAGCTCCCTGCTCCCTCACCGGCCCAGCTTCACCGAATTCCTGCAAGATCACAAGAGAGAGAAACTACACGAAGATATAGATATACATTCATAAAAAGCTCAAGATCAGATTAAGCTAAACATGCAAATATAACAAAACATCATTGATACACAGCATGTAGGAGAAACTCAAATAGTTTATTGATAGAATAAGAAAGTCCAAGAGGAGATACAACCAAGTGAGTTCCGATCCAGCATCTACCTCCCAGCAAAGGAATCCCTTCCTCTCCTCCAACAAAGCATAAATCACCCAATGTACTAATCTCAATCTCAAACCAACAGCAATTCTCTGCAAAGTACAAAATTCCAGCCTCTGGATCTCTGGGATGAGGGATCCATATATAGATGTAAGCAGAGAGGATGAGTCAGCTTATGTTTTGACTTGTGGCTTCTCTCTGTTAGTTCTTGCTTCCACTTGGAGACTGAGAGCCTCTTACTCATCACTTGGTCGAATTCAGTGAGGCAAGTGTCATTGGAGAAGATTCTGGAAGCTTCCATGGTCTTTCCACCTCGTTGAATGACTCTGCCACTTGTCATTTCCCGCTCAACGCACCTGGGTAGTGCATTCAAGTGCGTTGCAATGCACCTAGACAGTGTACTGGGGTGCTTTGCAACGCAGGCAGCTAGTGGAGCACTTGAATTGATCCTGAATTGACTGTTTCTGAGATGTTTTTGGTGGAGAACTTCTGGGAGAAGCTGTCATTGGTTGACCTTGTTCCTTTAGGAGCTGTAACAACATATTTAGGGACTTTGGATCCCTTGGATTATGGACATTTCATGCTCATAGCTGTAAGGCACAAAAATGTCTATAACAAACATGGTGATAGGTTGACATCGCTGGCCTTCGACCGAAAGACTTTGTATGGTGTTCGACATCAAAACATTCATTCACACCATACAGAATGTATTACAGTACCTTGAGGATCATTATCATTATCGGTGATTTCTCTCGCGTCTGTTAACGACTTACATCATTGGTTGGTAATCAGATGGTGTCTTCCCATGTTCAAGTTTAGATCACATATTCACATGGTTAGACTCGTACTTGAGCGAACGATTGAACGAGATAGAAGACCTCGGATCTAGTTTCATCCATCTAGGTTGTGATTTCAGGAAATGTACCAAATCATCCGTACAATGGTTTTACATTAATGGTCATCCGATCATAGGTCTATGTCTATAGACGACTATCTATGTACTTGTAATTAAAGTTTATATGCTGAGCATAGGTATGCCTTCCCTCAACTTCTCATGAGAAAAAATCAAAATATCATGATATTATGTATTGTAATCGATGCAGGTCACCATCCACTTGGGAACCTCCTCATCACATCATAAAGCATATCACCCAACATTAACATTTTCGACTTCATGCTTTAGGGGGTAGCTGTTACAGATCCATTTGGGCACATCAATCCCATCATTCAGATTAGTACTATTGGGGCTCATCAAACCCTAATTCAGTTGCTACATGCCCTAGACAAGTCAACGCTTTGAATGCCTCCTTCCCTGAGAGTTTCTTGGCCTAAAGCCCTCCATAAATGCCTCCTTGAGGGACCAGCACAGCCTTGGTCAGGGGTAAGTGCGCTTTAGTGTAGGTAGGCCCATGTCAGGGTGCTTTCTAGAGCACTTAGGCCCACTTTGACTTGTACTGGGTGAGATTGAGTGAAATCATCATAGGGTTTTGGGAATATTCTTATCTTCTGGAGCCATATAGAATATTCCCACACTTATCATCTCCTATAAGCTCGAAATTGGATAGGGAATGAGTTAAGTAACCTCCTATCCTCTCATCCCTTCCTCCATGGAAACTAACTCTAAGTTTGGAAGGCCATTCAATACCCTCATTTATGACCAAACCACCATCATTTTCCTATAAATTGAGCACCCATCTAAGTGATCAGGGGTTGGACTTTGAGAATTTGCAAGGAGATATTGTTGGTGTGAGGTTTGAGATTGTAAGAAAGTATTGTTATGCTGCTGGAGTGTTGTTCTTTTGATGTGATGTTGGTTGGAACCCAAGCTAGAAGAGTGACAATGGATCAGACTTCATGGTTGTAATTATTCCTTCTACTTAATAAAGTTTTTTATACCTTTTCCCATATTCTTGTCTTTATGTATGATGATTATATGTGTAAATGATTTCGATTCCATTTGCTTATAGTAGATAGATCTCTTGCTTTGATTGGTTTTTATCCTCTGTTTATGATTGCAAGTACTTGTCGAGCAGATTAAGTTCAAGAAGGAGTGATGGGATCCAAACAAAGGAGACAAAGAGAAAGTGAAAGATAACAAGTAGGTCCCTTGTCTTATTTATCTTCTATAGAAAAAGGTTAAGCACTTTAAATCTGTTGTTCTAGGTGTAGCTACCCACCTAGGGAAATTGTGTTTATTCGTAGATGAAAAATTCCACATAACAAATTGGCGACTCCGCTGGGGAACGATCATCATTCCGGGTAGTTTACCTTCATCCTAGTACGCCCTAGTAGACTTTACTTGCTTCCATTGATCCTGTTTCAGCCTTTTTGAAGATTTTTTTGGTGAAAATTGTGCTTGCAAGCCCCTAGGATGGCCTCTTTGGCACCAGCACAGGTCTGGTCAAGAGATAGAGTGTTGCAGAGCATCCCTGGCTTTAGGACAGTGCTCTGAAGCGCACTGTCTCCCATTCAAGGCTGTGTTGATCCTCCTTAGGTCAAAAATCCCTCTTTCGACTTGATTTTTCCCAAATTGCCTTATGTTTCTGCTTGCTGAATGGTTAATGATGTTTTTCTCTCTGAAATCAATTTGTGTTTCCTTTGCTAGCCCTACTTTGGCCTTGATTGTTTAGTGTTTCTTAAATGATTTCTTTATCACTATCAATTCATTGTCAAAGTTAGTTTATAGTCGATTAATCTTTGTTCAAAACAAAGTGTCGTAAAAGTCTTCATTTCTTTCGAAATGGAACTGTCGTAAAGTCTTCATCTTGCAAAAAGATTAATTGATTGTATGTGTATTAGTTTCCTTTTTTTCATCTCAACATTAAGGGAATTGAAAAGAAAAACTTGTATTATGCATTGAAAGAGTTTGTGTGTGCTCATAGGAATAGTTTAGGGAAATTTCATTAGATGTGTTCTTTGTTCTTTGATTACAAGACTCTGATTGCTCTGTCCCTACTAGCTAAGGTTTTCATTGTTCAAATTGATGAAAAGGATGCATATCATATTAGTTGCATTCTAGGAATTGAAAAATACATCACGTGGTGAACCTTGAAAGGAAAATTCTTAATCAAGATCAACTTAAAATTAACATTAATTAACCTAATGGAGCATTGTCACCTAACACAAAACATTTAGAGGTTCTAGGTTAGAAACGTGTTCCAGCGTCGTAAAACATAGCAGTTGTCGCTAACTTGTTTGTGATACATTCTGAGTGTGATACCTCATTTCACATACATGAGTATATCGTAGCTCGTCCACATACCTTCGGGTATATAGAGCAGTGTTACAGAACGTAAAGTATAAAGGAATGCTCTCACTATGCGGTTTCGCATTAGACAAAGCTAATACGGATTGCGCCTCCACGTACTTTGGGGTATATATGGGAGGATAACACTAGGTTGCTATCCATCCTTAGGTAACCAAGTCGGCCACCTTGTACACTGTGATACACCGAACACAACATTCGGGGAGATTGGCTACACGTATGTTAAGTCCTTGGTTCACTGAGGTAGTATATTGCAGTTCACAGTTGCTTGGTAATCCTTTTGCCTAGATTATCCCTTTTTTGTTTTGTTATGTTATTTTGATTAAAATAAAATTAATTGACCATAGATAACATCCTCCACGTCACTCCTTAGTTGATCTTAGGTTGAAACATATGGTAACAACTCTAGAGTCCACCGATCAAAGACTTCCTTTTGATGGGAATCCTAGTCCTTGTCCTCCTTTCAGAAATATTGGTGCTCCTTATATAGCTACATTGTCCCTTCTGGGATTTACCGTTGGCTTGCCAATATGGTTGTTTTCAACCTCCTTGGTTCAAAATTTTGTGATTTCTCCGCAATCGAATAATCCTCCAACTGGACAAAATCAACCTCCAGTTGACCCTTTTCCTTCTTCCTCCCCTTCTTTCTCTTCACCTAGGGGAAGTATTGACATTAGTAACCAGGTGGCTAAGAAGAAGAAGAAAGGGAAGAAGAAGAAGAAGAAGAAAATTCAGCAGGGGGGCAACCACGCAACCATTGCTTTGAATGAAGCTTCTGATGAGAAACCGTCTAATAAGCCTCACAAAGTTCGATATCCATGCAAACTTTTTAATGGGAGACCATCTTCTTCAAAATTTCCCTGATATTCCTCAGATCTTAGAAGAATGGTCTTCTCGTTCACATCATCCTGTGTCATCAACTTTTGGAGATCATGTTGGTGACACACCATCAACTAGTGGTAGTAAAGTTCATGGAAAGAAGGGTAAAGTTAAGTTTCCATGTAAGTTATGTGAAGGGAATCACCCCATTCACCTTTGTCCCTATCTGGATGAAGCCCAAAAAGTGTTGGATAACCATCCTGCTTCTTCGCAACGACTTCCATCTGGTTACAAGAGACTCTCCCTTAATCCTTCACTAGTTGATAAAGTGACTAACCCAAATCAACCGTCGGTCAAACCCACTCTCTTTGAATGTGAATCCCATGAGTCTATACCTGACCAACCATAGGTCGAGGAAATAGTTGACCCGATTTCACCTTCAGTTAATCGTAACTTTCTCGTAGAGAGTGTGTATGATACCACTCAGGTTCTTTTCATTTCTTTAGATTCCAATGAGCTTGGAGGCAACCCTCATGTTCCATCAAGACAGGAGGAAAATCCTTTCATTCTCGTAACTCAAGGGGGTGATTCTCCCATTCTTACGGTACCCCCTCCAAGTAGTCTAGTCACTTCCTTTGATTGGAATCAACTGGCAGGATGTTGTCTTACTTCTTATGTGCCTTTCCAGATCATAGTACAGGTTTGTAATATGATTGTACCTGGCACTATTATAGATGAAGATGCACCTGTGAGTATCCTTTCCTCCACTGCTTGGCAAGCGCACGGTTCACTGCCGCTTGTGCCTGTTACCTAGAATCTGTTGGCTTTTAACAAAGGAACTACTCAACCATTATGGATCCTTCCACAGTTGCCTATTACTTTGGGAGGAAAAATTGTTTATCTCAAAGTGATGGTAGTCCCAGGCCCTTTAGATTACAATTTACTTCTTGGGTGCGACAATGTTTATGACATGGGAGCTATTGTTTCAACACTCTTTCGAGTGATGTGTTTCCCACATGAAGGTAGAATTGTCACCGTTGACCAGCTTTCATTTCCCAGTTCAAATATGGCTTCCAATCAACCATCTTCCCTAAATGGTCCTTTTGTCCCAATGGTATCTTCCCTGCCACGGGTCAATGATGTGGCAACCCGTTCCATGCCTACATCAACTAACGATCAATTCCGTGATGTTGTACATTATGTACTGGGGGCATTGAAACCAGATCTCGAATACTTTGTTACGGATCCCTTCTAGAGCATTTTTCTCCCGTCTGCTAAGAACCTCTTGGAAGTCATGACCTCTTATGGGTCGTGATCAAGGAATATGAGGATAGTTCTTTGTCTTGTGTCAACCTCGTTAAAAAATGAAACAAGGAATATGAGCATAGTTCCTTGTCTTGTGTCAAGCTCATTAAAAAATGAAACAAGGAATATGAGGACAGTTCCTGGTCTCGTGTCAACCTCGTTAAAAAATGAAACAAAGGGTATGAGCATAGTTTCTTGTCTTGTGTTAATCTCATTAAAAAATTAAACAAGGAATATGAGGATAGTTCTTTTACTGTGTCAACCTCATTAAAAAATGAAACAGGTCCCAGAGCATAGTTCCTTGTCTTGTTTCAAGCTCGTTAAAAATGAAACAAGGAATCTGAGTAGAGTTCCTTGTATTGTGTCAAGCTCATTAAAAAATGAAACAAGGTCCCCTAGAGCAAAGTTCCAATTCGAGTCTTTGATTAGATCTCATAAAATCCCAGTCGAGTCTTTCACTTGATCTCGTAAATGAACCTTCATTCCATCCACCTGATAGCCATGAGTATTCTACCTAGGTGAATGTAATGAAGCTTGGGGGGCATGCACCTAGAATCGAGTCATCATGCTGGGGGCATGTAATCCAAGCATAATTTTTCGTTTCAAGCTTGTGTAAACATGAAACTGAATTCAAGCATAGTTCACTTTGGTTCAAGCTTGTGTAAAAATGAACCCATCTCTATTTTAACCCTCATGATTTCCATTCTATCAGCCTTTTCTGTCAGATGAGCCTTAGTTTTTCTCCTTCCATCGTCACTATCTGCTTGGTCGGTATACGCTTTCACTTGGTTGTTTTACCCTTTTGAGGAACAGTTGCAATGAGTGGTCTTATTAGCCAGCCTCTTCACATAAATCGACATGTTTTGAGAATTTCCAACATCACCGGAACCAATTGTTATCCTAGACACCACTCATTCCTCAAAGTGGGGTCCTCTTTAAGCTCTTTTCAGACTCTCAAAATATGAAAAGATTGACGAGCGTTTGTCCTTTTCAGCTCGTTAACGGATTAGAAACGACATCTACTCAGTATAAGTTTAACCCTTTTCCAGGCTAAGATAGATTATTTATGAAAAAGGAATACGTTGATCGAACATGGTCAATAGGTTCTCTCTGGTATTGTTTGACGCTTTTTCGGACTTGAGAGACAAATATACGAAAAATAACTTGTGGAGTTTTATTTTTGTCCCTTTTCAAACTCTCTAAACATGAAAAGGACCGAGTTATCATTGTTGTTAAACTCATTAAAACATAAAATAGTGACAAACTTGTCCATCATGACAAGACCGAGTTTCACCTTCGCTAGGCTCGTTAAAACATCACATAGCAATGGATTCACCTGAAGGGTGGAATTATACAACAAGCATATGTTATCCTCCTCAAGCTTGATAAAAATAAAGAGGTACTAGTCAGTAATGACTAGGGAAAATGGGAAAATGGGTAAACCACTTTATGGCAGCAGGTCACTCTTGAACATGACACTTTCATTTCATCACTGTGACTATTTGGGTTGGTTAATCTACTCTATGGTCATCATACCTTGGTCTATCATACCATCCATTACTTTGGTTTAGGGTCAATGTTGCCAATCCATTCAATGTCACTGACATGTTCAAGAGAAGTCACTCAGTTAAAATTCATCCTTTGCAATACTCGTAAACCTTCATTTTCATGACCTCCATTCCTGAACCTTGTGTCGTCAGTCACATTTTGTCTCTAAAAATCATTACACTCTTTTTGTGTCGATGATGTGGGATACATCAAGACCCTCCTGCAACGAGTCATTTCTTGTCGACATCAGCACATTATCCAAGAAGTTGACTTAGAAACACCCTTCCAGTACCTTGAGGCTTGCATACATAAATGGCAGGTTTCTCACTTTCGGTAATAGGTTGACATCACTCACCTTCGACCAAAAGACTTTGTATGGTGTTCGACATCAAAACATCCATTCACACCATGTAGAATGTACTGCAGTACCTTGAGGATCATTATCATTATCGGTGATTTCTCTTGCGTCTGTTAACGGCTTACATCATTGGTTGGTAATCAGACAGTGTCTTCCCATGTTCGAGTTCAAATCACATATTCACATGATTAGACTCGTACTTGAGCAAACTATTGAACGAGATAGAAGACCCTGGATCTAGTTTCATCCATCCGAGCTGCGATTTCAAGGAAATGTACCAAATCATCCGTACAATGGCTTTACATTTAAGGTCATCCAATCATGGGTCTATGTCCTTAGACGAATATCTATGTACTTGTATGAAAGTTTATATGCTGAGCGTGGGTATGCCTTCCCTCAACAATTCATGAGAAAAAATCAAAATATCATGATATTACGTATTGTAATTGATGCAAGTCACCATCCACTTCGGAACCTCCTCATCACATCATAAAGCATGTCACTTGACATTAACATTTTTTACTTCAGGATTTAGGGGGAAGCTGTTACAGATCCATTTGGGCACATCACTCCCATCATTCAAATTAGTACTATTGGGGCTCATCAAACCCTAATTCAGTTGCTACATGCCCTAGACAAGTCAACACTTTGAATGCCTCCTTCCCTGAGAGTTTCTTGGCCTAAAGCCCTCTAGAAATGCCTCCTTGAGGGACTAGCGCAACCTTGGTCAAGGGTAAGTGCGCTTCAGTGCAGGTAGGCCCATGTCAAGGTGCTTTCCAGAGCACTTAAGCCCACTTTGACCTGCGCTGGGCGAGATTGAGAAAAATCATCATAGGGTTTTGGGAATATTCTTATCGTCTGGAGCCATCTAGAAGATTCCCACACTTATCATCTCTTATGAGCTCAAAATTGGATAGGGAAAGAGTTAAGTAACCTCTTATCCTCTCATCCCTTCCTCCATGGAAACTAACTCTAAGTTTGGAAGGCCATTCAATACCCTCATTTATGACCAAACCACCATCATTTTCCTATAAATTGAGAACTCATCTAAGTGATCAGGGGCTGGACTTCGAGAATTTGTAAGGATATACTGTTGGTGTGAGGTTTGAGATTGTAAGCAAGTATTTTTATGCTGCCAAAGTGTTTTTCTTTTGATGGGATGTTGGTTGGAACCCAAGTTGGAAGAGTGACAATGGATCAGACTTCATGGTTGTAATTCTTCCTTCTACTTAATAAAGTTATTTATATCTTTTCCCATATTCTTGTCTTTATGTATGATTATTATATGTGTAAATGCTTTCGATTCCATTTGCTTATAGTAGATAGATCTCTTGCTTTGATTGGTTTTTGTCCTCTGTTTATGATTGCAGGTACTTGTCGAGTGGATTAAGTTCGAGAAGGAGCGATGGGAGCCAAACAAAGGAGACAAAGGGAAAGTGAAAGATAACAAGTAGGTCCCTTGTATTATTTATCTTCTATAGAAAAAGGTTAAGCACTTTAAATCTATTGTTCTAGGTGTAGCTACCCACCTCGAGAAATTGTGTTTATCCATAGATGAAAAATTCCACATAATAGGTAGGGAAGGGATCATGTAAATATGCATCATTCAACTTTCTAAGATCAACACATATCCTAATTTCTCCTTGAGTCTTCTTCTCTTGCACCACCATAAGACTCACCCATTCTGATTCTTCTACAGGTTTAATAATTCATGTTGCTATCATCTTATCAAGCTCTACTTTCGCTTTCTCCTCATAATTCAGGTTCATCCTGTATGGTCTTTGTTTGACCAGCTTCACATCAGGATTAAGGGGAATATTCATAACTCCTATATCTCCTATTATACCCTTCATTTATGAAAACTTGGTGGGAAATAGTTCTTGATATTCATGAAGTAACTTTGTAACTTTACTGATTGTCTCCTCATCCTAGTAGTCTCCTATTGTTGCAAACTTGGGTTCCTTCTCTGATCCTATGTTCACCTTCTTGGTCTTCAGTGGCTTCGTTATGTCTGGTATCTCTAGCTCAGGTCCAGTTACTTCGTAGTATCCTTCTGACTCTGCTATGTCGATGTTGCGAGGATATTCTTCTTCATCTACAGTAAGGTTATAACACTCTAGTGCATTTTCTATCTATGCAACCCAATCAAGTTGTTGCCATGTCAGTGGGGTTACATTCTCAAAGATCCTCTTCTTCATTGCCAAATATATGTATGGAAATCGTCCTCAAAGTTGAATGTTAATATGAAGCCATCAACCATGTCTGCCCAGTTCATGATACCATGTCGAAGCTCTGTTTCTAGGTACTAGTTCTTAGGGATTGTCTCTAATGTATGAATGCATCCATGTACCCATTCTTGTTGTGGAATATTCTTCCATGTTGTAATGCATAGTTGGATATGTTTCCTAGGATTAGTTTCACCATCATATTTGTATCTATCTATCCAAACCTTATCCCCATCAGTCTTCGACATTCCTTCCAAACTCCTATATTCTTCTTATGTCCATTCCACCATCTAGCAAGGGTAGGTTTTAGGGCTATATCCAAGGCTGACAACCTTTGATTTTTTGGAACTTGTTCTTCATAATCATTAAGAAAAGTATTTACATCATGTAAGTCATCATAAGAAGGCAAGTTACATACCTAAGATATCATACAATGAATCGATTTGGTAATTCTTGCACAACGCCTTGTGGATACTTCATGCAACCTATTATGCCTATTCTCCAACTCTTGTTCTGAGTCTGAGGTACAAGAACTATCACACTCCCAACTCAACTTGCCCTTTGCAATAGGGTTAACACAGTCTTGTTCTTTCGTTGTCATCTGTTAGATATTATCTATGTCAGTTGCGCAATATTCTTCTTTGACTAGTTCTGTATATCTTACTCCTTCTGATGGATCCAAGGGAATAATTACTCTCATATTGTTTCCTTCAAATATCATATGTTTCTTTTTCAAATTAATTATGGCCATATTGTCAAATGCCCAGTCAATTCCAAGAAATGTAGGATAAGGGTTACTGTTATCAACGATTTTTATTACTTCAAAATCAACAGTAGTGTGAACTCCTTCAATATTCACTGTGACACCTGGTAGTCTTCCTAGAGGGAAGATATCTGTTGATTTTCCATCCTTAACTGAATAGGTGACCACTGTAGCTTCGTCTTACCCATTAATTCCCATGTCTGCTTCGTCAAGACATTAGCATCAAATCCCAGATCCAAAATAATTTGATCCATCTCATACTCTCCTATCTGTGCACTAAGCCTCATTTCTCTTCTGGTTCTCTTATGTCGATGCAAATTATTGACTGTGCACATCTTGCTTCGTGATGCTTCTTTGGATGCACATGAATCTATCAAATCCCGAAGCCCTTCTAAAACATTTTGATCTCTTAACACTTTCACACAAGTCTGCAGAAAAGATTTTGAAATACCTACTTGATTTGCTTAATCCTGGTCTTGTGTTGGAGCTCAATCTTGTGTTGAAGCTCGGTTCTGTATCGAAGTTGATGACATGTCGTAGTTACTTTTCAGATCAAGCTTTGGCTGTGCACTAGAGGTCAAAACTCCAGCATCCATAAAACTTCGCCTTGCTTCCATAAATACTTCTTTTTCTTCCTTAATATCAAAAATAGGAACTTCCTCAACAATATTTCTGACCCATGCACTTTCAGATTCTTTCTTTTCATCTACTTTACCACTACCGGTCGCAACTCCGCTTCTAGTGGCAATACTAATTTGAGGTTCATCGGTCCTCCTTTCAGCTATCATCATTTGAATATTCTGTGTCAGTTGCTGATTCCTTTTTTCTTGCATATTCTCCATAAGTACATGACATTATTCAATTACATGGTCAAAGGATTTACAATACTTACATGTCATTGTGGAGTTCTGGCAGTCTCTTGAAAAATGACCTAGTTGGCTGCAGTTATAGCAAATAATCTGTCCATGTCATCGACTAGCTCCACCACCTTGACCTATTATTTGTTAACCTCCTCGACCACTGTAATGTCTATTGTCCTCATGTTCGTTCTCTTCTGCTTTCATTCTATAAGCGTTAGCACCATGCTCCATCATTAGTTCGTAAGATCAACAATTATTCTCAGCATGTCCTACTGATTTACAGAATTTGCAATATAGATTCCTTGGAGTCTATACATATTTATGTAACAAGTAACAATATTCTAAACAATGTTGGCCTCTAGTCTTACATATTTCGCACCACAAGTTGGATCCTGCATTCAAGGGATTCAGTGCCCCACTAGCCATGTAATCCCTAAAGATAGGGCATTATTCTTTAGAATGGCCCTCCGATCTGCACTTCGTACACCATACTTCTTCTCTAACTTCTTTTCTTTTCTTGATGTCTTGTATTTGTAGGGTTAGGTTCGCCAGCTGATTCTGAATCTGTTGCATGCTTGCATTAGTATCTCCTATAGGTGAAGATTCCAATTTCATCGCAATCTATAGAGCTTCAACTTGACTTTCTATCTTTTGTTGCATCAATGACAATCTAATATGTGGTAGCAGCGTAACTATAAACCATTCTTGATGTTGTTGCGGAACTATGTCGAAGCTTACTTGATCCAATAACACCTTAAATCTCTGATCAAACTCCCAAACAGACTCAATAGGTTTATGTTTGATCTCTTTCAACTCGGTGATGCACTGTGACTCAGACTTTAGCTTCTTAAACTCTCTTATCAATGTTGTTTTAACCTCTGCAAATGTTTTGTTCTGATTATTTGACTACTTCATAAACCATTTCAATGCTCTATCTCGAAGAGTTGTGCGATTTGCACTTTCTTTATATTCTCATTGTTGATATGCTTTGCTGTCCATACAGATTCACATAAAAACCAAAATTGTTCCAGATCCTCCAATCCAGTTCCTTTGAAAATGGGTAGCTTAATATCGTCAGCCATACTTCTTCTTGGAGGGGGAGGGGGATGAATAATGCGAGGGGGGAGATGGGGGGTAGGAGGGGTACGGGGAGGGGGAAAGCCAAAAACACCTTGGCTATTACTGGATTCTGGATTTTGCAAACTCTCAGGCTGGGAGGATGAATACTGCGAAGTTACCTAGGGGTTATCAGGGTGGCTTTCTTCTCTTTCACTTTTAGATCCACTCAAAAGAGGAATATAATTAGTCTCTACAAAGGCCTTCATGCTTTATCCACGAGATCTCTTTCTGGTATCTACTCTATATCTCTTTCCACTTTGTGTTACTCCGATATCTTGCTCATATTTATTCTCTCTTCTTCCAAACATAAGTAAACTAGCAATCTGATTGCATCTGTAAAACTCCCTTTTCACACAGAAGCATCTTAATCCAAAATTTTAGAGATTTTAAATACTTACCTCGTGGTCCTTTGAAGAATCGTCGTTCCACTTCGTTGTAGGACACGGTCAAGTCTACGACAAACTCAATAATGAATCCTCCCAATATGTTATCAATCTAGAAATCGACAGCCCTTGAGATCCTATTGTCAGTGCTCCTAAGTCATTGTATCAGTTCAGGAGTCCACACCGTAGGTTCTTCACCCTTAAAATAGTTCTTCCTTTCGGTCAACCTCGATATCCACTCATACAACTCAATAAGAAAAGAACAAAAGAAAATTTCATATTGATATGTAAAAATATACTTTTGTAACCAAGCTTCGAATGTCATACGAGGGTTTCTGTTTTCTTGATCCGCAAATTCTCGCTTTTTCAAGTCTATCTAGTCTTGGATCTCTTTCTTCGATGGGTATCGCATCCACATATCCCTTAAACAGATACCGGTCCCAACAACAGAACCATTTTTTGGCTTGATTTGGGCTAACCCAGGTTCAATCTATACTGCGCACCAACAAAACCCTTAATCATTGGCCCTTTCGGCAACGACCTGCAAGTAGATCACAGTCTCACCCGAAGTGACTATGGGAGGATGCAGAACTAGGTTTCTGCAGCCTTGAAGGATTAGGAGATGTGGTATTATTATGTTATCTTATTCTTAGCATTTATAAATCACTTTATTGCATTAGATTAATCACTTAAACATGCCATATAAAACCATAAACCATCACTATGTTGAAGTAAAATGCAACTGTAATAACTGCTACTTTACAATAGATAATAAGAAAATATACACATCAAAACACCAATGTAACGTGGTTCACCCCAGTGTAGGGCTACGTCCACAAGAACTGTTGCTTAATATAATGAATCTTTGAAAAACAAACAGTTCTTGATCTATGCACTAAGATGCAGGTTGTCTGCGCACTTAGCTGCAAACTCTTCTCCAAGCCCCATGTGCACTTAGCTACAGAACCTCTCCTTTGTTACCAAATTATAGATCACAATAATTCATCCATAACACTGATTGATTATGATATCCTTTCTTCTTATTATTTTACTCTATATATACTATTACATTATAGGGTTACATCATCAAAATACCATGGACTCGTTAAAACAAGCAACTATGGCCCCAAAACCATTGATCCCTTACAAAATCACGCGCTTTTACAAAAAGGAGGGGCTTCGACCCACCCTGAAGCCCTTATGACATTGCGCGATATATTTAATTCCTCAAAATATGCTCCACTACGCGTTGCACCCCACAAAATGCGGAGCCTTTGACAAAATCTAGGCCAAGTTAGTATGCGCCCAACAAGTCCATCAGACCGGAAGAGAACACTAGGAGGAATTTTCAGCATTGGGTCCGCAACTGTTTTCTAGTACAACAGGAAGCAAAGATTGGCACTCAGCTCAGCATAAGCAGAATACATGGTTGCCAGTCAAGTAATATGTGAGGTGGTTTGGATGAGAAAGATTCTTGTGGGACTGTTTGGTCAGATAATGGATCCTACTATGATAATCAGAGTTGCGACAAGCTCTTTGAAAATCCTATATTTCATGATCGATCCAAGCATATAGATATCCGGTATCACCATCTACGTGATTGTGTGCAGAGGCGGATAATGTTGTTGGAATACATTCCTACAGAGGAAAAAGATGCATATATTTTGACAAAGAATTTGTCAAGAGGCAAATTCAAGTTCCATAGAGGCAGGATAGGGGTAACAGATAATTCCTTTATTGCTGAGAGGGAGTGTTGAAAAACGTAACAAGAAAAATCTCAGTTTGACTTTGCCTTGGTCGAACTAGAGAAAATTTGAATTTCCATTTTAGCATAAATCTTGGAGGTGGTTAACTGAGGTAACATGGCTTTTGTCACTCAGTTAATTCGAGTTGGAGGCCTTGGGTTTAGCTAAGCATGAGTGATTGCTAATTTGTAGCAATCTAATTCAGTTAAATAGAGTTATTTTTAGTTAAACTAGTTCTTACTGTTATAGGAACTATTGGAAGGTCAAGTTGTGTAGTGTGACTTCAGTCACACTGAGCGATCATCTAGTTAACTAATCAATCAACCCAAAATAATTGTTTCATACAGAGAACTCGAGCTACCCAGTGGAGATGATGATTCCAAGGCAATGTACTATCAGTTGTGGGCTATTCCGATGTGTACAGGTGGTGCATGCAATTAGAGATCAACCTAAAGGAATTACACAATTCAAATTGGGGAATTTCCTAATTAGTAGGGGCCTAATTCCTCAATGAATAACGCAAGGAAATATGAGCTTGGAGGAATTGAAAATTGTCTAAGTGTTGGCCAGAGTCAGTTAGTGAGGCAGAGGGATAGACTATACACTTGCAAGTTGTGCTAAAGCTGAGCAAACCTGTGTATTCATCTTTATTATTTGGTTAATGCAATACAAATAGGAAGGGGTTTTGAGCAGTTGCTTTCCCTTAGCTAAATCTCCGTGTATGTGTGATGTTTTGTTTTGCATGTTTATGATTTGAGTTCTAAATTGTGAATTAGATTCCGCAAAATAATAGAGTAGCTTTGAATCTTGTGACAGTTTCAAATATACACATAATTTCTACATATTCTTAAGGGTAAATCATTTATCACAGTTTCAAATATACACATAATTTCTACATATTCTTAAGGGTAAATCATTTATGTCATTGCTTTTGACATTAATCTATTACTTAACCAACCTGATGAGTGATGTTATTCTTCAAACTACTAAATTAGATCCGACCAATAAAAGAGTTTGTTGCAAGAAACTCATAATGCATAATCATAACTCTAATAATCTAATTATAACTAACATTAAATATATCATTTCCATTTCCATATTACAAACTTGAAACTAAATCTACAAATAAAAATTAACAAGCAAGAAGGACAGATGAGACTAATAAATAAACATGTTGCTATGCACATTTTTAACAACACAAACATTTTTAATTTTTTTATATATATTAAAAAACAAATTTCAATTTTAATTATTGGTTATACTACATTAAACTCAACGATTCAAAGAAAAACATTGCCTTCAAAGGATACCATAAATGCCTCTACGTATTATAAAGAAGTAATTACCAATTCTTACAAAACTAAAATCACACTGTACAAGTACTCCATAGGTTGCCACACAGCTTTTCAAACTTAGTAATAAAGTTTCACTTTAAATAGTCATTTAAAGAACATGACAGAGCAATAAAATCTTAAGGAAGAAAAGAAAGAGACAAAAGGCACCTAGATACCCTGAACACCGAAAAGAAGAATGGATCTACATCCCCGCAACCTACATAAAGTATGGTACACCTCTCCTCATTGTCAAGATAATGTATTCAAATAAAAGTATAAATGGTTTAATGTGTTATGTTATTGGAGATTATAATAACTAGATATTATGAAAGTAACTTTCTAGTTAAATATGCAGGAGAAAGTATCTATTTAAAAAAATATGGGTTAAATTATATGTATATTAAACATCGTAAAGGTGGATATTTAAATAAAATTATATAAAGGAATTTTTTAAAATCAGTATATATTTATTTTAAATATGGATTTAATAATATAAGTGGGGAGGAATCCAATTTTTTAATGTTTATTTTTTATTTTATTTTTTTTAATATATATTTTTTAGATTTTTAAAGTTTTTTATTTTAGTAACATGAACAAAATTTCAATTTTGATGACTAACGAACAACGTTACACCTCATATTGGGCTCTAGAATGAGCTTTTCGGCTCAATAAAAAAATATTTTAAATATAAAAAATTTGATTTTTGGGGTGCAATTTAGTTGGTGGATATGAAATATTGTGTAAACTAAAATATTCAAGGTTCAAATTCGCTGAAACAATCTAATGATCTAGAGATACCCTTATCACGGACGACTCTTTGTGAGGCTAGTATGAGCAGTGCAAGATACCAATTCCTCTTGTTAAAAAAAATGCAAAAAAAATTGATTATTTTTTTTTTATTTTTTTATTTTTTTTTTGGGGCTAAATGAATAAAATTTCAACTTTGATGACAGAGACAACGTTATACATTATATTGAGTTGTAGAATGAGCCTCTAGTCTCAATAAAAAATAATTTAAACGTAATTTTTTTTTTTTTTTTTTTCAGTGCAATTTAGTTGGTGGATATGAAATATTGTGTAAACTAAAATATTCAAGGTTCAAATTAGTTGAAACAATCTCATGCTCTAGAGATACCCTTATCACGCGCCACTCTTTGTGAGGCTAGTATGAGCAGTTCAAGATACCCTTGTTACACAAATTGTAAAAATATTGACTTTTTCTTTAGATTTTTTTATTTTGGTCTAGATGAATAAAATTTGATGATAGACTAACAACGTTACACATTATATTGGGATGTAGAATGAACCTCTCCACTCAATACACAATAATATTCAACGTTCAAATTCAATATTCAACGTTATTCAACGTTCAAATTCGCTGAAACAATCATGCTCTGGAGATAATATAATGGGATGTAGAATAAGCCTCTAGGCTCAATACACAATAATATTCAAGGTTCAAATTCGCTGAAACAATCTTATGCTCTAGAGATACTATAACGGGTTTTAGAATGAGCCTCTCAGCTCAATACACAATAATATTTAAGGTTCAAATTTGTTAAAACAATCTCATGCTTTACAGATACTCTTATCACATGAAACAATCTCATGCTCCAGAGATACTATAATGGGTTGTAAAATGATCCGCTCAATACACAATAATATTCAAGGTTCAAATTGGTTGAAACAATCTCATGCTCTAGAGATACTCTTATCACACACGACTCGTAAGGCTAATATAAGCAGTTCAAGATACCAATTCTTCTGGTTAAAAAAATGCAAAAATTTAATGAATTCTATTAATTCTTAATATACAAATTATAAAATTCTATTAATACTTTTGGTCTTTATATAGTTATTATAATTTCTTTTAGGTGATTTTTAAAATTAAACATTTTTATCTTATAAAATGCACAGAAATCATTTTAAAAAATGATGCAACTTGATATTTGGGGGAACAAAGAAAATGAACCCATTTGCAAACTTTAATTTCCTAAAATTTTCTTTACATAATTTGGTTGTCAATATATTAATGTATTTGAAAATTTATAGTTAATTATAATAAATAATTTTAGTTTTATAAGTCAAAGAGTAATAATTAGTAATATTGATTTTGTGTATAGGATTAAGTTTAGTTATTATTTGAAGGGATGATTGGATTATTATAGTTTTAATAATGATATTAAGAGATGATGATTATTTCGCATATATTATTTAGGTTTAGGTTATTTTTTAATTTTGGAGAAGATTTTAAAGTGTTACTAATTAGGTAAGTTGAAGTGTATTTGTTATAAGTTTGAAATTTTTTCAGGCATATTTTCCAGTGGAATTTGTCTAGAATTTGCAAAGAATTTGTTGGAATTATAAGTTTGAGTAGTGAATTTTTTGCTGTATGAGTGTCTCAAGGATTTTTCAGATATTGATAGAATCAAAAACACATTTTAAACAACAAAAGATTATAATTTGACCAAAATTATTTGGCAAGATTCCTATCAAAAACCCTAAAACTTATAATAATTAAACAACACCACTAATTTAAAAAAAAAAAAACCAAAAAAACAACCTCAAGATTTTAAAAATTATAATAAAAATAATTATCTTTATTATAATTAATTATTAAATTATAATAAATTTTACCCTTTAAACTTCGGTGTCATCTAATAATAGGCCACCTCAAAACATAGCCAAAACCACAGTGTGTGACCTGCTTATACAAATATATAAAATTCCAAAAAAAAAGGAATTTTGAAACTTATTAAAAAAAGAACCATTCAACCTTTACGGACCAACCAAGCTCGCTCTGGCTCCCTCGAAAAGAAAACGTAAAAATGAAAATTAAAAAAAAGAAAGAAAAAAGCAGTGAGAAAAACTCGTCGCTTTTTGATTTGACCCACACGGTTAGGTATCTGTGGCTGAAAGAAAAGGAGCATATGCAATGTACTGTAATGAATATTTATCGTTAGG
Source organism: Pinus tabuliformis (assembly GCA_031772625.1). Classification (NCBI taxonomy): domain Eukaryota; kingdom Viridiplantae; phylum Streptophyta; class Pinopsida; order Pinales; family Pinaceae; genus Pinus; species Pinus tabuliformis. The sequence goes on from CM062805.1 coordinate 1,294,481,836, forward strand.
TAAGTGGTGGGAGGGAACATTTTGTTGACCATGAGGTAAATGTTTTACCGTGGTAACTTGGGAAAACCGAAGAAGTTACTTTAATCGAGGAGTTCTCGATAAGGCCAGTTGCTTGGATTACTCTTGCACCTGCAGAAACCGCCTGACGCGCACCCGGATTTGAATGAAATATAATTTGAAATTTGGGAAGCCAATCCAACGCAAAAAATTAATTTTATAGTTAAAAGAAAAATTCCCGGACGGTTAAAATTTAAAACTTAACGGAGACTGAGGACCGCTTAATCCCACATACGGTAACTGAGTTCACGTTTTACCGAGGTTAAAAAGATAAAAATATAGGTATAATTAAGTAGTACCGGACTGACCACGGTATTAAAGTGCCTGCAGAATCAGATTTGCTAAAAATACACGGAAGTGGGCCCCATTGACGTACACGATACCTGTTGACCGGGGGGTCCAGCTTTCGGCGGTGGACCACACCGCCGGTAAACCTCCCCGACAAACCGGCTGCTTTTTCTTTTAAATTTGAAATGCGCGGCTGCATTTTTCAACCCCAGGGGGGCTGAAATTTGGAATTTTGAGCCCATGTGCGTCGCTATCAGCGCTGCCGGAGATATTTACCGGCCGTGCTCGACAGCTCATTTTTTAAATATTTATTTAAGGTCGGTAAGACGATGACCACGTGCATCTCTGTAGTTTTAGAATAGAAACCCTAATTTCAGGCTCTCAGTTGGCCCCCCGGCCCCCGGCCCGCGGCGCCCGCGCCCCGCTCCCCTTACCCGTCGATCCGCCGTTTTCTTGCCGCTACATTTTTAAACTACCGAGTCCCCTGTAAGTGAGAATGATCGATTATAAATTATAATGAATTGGTGTTAATTGCGGGAATCGATCATGAGACATACCCTGCATTAATGATTCCAACAACTTGTAGTTTGACCACAGGTTCATGTCGTGGACCTCTGTATACTTTTGTTAAAATAAACTTAATTTCCGTCTTATTTCATTATATTAATTATCGCATTAAATTAAGTATTAAAAATTTATTTAAACTATAAAATTTAACTTTCCTGCTATCATGGAGAACATCTTTGCCCAGATATTTAATTTAAAATTAACTTCAATTTAATAAATAAATTTAAAAACAAATGTGAAATTGAAACATTTCAAATTTGTACCATAATTGAATGCGATAATTCAGGCCTTTTAACTCCGCGTTGATATACATTACGAAAGTTAGGTAAACGTATGAACATAATTTGAAAATGAATTAATTAGTTAAGTTATTTGTGAAATAAGATTTACACCACCAAAAGGGCAGACATATCTCAATCGAGTGATATACACAAAATCTACTGATGTGATATATACACAAGATCTACTAGGTTGTTTTTTTAACTCCACCACTACACGAAAATAATAATTTAATAATTAAAAAGTTACGTAAACTTATGAAATTAATTTTAAAATAATTTATTTACTTAAATTATTGGTAAAATAAGAATTATTATTCTAAAAATATATATTTTCTTTATTGATATTATTATAATTCTTTAAATTACATATTTTTTAAAATGAAAATAGAAAATATTTTGAAAATATTAACCAACTAAATAAAATTAGTTATAAAAAATTGGAAAACATATATATCTTTTACTTTATATTTGGTTTTCAATCTTGACCCTCCGATTTTGCGCCTTCCCATGTTACCTAATCTCACCCGTTGGCCAGAACCATAACTCTATATATATATCTAATTGATAAAAATAAATTTTTATTTTATTTTTTCTAATTTAAATTGGTTGATTTATATATATATATATATTTTATCTTTTCACACATTTTCACTCATAATCTATTTATAGGAATAATTGACTGGTCTTACCTCTTTGTTTTTCATTGTAATTTTTTATATATAAATATTTGACTCTTTTAACGCGATCTAATGGATTTAATGGCTATTTGCCTGATTTACCTTTAATAATAAAAATAATTTTTATTTTTATTTTATTCTTTTAATTTAAATTGTTTAATTTGTTTTTTGTTAATAGAGTTAAGGCTTCTGTGATCCATATCGGTTTTAGAGAAGATTCTTTGGCGAAAATCACATGGATTCTTCGGCAAAAATCACATGGAAGATGCTACTGTGTTTTTATTTTCATTCTTCATTTATTATATGAATACTTTCACTCTTCATTTATCTATATGAATAATTTGATTTCTTCAACACAAATAAAAGAATCAAGTCTCAGGTTGGAGGCCTCTGTGATTCATTATTTAAGATAAATTCTTCTGGAAAAATCACATTCACAACTTAGGGTCGACACATTTCTAACCTCACCTCTACTAAGGTTCATCATCGTTAACAACTTAGGGCGGAAGCATTTCTAACCTCGCCTCTACTGAGGTTCATCATCATCATTGACAACTTAGGGTGGAAGCATTTCTAACCTCACCTCTACTCATCATTGACAACTTAGGGTCCAGGCATTTCTAACCTCACCTCTACTAAGGTTCATCATCGTTAACAACTTAGGGCGGAAGCATTTCTAACCTCGTCTCTACTGAGGTTCATCATCATCATTGACAACTTAGGGTGGAAGCATTTCTAACCTCACCTCTACTCATCATTGACAACTTAGGGTCCAGGCATTTCTAACCTCACCTCTACTGAGGTTCATCTACTCATCATTGACAACTTAGGGTGGACGCATTTCTAACTTCACTTCTACTAAGGTTCATAGGGACACATTTTTTTTTGTAAGCCAGTGACTTCACATCAAGGAGAGTGCCTTAACAAAGCACTCATCACCGTCTATCCAAGACCGCGTGGACTTCACTAATAACACATTTATATGAATACTTGATTCATCTTATTTCTCAATTTTGGTTTTATGTATGGATATGAATGATTGACTTCTTTGACAACACAATGTCTTCTAGAAACAATTGATCAATAACATGAGTGCAAATTGTGAAAATCTCCATTCTCAAAAGATTTTGTAGATATTCTCGATGCTTATATATGTGTATGTTAATTTTTAATATTTTATTTAATTAATTTATTTGAAATCGTTGAAGATTTTAGAGAAATTATTTTTTGTTTCACTAAATCATTATTTGAATTTTTAAATTCAAATTATTTAACTTATATCACATTTTTACATCTTCTCAAATTTTCATTCACAATCCATCTATATGAATAAGTGACCTCTTTACTATTGATCTCAATACCTCCATATGAATAGTTCTATTTTGACATGATTGAATGCATATTTGCCTCACTTGTCTTCAACAAAAGAATTCAAATTTTTATTTCACTTTTTCAATTCAAATCCTGTGATTTGTGTCAATTTTTTTTTTAATTGTTCACCTAGTATAGTTTATAAGGATAGTTGATAGTTGACTAATGTTACCACTTCTTTATTTTCATTTCTCATTTATACATATAAATAATAATTTGACTCAATGTATAAAACAACTATATTTGACTAGGAGAGGAAAAGGGAAGATAGGCCATTCTAACGGTTAGAAGAAAACAGATATATTCTTCTAACATTTAGGATGGTCTGTCTTCCTATTTAACGGTTAGAAGAAAACAACTATATAACTGTTAGAAGAAAACGGCTATATTCTTCTAACAGTTAGGATGGTCTGTCTTCCTATTTAACGGTTAGAAGAAAACTACTATATTCTTCTAAACATTAGGATGGTCTGTCTTCCTATTTAACGGTTAGAAGAAAAGGGCTATATTCTCCTAAACGTTAGGATGGTCTGTCTTCCATTCTAACGGTTAGAAGAAAATGGCTATATTCTTCTAATAGTTAGGATGGTCTGTCTTCCTATTTAATGGTTAGAAGAAAACGACTATATAACGGTTAGAAGAAAACGGCTATATTCTTCTAACAGTTAGGATGGTTTGTCTTCCTATTTAACGGTTAGAAGAAAACGGCTATATTGTTCTAAACGTTAGGATGATTTGTCTTCCTATTTAACCTACTTCCTTCCTATTTAACGGTTAGAAGAAAACGACTATATTCTTCTAAACGTTAGGATGATTTGTCTTCCTATTTAACCTACTTCCTACATCTATTTCTTCGCTAGAAGAAAACGACTATATTTGACTAGGGGAGGAAATGGGAAGACAGGCCATCCTAACGGTTAGAAGAAAACGACTATATTCTTCCAACGGTTAGGATGGCCTATTTTCCTATTTAAGCTACTTCCTAGATCTGTTTCTTCGCTATATTTCTTCTAACGGTTAGGATGACTATCTTCCTATTTAACCTACTTCCTAGATGTGTTTCTTCATCTTGTCTTGAAGATGAACCACACTTGTTGGTTCAAAAGGGGCTTCCTAAATCTATTTCTTCTTCCTATTTAACCTACTTCCTAGATTTCTTTCTTCATCTTGTCCCGAAGACGAATCACACTTGTTGGTTGGTTCGAAAGGCACACTTGTTGGTTGGTTCGAAAGGCATCGACCAAAATCTTCAATGTGATTTCTTCTGAAAAATATTTTATACATAAAGATATGGATCACAAAAACTTGAATTCGAATAATTTGACTCATTATTTTGCTTAGGAGTCCAAATTGTTTAATTAGTCTCTTCTTTTATCTTCTAAGAAATTTTCACTATTAATTCATAGTTGATTCGTATTACCTTTTCATTTTTATTTTTTATCTTTATGTAATCATAGGAATGATTGACTTTTTTTTGTTAAGATTGAATGGACATTCTAGATGATTTAAATAAAGAAAAAAGTAGTTATTTAACTATTCGAATTATTTGATTAGCCTTAATTCTTTCTCTCTTAACAATTTTTCACTTGTAATCTATGTATATGAATATTTTACTTGTGTCACTTCTTTCTTTACTGTAGATGCCTCAAATATTATAATCATTTTATTTGAACCTAGTCCAAATTGTTTGATTCATCTCACTTCTTTATCTCTTAATAAATTTTCACAAATAATGTACGGATATGAATACTTCACTTGTTTTAATCTTTTTAAGCCTTTTTGATACAATTCAATAAATATTTTTACATATTTTAAATAAAAAAATTAAATCATTATTTCTCTTTCCAAGCCCATATTGTTTCACTCACCTTACTTCTTTATCTCCTCACACTTTTTTCACTAATGATCCATTTGTATGAATATTGGACTTGTGTCAAACTCTTTAACATGTTGATGATTCATATAAATAGTTAACTCTTTTGACATGATTGAATAGTTAACTCTTTTGATAGGATTGAATAGATATTGAAAATGACTCACATAAAAAAAATGGAGTTATTATTTTACTTTTCTAGTTCAAATTATTTGATTGGTGTCACCATTTTATCTCTTAATACATTTTCTGACTAATATCACCTCTTTTTTTGTTTTTCATCTATTAGCTTGAATAATTGATTCCTTTAAAACTCAGGTATCAAATAAGATAATTAAATTATTGTTTTACTTTTCAAATTCAAATTGTTTAACTTATTTATTAGTTTGAATAATTCACTCCTGATTTTTTCAAACAAGATAACTAAATTATGGTTTTACTTTTCAAATTCAAATTGTTTAGTCTGTTTTAGTTATTTATTTCTCAGATACATTTTCATTAATAATCCATTTATATAAATAATTAACTAATATTATTTCATTTATTATATATCATCCCCTGTAAAAAAAAAAGAAAAAGACTTGTTTGATTTAATGCTTAAAAACGTATACCATATAACAGCTATGTAACAACATTCAACATAACAGCACTATATTGCAAGGGGCCATTAGTCGTCCTCATCATCAATACAAATTGGTAAAAATAAATAAGTTCAGTCTCATTACGTTGGAAAACATCTTTGCCACCTCGAACCTCACATTTTCCGTTCTGTATGGAGTGGAAGAGGTCACATATTCCGTTCGTATTTATGAAAAAGAGTAGCTAGATGGGAGGGGTACTAGGGCAGGGGTACCAAGAGGGACAAATGAGCAATATATATATCGGATAATAAAGACAAAAGGGTGATGAAAGGAACCCTAATTCGCTCCCTGGCCCTCTCACCTTTACCCTAATCTCACTGCTTCCTTCCCTCCCTTTGAACCTTCTCATGTATACCCACCCAGCTATATTTGTGAGTGTGATGCATTGAATTGCAACAGCCATCATAAGCACAAGCAGCGGCATACAACAAGATTCCCAGCGACAACAACACGCAGGGGGCTACAAACATGGTGAGTAAATGCTTCCTGTCTGCTTTGTAGATCTTAAAATTTCCTGGTTTTCGTCTGTGTTTTTGTCTCCAATTGCCTTAGCAGATTACTGTTCCATCGAGGTAACAATTGGGCGCCGCCGCAAGAGCCAAATGTGTGAAAATGATTGGAATTGTGCATGAATTGTGTGTGTTCAGGATGGGTTTGTGGTCTGCGAGAAGGAGGAGAGGCCGGCCTGGTTGGATGCTCTTCTCACAGACAAATTCTTCGTGCCCTGCGCCACTCATGAGACTGCAAAGAAAAACGAGAAGAACATTTTCTGCCTGGACTGCTGCCGGAGCATTTGCTCGCATTGCGTGCCAGTTCACCGGAGCCACCGCCGGCTCAAGGTAAAAAAATTCTTCTCCTCTGCTCTAATTGTCCCCGTAATTCAACGGTTATCTTGCTTTGCAGCTTCTGAAATGAAATGAAATGATGATTTCCCTGCGCGCAGATTCGGAGATATGTCTATCACGATGTCATCAGACTAGACCAGATCGATTGCTCATATGTTCAGGTGAGCTACACTAATGGCTGAGCTTAAATTTGCTCAAACCACTCAAAGCTTCGGCGTTTCACGGATCCAGAGAATATATGAAGTCCTGAAGTATAAATTGGACTGAAATTTGTGAATTTTATCTGTTCTTGCAGGCGTACACTACGAACAGTGCAAAGGTGGTCTTCTTAAACCAGAGGCCTCAGACTCGGCCTTTCAAACGATCTGGAAACATCTGCAGCACCTGCGAAAGAAGCTTACAAGAGCCTTATCGCTTCTGCTCCGTGGCTTGCAAGGTGAGAAAATGCGACAAAGACAAAATCTGCTTATTGTCGATCTGTTTTTCAGAAAAGAACAACAATCGGCAGTAATAGAGCACAATATTTTGTTGAATAGTCCATTATATTTTGATTAATTGGTTCAGTAGTCCATGAGATTTTGATATCTGGTTTAGAAGTCCAAAATATTTTGATGAATTGGTTCAGCAGTCTGATATTTTGATTTCTTGTTTAGAAGTCCATAATATTTTGACTTCTGGTGTACCAGTACATGAAATTTTGACTAATTCTTTATATGTCCAGAAAATTTGGTTAATTGTTAGCGGTCTGTAACATTTTTGACGAATTTCTTAGGTGGTTCATAATCTTTTGACAAATTGTTTAGCACTTTCCAATATTTCGGTTAATTACTCAACATTACATGTTTTTTTTTTTCTTTTTTCTTTTACAAAATGTTTAGCAGTCCTTAATCTTTCGACAATTTTTTTCGCAGTCCGCAAAGATTATGACAAATTATTTAGCAGTAGACACTATTTCGATTTCTCGTTTAAGATTCCATAATATTCTGGTGAAATCTTTGGGCAGTGTATAGTGTTTTGATTTCTGGTTTAGTAGCCCATTAAATGTACATTTAATCTTGCTGGATTTTTCCGAAAATGTCCATAATATGATTTCTGGTTTAGTGGCCCATTAAATGTTTAATCTTGCCGGACTTTTCGAAAAAAGTCCATAATATTTTGATTTTAATTGTTGAGCAGTCCATTACTACATTTTGATAAATTCATAAGCAGTCTATAATATTTTGGATTAACTGCTTATCACTCTAATATTTGGTTAATTGGTCAGCAGTCGATAACAAATTTTGATTTTTTCTTTGTGTGAGCAGGTAGATCATCTGATAAACCAGGGGAAGGATCTCTCAAAATATTTACTGTTTGCACAGTCGGAGGGGCTTAAGGAATTTGAAGAGGGCGGCCATATATCGCCCAATACGACTCTGGACAACACCATGGCGTTCCACACTTCGTCAGGAGCGAGTGCGAGCGGAGGCGTGGGGTGCAAGAAATTGGGCTGCACGGCCACAACAGAATTTGTGAAGCGGAGACGAAGCGGATTCATCGGTAGCAGGACATTGCAGAGGCCGTGCGCTGCAGTGACCGAGATGGGGGTGTCCTTTAACCGGAGAAAAGGCATTCCGCAGCGATCGCCTCTCTATTGATTTTCCTATCCGTCGTATTCTTTTTAACTTTATTTACACATACCAGGCTTGTAGGGCCTTGCTCTGAACTTATTTCCTGTCAAGTTTAAGTCAGTAAGCAAGCCTGAAGTGGACTTTTAGGGTCTTGCAATTTTGGAAGGTAATTAAATTATTTGTACTGGTAAAGGTGCATGGACAAAGGTTGAGCCATGGGTTAAGGCAGCTTGAAAATTGGCTACCTGCGAGTGCAAAAGGTTTCAAAGCTTGTTTTACAGACGCACCGATTTTGACATGATAACAACCATTGTAGATTTTAAGGTAGTATTGGCCATGTAGTTATCATTGACTCTATATTTGTTTGTTTTCCTTTTTCAAATTCGCGCCATTACGTCTGGAATTTCGGGTTTCGCAGTTACCTAACCTCACTAATATGAAGAACTTTGAACCACGTATCTTAGTTCTATTTTTGTCGTTCTCAAAACTCATTTCATTATTTATGGTTTGATTTATTAATGTGTAAAAGTATTTATATATATTTTTGGAGAAGATTTTTCAGGGTAAATGACATTAGAATCTATTTGTCGAATGCATTTTTATATTTTTGGGAAGATTTTTTTGGCGTAAATCACATTCGAATGTATTTTTATAGTACTCATTTCATTATTTATGGTTTGGTTTATTAATGTGTAAAAGGTTTATATATTTGTTTGAGAAGATTTTGCAGGGTAAATCACATTCAAATGTATGCATTTTTATATTTTTGGGAAGATTTTTTTGGCGTAAATCACATTCGAATGTATTTTTATAGTTAAAAATTTCCCATTTATTTTGGTTTAGTTTATTTATATTTTTGGGAAGATTTTTTTGGCGTAAATCACATTCGAATGCATTTTTATAATTAAAAATTTCCCAATTTATCTTGGTTTAGTTTATTTGTTCGGGAGTGAGATTCTTTATGTGATTTTTTTTTCCTTATTTTCACACTCAAAACACAGTCATATTCACATATTAATAAACTAAAACATATTCACAATATATTGCGAATAAAATCGATTAACATATTAGATTTACTCATTTTAAATATATATATAATAAAATATAATAAATTATAAAATAAATCACATCATGAAAACATAGGGGAAATGAAAATCTCTAACAATAATGGTCACTTCAGCTGTAAAAGTGTAAGTACATATGGCACAAAATAGTTGGATTTTTTTAATCATTAAATTTTTTAATGGTTTCATTTTTTTTCCAATAATGTTTTTAAAAAAACATAGTATATCTACTTAAGTTGAATATTTTAAGACAATCATTCACACATAAATCAAAGATTGATGCATTAATATTTAGGTGGGATAAATGATTCATGGTTCTAGTCAATATAACCATGTAAAGCAATATATTATTGTTAAAAGAAAATAAATGGCATGATATTTCTTATAAATGATCTCAATGACCGACTCTTTATACTTTTAAACCAAAATAGATTCGTTTTAAACTTTAAATCTACCAAGCACTTAGAGGGATCAAATATCTCAAGATGCAACATCTTTTTGAATGAAAAACTTGAGGAAATGTTGCACCTTGAGAGATTTCATCCCCTTTCAATGCTTCATAGATTCATAGGTAAGATGGATACATACATACATCTCACATTTATCTCTATATTAAAACCCTCATAATACATATAACTACATACATCTTTGTATCCCATTTTTCTTTAATATGTTTCATAATTTTTTTAGTTTTTTAATATGATATGGCATATTATGAGTTATTTTCAAAGAAATTGCCTATAATTCTATTAATAAAAACAAAATTGCAATCTAACCAATTGAATTGGGTTGGCTTGACATTATGTTTTATTATTATTTTTTATTTATTTATTGCTTCAATACACTACATCTCCTCCATATTTAGTTGTAGAGTGTAGGGCAATAAAGATCATGAATCAATTGGATATTAAGTTAGGGATCATGTGGCATTAATATTGAGGAGAAGATGAGTTATTAAATATTGTGTGCCATTGTTGGGGTATATTACACTAAGGAGTTCATGAGGACTTCATTAACGCCTCACTTAGGCCATCATTTGACCCTCTTCCATATGTCATTAGGGGCACATAATCACCACTTTTCATTCATCACTAGACATTCTCTACCATTTGGGATCATCTACTACTTCAACATTTTCTATTTTTAATAAGTCTATTCTTAGCAAGTGACACTTAAAATGGCATGTGGCAATGGTTGGGCATTGACTTTGCTATGGCGTGGCTATTTCCTCTCCATTATTGTGCATTGCCTTATCCCTAAGGTCCAATATGAATTAACATTTTATTTTGGGAGACTAGCCTTATCCACAACCGTATTCACTCACCTACCTACTATTTATTAGGAATTTTCTTTGTAGACACAAAATACTAATGTCGTTGGGCTTGCCCAAGACCTACAATGCTAGAGACCTACTAAACCATATTTATACACATGATGCAATCCATAATTGAAATACACAAGAAAGAGGATGGTGAACATACCTTATATTGGATGGTGGATGGTTGATGCCCTTGGTGGTTGAAGCCCTTGAGATCAAGCTCCTAGCTCCTTGCACCTGTAACATTTTTAAGACCACACGACAATTTCCTATAGCAAATGTACCTCGAGTGCAAATGAAATTCATCTTTTGCTGGTATTTCAGTTTGATCTGAATCTAATTATAGCTAGAAAATCACTCCATGCAGGAGAAAACATCACTTCCAACACATTCATTGAAAATAAGATCGAAGATCGATGTTGGCTAGTTGTCTTTTGGAAACGCCTTGTTCAAGCCCATATAATTGATAAAGACAAATAATACCCTATTTCTTGGTGATACGAACAATGTCAGAAGCCCACTGTGTCAAGGGAATTCGATATAAAATCTCAGCCTTGAGCAACATTTCAATTTCTCCCTCAATGGTAGTGGCTTTACGAGCGTTAACTGGCGAAAGACTTTTCTTGATTGGCTTGGAACCTTCATATGTAATGATTTCATGTTCAACAATCAGGGGATTGATTCCAGGAATTTATTCATATGACCAAGCGAAAATGACATGGAATTATTTGAATAGGGTAGTGTAAGTAGTGATCCCATTAGTAGTATAATCCACACTAATTAGGATGTTTTCCATGACCTTAGATTTCACTAAAATATTGACAAGAATGGTTCGAGAAATATTAGCTAAGTTCCCTTTAGAGAACACATCACCTATCACGATGAGATCTTTTGACTATTCGACATTTTGAGATGAAACTAGGTGTTTCAAGTTTTCATTCAAATGTTTCGAACAAGGGAGAAAAGAAGAATGATGGTGTGATTCATCCCAAGGTCAATAGAGATCATCATGGCTTCATTAGATGGAATTGTAGTATTAAAGAAGTCATGGAACTTGGGTGACCAACACTATTTCCTCTCCATTAAGTTAGGGATCATGTGGCATTAATATTGAGGAGAAGATGAGTTATTAAAGATTGTGTGCCATTGTTGGGGTATATTACACTAAGAGGAGTTCATTAGGAGTTCATTAACGCCTCACTTAGGCCATCATTTGACCCTCTTCCATATGTCATTAGGGGCACATAATCACCACTTTTCATTCATCACTAGACATTCCCTACCATTTGGGATCATCTACTACTTCAACATTTTCTATTTTTAATAAGTCTATTCTTAGCAAGTGACACTTAAAATGGCATGTGGCAGTGGTTGGGCATTGACTACGCTATGGCATGGCTATTTCCTCTCCATTATTGTGCATTGCCTTATCCCTAAGGTCCAATATGAATTAACATTTTATTTTGGGAGACTAGCCTTATCCACAACCGTATTCACTCACCTACCTACTATTTATTAGGAATTTTCTTTGTAGACACAAAATACTAATGTCGTTGGGCTTGCCCAAGACCTACAATGCTAGAGACCTACTAAACCCTATTTATACACATGATGCAATCCATAATTGAAATACACAAGAAAGAGGATGGTGAACATACCTTATATTGGATGGTGGATGGTTGATGCCCTTGGTGGTTGAAGCCCTTGAGATCAAGCTCCTAGCTCCTTGCACCTGTAAAATTTTTAAGACCACACGACAATTTCCTATAGCAAATGTACCTCGAGTGCAAATGAAATTCATCTTTTGCTGGTATTTCAGTTTGATCTGAATCTAATTATAGCTAGAAAGTCAATCCATGAAGGAGAAAACATCACTTCCAACACATTCATTGAAAATAAGATCGAAGATCGATGTTGGCTAGTTGTCTTTTGGACACGCCTTGTTCAAGCCCATATAATTGATAAAGACAAATAATACCCTATTTCTTGGTGATAGGAACATTGTCAGAAGCCCATTGTGTCAAGGGAATTTGATATAAAATCTCAGCTTTGAGCAACATTTCAATTTCTCCCTCAATGGTAGTGGCTTTACGAACGTTAACTAGCGAAAGACTTTTCTTGACTGGCTTGGACCCTTCATATGTAATGATTTCATGTTCAACAATCAGGGGATTGATTCCAGGAATTTATTCATATGACCAAGCGAAAATGACATGGAATTATTTGAATAGGGTAGTGTAAGTAGTGATCCCATTAATAGTACAATCCACACTAATTAGGATGTTTTCCATGACCTTAGGTTTCACTAAAATATTGACAAGGATGGTTCGATAAATATTAGCTAAGTTCGCTTTAGAGAACACATCGCCTATCATCATGAGATCTTTTGACCATTCAACATTTTGAGATGAAACTAGGTGTTTCAAGTTTTCATTCAAATGTTTCGAACAAGGGAGAAAAGAAGAATGATGGTGTGATTCATCCCAAGGTCAATAGAGATCATCATGGCTTCATTAGATGGAATTGTAGTATTAAAGAAGTCATGGAACTTGGGTGACCAATGGTCCACGTGGGCAAGGAGTACGGATCAAGCTCCATATCTTATTGGAAGCATGATTCAAGGTCGATAGCTATTTGTATAGCTTGATAAGTAACTTTGGTGGTGCTCAAAGGCTTATAATCAACATAAATGTCTAAAACCAATGAAGAAGGCACCACCCAAGGATCATGAGGCCCTTGGTATCTATTATTGATTGATGAGATCATGTTAATAGTGGAGGTAGAATGTAATGAATATCTTTAACAAAGAGAATTTGAACATCCGTACTTTGATATTTGGTGGGCTCCAGTATTGCAGCAATAATGCTGCAACTCCTGGGACTCCCTTCTTTACTTTTATCAACCTGGTACTTCGTAACAAACTTGGAAGCGACGGTGATGTATGCACAAGTACTAGCTCTTGCCGCAACTGTCACTTGGTCAGTTGGCACAAGTCCGCTAGGGGCTTAAGCCAACTTCTATGAGCTCTTAGAAGAAGCTTTTTAACTGATGGATGAAAGCTAACTCAAAGGAAGCTAATCTACTTGCAGAAAGAAACTGAAAGCCAAAAAGTAATGAAAACCCTAGCAAACCCTAATTCTACCAGCTAGTCCTACTGATGCAAAGGAGAGGATGCAAACTATTAAAAGAGATGCCATTACTTCTATGAAGGTAAAATGCATGAGTCTAGACTACCTCTATCTGAAGAAAACATCTTTTTGTATTTTTGAATAAGTTATCAGAATTATCATGCATGTGTTTTTAACTGGCTTTTTGCTGTGCAGGGGTGGATCAAGGAAGGGGAATGCTTGGAAAAGGTTGGGAAGGCTCAGAGAAGGTCTAAGGAGTCCCTAACACCCTTCCAGAGAGTTTCACAAAGTTTGGCTATCCAGCAACCTCACTTGTGAGCTTCTACAGGAAGGCTGCAGGGGTTCTACAGGATGTTCAGGATTTCTACAGGATGTTCAGGAATTTCTACAGGATGTTCTAAAATTGGATTTTGGAGGATGGGTGAGTGAAAGAGGATGCATGAATGGATAGAGAGGTAGGGTAGGGGTTTGAAATGACCCAGTGACTGATGGATGAAGTGATGAGAGGATGTGGAAAGCTAACTTGACTTAAGGAAGGCTAAGGCAATGGAAGAGCAAGAAGGTAGGGTTACGTGGGCAAAAGAGTAGTTGTGAGACGAGGAAGCTAACTAAGAGATGGAGTAGCTGGCCTGGACAAAGCTTAGGTGGATGAGAGAGAGATGAATATGCCCTGCATGGTGTGTTCTTAACTGAAGCAACCAAGTCATGCACATAATCAAAATCTCAGCTAATCTATCCTAACTGTCAACGAAACAAATGAACAGCAGCTTTATTTCTAAAGAGAACCATGTACAACACTGTTATAGACATTTTTGTGCCTTACAACTCCAAGCATGAAATGTCCATAAACCAAGGGCTCCTAAGTCCCTAAAAGTGTTGTTCTAACCCCTAAAGGAACAAGGTCAACAAATTACAGCTTCTCCCAGAAGTTCTCCACCAGAAACTACTCAGAATAAGTCAAAACAGGATCATTTCAGCTACTCCACTGGCTAGGTGCTTTGCATTGCACCTAAATACACTGGCTAGGTGCGTTGCAACGCACCTAAATTCACTATGAGGGTGCGTTGGGCGAGAAATGACAAATGGCAGTGTCATTCCGCGAGGTGGAGAGACAATGGAAGCTTCCAGAATCTTCTCATATGACACTTGCCTCACTGAATTCGACCAAGGATGAGTAAGAGGCCTTCAGTCTCCAAGTGGAAGCAAGAACTGACAGAGAGAAGACACTAATCAAATCACAAGCTGACTCATCCTCCTTACACATATCTATATATGGATCCCTCATCCCAGAGATCCAGACGCTGGAATTTTGCACATTGTAAGGAATTGCTGTTGGTTTTGAGACAAATATCAGAGTATTGGGTGATCTATGCTTTGTTGGAGGTGAAGAGGGGCTTCTTTGCTGGGAGGTTGATGCTGGGTCAGGAACCATCGGTTGTAACTCCTCCTGGATCTTCTTGTTTATCAATAAAAACTATTTGAGTTTTTCCTCCATGCTTTTGTATCATTGATGCTTGTTACATTTGTATGGTTAACTTAAAACTGATCCTAAGTTGTTTATGAATATAGATCCATGTCTTTGTATAGTGTTCTTCTTCTGTGATCTTACAGGTACTTGGTGAAGCTGGGCAAGTAAGGGAGCAGGTAGCTGGAAGCTGTCAAAGAAGAGAGAGATTGGATCAAAGGATTAGCGCAAGACACAGGTTGGTTCTTCCTATTCCTCTCTATCTATAGTTCATAAAGGAAATACAAAAGTAGTTTTTCTCTGTTTGTTTCTAAGGTAGCTGTCACACCTTAGTGGGATAGAGCAGTTCTAAATAGACACTTTTCCCGGTAACAAAATGGCGACTCCACTGGGGAGAATGTCTAATTAGTTTGTTTGTGTATCTCTTTGTTGTTTGTTTCATAAACTTATAAGTAGCATTCGAACTGCATTTGCCATAACAAATGCAAAGTAGACATCTGCTGCTTCAATCCATTCACTGGATTTGTTTATGATTTGAACAGCTGATTCACAAATGATCTGATTGCCCTTGTGATAGCTCTTAGACCCTCCTTAGATCTACCCCTAATTGTGCATTACTGATTGCTTTTACTCGGCCAAAAACCAAAGACTGAACTGCAAACTATGACCCAGAACCCGGACAGATTCTCGTTTCTGGCCCAGCGCAGGTACTGTTAAGAGATCCTGCATTTCAACGCACTTCCCGAAAGGGCAACCTGTGCTGCAATGCAGTTTCTCTGTGTTACAGGTGCGCTGATCAGACTAGCCCTGTGCAGCTGAGGTTTTTGTGCTTCATTCTTTCCAGTTCTGTCTCTGAATTTTGCTGCCTGTGATCAGTATATGCCTGTTTAAAACCCCTTTTCCTTGCTGTTATTCTGCCTCCTTTGTACAAAAGAATTGTAGATGTTTTTGTGTGTTTGTTGAGTCGTTTACAGTTTTCCATTGCAAAAGTAGAATAGTCGTACTGTCGTCCTTTTATTTAGATCTGTCGCAAGTGTCGATTTCGATCATAGGAGAAAGTTTGATTGCTGTTGATGGTCGATTATACTTTTACTATTGCCTTTGGTCTGAATTTGTGATTTTCTAGTGTCAAAAACGAGTATTCATTTCAAAATCGTAAAGTGTCGTAATCGTCTTTATCTTTTGATTTCGAAAAGAAGCTTGTTTGTGTTTGTCGCTTGAAAGCAAATTCAGATTTGTACATCAATTTTCTTTTTAGCATCAATACTAAGAAAGTCGAAAACAAATACATGCATGTGCATTTTCATATAGACAGTCTGTTTGGCTTGATTTAGGAAAGTGCATTTACAGTGTGCTCTTTGCTCTTTGTGAAAAGATTGTGTCTTTCTTTTCCTCTAGTAGCTAGGATTTTCATTGCACAAAAGAGATAAAAGTTTTTTTATCATCTTTACATTGCATTTTAGGAATTACATCTACATCTCGTGGTGAACCCAAAAGGCAAACTTCATAAGCAAGATCAACTTAAAATAAATTCAATGAATCTAACAACGCTTTGGAACTTAACGCACAACATTCAGAGGTCTAGGCTAGAGACGTATTCCGGCGTCGTAAAACCTGGTAACTGTTGTCCTCACTGATGGTTGGGTGATTCCTCCACTTTGAGACGATAAGTGCCAGTACGGACTTGTGCTCTCACGTACCGTCGAGTATATTTTGGGAGACCCCTATAGTCTTAAATCCTTTATCCATAGGAAGCCGTGTCTGCCGCCCTATCGATCACAATGCACCGAAAACAGCATTCGGGAAGATTGACTGCCGTACCGTAAAAAGTATTCTGCAGTTTTGCGATTGGTTTGGTACTCCCTCTACCTAGACCTCCAGAGCAGTCCCTTTCGTTCCTTTTTAGACTCCTTAACGGAAAAGGTCCATCTGAGCACTTGTCACTTCAGGCTCATTAAAAATCGAAGGAGACTAGAGTCATCTTTTGTTTTTTCTCGACTCTTAAAAACTGAAAAAACAAGTTGTGTCAAAGCGTATAAAATTTATTTTAAACAGAATATTCATTACCCTTTCCTACGTTGATCTTGGGTTGAGAAAATGGAGTCTACCAACCAAGGAATTCCCCTTGGAGGAAATCCTAGTCCCTTCTCCTCTTGGGGAGATGTTGGTGCGCCCCATATGGCCACATTGTCGCTTCTAGGGCTGACAATTGGTTTGCCTGCATGGCTCTTCTCAACCTCTGTCGTTCAGAACACCACTATTCCTGAACAATCGAATAAGCAATTAGACGAGTCTAGAGTTGCCCACCAACCTTCTACTTCCTCTAGTTCTTCCTCTCCTCCTTCCTCTTCGCTTGATGGGGCTGGTAAAGCCAAAAGTCAAGTTCCTAAGGAGAAGAAGGAAAAGAAGAAGAAAGAGAAGAAGAAGAAGGAGCCGAAGGCGAATGGGGGAAAACGAGTGTCGTCTAACGAAAATCCACACATTGCACCGACCAGGCCTAAATCGCCATGTGTCATTTGCAAAGGAGACCACTTTCACAGAGATTGTCCTTGCATCCCTCGGATCTTAAGGGACTGGTCTCCTCGTTTTCACAACCCGGTGTCGTCAACCTCTGATGATCATGTTGAAAGCACACCATCAACTAGTGAAAGTGAAGCCCCAGGAAAAAAAGGGACATGTAGATTTCCTTGTAAACTGTGCGAAGGCGATCATGTCGTCCACCGTTGTCCCTTCTTAGACGAAGCTAAAAGAGTTTTGGATGATCGTCCGGTTTCACCGTTACGACTTCCTCCTGGATATAAAATACTCTTGCCGAGTCCGTCACTAGTTGAAAATCTGGCTGGCCCACTCAGGTGGTCGGCTGAAGCACCTATCATTGAAGATAAACCATCTGGATCCATACCAGACGAAAGTCAAAAGGTCAAGGTGGCAGTTGACCCGGTCTTGCCTTCAGAAGTTTTATCTTCAGATGATACAGTCACTGAAGAGAACAAGGATGACACCGTCCAAATTCTCTTCATAAACACAGACTCCGACGGACAAGGGGGCAATTTACCCGTTCCTTTACCGCAGGAAGGAAGTTCGTCAGAGTCGTACCCGACCGTCTATTCGGTCCCACCTCCAAGCAACCTAGTTGTCTCCTTCGACTGGAATCAACTAGGCAAACCCCGTTTACCAGCTAGCATACCATTCCAAATTATCGTTCAAATATATAGAATGGTTATGGCTGGTACCATCATAGATGAGGGGGCTTCTGTGAGTATCCTTTCCTCAACTGCTTGGAAAGTGCTTGGTTCGCCATCGCTTTTGCCTGAGATGAGAAATCTGACAGGCTTTGATAAAGGAACCAGTCGACCGTTAGGGATCCTTCCCGATGTGCCCATAACATTGAGAAGGAAAACCGTTCACATGAATGTAATGGTAGTTCAAGGACCCCTGGATTACAATCTACTCCTTGGACGAGACTATATTTATTGCATGAGAGCCATTGTCTCATCACTCTTTAGAGTGATGTGTTTTCCGCACGAAGGAAGAGTGGTCAAGCTCGTGGACCAGCTTTCATTTCCCGGATCACGCATAGCAAATAGTCATATACCATCCCTAAATGGTCTTTTCACGCAAGAAATGTCTCAATCTCCAGTCCGTCCACCCGATGAGCGCGAGTAATTCGGGGGGACATGACTGAAACCCAGGGGGCATGCACCCTGGTCTGCTTCGGCAGGAAAACTTCGGGTATAGGGTAGGTTTCCACGGGAGAATATGACTAGTCTGTACCCCCGTCCGTGATTGGAAGAGGGGGTTATTCTAGAACAAGATTCTCTTGTCAAAGTTATGTCAGGGATGGTCACACTATACTATCCGTTCACCTTTGTGTATTTCGGTAGACATTGCTAAAGAAGTGTTTTGTTTGCGCTGTGAATAGAACAATCTTTGGGTAACCTGTAAGAGGTAGGCCTCTCTCGGTAAAACAAATGTTTTGGCGGAGAGAAGTAGAGGTAACCTTGAAACTCTGTTTTATACCTAGGGGCATGCAAACCTTTTGGAGTGCAAGCAAAGAGCGATTATTTATCTGTTTTTTTTGGATTAGTCGTTTCCTAACTTGCATAAAGAAAGGATGTGGGGCAAAACTCTAAAAATTTCCGTTTTATATGAGACATTCTTATCATGCAACTGGATTAATCGAGCAGTGTTACCGCAAGGTTCAAGCTCGTTAAAAAATAAACCCACACCGAGCAAATGTTTCCACCCGCGTTTAAGCTCATTAAATAATGAACTATTCCCTGGTAAATAACCACCGTGAATGAAGTACTTCAGCCATTAAAGCCTTGGTCGTGTTTGCACCATCACCTCCACTTTTCCATTGGCCGATCATTCACCTCCATTTGATTGTTTACCCGTTTTGAGGAACAACTGCGAAGAGTGATTTCACTAGCCATCCTTGTGACACTGTCGTGATTGGAAAATTCCAAACCTTACCTGGAATCAGCTGCTACCCGTTTTATCACTCGTTCCTCAAAAGACGAGTCTCCTTTAAGCTCTTTTCAACTGACTCGTAAAATATGAAAATATTGCCGAGCCATTGGCCTCTCCAGCTCGTTAAAGGGACAGGAAGTGCTATCCCTCATCTAGATTTTAATCTTTTTGGACCTAAGGGATTATTGCACAAAAAGATTGAGCGCTTGTTTTATTCGGCTCATTAAAACTCTCGAAAATTCATCCCTTCTGTATTGTTTTATACTTTTTCGGAGTTACCTTTACGTACCTTTTCAGACTCTCTAAAATTGAAAAGGACTGAGTTATCTTTGTCGTTAAACTCGTTAAAAAGATTAATAGCGACAAACTTGTCTTTAGACGAGAACGAGTTTCACTATCGCTAGGCTCGTTAAAACATAGTGATGGGTTTGCCCGAAGGGAAAATTATAGAACAAGCATATGTTATCCTCCTCAAGCTTGACAAAAATAAAGAGGTACTGGTCAGCAATGACTGGGGAAAAATTGGGAAGAAAACTCAAAGAATCTTTATTGGTAGCAAGTCGCTCTTGAACATGACACTTCCACTACGTGTTCGAGTCGGGTTGGGTTGTTTCATTCACCGGTCACATCGCCATGGTCACACCATACCATCCACATTTGGGGTTAATGCTACCAATCCATCACATCAGTGTCGCCGACATGTTCAAGAGAAGTCATCCAGAGAAGTCACCT
The DNA here is from genome assembly GCA_031772625.1 of Pinus tabuliformis. Lineage (NCBI taxonomy): Eukaryota > Viridiplantae > Streptophyta > Pinopsida > Pinales > Pinaceae > Pinus > Pinus tabuliformis. The sequence continues at coordinate 1,294,502,226 of CM062805.1, forward strand.
GTGTCCCACCCACTACCATACATTATACTCCATTCTTTCATGACTGCCACCCTGAACATTATATCATCAGATTGTTTTCACCTCCATCAAAATCATTTGCTCCGTTCCGTGTCATTGATGTGGGATTCATTAAGGCCCTCCTTTGACAGATCACTTCTTGTCGACATCAGCTCATTATCCAAGAATTTGGTCTAGGAACACCCCATTCAGTACTTTGAAGCTTGCATGCCTCAATGGCAAGTTTCTCACTTCCGACGACAGGTTTACATCAATGACCTTCGACCGAAATATTTTGCGTGGTGTTCGACGCCAAGTCCTTTATTCACACCACGTGAATTGTACTGTAGTACCTTGAGGATCATTATCATTATCGGTGATTCCTCTCGCGCTTGTTAACAATTTACATCATTGACTGGTAATCAAGCGATGTCTTTCCATGTTCGACTTCAGAACATTTCTCACATGGATCAACTTGTACTTCGAGTGAAGATCAGACGAGATTGAAGACCCCGGATCTAGTTTCATCCATCCGGGCTGCGATATATATTCAAGGAAATAAAGACATTAAATGTACAACATTGCAGCATAGATAATCATCCTATCAAAAGGATGATGGCTCTATCAGAATCATCAGTCTACAATCAGACGATTGTCTGTCCTATGTACATGAAAATGAATTTATAAAGCTGAGCATGGGAATTCCCGCCTCAGCTAGATCATGAAAAATAGTATGAAGATAATGTATTGTATTGTATCTTATTACAGGTCTCCTCCTAGCATTGAAAGAACTTCGGATCTTCATAATAAATCATTTCACCCGACACCAAAAGGTTAACGGCCTCATACTTTAGGGGGCAACTGTTATAGACATTTTTGTGCCTTACAACTCCAAGCATGAAATGTCCATAAAACAAGGGCTCCTAAGTCCCTAAAAGTGTTGTTCTAACCCCTAAAGGAACAAGGTAAACAAATTACAGCTTCTCCCAGAAGTTCTCCACCAGAAACTGCTCAGAATAAGTCAAAACAGGATCATTTCAGCTGCTCCACTGGCTAGGTGCGTTGCATTGCACCTAAATACACTGGCTAGGTGCGTTGAAACGCACCTAAATGCACTATGAGGGTGAGTTGGGTGAGAAATGACAAATGGCAGTGTCATTCCGCGAGGTGGAGAGACAATGGAAGCTTCCAGAATCTTCTCATATGACACTTGCCTCACTGAATTCGACCAAGGATGAGTAAGAGGCCTCCAGTCTCCAAGTGGAAGCAAGAACTGACAGAGAGAAGACACTAATCACATCACAAGATGACTCATCCTCCTTACACATATCTATATATGGATCCCTCATCCCAGAGATCCAGAGGTTGGAATTTTGCACATTGTAAGGAATTGTTGTTGGTTTTGAGACAAATATCAGAGTATTGGGTGATCTATGCTTTGTTGGAGGTGAAGAGGGGCTTCTTTGCTGGGAGGTTGATGCTGGGTCAGGAACCATCGGTTGTAACTCCTCCTGGATCTTCTTGTTTATCAATAAAAACTATTTGAGTTTTTCCTCCATGCTTTTGTATCATTGATGCTTGTTACATTTGTATGGTTAACTTAAAACTGATCCTAAGTTGTTTATGAATATAGATCCATGTCTTTGTATAGTGTTCTTCTTCTGTGATCTTACATGTACTTGGTGAAGCTGGGCAAGTAAGGGAGCAGCTAGCTGGAAGTTGTCAAAGAAGAGAGAGATTGGATCAAAGGATTAGCGCAAGACACAGGTTGGTTCTTCCTATTCCTCTCTATCTATAGTTCATAAAGGAAATACAAAAGTAGTTTTTCTCTATTTGTTTCTAAGGCAGCTGTCACACCTTAGTGGGATAGAGAAGTTCTAAATAGACACTTTTCCCGGTAACAAACACTTAATCAAAGAAATATCTAAAAAGGTCTGAACGCATGATTAACTTCTACAAATGAAGACACTACACCAAAGATTGCATGGTCAAGCAAACTAGTGTTTTTGTTGGGCAGCACTGTTTCTGCAATTCCAACCCCTGATCCAATAAGGGAGAGGTGAAACTGAGAGTGCAGGCAACCCTTTTTTCTGGAGATTTATCAATTATTATCCTATCAATCTATTCTACACATCTGAAGCAATTCTATTCCTAAAAAATGACCTATTTAACCAACACAACTAAATCTTGCTCAACAAAACTTCGTTTCAAATGCATAAAAGGAAAATCACAGTGCTTAAAGGAAAGATAACAATACAAAGAAGGAGGCCCTAGGCTCTCAGGTTGGGCCCAACCCCGAGAGCTATGGCTCCTATAGAAAACTCAGAGCTGATATCAAATCTGACTGCTTCCCATTATCAAAAAATAATCATAAGTCAAGAGTTATGCCAACAATGGCTACAAAAGAACAAAACAGAGCTAGTAGCACTGTAGTACAGAATATGCAAGAGTTTTTCAAAAGTCCTTTTCGAAGGCTGAGGCCTTAACATTTATACACCACGAGGCCCTAGCTGGCCTCCTAAATCTATGGGACTTGGCTGCCCAAACTGTGAGTGAACAGCTCCTTCCAAGAAATCTGTTTGGATGCCTTCTAGATCCGGTTTTGGTGGCCTTTGGAGCTCGGAGTTGGGGGTGAAGATCTCGAGGGAGGCTATTTAATGCCATAGACAACCCCCCTACGAATCCTCAACCCAAGCTTGGCTGTCTCCTAGCCCATGTCTGCTCGGTTTTGCTCCAACATGTGTCAAAAAATCCTAAAATGAGCACGTGTTAGCCACCTAGGAATAGTGACTACCCTTATTCGTACAAATGACATAAACATACTAAAAGATAATGTGTAAGTTATGAAAAATGAAGGATTGAACAAGGGTAATTAGGCCAAATGAGCCCAAAATGTTACCAAATTTGGGGCTCATCAATATTTTCAAATGTGTGAGGGGAATCTCCCACAAAAGAAACTGAATGTCTATCATGAAAGCACAACTTGGGCTTGTAACATGTGAGTTGGCCAATAGTGAAAATCTTACCTTGATGAGAGAACATAAATACCATGAAAACTAATGGAACAATAGTCGTCATGGCATAGAACCAACTTCACCCAATCTTTGTACTTGATGGGGCATCGATGACTTCAACTTTAATTGAGATTGTTTTATCCCTTGGCTCGATAGGCAAAGAAGGAAAACCCCTTGGAGTTTCAAGGTGTGCCCATCAAAGGCCTTCAATGTAGTTGTTGATGGCGACAAAGTAGGTGATACAAGAGATTTTCAACACTTCGATGACATGATGCATGTAGATGCCCCTTCAATGAAGATTGTCTTAATGGATGCGATTTCCGAAAACATACCATTATTTGAAAGGAAATGGTTCCTGAAGGCATGGTTTCCATGATGTGAGGTAAAAAGTGATGAGATTTGAATTTGAGGGATCTACTTGATCAATGGTGGTTAGAAGTGCTTTGTTTTATGTAAGGAAATTGTGAAAAAAATTGAGTGGACATGGCAACAGGTGCTTAGGCTAGATCCTAAAAAATACTATATATGTGAGCTGCCCTTGCATTGGGATTATAGATCAAATTTTGAAGTGTGCCTTTGGGAGGATGAAACATATCAATAAATGATGGCTTTTCTATGTGAAGGAGGTCATTGGGTTGGGTAGGTATCATGGGTTCTTAAGGAGAAGGACCACTCAATATTTTCATAATTATGTGCTCTGGTGATCACATGGATCAATTGGTTGAACATAAAAATATCCTACATGGATGATGATGCAATGTGTGAAGGATTTTCCATACTTTCCCCTTCCTGAGGAGGTGGAGGGTTTGGAACCATGTGTTGTTTCTAGACCATAAAATGATTTGTCAAAATAGTGGGTTGACAAGCAGGGTTTCACTGCAAGAAATGTCTATGAATCTCATCCAGCCAAGGACACTCATGAGTGAGATGTTCTTCCCCACAAATCTTGAAACATGTTATTTTTATTTTTCTCTTTGGCACCACCCCCAAAGGTGTCTTGGGTTTGAGATATCATTTGTTCATTGCTAGAAAGTTTAGTCATCTTTTTTTTCTTCTTCCTACCTCTAGGTTGTTGAGGATTCTTCAAGGATGTGAATTACACTAAATTCATCTTATAGGTTTGAACAAGAGCACCAGGAGTTTGGGCAGTAGGCTTAGTAGCCAAGGCATTGGAAAAAATGTTCAGTTGGACCATCTAAGTGGCCAATTGGTTTATGTTTCTTGAGGATATGGACCCCACCACACCATCAACATGGGATCCTAGCTTGGTTTTCAAAACATCATTCAATGATCGAGAGACAATAGGGGTGATTTCATATAGGGTGCCTACTTGAGAACAAATCAAGTCAAGTTGGTGGGCATGCATCATTACCTATTCCTTGGTTTGGGCTCCTACCTTAGCTACATCTTCAACAATTCTAGGTAATGGATATTTGATGAAAACTTCATGAACCATCTCATCAAGGAGCTTATTTAGAAACAACCTTTGTCTTCACCTCCACACATGTATATGATTAGAGATGTGAGCGGAGGTGTCTTCATGGAGGCTAGTAAGTATGTTTGTTCTTGTTTCATACCCAACAAGAAATTGATAATGATTGAAAAATTCTTATGCAAAAGATAAGAATTTATAGTAAGCAACACTTTCAAGGTTGATGTACCATATGACAACACTATTGATAAGAGTCCTTTGGAAAAGTCATAGATGTATACTATCATCCACGAATGAGTTGGATGAGTACCAAAGATGATGAGTTATTATGTGAGCAATGGGATCTTCTCTAGGTTTGCCAACAAATTTAGGAATGTCAGCAGGAAGGTTGTGCTTGATGGGATCATTCATGAACTTCGATAAATTAGGAAATGTAAGGATTTCCCAGAAAGGTGCGTTGAATGAGTTCTAGGGAGGAGTTTGTGGCCCCTACAGTGTAGATGGATGTTGCGATCCACCCATAGATTTGTTTCCAAAGGTGGTATCTGTTATTGAAGAAGTAGAGTTACAAGAGGAGGTAGCCCATGAACACACTGTGAAAAATCCATGATTGTAATAAATTGGAAACTATTCTTCTAATTGATGCAATTTATTTATCTTTTGTTAATTAATTTAATGACAAATAATGAGTATCTAACTATTGAATTTTTCACAATTAAAATAAATTTGATGCAGAAATAAATTAGGATCTGAGAAATAGATGCACACACATAAAAATGACACTAATGTATTTGGGCTAACGTCCTCGGAAAAACCCTAAAGGGAAAACCTGTGCAACAAATGAGGGTTTTGTATTTTAGTATCCTCAGCGAATTACAAAGTACAATAATCTACTTGCCAAACATTGTCAACGATCCATAAATTTTTCTCTACCACTCCAACTGGCAGATCGACCTGGAAACCCTTCATTTCCCTTGTAAAATAAAAATCAGCCTCCTCCAGTAAATAGGCACAAAAAACATTGTTGCGAGAAATGCACACTATCTAGAAACTGATATTTTGCTGATCCTGCATTCACACTAGTCAACTCGCTCTGCCTTTCGGAATTGATTCCCGCTAACTGGAAAAATGATCTACTACCTAGACCTATGAATTAGAGAACTTGAAATCAATGTACGAACCTCCTGCAGAAGAAATCAACCTTCTCTCTGACTTGGAGATATGTGGAAATCTTCCCTGGAAATCTCTCTCCAATTTATGTTGACCCTCTCATTGATGCTCTGCTGACCCCTATGTTTCTAAGGGTTTATTTGGCCTAGTGGATGGAGAGATTGACACATACTCTGTCACAAGAGCCATGAAAATGTTGTTGTTAGATAGGATTTCTGGAGATGGTAGGCAAGTCAAGCTTTAGCCTCCTAAGGCTGAACATTTGGAGATAATTTTATGTTATAGGTGCATTGGAAAGGGCATTTCCAAATATTCTTGGTTAAAATATGAAAACCATGGCAAGACTGCTAACCAACAGACACTTTGAGGCCTCCCTAGACCCCTAATTTTTACAATGCAATGATGATTGTAAGGGAGATGATGTTATCGTGATGGAAAACCATAGGAACCATTTAGTTCACAATGTCTGTGAAAGTTCAAGGCCCTAAGGTGCTAGTGGTTCCACTGGGTAGATATGATGTAATGATGGGGAATGGTGGGTAGATAAGTCAAGGCACCACTCAAAGTTTCTCTTTGCTGGAGACACTAAATGTCTCTATCCTACCCATCAACAGAAACATAGATTTAAAGATAAATAACAATGGCTTGAGTGGGATGCTTTATGAGGAAGACGTAGAGCATGCAAAATGAATTGGGTCGAGTCAACCCAAAATACTGCTGCCACAATGCGCCCAGAAAATAGTGCCTTAGAGAATGTGTCAATAGAGGGGAGGACTAGGAGGAGGGAGTGGTGGTAGAGGATAATATCAATTGTAGACCGTATAAATGGTCAAATTTCGCGTCAGAGTCCCTGTGATGGTACCTGGTGAAGGGAAGGTTGGAAATGGCCATAGCCATCATGATATTGATTATGGCCAAGAATGGTAAAACACTACTCATGGGAGTTTCATTAGCCTTAGATGGGGGAAAGCACGTTGCTATCACCAAAAAATGATCACCTAGTGATTTCTAATCAGGTGGATCGAAATCCACCATGTAGATTTAATTTTACCATAGTAAAATCACTTTCATTGTGGAAAATAATTTAGTAAACCACTTTTATTAAATTATTTTCTAATCTAAATAAAAAAACCCCATGAGAATAATTAGATAAATGATTATTTATTTAATTTTCTCTAGGAATAACTATTAAATCATTATTTAAATAATTAATTCTTGTCACATTTGACTAAATCCCTTAGGAATATTGAAATAAATCACTATTTATTTAATTTTCCTTATTTCTATTATTAAAATAATGATTAAATCACTATTTAATAATTATTTTGATTTCACACCATTCTTAATTCTCGCGAAATAATTAATAAATCATTTTATTTGTCAATTATTTCTAAATTTCATAGCTGATATGGATAAATGATCACTGTTTTCAAGCTATTGAAACTGAATTTCCTTATTCCCCAAACTAGCTTCTAATTTCTATGTAAAGTTAGTTTGGATTCGAAGAACATAATTATCATCATACTAATCATATTTGGGCAAATCATCAAAAGAAGTAATGTCATCAAACATACACATTAGATCAGGAGATTTCTCCTCCACATATTGCTTTATGAATCTATCTTCTGATCTATGGTAGTTGGAATTAGTAGGAATTTGTTCATGATTCTCAATCTCTTCTTGTTGTGGAATAAATGTGTCATGGTGATTTTGAGCAAAAAATTCATCTTTCACGGTGATCTTCCGCATCCTTTCCTTTGTTTTCTTTATCAAAATGCCAAGTTTTTCCTCTGCAGTGTTGTTTTCCTCTACTTCTGCTTTCAAATTTTCTCTTCTAATTTGCAGATTAACTTCTACATCTACTGCCATGTTTTGCATCTGTTCCAGTGTTGAGGGTTTTATTTCTCTTAGCTGAAATTCTATCTCTGGATCAAATGCTCTTGGGTAATGTAAAAGAGATGAATCAGGGGGAGGCCTTATATTTGATGGCATTGAATAATAGGCTTGATTAAATATGTCTGGAAATTTTTGTATTGTTTCATCTAGGTGTCATTTTAACTAATTATATTCTTCTATAGTTATAAGAAGATTGACTTTGATTATACATCTATCAAGGAAAATTTTGGCAAACTGTTGGAAATTTGAGATTCTTGCAATAGGTAAATTTTTGAACCAACTCTTTACTCTACTTTGCAAAGAAAGTGCAAAAATCATGATAATAAAATCATCTTCATCAATTTCAAATAAGTCTAGATAATTCTCAAAACCTTGAATATGTTTTTGAGCAGTGATATCATTCTCTCCATCGAACCTAGGGAGATACTTGTAATAATCATTAGGGAAAGCATGGAGTGTAGAAGGTAAGATTAGTGGCTTATATCTATCAGAAACTTTATGAGGTATTGGAATATGTACAGGGATTGTATGATTATTCTTGATTGTTTGATGCTCCTCAATTGGAAAATGATATTCATAAGAGTTAGAAGAACGTTGTTCAAATGTGTAAGGAGACTTTATATCTACACTTTTCAAAGGGAAATAATAAAAAATTAATCTAAGATCTTCTCTAAAAAACAATATACATCGAAGAAATTTCTTGATGAGAAAGAACATAATGTCTTGAATAACAATCCAAGTTAAAAGCCTGATCTTTTCATATACTTCTTTTAGGTTCATTCCTCCAGTGGAGTCTTGATTGTAGAATTGATTTGGAGTCGCCAGGTGGATGATTTTAACCTTTGTGTGTTTGATCACTGTCCACCATCATAGATCAGATCTAAACCTGTAAAACAATTCTGAAGAAAATGTTAGTTCTCCCCAGTATGGTCGCCACTATGTTATCACCCAGTAATTTCCCAAGGTTAAAGAAGGAGATCACTGGGGTAACCACAAACCAATCTTTTAGGCTCAGGCTCTGATGAGCCCCAAAAATGGGTAACTATATGTGTTATAGAAATTTTTGTGCCTTACAACTCCAAGCATGAAATTTCCATAAACCAAGGGCTCCTAAGTCCCTAAAAGTGTTGTTCTAACCCCTAAAGGAACAAGGTCAACAAATTACAGCTTCTCCCAGAAGTTCTCCACCAGAAACTGCTCAGAATAAGTCAAAATAGGATCATTTCAGCTGCTCCACTGGCTAGGTGCGTTGCATTGCACCTAAATACACTGTGAGGGTGCGTTGCATTTCAAAAGTCCCTTCTGTGGGGTGCAATGGGCGAGAAATGACAAATGGCAGTGTCATTCCGCGAGGTGGAGAGACAATGGAAGCTTCCAGAATCTTCTCCTGTGACACTTGCCTCACTGAATTCGACCAAGGATGAGTAAGAGGCCTTCAGTCTCCAAGTGGAAGCAAGAACTGACAGAGAGAAGACACTAATCAAATCACAAGCTGACTCATCCTCCTTACACATATCTATATATGGATCCCTCATCTCAGAGATCCAGGGGCTGGAATTTTGCGACAAACATCAAAGTATTGGGTGATCTATGCTTTGTTTGAGGTGAAGAGGGGCTTCTTTGCTGGGAGGTTGATGATGGGTCAGGAATCACTGGTTGTAACTCCTCCTGGATCTTTTCTTGTTTATCAATAAAAACTATTTGAGTTTTCCTCCATGCTTTTGTATCATTGATGCTTGTTACATTTGTATGGTTAACTTAAATTTGATCCTAAGTTGTTTATGAATATAGATCCATGTCTTTGTATAGTGTTCTTCTTCTGTGATCTTATAGGTACTTTGTGAAGCCGGGCAAGTAAGGGAGCAGGTAGCTGGAGACTGTCAAAGAAGAGAAGGATTGGATCAAAGGATTAGCGCAAGACACAGGGTGGTTCTTTTTATTCCTCTCTATCTATAGTTCATAAAGGAAATACAAAAGTAGTTTTTCTCTGTTTGTTTCTAAGGCAGCTGTCACACCTTAGTGGGATAGAGCAGTTCTAAATAGACACTTTTCCCTGTAACAATATGGGCTCATTCTGCTTATTATTTTCATTTAATCCACCATTCTCCATAGTTTTGTGCATGTTTTTAAATATATTTGTGTTAATTGAGTGAATGGAGATAGTCACGTTACCACAAAGTCTAATGAGTGTTTATTGCAGATTTTTGGACATTTTTGGACCAAGACCAGGCATTTATGAGCAGATTGGTAGCCAAAATCGAAGAAACAAGGCTGAGGACTTATAGGAGGGGTGTATCCTGCATTAAATGGCCCCTTCCTTGAGTTCTCCATCAATAGCTCGGAGTTCAACAACCCACAAAAGATGATTTCAAGGGGCAGCCGAGCAGGTCTAGTAAAGTGGCTGTTATATGTAGTTTTGGGCAGCCGAGTTCCTAAATTTTAGGAGGACTGTTGGGAGTCCTCACTTGTATAAATAAGAAGGCTTCAAGCCTTAGTAGGTTAGCCATTTGATAGTTTATTTTCACACTTTAGTGCAGCCTTGTACTCAGCTCATTTTCGAGCTCTTTATGCAGACAATTTTGTGATGTACTTATCATTTTTTTGATCAATGAAGATGAATCCAACTTTGAACCAGCACTGATCTTTCCTAGGGGGCTATAGCTCTTGGGGTTGGGCCCAACCCAAGTGCCCAACACCTCCTTTGTATATTTATAGGTGTTTTCTTGAATTCATGAAATAATTTATGTTATTCAGGTTAAATCTTGCTTTGTTTTTTTTTGCTTAAGCAAGAGTTGTTCCTTCTATTTCATTAAACCAAAAATAAATTTACAGAATATACAAAAGCCATGATCCCGTCATGGACTTAGGAAAACCAAGGGCATGCTGCCATAGTAATGACCCATCCCTTCACAACATGCAATGATAATCTTTCAAATAAAACCTTAGGTTGAATAATAAAATTCATAAACCTTCTATAAAGTTCCTCTAACCCACCACGTCTCAGTCACGAAAAGCCTGATAAGACCGGTGGCCCCACAAAACAGCACTTTCATATCTGACCGTTAATTCGCATTGCGAAATCAGACGGTTCGGTGAAATATCGCCCGGCCAAGATGTGCGAACCATAACTTGCGATGGAGGGTGGTTTCATAACCGTACCCTTGCCACGTGTCAGGAGCCTAATGGAATCACTCCCAACATACCAAAACCACTTACCATTTCTAAGCCGCGCGATCAACTGGTTATTGCTTGAGCCTGGTTTTCCATCCCGTGAGAAGATTGGAGAGTAACAGCCTCCATCGGAAAAATCGTACCTCCCTATTTTGCACAAGCCCCCGTAAATACTTGCTACAGAGACTTCCACTGACTGTGTAATGAACCTTTTGGTGTAGTCCGAAAGGAAAGGGGAGTGGTCCATTAACATTAGGGAATTATAAGACTGCATTGAGCATGCCATTCTTACAGGTTCCAACTTGAATGCTGAGATCGAACTTATTTTAGACTTCTTCATTCCGTGCCTTTCACTCTGGCCCAATATTTAAAAATTTCTCTATCTTCTGCCGCTTGTTCTTCGCATAGAGCTTTTACTCTGCCCTGAGGCATCTGCTACCACTTCATCTCAAATCTGCACTCTGAATTAATCACCCCTTGGTTAGCTAGAGTATCGGCTAGTTTGTTGGCTTTTCTTCTAACATGGCTGAAACTCATTATACGTAGACTCAGGAGATGTTTTTGAATTCTCTGATACACTTATATTAGTCTCCAATGTTTTGAGACCCTCTTCGGCGCTGCTCCCCAACTGATTCTTTTAATAGCTTTTATGGAGATTGTTGAGTCCCAAACTTGCATCTTCCCTATACACCTTTTCAGCCTTCTTTTCCATTTACTTGACCCACCAAGTTGTCAAATCATTGCATATTAGTTTAAAAAGAGCTTATGAAATGGTTTCCTAACTATGCCTTGTGACTGCTGTTTGATTTAGATTTTTGTTCAATCAGCTGCGGAAACTTGTCACTGTCCGCAGCCAGCTGAAGTTTCCGCAGCCATTTTGTTAAAGTCCATGTTACAGGTGTCCACTGGAGAATCCGGCCACATGGTCAAGCTGCAAATGAAGTGTACATGGAGCGTGTCCCCTTGGTTCAGCCGAATCACTCACAAATAGCCATGGTCAAGGACAGTCAAAGCAGTGGTCAACATAAGAGTTTTGCGATGGCACGACTCTGTTTTTACCACGTGAAGATTTGCGTGGTAAGTTCCTCAATCTCCGAAGGTGTGCTAACACCTGTGGATCAATCCGTGAACTAAATCGAACAGCCACCACTCCATAGATTTAATTGTCACGACTACCATACTGCTAGATCTCAGGACGTGGTTGTTCACGTGTCTGTTTGGCAGCGCAGAAATTAGGAATTAGTTGTAGCATCCTTAGTTATAAATAACACGTTATCATACGCTTGATAGCTAGCTTTTTATATGTAATCTTGACTGTTTTTACAAGCCCACTGTGCTGTGCTATATCTTTATCTTATGAATGCATTTTAATATATGAGAAGACAGCGTTCTTAAGTTCAATTCGTGACTGAGTATTGATTGGCTGAGGTTGCAGAAGGCCCCTATACACCAAGGCTCTGTATCTACTGTATAGTTTCTTGCTTGCTTTCATTATGTTACTGCATTTATAATCATTTGCTTGTATATATTACACTGTTCTGATATTCATGTTAACTGCTGTCCATCTTTTCTTTTATGCTTTCTCATGATTGTTAACTGATTAGTGTTTTTCTTTCAGGTTCTTGTAGACAGCCCGAGAAATTTACATAGTTTTTAATGACTAATGACATGAAATCATCTTGTCATTCTGCTGATTTATGATTCTGATTTTTAATTCCAGCATTGTCATTTCTTTCAGTTCTGTTTTGCTCATATACTTTAATGCAATTTAGATATCATATTACTCCATTTGTTTATGATTACCTCCTATAGCCAAGCGACTCAAATAGTGAGGAATCAGAATATTAGTTGATGTAGTATGATTTAGTTTACTTTTCTGCAAGTTAGTGATTAGATTACTCATGTCATTTTCAGAGATTGAAATATGAATGTGTAGTTTAATCTTAGTTTCATTTTATGCAATTTAGATATCAGATTACTCAATTTGTTTATGATTACCTCCTATAGCCAGAGCGAGTCGAATGGTGAGGGGTCAGAATATGAGTTGAAGTAGTGTGATTTAGTTTGCTTTGCTTACAGTCTTTGAATTGCTTTGAGTTCAATTTTTTTTCTCTTTTTATACAGCAGCAAGGATACTGGGCTTCATTGTCACTAGCTCACTGTTTTGGTACATTTTTATTTTTTTCTTAGGAATTGATTTCATCACAGCCAGTTTGAAAACCTTTTTGAGAACTTTAAAGTTTGGAAAAATCATTGTAGAAGTCACCATTGCCATCCATACTTGACTTTCAATTCTGTCATCTCACATTAGGGAATCAACAGAAGATAAACCCAAAAACAAACCAAAAACTCAAAAATGACAAAGAAATAAGAAATCGGTTATCTTGCATATACAATGAACTTCACTTCAGCAGTTTATGACTCTCGGATTGACATTTTAAATAGCAATTTAGGACACACTAAATTGACCAAACATTTTGGCGCCGTTGCCGGGGAAGTGAAACTAGGTAGCCAATTTCTTAAAACAAAACAAGAAAATTTCAAGGGAGGTAAAAATTGATAACTTCTCAAAGTATGCTCTCCTCTTGCACCCAGTGTGATCTGAAGGATCAGAAAAGAGAGTTATTGGTTTAATAATTTTTTGAGTATGCTCTCTTCTTGCACCTAGAGTGACCTGGAAGATCATAAAGAGAATTATTAGCCCGACTTGAAGAGAAATAAAAAAATGACATGCATAGAGCAAGAAATTCTAGGGGAAGGTTTTTAGCTAGGGCCAAGAGTTCGATTTTTACAACTCCATATACTTCAAGGAATAGACAAGAAACACTTCCATCATCTCCAACTCACACTCCTAGCCTTAGGATTCCTGGAGTTCAAGAGGCAGTAGTTGAATTAGTAGACTCTCCCACACTATCCACCGAATCTGAGTTAGGAAAAGACCCTTTCTTTACTTCTATAGGAAAACACATTGTAATTGAGGAAGTAGAATCACCTGAAGAAGAAGAGGGAGAAATTCCTCCTCGTTCGCCATTGGTGGAGGAACCAGAGGACTCTAAAGTCTTTGAGGAAACTATCATGATAGAGGAAGTAGTAAATGGATTTGGTAGAGGTAGAGGTAGAGGAGGAGGAGGAAACAATGGAGGAGGTAGAGCTAACAATGGGGGAAATAGGGATGGAGATAACTCATTCGGATTTCCTATAGATGATGAGGATTCTCGAGCAACAATGAAAAACATCTCACAATCTGTCCTCCCAAACTTTCATGGGTTATGAAATGAGGATCCTGAAACATTTCTATTTGAGTTTGAAGTCGTGTGTCGAACTTATGATTATCTGGAAGACTCTCAAAAACTCAAATTGTTTCCTTCAACATTGAAGGGAGCTGCTTTGAAATGGTTCATGGGATTAGTCACTCAATCCATTAGGACTTGGAATGATATGAAACAAACATTTTTGGATAGATACCTGGACTATTGTATGCCCACCAATCACAAGGATGAGGTATTCAAAATGGTGCAAAAAGAAGATGAAAACTTGGAGGATTTACTTGAAAGATTTCAATACAACCTGAAAAGAGAAAAAATGAATAACTTAGATGAGGAAACCTTGAAAGCCCTTCTATTAAAATCCATTAGAGATGAATGGATAGATATTTTGAACATGATGGAAAAAGGAGATATATCTCAACTTCCACTTCATGATATAGCAGAGCTATGTGTCCATCTCTCAAGGGGAAAATAAAAAACTGGAAAAGGGCCTAGAGACCCTTTTCTCATTAGAGCAAACAAATCTGCAACTGGATCAGTAAGTAGGGCTGAGATTGGCAACATGCTTGATGAATTCAAAACTGATATTTTAGGGAGTCTTAGTGAGCAACTATACACCCTTAAGATACAAAACAAGCAGAAAGCAGAAGCTGAAGCTTTGGCCATCTTTTGTCCAAAATGTAGGAAGAAACATGCTCTAAGGGAATGTCCCTTGGATGCAAAAGTTGTAGAAACATGTGTTATTTGCTCAGAAAACCATGAGACCAAGGATTGTCCTTCAATTCCTGGGCTCAAAGCTGTCTTTCAAGAAGATCCAAATTCAATTGAGTCTCTCTGTTTTGTTGCAAGGAGACCTTGGCAGGGGCAACAAAATCAAGGGTTTAACAAATATATGAACTTGAAACCCCCTCCAAATTGGAATCCTTGGCAACAACCTTGGTCCCAACCTCAAAATCCTTTTCAATCATGGGTACAAGGTATGCAAAATCCTTATGGGAGATTTGCTCAATTTTATCAATATCCTCCATCTTTTCAAAATCAACAAGCTCCACAACTTCCAAATCAAAATCCAGAACTATCATTTCCATTTCCAAAACAACAACAACCTTCTCAACAAAATCCAAATTCTCAACTCTTGCTTCCATTCCAACAGAAGAAAAATCAACTACCTTCCCAGCCATTGCTGAACCCCAACAATAAAAACCCTCAAAATGCTTACATGGTAGAAGGACAACAATTTCATACCTAAATGATTGTTCCTCTTAATGATGTACAACTCAGATCTGGTAGAGTTTTAGACAAGCCTTCTATAGATGCTCAAAAGCAAAGCATTTCTGAGGAAGATTCTCTTGTAGCCAATAAAGGTTTTGAAGCACCTCTTCAAAACCCAAGCACTCAAAAAGAAAAAGAAAAAGAGTCAACCCCAACAACTCCTATAGTCGAGCAACCTGCATCTTCATCCACACCTCCTTTTCCTGAAAGATTACAAATTGACAAAGGGGTGGAAAAACAAATCTTGTTGCCTGATTATGATTTTCTAGATGAATTAAAGAATGTCTGTATCAAGATTCCCTTGTCACAAGCCATTAGAGAGATTCCTATTATAGCAAAAACAATAAAGGAGTTGAGTCTTAAAAGACCAGGAAGGAAACCAAGAGATACAAGAAGAATCCACCTGTTAGGAAAAATTGCAGATATCATGATGGCAAAAATTACTATGCAAAAGTATGTAGATCCCGGTAGTCCAATTGTCAAAACACATATCAATGGGGTAGAGATTCCAAATACTTTGATTGACTTAGGGGCTGCTATCAACATTATGAGTAGACAGACTATGGAACAAGGAAAACTTCCTAATCTTCTTTTTACCCCTACTTTACTGCAACTTGCAGATCGATCAATTATTAAACCAGATGGTGTATTAGAAGACATTTCGGTTTCCTTAGATTCTTGGGAATATCCAGTAGATTTCATGATTTTAACTCCCAAGAGTAATCTAGGAGGACACCCACTCATTTTAGGAAGACCTTGGCTAGCCACAGCTGATGCTTTTATCAGTTGTAGATCTGGGGATATGTATATTTCTGATGGTAATTCGACAAAGAAATTCAATCTGTATCCTCCAGCAAAAGCAATTACAGAAGTAGGGGATAATGAATGGGTTGATGATGAGGATACTATACAATATGTCTTTACCATTTCTGAAATCAGTGAAGATAGTTAAATTCTGAACACATTAGAAAACTTTGAAACATCTTCAGAATATGACCACACACAATTTCAGTTAGATTCTGACATTGAGTATCTATCATCTAGACAAATGTCTCTTTACTCTATGGAAGAGTTTGGTAGTTCCGCCATTGAGATCTTTCTAGGTAAAACATTGAATATCAACAAAAACTTGGAGAAATCACAACAAGGAGAGCTAGCCAAAATCTTGCAAAAACATTCTGCTGCATTTGCATGGGAGTATACTGATATGAAAGGTATTGACCCTAAGACTTGCATTCATCACATCTACATTGATGGTTGAAGGGAAAGTACCCCTAGGGTCCTTTGGGCTAAGACTCTACCAGACTGAAAATTGCTTATACAAAGAAACACACACACACAGCCATCTTTTTTACTTTTAAGCAAATCCTAATGTTTAGGGTACATACCTAAGGTCCTACGTTCGAGAAGACCGTTAGGGTGCAAACCCTTCTTGGAGTTCCCTTCTTCTTTCTTTGACCTGCAAGACAAACAAATCAAAGAACACAACAGTACATGTATAGAAGTTTATATATAAATCATCTTTATGCTATAAAGTTAGTTATAAAAAGTCTTTAAGTAACCACTTTCATAAGAATTCAACACAAGAATCTCATAAGCATAAAGAAAGATTATTCGGGAACAAAGACGTGTTTCTTTATATATAAAGGCAAATAAAGTACATATATCGGAAAGATATCACCTGAACACCTTCAGCAGGCTCCAAGCAAGCTTCCTCCCGGATTCGTTCCAGCCTCCAGCCTCCAACAAGAGCTCCTTCCAAGTCTTACTCAATGATGATGTCAAGGATGAATGATCACCAATACACATGGAAACAAGGGTTTCCTATGCAAAATGGGGGAAATGCAGAATGCACCAAGGACTTCAGACCTGGTCTAAGGGAAAAATCTCAGCATAATAATCTTGCTCTCCTTTCTCTCTCCCCTTGGCCTTCCCTTTGATGTCTTTTTATACCCTCTCCAAAGTAGTTTTTTAGTTAGGAGTTGGTTGGGAACAGTTGGGCCACGGGCACTAACAGGTGATCCAGCAGGTAAACCCGCGATCACCGCCCGAAAAAGAGGAAATTATATTTTTTTAAGTGTTTTAATAGATACACGCGGGTTGGGTAAGACAGACCCGCATGTACACGCGTTTAACACAGGGCAAAGTCGCGTATAGGGAATAAAACACTGTTTTTTAAATTTTTGGACCAGGTCTGGAAGGAGGGGTTGCCCTAGGCCATAAGTGCAGCATCACAAACCATAAGAGTGAGATTTGGAGCTATAACAGATGCCCCCTAATGTATGAGGTCAGAAGGGGAACATGATGGCCGAAATATATTAAGTAAGTACAAGGAAAGGAACTCTGCCGAAAAACCGAGGAGGACTTCACCAGAATTCAGCTTGCCAAGCCACCGAAAGGAGATCAGAAAGAAACACTGTCTGAGGTGGGCATACCCATGCTCAGGAAAAGTAAAGCATGTCCGCATATCAAGTACAAGCGGATCCACTAAGTATACAAGTATAAATGACTGTAAAATACATAATGGATCATCTGATCATAATGAGTAAGTACATGTCTGAATATCACATATAAAACTGTCAATGATGCTGAAAGATGCAACGGATCACTGAAATCAAAGACTGATCCCAAAAGGTACCAACTGAACATGATGGAATAGGATGGTACTACACTGCAAACTCAGGTGCCAGCATATAGAATGTCGCCATAACTGACTGCAACATATAAGATGGAGTGGTATCAACTAGCAGCAACAGGAGTAACTGTCAAGTGAACCAATGAATGCTGATATAACCTGAGGTCTTCACCGACCGCCGTGGTACATTTCTACACCATGGGAATAAATGATCTGAAGTCGACCATGTGAGAAATCGTTTGATTACCGGTCATTGATGTATACCGTTAACAAACGCGAGACTACTCACCGATAATGATAATGAGCGTCAAGGTACCCAGTACAATCTAACAAGTGTGAATAGATGAGCTGAAGTCGAACACCTGTAAGAATCTATCAATCAGGAGACAATGATGGTTTCCCACTGTCGATAGCGAGGAATCTGCCACTAATGACTGCAAACCCCAAGGTACTGCCAAATGGACTCTAGATCTTTGCCCCAGAGCAATGAGTCGGAGTCGATAGGGAAAGATCCGCTAGAAGGAAGGCATTAAGGCATCCTCCATCAATCTAGCGCGAGTGTAACCCGTAGGCCAATAATGTGGAAGGAATCGGACGAAAAAGATGTAGTAACCCAACCGAAGTACGTTTCCGGCGTACACAAGATGTGGCTAGCGCACGGCAGAAACCCTCTGAACCAACCAATAATGAAAGCTGACACAGAGGCGAGGTATCCACCAATAGGGTCAAATGGAAACCAAGGTACTGCACGAATCCCAATGTGTGATAATGTATGCTGATGTCGAACACAAGGGAAACCACTCAGTCAAAGACCCATGATACTGATCGATGCTGAGCACAAGGTGACCTATCAATAATGAAAATAGGGCCAGGGTGCGGTCTCTAGGTCTGCCCTCAGAGCAATGTGTCGTCGTCGATAAGGACAAGACCCGCCAGCAAGAAGTCAATGGGGACCTTCTCAAACCGGCACGAGTGAAGGACCAATATAACTGATGTGATGATAGACATGACACTGACAACCAGGGATGGCCGACTGAAAAATGAGTCAAGAGACACCGCAGAAAGGCCGACTCAGGCTAACTTCCCTTGAACAAAAGCACGACTCAATGTGACTATGTGGCAGCATATAATGAATCTGTATAAGTTCGTCATGCAAGAGGCACGAACGAACCCTCCATATGATTGGAAGAGATAACCAATCGGGGGAGAACTGACTCGATAACAAGGTTATGGCTTACCTAAGTCAAACTAAATCCCACCCATGCGGAGGAGACTTTGTTTTGAGTGCTTTGTTCAAGGGCGACACGACTGACTCTAGCTGCCAACAATAAATGGAAATAATGTCCCTGTTCCCGCTCTTTTTGGAATATTTAATTTTTTTGTCTTTTTCTGATAAGCCGGAAAAAGAATAAAAGAATGCTATGGTACAGTGGAAAGAACGAGTGTCGGCGAAACAGATGATCTAGTTCCTGGGAAAGGAACGTTCCTATGCTCAATGCAGGGAGGTGAAAAACTGGTCAGTGACACTCAGAGGTAAGTTCCTTCCACGGATCAAGGTATGTCAAGCTGCAGAAGTCAAAGGTATGCAAGGTTGATTTTGCAGACGTCATGGTCAAAAGTTGGCTTAAACACGAGTCCAAGTGAAGCCGGATCTAGGCCAAAAGGTGCAAATAGTCAACATGCAATGCAAAAGTACAACTCAACACACATAGGAGCCTCTAGGGTATAAGGCCAGAACGAAGCGAGGAAGCAAAGAGGAATGAGTCTTCAACGCACAAGTCATGGCGGGACTACAGAGGACTCCCGAGCCTAGTGACAAAAAATCAGCATGAGTGCCAAGTGACAATCAGGTACTAACTAGGGCACCCATGATAAGGTAGGCTCTACCACACAAGTCATGATACTTCTAAGCAATGAGAAGGTTCCGCATCATAACTTGGTGGGGTCGATCCTAAGGCCAAAATGGAAAAGGAAACTGATAAATGCACAATGCAGGCGGAAAAACCTAACCTATATGCCAAGTTCGAGAACCAATACCTGTCAGAACGGACCAACCATAAACTTCCAAAGGAGACATCTTCCAAGTTCTATAAACATAAATAGGAACACTAGACAAGAAGTTAATACATCCCGCATATAAACTTCATATAAACTCTTTGTGTTATAAGATACAAAACTTGAAGATGCGTACCTCATATATACAATATGGTACAGGGAACCACGCAGCCTTGCGGCTTACGCATAATAGTTCTGCTGAACAAACCCCTTGCAGGGCTCAGGCCAAGGGCTCCTTTGGTAGTCATAACTCATGGCTTCAAAGAGTTCCTCCTGTGAAGGCAAAACAAGTTCTAAGAAATCATGAGAACTACAAGGATCAAAAGAGGGAATTAAAGGGTCCCATGTCCTTATAGGAAGAATCTCCCGGTCAACTGCCGGGACCAGGTCCCAAGAAGGAAAATAATAAGTCAAAGGATCCTTCTTAGAAGCGATTGAACATTGAGGACTCAATGCCACATAATTCACCCGTGGCGGGGTAGAGTCTACTTGAACACTTGGAACAAACCAAGGGGCATTCTGCAGTAAAGTCGAATTAGGGTGGTGATTGTCAGATGCAAGCTGATCAACAGTGACAATATTCCCATTATGAGGAAAGCACATTACTCGAAAGAGTGAAGACACCACAGCATTCATAGCATAGACATAATCACGCCCAAGTAGCATATTAAAGTCTAAAGGGCTATCAACCACCATCATATCGATTAAGACAGTCTTCCCACCTAAAGTGATAGGCAATTGAGGAAGAACACCCATAGATTCACCAGGCCTTCTATCATAGGCTAACAACTGACTCTGAGCTGTCAACAACTTTGGGGAACCCAAAGCTTTCCAAGTCAAAGAGGATACAATACTTGTAGAGGATCCTTCATCCACCATACATCGATAGACATTTGTGGAATTAACTCTGACCTTTATTTGAAAAGGTACATCGGAAGGAAGACGAGGCTCAACAAGACTATCCCAATCAAAGGAAACACTCTTAGAACTTGGAGGGGGAACATTCGAAGAAACCGGAATGCCCCCTATACTACAAGACTCTGTACTAGAGATCAAACAGACTCTTTTGTTAGGCACTTCACCCCCCAAAAGAGGAGTGTAATCGGCCAGCGATTGCACTGGCTTTACCACATTTTCAACCGATGGTTGATGGGATTGATGAGAAACCATATCAAGTGTAGGAGTAGAAGTACTTTCAGACTCGGACCATATCCTTTGAACCTCTGGAATACCAGGGCATAAATGAGTAAGATGGTCTCCCTTGCATATCTTACAAGGGAACTTAGGTTTAAAACTTCTACGTCCAGGTTTCTTATCAACCTCCATTCCGCCAACATGACTAGCAGTGGTTTGCGGAGAGTCCTGAACATGACTTGCAGAGGTCGGTGACTCTTTGCTAGTATGACTCGCAGTGACTAGACTCATGTCCCCAGCATGACTTGCAGCGGCTGAAGACTCATCTCCAACATGACTCGTAGAGGTTGAAGATGAAGTGCTAATGTGACTTGCAGTGACTAGACTTGTGCCCCCAGCATGACTAGCAGCGGCTGAAGACCCATCTCGAACATGACTCGCAGAGGTTGAAGATGAAGTGCTAAAATTATTCTTCGTCTTTGACTTCCTTTTTCTCCTCTTTTTAGATTTCTTGTTACAAGAAGGGGGAGAAGAAGGAATCGCAGATTTCTCTTTGAAAGAAGATGAACAATTAACACCCATGTGATGCCCCTGAAATAAAGCATTCAACTGAGAAGCTTCAAGAGCATTCGGAATATTCGGAGTGGACCACAACCAAACGGGTAGTCCAACATTCAACCCAGGAATATTCAAAGTGGCCATCAAGGGAGTACCAACGTTTCCAAAGAAAGGAAAAGCACAAGGATCCCCTTTTAGAAGGGTACCTTGGTTGGTTTCCACAGGAATATTAGCCATATCTAAGTAATCCAAAGACCCTTTCCCTTGCGGGAATATAGAAATAACTCTTCAAAGAATATGGATAAGCAATCAAAACCTTTGCCCTTGAGGAGGCAACTCCACAACTTCTGAAAGAACAACCAAAAGCCTTTCAAGATCGGTAGAGTGGCAAGCCAGTCACTCAGAACACAAAGTCCAAACGTGACTAGACAAAAATACCTAAAGCCAACTATATACAAGGAGCAAAGAGCACTCACTATAAAGTCCCTAAAGAAACAGCCAGTCAAACAACTTCCAAGTATTTCCGCTCCGGGTGGTGAGGACCGGACACCAAAATACAAGAAAGTAGAGTCAGGGGCCTTCCGAAGATAGTCTGGGATAATGACGGCCCAGTCCTATCAGCGAAGGTAACAGAGGAAGTTACGCTGACCTCCTAACAACAGCCTGTGCCGGTGCAAGCCCCCAAGCTTCGCAAGGGTGCCCTCCGGAAGTACTGTCGAGAGTGATACAACGTCGACCTCAGGTGCCACGGGATTCCCCTCCGCAGCCACCTATGCAGATCCCTAGGAGAGGCAACTATGGGTACCAACTCGTCGCAGAAGCTAGGCGGAACAGTCGTGAGGTAAGTTCGGACAAGTAGGAGAGGGGGTATCTCTCTTCCCTATCTTCACAGACCCTCGTGCTTAACTCCCAGATCCGGAGCTTTCCTGGTCTTCCTAACGCTATTGGATTTACTCTCTTTAATCAGACTCTTATGTTTGACGTTTTGTGTGGCCTTGGAGAGTTAACTCTCCACTCGCCTAATCCAAGGCCCTAAAATCCTAAACTTGTTGGTGTAATAACTAAAACAAAAAGTTCTAGTGGATTTTAATTAAGCGCTTGATTTTATTAGGCTGTTCTTTAAGTCAAGGGTAATGGAGGTGAAACTTGTGGTGTTTTTAGGACGCAAAAAGAAACTACCCTAACTACATGCACATGCACTTTTTCGTTTCGATGAAGAGCAATTTCTATGAGGTTCAGATGTACTTCAAATTAAACAAAGTTTTTTGCTTTCTTTTCAAACTCCACACTCACAAAAGCTAACAAAACTATGCATGCCTAAAAGAGGATGCAAAGCTATGCTAATGCAAGAACTATATGTGAATGCAAGATTTTAAGACTACTCTGCAAACAAAGAAGGAAAGTTGCTGCTTTACCAAATTTTGTCTTGCCACTAAAATGCTTAGATAGAAGATGATGTGTTACCAATCATTTCGTCCAAACAATAAAAACAAATTTTAAGATAAAAAACAAAGCACTTTCACTTCGCAAAAAGGAAATCAAATGAAAAACAAGTTTAAGAAAGCGAAACTCAAAACTTTCAAAAGATTTTCTTTCAATCAAACCAAAAAGTCTTTTTCAAAGGAAAGCTCTCAAAAACTGACACCAATGATTGATAAACAAGCAACCAAACACTTTTGTGAATTGACACCTTTCAAATGATGAAAACTCAACAAAAATAAAATGTGTTTGAAAACGCTTTTGACAATCAAAAGCAGCAATGAAAGTCCAAAATATCAAAAGACAAGTTTCAAGAAACTGGTAACAAACAAATTTCCCGAAACAAAGGAGTAAATGGTCATAAAAATGATTTCGTTAAGCAAACACAAATGTCATGAAAACAAAATGGACACAAAGATTTGAAGACAATCTTCCCACTCTGCCGAAACAGAGCAATCAAGATTCTTAAACAGAAATCTTGTGTGTCAAAAATCAATGACGCTTGCAATCAACGAAAAACAAGACTAGCACTCCTTATAACTAGAGAGAGTTCGAAACAAGATGCCCCCTGTTAAACAGAGAACTGTCACTGGAAATTGACTGTTTTAAACTGACCCAAACCACCAGACAAACATTCAGCAAAAGAAAAATTATAAATCTTGAAAATTATGTAATATACGCGCCTGCAATTATTTGCAGAATGCGTGTATACGCGACTGTAACTAAGGAAACCTGCGTATACGCGGTTTTACTTAGTGCAACTTGCGTATATACGCTTCTGTAATACAGAAAAAGTGCGTATCTGAAGTCTTTCAAGAAAAATAAAAAAACACAAACTGAAAAACTGGAAAAGCTTGGAGTTCAAGAAAATATCAGACAGTCAGAACCAACAAACAGAGGGACTGAGCCTTGATTGGCTTGAGGACTACCCAAACTAGGAACAACAAGAGTGTTGTCCCCAGCGGAGTCGCCAATTCTGGTTGAAGGGAAAGTACCCCTAGGGTCCTTTGGGCTAAGACTCTACCAGACTGAAAATTGCTTATACAAAGAAACACACACACACAACCATCTTTTTTACTTTTAAGCAAATCCTAATGTTTAGGGTACATACCTAAGGTCCTACGTTCGAGAAGACCGTTAGGGTGCAAACCCTTCTTGGAGTTCCCTTCTTCTTTCTTTGACCTGCAAGACAAACAAATCAAAGAACACAACAGTACATGTATAGAAGTTTATATATAAATCATCTTTATGCTATAAAGTTAGTTATAAAAAGTCTTTAAGTAACCACTTTCATAAGAATTCAACACAAGAATCTCATAAGCATAAAGAAAGATTATTCGGGAACAAAGACGTGTTTCTTTATATATAAAGGCAAATAAAGTACATATATCGGAAAGATATCACCTGAACACCTTCAGCAGGCTCCAAGCAAGCTTCCTCCCGGATTCGTTCCAGCCTCCAGCCTCCAACAAGAGCTCCTTCCAAGTCTTACTCAATGATGATGTCAAGGATGAATGATCACCAATACACATGGAAACAAGGGTTTCCAATGCAAAATGGGGGAAATGCAGAATGCACCAAGGACTTCAGACCTGGTCTAAGGGAAAAATCTCAGCATAATAATCTTGCTCTCCTTTCTCTCTCCCCTTGGCCTTCCCTTTGATGTCTTTTTATACCCTCTCCAAAGTAGTTTTTTAGTTAGGAGTTGGTTGGGAACAGTTGGGCCACGGGCACTAACAGGTGATCCAGCAGGTAAACCCGCGATCACCGCCCGAAAAAGAGGAAATTATATTTTTTTAAGTGTTTTAATAGATACACGCGGGTTGGGTAAGACAGACCCGCGTGTACACGCGTTTAACACAGGGCAAAGTCGCGTATAGGGAATAAAACACTGTTTTTTAAATTTTTGGACCAGGTCTGGAAGGAGGGGTTGCCCTAGGCCATAAGTGCAGCATCACAAACCATAAGAGTGAGATTTGGAGCTATAACAATTGAGGAAAACAGTAGACCAATCAGACAACCTCAGAGAAGGATGAATCCAAACCTTAGGGAGATAGTGAAAGAAGAGCTCCAAAAACTACTCAATGTAAACTTCATTTATCCAATTTCAGATAGCCGATGGGTTTCTCCTTTGGTTATAGTACCTAAAAAGAATGGTAAATGGAGGGTATGCATTGATTACAGGGAATTGAACAAAGAAAGTTTGAAGGATCACTTTCCTTTACCCTTTATCGATCAGGTATTAGATACTCTAGCAGGCAAAAAGTACTTTTCATTCTTGGATGGTTTTAGTGGATATAATCAGATTCAGGTAGCACCTGAAGATCAAGATAAGACCACATTTACCTATCCATGGGGAACTTTTGCCTACCGAGTGCTTCCTTTTGGATTATGTAATGCACCCGCAACATTTCAAAGGGTAGTACTAGGAATATTTTCTGATCTAATCCATGATTGTGTAGAGGTTTATATGGATGATTTTACAGTTTATGGTGATTCATTTGAAGAGGCATTAGAGAATTTGGAAAAAGTCCTTATAAGATGTAAAGAAACAAACCTTTCATTTAGTCATGAAAAATGCTTTATGATGTTTACTAAAGGTATTGTTTTGGGACATCATATTTCAGGGGATGGGATTAAAGTTGATAGATCAAAAGTTGAAGTCATCTCCAAGTTGCCTATTCCAAATTGTCAAAAAGATGTTAGAAGTTTTGTAGGATTTACTGGGTACTATAGAAGATTTATAGAAAACTTTACCAAAATAACATCTCCCCTCTTCAAATTACTTACAAAAGACTATGAATTCAAATGGGATCCTGATAGTCAATCAGCATTTGAAACTTTGAAAAAAAGAATATCTGAAGCACCCATTTTGAGAGGACCAAATTGGAAACTTCCTTTCCATATTTCTACAGATGCTTCAGATACAGCTTTAGGAGTTGTGTTGGGTCAAAAGGATTTAGTTCCTTATGCCATTTACTATACCAGTAAAAATTTGACTCCCACTGAGTTGAACTATACTGTGACTGAAAAAGAGTTCTTAGCTGTTGTTCATGCAATCAATAAGTTTAGACATTATATAACAGGCTATGAAACTTTTGTCCATACTGATCATTCTGCAATTAGATATCTAATGAACAAACCTGTTACTAATGGCAGAGTTACAAGATGGCTCTTACTTTTGCAGGAATTCAATATTACTGTGTTGGATAGACCAGGGAAACAAAATACAGTAGCTGATTTCTTGTCTAGGATCCAAAATACTAATGAAGATTCTCTTGTAGAGGATAAGTTTCCAGATGAATATTTATTTGCAGTAACTACTAAGACTCCTTGGTATGCAGATATTGCTAACTATTTGGTTACAGGGAAGCTACCTCCACATTTATTTCCTAGTGAAAAAAGAAGAATTATTCAGGAGAGTTTAAATTATTCATGGATTTCTAACGAATTGTTTAAAACAGGGCTAGATTGTGTAATTAGAAGATGTGTCCGGGAAGATGAAATGCCTGACATCCTCAAGGCATGTCATGATGAACCATGCGGTGGACACTTTGCTGAAAAAAGGACGGCCTATAAAATCCTTTCTTTAGGATATTATTGGCCTTCCCTCTTCAAAGACACAAAATAATATGTCAGAAGGTGTGACAGCTGCCAAAGAGTAGGGAAACCGACTCTTTCAAATGAAATGCCATTACAACCACAGGTACTCATAGAACCCTTTGAAAAATGGACTTTAGATTTCATTGGACCCATTAATCCACCATCTAAACAGAAGAAGTATATATTGGTATGCACTGATTATGTCACTAAATGGGTAGAAGCCAAAGCATTACTTTCTGCTACTGAAAATTCAGTTGTTAATTTTCTTTATGAGGATATTTTTACTCGTTTTGGTGTCCCAAGAGAAATTGTGACAGATCAGGGAAGTCAATTTACATCTAACTTGATGGAGAAGCTGATGGAAGAATACAAAATCAAGCACAGAACATCTACTCCTTATCATCCGCAAGCAAATGGCAAAGTGGAGTCTACAAACAAAGTTATTGAGAACATCATCACCAAAAATGTTTATCTACACAGAAGAGAATGGGTAGAAAGGCTCCCTGAAGCCCCGTGGGCCTACAGAACTACATGGAGGAATACAACAGGACATTCTCCCTATGAACTTGTTTATGGGAAAGAAGTCCTGCTCCCCATTGAGTTTCAAGTCAAGACTTTCAAGATGGCAGTTCAGTTGGGGATGAACCTATAAGAAGACCAAAAGCACAAAATGGAGCAGCTGAATGAGCTAGATGATATCAGACAAGAAGCAATCCT
This sequence comes from Pinus tabuliformis, assembly GCA_031772625.1. Classification (NCBI taxonomy): domain Eukaryota; kingdom Viridiplantae; phylum Streptophyta; class Pinopsida; order Pinales; family Pinaceae; genus Pinus; species Pinus tabuliformis. Next base: position 1,294,529,625 of record CM062805.1, read on the forward strand.
AAGAACTGATCTAGTTCAACATCAAAGAGCTAAGTGGCATGACAGATACATCAAAGAGAAAAAGTTTCAAGAGGGAGATTGGGCACTACTGTTTGATTCCAAGTTTAAAGACTTTAAAAGTAAATTTCATACCCATTGGCTTGGGCCATATGAGATTGACAAAGTCTTTAGCAATGGAGCGGTAAGAATCAAGACCATTGATGAATTTCAAACTCGTCTTATTGTGAATGGCCACAGTTTGAAAGTTTATCATAATCCACTCTCAAAAGAGGAATTTGTCAAAATATTTCAAGAGAATTCTGCAATAAGGCTAGCGAATAAGAATCCTTCTTCCCCACCAGCCTAGCCTTTGTTTCTTTCAGTTAAAATAAAAATAAAAATTGTATAAGCCTGAAAACCAATCACTGATTGGCGGTCTTATACAGAAAATGTAGAGTGAAAATCAGGGACACCTAACACTCTATATTTTCTAAAAAAAAAAATTCTCTCCTTCTTTTTCATTTCACTTCACTTCATTTGCCATTCCACTCCATCCCCATTTCATTTTCATTTCACTTCACTCCGCTTCATCTCATTCCATTTCATTCATTTCATTCCATTTCATTAATAAATGTCTCTTTCAGGACCATTTCCACTTAGTTAGTTATTATCTAACTATCTTTGTTCAGCCAAGTGGGTGCTGTGTCAGTTTCCACAGCTGGAAGCAGTTTCTGCAGCCACCACTTTGTTTTTCAAATTTATAGTCAAAATGTTAGTGCAATAATCATGAAAATGCAGGTGTGACTGAGCATATGCTATGAAGACATGGAACATCTCCAGACATCAATAAAGAGCAGTTGGTTAAAGGCTAATGAACAACAAATCACAAGGATTCCAAAGGTATGAGCAAAAATTTCTTTCAAATAGCAATTAAAGGCACAATTTTGCATAGTTGTCAAACCATAAAAGCTCTACTATGTGCAATGATTATCACGATAGCTCCATTACCCATTATCATCCCACGACATTATTCCACAAACCATGCATTTATTCCTTAACGGTCTCATGATTGATTTTCGGGTTTAAACTCATAGTCGACTGCACTTTCATATCCCACTTGTAATCATGAGATGTGACCTATTTCATTACGGCTCCTCTCCACCGCATTTTCCGCAGCCGTTCACTAAACGTGTAACATTTCGTACGCAGCCGTTCAAATCAAAATCCTGACTTCACTCCATTTCCTTACCATTCTGTTAAAACCATCTTCTTCACATACGTCTGCACTTCATTTTGTGAACTCACCTCGGCTGCTCATCCTCTGTTTCCGCTTGCAGTTCCGGAACATTCTCGTTACCTGCTATCCATCTACCAATTGCAGCCACTGTTTTTTTGCCATAAACCTTGCAACCAAGTCATCTTACCTCTTCTAAACCCTCACACGCAATTGAATTTTCAGTTGAATTTAAAAACAGAGGAAAGAATGGGACGATTACTAAGGGCAGAACCAGAAGGACCTAAATATTTAGAAGGTTACCCTCAAGCAAAAGATTTGCTGAAGAAAGCAAAATAGTTACGCTTCATCCAAAAATTTAAGGGCCATAACAAGGATGTAACGAAAGCCTTTGCATGGTCTTTCGACGGCCAGATGGTGGAAATTGGAGACTTAAAGCTCACGGTCACTGAAGCCTCAGTAGCAGCTGCCATAGACTTGCCCCAAGAAGGTGAGCGTTGGTTTGAAAACAAAAGTGTGGACGAGCAGGCATGGAGAATCATGTTACGTAAACCAGGTATGGACGTTACTGTATTTACAAAAGGAATTCATGTTCATGCATTGAAATAAGAATGGGTTAGCCTACTGTTAATCATCCAAAAGTTTATCACTTGCGAAGGATGCTTTGGTTCAATGTACATGTATCATGCTAGGTTATTGATGAACTTCTTAGAGAGTCAAACTCTTAATTTGCCTTATTTCTTACTGCTGAGTTTGAAAAAGATGAGTACCACAGTCCAAAAGCACATAGGAAATATAGAACCTCATTTATATCATCATGGACTTGTAAGGAATCTCATTGAAGACCAACTGAAGAAAAAAAAAAGATACCTGGTAATGATTCTTGGTAAGAAATTGCTTTCAAGAGCCATCTTAGGCACCCGAAAGTAGTACACCAAAGACACTGAGAAGGAGTAGGAGAAAAGAAAAGAGTGCCATAGTCCAAGACTCTCCTGTTACCAAAACTCAAGAAGTTGGTCAAAAATGAAAAGGGAAAAGAACTAAGGACAAGAAACAGATAAAATTGAAAGGCAAAAGAAACATAGAAGAAGTCTACCAATCACCTGAGCCATCTATAGAGGAAGACTATCAAACATTTTCTGAGAGACTAGTGCATCTTCAAAAACAATCTGCTACAACAAAGAAGAAGGAAAAAGGAAAATAGAGCACAGAAGAAGGGAGTACTAGTCCACAATATTTAAGAAGAAGCAACAGGCTTAGAGGAAGGGGGAGTAAAACACAAGTAAAACGACCCCACTTCATTGACTTGGGTGGGGAAACACCCGAGAAACCTCCAGCTGGCCGTAGTCCACCTCGTCCTCAGCCAAGTATTGAAACTAGTCCTCCACATGTTGATGAAAGCCCTTCTCGGCCAGAGCTAGAAAGCAGTCCTCCTCCTCAACAAGACTTTGAAGTCAGTCCAAGAAAAACACCCGAAATAGATCCAAGTCAACAGGAGGTGTATGATTACCTTGAATCTTTAGAAAAGACAGCTGCAGGCCCGAGTACATCAACCACTCTGCCCCACATGACACAAGATGCACAAGTCCAATCCTTAAAGCAAGAAGTATTTGAATTAGAGGTTCTAAACAGGCATATTAAGCAAGAAAATGAAGCACTTAAGGAGCAGAGCAAAGTGGACAAAATTATTCATGATAATACTATGCTTCATTTGGGACTATGGCAAAAGAAGAACAAGAAACTAAAGAAAAAGTGCAGAAAGTTGAGCAGAGAATTAATCAATCTCAAATTCAGATGTCTAATAAGGAAACCCAGGATGGTGGTAGCACCAAGAAAGAAGAGAAGAGGACTGGATGTACTAGCAGAGACTTCATAACATATGGATTAAAGGGGAATGACTAAAATATTGGTTGCATGAGGACATGCAACACCTTCACAGTGGGGGTATGTTGAGTCCCAAACTTGCATCTTTCCTATACACCTTTTCATCCTTCTTTTCCATTTACTTGACCCACCAAGCTGTCAAATCATTGCATATTAGTTTAAAAAGAGCTTATAAAATGGTTTCCTAACTATGTCTTGTGATTGCTGTTTGATTTATATTTTTGTTCAATCAGCTGCGGAAACTTGTCACTTTCTGCAACCAGCTCAAGTTTCCACATCCATTTTGTTAAAGTCCATGTTACAGGTGTCCACTGGAGAATCCGGCCACATGGGCAAGCTGCCAATGATGTGTACATGGAGCGTGTCCCCTTGGTTCAGCCGAATCACCCACAAACAACCATGGTCAAGGACAGTCAAAGCAGTGGTCAATGTAAGAGTTTTGCGGTGGCACGACTCTGTTTTTACCACGTGAAGATTTGTGTGGCAAGTTCCTCAATCTCCGGAGGTGTGATAACACCTGTGGATCGATCCGTGAACCAAATCGAACAGCCACCACTCCATAGATTTAATTGTCACGGCTACCATACTGCTACATCTCAGGACGTGGTTGTTCACGTGTCTGTTTGGCAGTGCAGAAATTAGGAATTAGTTGTAGCATCCTCAGTTATAAATAATGCATTATCATACGCTTGATAGCTAGCTTTTTATATGTAATCTTGACTGTTTTTACAAGCCCACTATGCCGTGCTATATCTTTATCTTATGATTGCATTTTAATATATGAGAAGACAACATTATTAAGTTCAATTCGTGACTGAGTATTGATTCGCTGAGGTTGCAAAGGGCCCCTGTACACCAAGGCTCTGTATCTACTGTATAGTTTCTTGCTTGCTTTCATTATGTTACTGCTTTTATAATCATTTGCTTGTATATATTACATTGTTCTGATATTCATGTTAACTGCTGTCCATATTTTATTTTATGCTTTCTCATGATTGTTAACTGATCAGTGTTTTTCTTTCAGGTTCTTGTAGACAGCCCGGGAAATTTACATAGTTTTTAATGACTAATGACATGAAATCATCTTGTCCTTTTGCTGATTTATGATTCTGAGTTTTAATTCCAGCATTGTCATTTCTTTCAGTTCTGTTTTGCTCATTTACTTTCATGCAATTTAGATATCATATTACTCCATTTGTTTATGATTACCTCCTATAGCCAAGCGACTCAAATAGTGAGGAATCAGAATATTAGTTGATGTAGTATGATTTATTTTACTTTTCTTCAAGTTAGTGATTAGATTACTCATGTCATTTTCAGAGATTGAAATATGAATGCGTAGTTTAATCTTAGTTTCATTTTATGCAATTTCATTTCATGCAATTTAGATATTAGATTACTCAATTTGTTTATGATTACCTCCTATAGCCAGAGCGAGTCGAATGGTGAGGGGTCAGAATATGAGTTGAAGTAGTGTGATTTAGTTTTCTTTGCTTACAGTCTTTGAATTGCTTTGAGTTCAATTTTTTTTCTCTTTTTATACAGCAGCAATGATACTGGGCTTCATTGTCACTAGCTCACTGTTTTGGTACATTTTTATTTTTTTCTTAGGAATTGATTTCATCACAGTGAGTTTGAAAACATTTTTGAGAACTTTAAAGTTTGGAAAAATCATTGTAGAAGTCATCATTTCCATCCATACTTGACTTTCAATTCTGTCATCTCACATTAGGGAATCAACAGAAGATAAACCAAAAAACAAACCAAAAACTCAAAAAGGACAAAGAAATAAGAAATCAGTTATCTTGCATATACAGTGCACTTCACTTTAGCAGTTTACGACTCTCGGATTGACATTTTAAATAGCAATTTAGGACACACTAAATTGACCAAACATTTTGGCGCCGTTGCCGGGGAAGTGAAACTAGGTAGCCAATTTCTTAAAAAAAAAACAAGAAAATTTCAAGGGAGGCAAAAATTGATAACTTCTCAAAGTATGCTCTCCTCTTGCACCCAGTGTGATCTGGAGGATCAGAAAAGAGAGTTATTGGTTTAATAATCTTTTGAGTATGCTCTCTTCTTGCACCTAGAGTGACCTGGAAGATCAGAAAGAGAATTATTAGCCCGACTTGAAGAGAAATAAAAAAATGACATGCATAGAGAAAGATATTCTAGGGGAAGGTTTTTAGCTAGGGCCAAGAGTTCGATTTTTACAACTGCATCTACTTCAAGGAATAGAAAAGAAACACCTCGATCATCTCCAACTCACACTCCTAGCCTTAGGATTCATGGAGTTCAAGAGGCAGTATTTGAATTAGGAGACTCTCCCACATTATCCACCGAATCTGAGTTAGGAAAAGACCCTTTCTTTACTTCTATAAGAAAACACATTGTAATTGAGGAAGTAGAATCACCTGAAGAAGAAGAGGGAGAAATTCCTCCTCATTCTCCATTGGTGGAGGAACTAGAGGACTCTGAAGTCTTTGAGGAAACTATCATGACAGAGGAAGTAGTAAATGGATTTGGTAGAGGTAGAGGTAGAGGAGGAGGAGGAAACAATGGAGGAGGTAGAGGTAACAATGGGGGAAATAGGGATGGAGATAACTCATTTGGATTTCCTATAGATGATGAGGATTCTCGAGCAACAATGAAAAAAATCTCACCATCTGTCCTCCCAAACTTTCATGGCTTACAAAATGAGGATCCCGAAACATTTCTATTTGAGTTTGAAGTCGTGTGTCGAACTTATGATTATCTGGAAGACTCTCAAAAACTCAAATTGTTTCCTTCAACATTGAAGGGCGCTGCTTTGAAATGGTTCATGGGATTAGTCACTCAATCCATTAGGACTTGGAATGATATGAAACAAACATTTTTGGATAGATACCTGGACTATTGTATGCCCACCAATCACAAGGATGAGGTATTCAAAATGGTGCAAAAAGAAGATGAAAACTTGGAGGATTTACTTGAAAGATTTCAATACAACCTGAAAAGAGCAAAAATGAATAACTTATATGAGGAAACCTTGAAAGCCCTTCTATTAAAATTCATTAGAGATGAATGGATAGATATTTTGAACATGATGGGAAAAGGAGATATATCTCAACTTCCACTTCATGACATAGCAGAGCTATGTGTCCATCTCTCAAGGGGAAAATCTAAAACTGGAAAAGGGCCTAGAGACCCTTCTCTCATTAGAGCAAACAAATCTGCAACTAGATCAGTAAGTAGGGCTGAGATTGGCAACATGCTTGATGAATTCAAAACTGATATTTTAGGGAGTCTTAGTGAGCAACTAGACACCCTTAAGATACAAAACAAGCAGAAAGGAAAAGTTGAAGCTTTGGCCATCTTTTGTCCAAAATGTAGGAAGAAACATGATCTAAGGGAATGTCCCTTGGATGCAAAAGTTGTAGAAACATGTGTGATTTACTCAGAAAACCATGAGACCAAGGATTGTCCTTCAATTCCTGGGCTCAAAGCTGTCTTTCAAGAAGATCCAAATTCAATTGAGTCTCTCTGTTTTGTTGCAAGGATACCTTGGTAGGGGCAACAAAATCAAGGGTTTAACAACTCTATGAACTTTCAACCCCCACCAAATTGGAATCCTTGGCAACAACCTTGGTCCCAACCTCAAAATCCTTTTCAATCATGGGTACAAGGTATGCAAAATCCTTATGGGAGATTTGCTCAGTTTTATCAATATCCTTCATCTTTTCAAAATCAACAAGCTCCACAACTTCCAAATCAAAATCCACAACTATCATTTCCATTTCCACAACAAACAAAAACCTTCTCAACAGAATCCAAATTCTCAACTCTTGCTTCCATTCTAACAGAAGACAAATCAACTACCTTCCCAGCCATTGCCGAACCCCAACAATAAAAACCCTCAAAATGCTTACATGGTAGAAGGACAACAATTTCCTACCTATATGATTGTTCCTCTTAATGATGTACAACTCAGATCTGGTAGAGTTTTAGACAAGCCTTCTATAGATGCTCAAAAGCAAAGCATTTCTGAGGAAGATTCTCTTGAAGCCAATAAAGGTTCTGAAGCACCTCTTCAAAACTCAAGCACTCAAAAAGAAAAAGAAAAAGAGTCAACCCCCACAACTCCTATAGTCGAGCAACTTGCATATTCATCCACACCTCCTTTTCCTGAAAGATTACAAATTGACAAAGGGGTGGAAAAACAAATCTTGTTGCCTGATTATGATTTTCTAGATGAATTAAAAAATGTCTATATCAAGATTCCCTTGTTACAAGCTATTAGAGAGATTCCTATTCTAGCAAAAACAATAAAGGAGTTGAGTCGTAAAAGACCAGGAAGGAAACCAAGAGATACAAGAAGAATCCACTTGGTAGGAAAAATTGCAGATATCATGATGGGAAAAATTACTATGCAGAAGTATGTAGATCTCGGTAGTCCAATTGTCAAAACACATATCAATGGGGTAGAGATTCCAAATACTTTGATTGAATTTGGGGCTGATATCAACATTATGAGTAGACAGACTATGGAACAGCTAAAACTTCCTAACCTTCCTTTTACACCTACTTTACTACAACTTGCAAATCGATCAATTATTAAACTAGATGGTGTATTAGAAGACATTTCGGTTTCCTTAGATTCTTGGGAATATCCAGTAGATTTCATGATTTTAACTCCCAAGAGTAATCTAGGAGGACACCCACTCATTTTAGGAAGACCTTGGCTAGTCACAGCTGATGCTTTTATCAGTTGTAGATCTGGGGATATGTATATTTTTGATGGTAATTCGACAAAGAAATTCAATCTGTATCCTCCAGCAAAAGCAATTACAGAAGTTGGGGATAATGAATGGGTTTATGATGAGGATACTATACAACCTGTCTTTACGATTTCTGAAATCAGTGAAGATAGTCAAATTCTGAACACATTAGAAAACTTTGAAACATCTTCAGAATATGACCACACATAATTTCAGTTAGATTCTGACATTGAGTATCTATCATCTAGACAAATGCCTCTTTACTCTATGGAAGAGTTTGGTAGTTCTGCCATTGAGATCTTTCCAGGTAAAACATTGAATATCAACAAAAACTTGGAGAAATCACAACAAGGAGAGCTCACCAAAATCTTGCAAAAACATTCTACTGCATTTGCATGGGAGTATACTGATATGAATGGTATTGACCCTAAGACTTGCATTCATCACATTTACACTGAGGAAAACAGTAGACCAATCAGAAAACCTCAGAGAAGGATGAATCCAAACCTTAGGGAGATAGTGAAAGAAGAGCTCCAAAAACTACTCAATGTAAACTTCATTTATCCAATTTCAGATAGCCGATGGGTTTCTCCTTTGGTTATAGTACCTAAAAAGAATGGTAAATGGAGGGTATGCATTGATTACAGGGAATTGAACAAAGCAACTTTGAAGGATCACTTTCCTTTACCCTTTATCGATCAGGTATTAAATACTCTATTAGGCAAAAAGTACTTTTCGTTCTTGGATGGTTTTAGTGGCTATAATCAGATTCAGGTAGCACCTAAAGATCAAGATAAGACCACATTTACCTGTCCATGGGGAACTTTTTCCTACCGAGTGCTTCCTTTTGGATTATGTAATGCACCCGCAACATTTCAAAGGGCAGTACTAGGAATCTTTTCTGATCTAATCCATGATTATGTAGAGGTTTATATGGATGATTTTACAGTTTATGGTGATTCATTTGAAGAGGCATTAGAGAATTTGGAAAAAGTCCTTATAAGATGTAAAGAAACAAACCTTTCATTGAGTCATGGAAAATGCTTTATGATGTTTACTGAAGGTATTGTTTTGGGATATCATATTTCAGGGGATAGGATTAAAGTTGATAGATCAAAAGTTGAAGTCATCTCCAAGTTGCCTATTCCAAATTGTCAGAAAGATGTTAGAAGTTTTCTAGGATTTACTGGGTACTATATAAGATTTATAGAAAACTTTACCAAAATAGAATCTCCCCTCTTCAAATTACTTACAAAAGATTGTGAATTCAAATGGGATCCTGATTGTCAATCAACATTTGAAACTTTGAAAACAAGAATATCTGAAGCACCCATTTTGAAAGGACCAAATTGGAAACTTCCTTTCCATATTTCTATAGATGCTTCAGATACATCTCTAGGAGCTGTGTTGGGTCAAAATGATTTAGTTCCTTATGCCATTTACTATACCAGTAACAATTTGACTCCTACTGAGTTGAACTATATTGTGACTGAAAAAGAGTTCTTAGCTGTTGTTCATGTAATTAATAAGTTTAGACATTATATAACAGGCTATGAAACTTTTGTCCATATTGATCATTATGCAATTAGATATCTAATGAACAAACCTGTTACTAATGGCAGAGTTACAATATGGCTCTTACCTTTACATGAATTCAATATTACTGTGTTGGATAGACCAGGGAAACAAAATACAGTAGCTGATTTCTTGTCTAGGATCCAAAATATTAATGAAGATTCTCCTATAGAGGATAAGTTTCCAGATGAATACTTATTTGAAGTAACTACCAAGACTCCTTGGTATGCAGATATTGCTAACTATTGGGTTACAGGGAAGCTACCTCCACATTTATTTCCTAGTGAAAAAAAAAAGAATTATTCAGGAGAGTTCAAATTATTCATGGATTTCTAACGAATTGTTTAAAACAGGGCTAGATTGTGTAATCAAAAGATGTGTTCGGGAAGATGAAATGCCTGACATCCTCAAGGCATGTCATGATGAACCATGCGGTGGACACTTTGCTGACAAAAGGACGACCTATAAATTCTTTCTTTACGATATTATTGGCCTTCCCTCTTCAAAGATACAAAACAATATGTCAGAAGGTGTGACAGCTGCCAAAGAGTAGGGAAACCGACTCTTTCAAATGAAATTCCATTACAACCACAGGTACTCATCGAACCCTTTGAAAAATGGGTTTTAGATTTCATTGGACCCATTAATCCACCATCTAAACAGAAGAAGTATATAGTGGTATGCACTGATTATGTCACTAAATGGGTAGAAGTCAAAGCATTACTTTCTGCTACTAAAAATTCAGTTGTTAATTTTCTTTATGAGGATATTTTTACTCGTTTTGGTGTCCCAAGAGAAATTGTGACAGATCAGGGAATTCAATTTACATCTAACTTGATGGAGAAGCTGATGGAAGAATACAAAATCAAGCACAGAAAATATACTCCTTACCATCCACAAGCAAATGGCTAAGTGGAGTCTACAAACAAAGTTATTGAGAACATCATCACCAAAACTATTCATCTACACAGAAGAGATAGGGCAGAAAGGCTCCTTGAAGCTCTGTGGGCCTACAGAACTACATGGAGGAATACAACAGGACATTCTCCCTATGAACTTGTTTATGGGAAAGAAGTCCTGCTCCCCATTGAGTTTCAAGTCAAGACTTTCAAGATGGCAGTTCAGTTGGGGATGAACTTATCAGAAGCACAAAAGCATAGAATGGAGCAACTGAATGAGCTAGATGAGATCAGACAAGAAGCAATCCTAAGAACTGATCTAGTTCAACATCAAAGAGCTAAGTGGCATGACAGATACATCAAAGATAAAAAGTTTCAAGAGGGAGATTGGGCACTACTGTTTGATTCCAAGTTTAAAGACTTTAAAGGTAAATTTCAGACCCATTGGCTTGGGCCATATGAGATTGACAAAGTCTTTAGGAATGGAGCGGTAAGAATCAAGACCATTGATGAATTTCAAACTCGTCTTATTGTGAATGGTCACAAATTGGAAATTTATCATAAGCCACTCTCAAAAGAGGAATTTGTCAAAATATTTCAAGAGAATTCTGCAATAAGGCTGGTGAAGAAGAATCCTTCTTCCCCACCAGCCTAGCCTTTGTTTCTTTCAGTTTAAAAAAAATAAAAAATTGTATAAGCCTGAAAACCAATCACTGATTGGCGGTCTTATACAGAAAATGTAGAGTGAAAACCAGAGACACCTGACACTCTATATTTTCCAAAAAAAAAAAAAATTTCTCCTTCTTTTAGATTTCATTTCACTTCATTTTCCATTCCACTCCATTTCCATTTCATTTTCATTTCACTTCACTCCGCTTCATCTCATTCCGTTTCATTCATTTCATTCCATTTCATCAATAAATGTCTCTTTCAGGACCATTTCCACTCAGTTAGTTATTATCTAACTATCTTTGTTCAACCAAGTGGGTGCTGTGTCAATTTCCACAGCTGGGAGCAGTTTCCGCAGCCAGAAGCAGTTTCCCCAGCCACCACTTTGTTTTTCAAATTTACAGTCAAAATGTTAGTGCAATAATCATGAAAATGCAGGTGTGACTGAGCATACGCTATGAAGACATGGAACATCTCCAGACATCAATAAAGAGCTGTTGGTTAAAGGCTAATGGACAACAAATCACAAGGATTCCAAAGGTATGAGAAAAAATTTCTTTCAAATAGCAATTAAAGGCTCAATTTTGCATAGTTGTCCCACCATAAAAGCTCTACTATGTGCAATGATTATCACGATATCTTTATTACCCATTATCATCCCACGACATTATTCCACAAACCATGCATTTATTCCTTAACAGTCTCATGATTGATTTTCGGGTTTAAACTCATAGTCGACTGCACTTTCATATCCCACTTATAATCATGAGATGTGACCTATTTCATTACGGATCCTCTCCACCGCATTTTCCGCAGCCGTTCACTAAACGTGTAACATTTCGTACGCAGCCATTCAAATCAAAATCCTGACTTCACTCCATTTCCTTACCATTCTGTTAAAACCATCTTCTTCACATACGTCTGCACTTCATTTTGTGAACTCACCTCGGCTGCTCATCCTCTGTTTCTGCTTGCAGTTCCGGAACATTCCCGTTACCTGCTATCCATCTACCAATTGCAGCCACTGTTTTTGTGCCATAAACCCTGCAACCAAGTCATCTTACCTCTGCTAAACCCTCACACACAATTGAATTTTCAGTTGAATTTCAAAACAGAGGAAAGAATGGGACGATTACTAAGGGCAGAACCGGAAGGACCTAAATATTTAGAAGGTTACCCTCAAGCAAAAGATTTGCTGAAGAAAGCAAAATCATTACGCTTCATCCAAAAATTTAAGGGCCATAACAAGGAGGTAACGAAAGCCTTTGCACGGTATTTCAATGGCCAGATGGTGGAAATTGGAGACTTAAAGCTCACGATCACCGAAGCTTCAGTAGTAGCTGCCACAGACTTGCCCCAGGAAGGTGAGCGTTGGTTTAAAAACAAAAGTGTGGATGAGCAGGCATGGAGAATCATGTTACGTAACCCTGGTATGGACGTTACTGTATTTACAAAAGGAATTCCTGTTCATGCATTGAAAGAAGAATGGACCAGCTTACTGTTAATCATCCAAAAGTTTATCACTTGCGAAGGATGCTTTGGTTCAATGTACATGTATCATGCTAGGTTATTGATGAACTTCTTAGAGAGTCAAACTCTTAATTTTCCTTATTTCTTACTGTTGAGTTTGAAAAAGATGAGTACCATAGTCCAAAAGCACATAGGAAATATAGAACCTCATTTATGTCATCATGGACTTGTAAGGATTCTCATTGAAGACCAACTGAAGAAAAATGAAGATACCTGGGAACAATTCTTAGTAAGAAATTACTTTCAAGAGTCATCTGAGGCACCTAAAAGTAGTACACCAAAGACACCGAGAAGGAGTAGGAGCAAAGAAAAGAGTCCCATATTCCAAGACTCTCCTATTACCAAAACTCAAGAAGTTGGTCAAAAAGAAAAAGAGAAAAGAACTAAGGACAAGAAACAGAGAAAATTGAAAAGCAAAAGAAACATAGAAGAAGTCTACCAATCACCTGAGCCATCTATAGAGGAAGACTATCAAACATTGTCTGAGAGACTAGTGCATCTTCAAAAACAAGCTGCTACAACAAAGAAGAAGGAAAAAGGAAAACAAAGCACAAAAGAAGGGAGTACTAGTCCACAGTATTTAAGAAGAAGCAACAGGCTTAGAGGAAGGGGGAGTAAAACACAAGTAAAACAACCCCACTTCATTGACTTGGGTGGGGAAACACTCGAGAAACCTCCAGCTGGTCGTAGTCCACCTCGTCCTTAGCCACGTATTGAAACTAGTCCTCCACATGTTGATGAAAGCCCTTCTTGGCCAGAGCTAGAAAGCAGTCCTCCTCCTCAAAAAGACTTTGAAGTCAGTCCAAGAAAAACACCTGAAATAGATCCAAGTCAACAAGAGGTGTATGATTACCTTGAATCTTTAGAAAAGACAGCTGCAGGCCCGAGTACATCAACCACTCTGCCCCACATGACACAAGATGCACAAGTCCAATCCTTAAAGCAAGAAGTATTTGAATTAGAGGTTCTAAAAAAGCATATTAAGCAAGAAAATGAAGCACTTAAGGAGCAAAGCAAAGTGGAAAAAATTATTCATGATAATACTATGCTTCATTTGGGACTATGGCAAAAGAAGAACAAGAAACTAAAGAAAAAGTGCGGAAAGTTGAGCAGAGAATTAATCAATCTCAAATTCAGATGTCTGATAAGGAAACCCAGGATGGTAGTAGCACCAAGAAAGAAGAGAAGAGGACTGGATGTACTAGCAGAGGCTTCAGAACATATGGATTAAAGGGGAATGACTAAAATTTTGGTTGCATGAGGACATGCAACACCTTCATAGTGGGGGTATGTTGAGTCCCAAACTTGCATCTTCCCTATACACCTTTTCAGCCTTCTTTTCCATTTACTTGACCCACCAAGCTTCCAAGTCATTGCATATTAGTTTAAAAAGAGCTTATAAAATGTTTTCCTAACTATGTCTTGTGACTGCTGTTTGATTTAGATTTTTTTCAATCAGCTGCGGAAACTTGTCACTTTCCGCAGCCAACTCAAGTTTCGCTAGCCATTTTGTTAAAGTCCATGTTACAGGTGTCCACTGGAGAATCCGGCCACATGGGCAAGCTGCAAATGACGTGTACATGGAGCGTGTCCCCTTGGTTAGCCGAATCACTCACAAACAACCATGGTCAATGATAGTCAAAGCAGTGGTCAACATAAGAGTTTTGCGGTGGAACGACTCTGTTTTTACCATGTGAAGATTTGCGTGGCAAGTTCCTCAATCTCCGGAGGTGTGCTAACACCTGTGGATCAATCCGTGAACCAAATCGAACAGCCACCACTCCGTAGATTTAATTGTCACGACTACCATACTGCTAGATCTCAGGACGTGGTTGTTCACGTGTCTGTTTGGCAGCACAGAAATTAGGAATTAGTTGTAGCATCCTCAGTTATAAATAACACGTTATCATACGCTTGATAGCTAGCTTTTTATATGTAATCTTGACTATTTTTACAAGCCCACTGTGTCGTGCTATATCTTTATCTTATGACTTCATTTTAATATATGAGAAAACATCGTTCTTAAGTTCAATTCGTGACTGAGTATTGATTGGCTGAGGTTGTAGAGGGCCCCTGTACAAGTTAGTTATTATATTACTCATGTCATTTTCAGAGACTGAAATATGAATGCGTAGTTTAATCTTAGTTTCATTTTATGCAATTTCATTCCATGAAATTTAGATATCTGATTACTCAATTTGTTTATGATTACCTCCTATAGCCAGAGCGAGTCGAATGGTGAGGGGTTAGAATATGAGTTGAAGTAGTGTGATTTAGTTTGCTTTGCTTACATTCTTTGAATTTCTTTGAGTTCAGTTTTTTTTCTCTTTTTATACAACAACAAGGATACTGGGCTTCATTGTCACTATCTCACTATTTTGTTACATTTCTATTTTTTTCTTAGGAATTGATTTCATCACAGCTAGTTTGAAAACCTTTTTGAGAACTTTAAAGTTTGGAAAAATCATTGTAGAAGTCACCATTTCCATCCATACTTGAATTTCAATTCTGTCATCTCACATTAGGGAATCAACAGAAGATAAACCCAAAAACAAACCAAAATCTCAAAAATGACAAAGAAATAAGAAATCGGTTATCTTGCATATACAATGCACTTCACTTCAACAGTTTACGACTCTTAGATTGAAATTTTAAATAGCAATTTAGGACACACTAAATTGACCAAACAGAGATCTTTGAGTCTGCTTCTACAATGAAATTTGAGCTATGATTTAGACTCAGCAGTTCTAGACATTGTTCTAAAGCCATTAATTTAGCCATATTGTTTGTGGCTTTACCTAAGTGGCAGTGGAATATGAAGATTATGACTCCTTCATTTCTTAATACCCCTCCATATCCTGCTATTCCAGGGTTACCTTTTGAAGCACCATCAATATTGCATTTTAGATAACCTTTCGGTGAAGGATACCATAATCTTTTTTTCATTTCTAGATTTCCTTCCTTTCTACTGACTCCATTGGGAATGATCTCATGCATTCTTAGTTGTCTGAGAGTTCTCATCTCATTTTTGGTGGGAGGGTTCTTAGGATAATTACGAACAGAGGTGTTAACTGTCTCCTTAATCTGCTTCAAGATCAGATCCAACAGGCAAAGAGGAATAGTATTTTCATCCTTGAAAATTCTTTTATTCTGTTCTTTCCAAACATTCTAGATAATGAAGCTTGGCTTAAAGGCCCAGGCCAAATTAAGGATCTCATTCTCCGAAAATTTCCTTCTCCTCTTGATTAGGGTGTTAGTGATGCTTCCTTTATCTTTTCGAGTCTGTTGAAAAAATGTGGCAAAAGCATCCCACAACCAGGTAGTATAGGTGCAACTGTTGAGAATATGCTCCATTGTTTCCTCTTGAGCTTCACATAGCTGACATATAGAAGGCCCAATGACCCCTCTTTTCCTTATGTTGTCCCAAGTAAATTTTTTTTTGTGATGAACTAACCACATGAAAAGCTTGATCTTCATCCACCCTTGGTGCCTCCAAAGTTGTTGCCAGGGATTTGTTGAATCATTAGAATCTAGGTTTAGGATGATTCCTTTTGCTTCCTTAAGATTAAAGGAGCCTTCTTTATTGAGTCCCCATCTTAACTAATCTTTCCCCTCGGTTACCAAGATTTTCCTTTGTTTTATCATGTTCATGATTACCTTTGCTTTTAATTTTATGGGGTTGCCATCTCTACAGTCTATGTTTCTCCAGTTTTTCCACTTCCCGGAGTTGTGAGGAAGAGTCCAGAAATATTTAACTTTTGTTAATCCTTGGGAATCTGTTTCCTGCTTGAGGCTCCTAAAGTCCTCACTTAACAACGTTGGTTATTGTTTCCATTTGTCCTCCCAAAAGAGAGATAGATCTCCTGCTCTGATTTCCTAGAAATTGTTGTCTTATACTAGTCTTCTGTTTTCCCAGGCTTTGTTCCATATGTAAGAGACCTTTATGTTTCCAGACATTCTGATAAGATCCTTTGTTTGCCATGAACTTGCATATTTTTCTTTCTAGGTTTTAGCCCATTGAGCTTCTGGTTCTTTAATCCAACTC
Source organism: Pinus tabuliformis (assembly GCA_031772625.1). Classification (NCBI taxonomy): domain Eukaryota; kingdom Viridiplantae; phylum Streptophyta; class Pinopsida; order Pinales; family Pinaceae; genus Pinus; species Pinus tabuliformis. Next base: position 1,294,546,197 of record CM062805.1, read on the forward strand.
CACCAGAGTTTGGCTCCTAAAACTTTACTCAAAATTTCCTGATCATCTAAGCCTAAACCCCCATGACTCTTGGGTTTATAGATTTTATCCCATGAAACAAGGGCCCATTTCTTCCTTGTTTCTTCCTTGCCCCAAAGGAAGTCTCTCTGGATATTCTTGAATTGCTGTAAGACACCTTTTGGAGTTGGAAGGGTTGATAAAAGGAAAGCTGGGATTGCCTGAAGGACGACTTTTGTCAGTATCAACCTACCGGCCATGTTCAATGATCTGATAGTCCACTTTTTAACTTTGTCTTGCATCTTGTTGAGCATTGGTTCCCAAATAATTTTGTGCAGAGGTCTGGCTGTAAGGGGAATTTCCAAATACTTTGAAGGGAGGGAATCCCTTTGAAAGCCTAGAATATGTGAGATATTTCTCTGAATTGTAATGTTAGTATTTAAGAAAAATATTTTTGATTTGGAGAGATTTACTTCCATACTTGTAGTCGAGACAAAATCATTCAGGATATGTTTGTACGCTGAATCTTCTTTGACTGTAGGAATTCCATGCAACATTGTATCATCCACAAATTTTTGGTGAGTCATTGTCTGACCGTTCTCTGTTAATTGAAGGCCCTTAATCTTTCCCAAGACTTTAGCCTGCTTAAAGGACCTGCCCAGTCCTTCCATCATTAGGATAAAAAGAAAGGGAGAGAGTGGGTCACCTTGCCTAAGGCCTCTAGAAGGAGTGAAAATTTTAGAGGGTAAGCCATTCACTAAAATAGAAAAGCTAGAAGAGGTTACCAGAGCCATGACCCATCTGATCCAATTGTGATCGAACCCAAAAGTAGAAAGGACCTTTTTGATATAGCTCTAGTTTACCTTGTCATAGGCTTTGGCAATATCTAATTGCATGATCATACTAGCCTATTTCTTGCTCGTTAGCGTGTGCACTACTTCGTGTGATAGAATAATATTATTAAGGATTTGTCTGCCTTCTACATAACTAGATTTTTCCCTTAAATTAAAGAAGGAAGAAGAGGTTTGAGTCTGCTAGCCAAAACTTTGGATATAATCTTGTATACCACATTGCATAAAGCAATGGGTTTGAACTTATTAGCAGTCAGGGCTGCATCCTGTTTGGGGATCAAGGAGATGAAGGAGGTGTTGAGTGCTTTCAGAATAGTCCTGCTTCTTTTGGAATCCTCCACAACATTCAGTATATCCTGCTTGACAATGTTCCAACACGCCTTGAAAAAGTCTACATTGAAACCATCTGGCCCTGGAGCTTTGCCATTCTGCATGTCATTAATAACCTCACTGATTTCCTCTTCAGTTATTGGTTTATTCAGGTTAAAATTATCATCTCTTGACACCAGCTTAGGGATATTTTTTGTAATTTCTTTAATTCATTGCTCTCTATCTGGATTGTCTTCCTTAGTGATGCCTCTAAACTACTGTACCAACACATCTTCGATATTCTTATGAGAGGTTTGGAGCTCCCCATTGTTATTCAATATCGAAGATATTTTGTTGTGTGCTCTATTGGCCATGGTGGATCTATGAATAAATTTAGTATTATGTTCACCTTCTTTGAGCCATTGAATTCAAGATTTTTGTCTCCAAAAGATTTCCTCTTATTTACATAACTTTTCCCATTCTTGATGGTGTTTATCGGCTTGCTGACTTTTGACTTTACCAAAACCATCTGTGATTAGTGCTTGATTAAGTTCCTATAGTTTGGTTTCCACTGTATTTTTGTCCACAAAAATGTTACCAAACTCCTTCTTATTCCATTATTTAAGTCTGAATTTAATATGCTGAAGTCTTTTGTGCAGGATGAACATATTAGTGCCCTGGATCTGCAAATCTTCGGTCCACCATTTTTCAATGTTGCTGATGAAATCTGGGTGGGAGAGCCAGATATTCTCAAACCTGAAGGGTCTATTCCTAGGAGAATCAAACCCCTTGATCTCTAATTGAATTAGCCAGTGGTCCGAGCCTCCAAAGGGGAGAATTCTAGTTGTTATTTCTCTATTTGCTAGCATAAGCTCCTTTGAGACCAAAAATCTGTCTAGCTTGGAGGCGACCTGAGCCTCACCTCCTCTTCTATTGTTCCAAGTAAAAAGGCCATTATGTGTTGCTGAGTCAACCAGATTCATATCATCTGTGAAGGTTTGGAACAATTCCGAGTCTTTACTTAACAATTTGGTGCCTCCTTTTTTTTTCGAAAGGGATTTAATCATGTTGAAATATCCTCCCAAGACCCAAGGTATTTCTCCATGTCTGCTTCTGAGCTCTGCCAAGGAGTTTAAGAGTCTGAGTTTCTCATCTATTCTTTGAGGACCATAAACATTTGTAACCAGGAAAACGTACATGACTTCCACTGGTTGAATAATTACAGATAAATAATTTCTTGATGCTTCCGCATCTAATATGTTCACTTTTTGGGGATTCCATAGAGTGAGGATGCCTCCCGATGTGTTCTCTGCTTTCACTTCGAGAAACTCAAATCTATCAAGCCATTTGCTATGGATTTGCTTTAATTTTTGAATGGAACATTTTGTTTCCTGAATAAAGATAATATTCGGTGTTTCTAGTTTCATTATGTTACTTAGCATTCTTTGTTTTCTTTTACTACCTAGACCTTTGATATTCCAAGATATGAACTTCATAATTAAAGGTTTGTGAATGAGTAACTGGTTAGGTCTTTCATCTTACCTGAATCTATCATTAGCTTTCCACACTCCATCAAGAGCTCATTTTGCTTCTTCTGACCCCTTTTCTTTCCTGGATTTCTAGTTGCTAATCCTGGAGTTGATTTCATAGTTTTCACACCTCTGTGCTCCTGCTTGTGAAAATTTTTACCTTTATCCAACTATCTTTCTTGTGTTTTCCACAAAAATAACTGTTGTATTCTAGTGCATTCTTCTTGAGGTAGTGAATCGATTCCTCCCTTGGTTCCCTGCCTCAAGAATCCTTCCAGATCCAGGTTTTCCTTGTCTAGAATTTCCTGTAGTTCATGATCTTCCAGATCTATTTCACTTTGGGTCATTTCTTGGTCCATTTCCATTTCTGATTCACTCACAATAGTCTCATTTCGATTGCCCATATCCTGAAATTGTTTATTTTTTTCTTCCTTTTCTTTTTCATTAGGATCTTCCTCTTGAGATTGATTTTTCTTCGTTTTTTCTTCATTATCTTCCAGCACTTGAAACTTGTTCTGACTGACCTTCTGCCCCTCGTTCTGTTGTTTCTTTATCCCCTTTTTCTCCCTTTTCTTCTACTTTCCACTTTCTGAAAGCTTTTTGTATCCTTCGTTGTATTGGGTTTCCCTTTATTGTCTTCTTTACTGAGAGGGCAATCTCTGAACAGATGTCCATGCTCATGGAATCTACGACATCTGAATGGGATAAGCTTGTAGTTCACTGTCTGCACCCACTCCTCATCAAAAAATTCCAAAATAACTTCATAGAGAAGAGATTTTGATAGATCCATTTCCACACATATTCTTGCAAAAGAGGTATATTTCCCTCACCTTGTGGCCTCATAAATTTTGACAAAACACCCTAGTTTATTGCCAATGGCTGCTAGAGATTCAGTTTGCCAATAATAAAGAGGTAAAGAATAGAGCCTTACCCATACTGGAACCGAAGTGAAGGTCTCCCACTCTGGAATGAAGTTCATCATCCAAGGCCTAATATAGAGATCAGTTGCTGCATAAAAGTAGGGTCCTCCTTCGAATATTCTGTCTTTATCTTCAATGTTTGAGAAAACCACTGTGAAGAATCCCTTTGACCCAAGATGTAGGTCAATGCTTCCTTTGGGTTTCCAGTGATACTTGATCCACATTTGTAAAGCTTTTTCAGTGGGCCATAGTCCCATAAATTTACAGATGATGGCGTAGTTACCCATGTGTTCCCTATGCGCCTGCAGAGCAGGATCATTTAATATTACTCTGGGAGTGATTTCTGCTTTAGGCCTGCAAGGTCCCTGTTGCTTTTGGACTTTTGAACTCTGATTTTTGTCTTCTTCCTCCTTGTCCTTTGTGCTACTATTTACCTTGGTCTTGGTCCCCTCTGTCCCCTTTTCGTTGTTCTTGTTTCTTTCCTCAGCCAAGCCTTTGTTGTTTATCACCGGTGATTTACCTTTGTTGGATACCGCGTCCTTGTAGGAGGGAGTGGAGCTCCCTCCTTTACCGCCCTCCATTAGAAATAGCCTCTGCAATTCTTTGAACCCTAGCTGCTCGCTCCCGCCGTTCCAGCAGTTTCCTCCTATCATTAAATCTTGCTTTGTTACTTAGGTTGTTTTCGATGATTAAAATAGTTGTCCTTGTTTCAAGTTGATTAGACAGTTTGATAACCGAAAAAGATCCACAAAAAGACTACCAAGTAGGACTTGATCTCCTTTCTCCCTCCTTGGGACCATGAATTGAGACCAAGGCACTCTTGCTGCCCCCAAAGCATTGTTTTGCTTTCCAATGCAATTGCTAGTGTGAGATTTCGAGTTGGAAAAGTTGATATCAGTTGTATTTACATGTTTAGATCTGTTCTTGCTTAGTTTCCATAGCTTTATTTCATGACTTCCTATCCATAAAGTTATGTCCAACACTTTTCTGGTTTTTAGGTCAGAATTAGGTCAAAAATAGGTAAAACTCTATTTTCTTAGTTCTTGCTTAGGTCAGTTTTGAAAAGAAGTGTGTAGCTAACTTGTAAGACACTCCAGCTTATCATTATTCCATCACACAACCTTCTCCAGTCCATCTATCAATATTTCCTTCACTCATTCGCCATACTTTCCCAAACTGCCCTAATTTCTACGTTCTTGTGCAAAATTGCTTCCTTGACCTTTGAACAAATCCAACCATCTCTTTCATGTATGATCTTCATTGACAAAGTCCTAGACCCTTTTACACCTCCAAATAGCCTTCATTTCCATTTTCCCACTGTTTTTCCACCTCCAAACCTCCAAAAACCACTTTCGGCCTCTTCCTGTAGAACCTCCTTTAGAACTTCCTGTAGATCCCTTGCAGCCTCCTGTAGAAGTTCATGCGAGCGATTTTTCGAAGCCTGATCGTAGTGGAAATCTCCAAAAGGGTACTAGGGACTCCTTAGGTCCTCTCCGCACCTTCCCAACCTCCTACAAACGCCCACTCCATCTCTCTTTGCCACCAAATCTTCGCACAGTCACAACTAGTTAAAACACAAGCATAATAAGTCTGCATAAAATTGCTCAAAAGTACAAAAAGATGATTTTTCCACATTTTCCTTCAGAAGTAGCTTGAATACATGCATTTTACCTTTTCAGTAGTCAATGGCATCCATTTTAGTAGTTTCATCTATTTTCTTGCAAAAGTAAGGTTAGTGGGTAAAATTAGGGTTTGCTAGGGTTTGCGTTTCCTTTCAGTTTTCATCTTCTTTTTGCAAATAAAATAGCCTCTTTCGATTTAGCTTTCTTCCATCATAGTAAAAATATTCTTCTGAGAACTCATAGAAGTTGGCTTCAGATCCTAACGAACTTGTGCCAGCTGATCAAGTGACAGCTTGCAGTAAGAGCTAGTACTTGTGCATATAGCACCATCGCTTCCAAGTTTGTTACGAACTACCAGGTTGATAAAAGTAAAGTAGGGAGTCCCAGGAATTGCAGCATCATTGCTGCAATACTGGAGCTCACCAAATTTTTGGCGCCGTTGCCGGGGAAGCATCAGAATATTTTGTGATTACTGCTTTTCTTCTATTTTCTACTGCAACCTTCTGCTAAGTAGTTCATTTCAGCAAGACTAGAGTAGTTGTTTCATTTAAATTCTGCAATTTCAATTCTAAAAAATTAGATTAGAAATTTCCTACTTTCATTTCAATTCCGCAATTTCATTTCAGCAAAATAGATTAGTCCTTTCCTGCTTTCATTTCAATTCCACAATTTCATTTCAACAAGCGTAGATTAGTTATTTCTTGCTTTCATTTCAATTCTGCAATTTCATTTCAACAAAGTAGATTAGTCCTTTCCTGCTTTCATTTCAATTCTGCATTTTCATTTCAGCAAGATAGATTTTAGTTAGTTTCAGTTTGTTGCTCAATCTATTTCAGTTTTTGCAGGTACAAGCAGAGAAAGAAACAAAAGATCACCCAAAAAAGAGATTTCTTTTCATGCCTCATAGGAATAGAGACAATTCAGGAAAATTCCTACCCAACACCCCCACCACATCACTAAGTCACCATTCTCTCGTCTTTGGTGGCAATGATCCAGAAGAACCTATAGGTGAACCTCTAGAGATATACGAAGATCCTATAACAAAAGAAGAGCAAGAAACCATTCTTCCTGAGACCATGGCTGAAAATAGAAACGGTAGAGGAAATGGGGAGAGAATAGAAGGTGCCTTTCCCATCTGAGAGACCAATGGGGACACAAAGATGAAAAGCATAAGTCCCTCAGCCTTACTTCACTTCCATGGATTGACTACTGAAGACCCTGATACCTTCTTGTTTGAGTTTGTTGTCCTTTGTCGAACCTATGACTATGCAAAAGACGAGCAAAAGTTGAAACTCTTTCCCTTTACCCTCAAGGATGCAACACTACGTTGGTTCATGGGGTTACCTGGAAACAATATCACAACTTGGGCTCAGATGCAAAAAGCCTTTAACAACAAATATCGGGACTATTATAGGTCAAAGGATACAAAGGAAGAAATCTTTCGAATGACCATGGGAAGTGATGAATCTTTACAAGATTATGAAGAGAGGTTTAAACTCAGTTATAAAAGGGCCAGGTGCACACTTGATCCCGACTCTTTGAAGTTGGTTCTGCTTAGAGGAGTCCTTGAAGACTTTCTAGATACCCTCCATTTGCTGGCTGGGGGAGACATCTACCAGCTACCTTATGATGACATAAAGACTGTGTTTAGAAACCTTTCTAGGGCAGCGAGAAAAAGAGGTAGGGGAAGTCAGCTTTTAGTCAGTACCCCCTTATCTAGTTCATTCCTTAAAAATGAATGTGCAAATTAGATGGAAGATTTCAAAAGCGATATGAGACAAACCATCGCCATGAAAATGGATACCTTACGAATCCAAAAGAAGCAAGAGGAAGCGGAGAGGGCTTTGGCCATCTTTTGTCCCAGGTGCACTAGAACGCATCCTAGGAAGGAATGTCCATTGCACTCTATAGAAGTGTGTTTTGTCTGTGAAAAAGACCATCCTACCAATCAGTGCCCTTCCTTGCCCAGATTTAAAGCTATTTACCAAGGGGCTAAAGGAGCCATTGAACCACTCTACTTCATGAACCAAAGGAGGCCACATGGACCTAGACCTTACCAGTAGGGAATGCAAGGGACATCCCAGACTTATTACAACCCCAATAAAGCCACTTCCATGCCTTCTTGGGGTTCCCCTGCTCATCCTTCCTGGTCCACACCCCCTCCTTGGTCGTATCCATCTCAATACCATACTCAACTAGCTGCTCATTTGTTTCATTCTCACGCTCAACCACAACCTCAGTGGAATGCACCTCATCAGGGGTGGAGGCCCTAGTACAAATCTTCTCTTGCTCTTTTGCCTCCACCACCTGTTCAACCACAACCATTACCTCCTGCTCCTCCAAGACAACCCCATATACCTGCTTAACCGAACCTGAACCCCAATATCAGATAGGCCCAACAGGTATATACTGGAGAAACAACATGCCCTACCTATGCTGTAGAGATTCAGGAGATCAACCTACGATCTGGGAAGGTCCTCCCAGATAACCAACCTCCTCCTAAGGAGGATGAGGAAGAGAAACAAGAAAGTGAATCAAAAGCCATTCCACCCTTTCCTGAGAGACTAACTAGAACTACATAACCGACCCTAGAAGAAACTGAACTTCTGAGAGAACTAAAATAGTTATGTGTAAAAATACTGCTTCTCCAAGCCATAAAAGATGTACCAATCTATAACAAGTTGATCAAAGGGAAGTGTTTCAAGCACCCAAGCAGGCGCAAGAGAGATGCCCCAACTATCAATGTCATAGGACAACTGTCTGACCTGATTTTGGGACACATAATCTGTCCAAAATATCTAGACCCTGGGAGTCCTGTAGATGATGTCCACATCAATGGCACCATAATACCCAACACCTTGATTGATCTAGGGGTTGCCATTAACATAATGACTAGGGACACTATGCTCAAACTCAACTTTCAGGGTTCCCTAAGAAAGACCTCAACAATACTGCAGTTGGAAAACCGCTCCACTATGACTCCTGAGAGGATTGTGGAAGATGTCATGGTCTTTATTGACTCCTGGGAGTACCTTGATGACTTCTTGATTCTTTAGCCAAAAACAAAGCTCACTGGGTATCCTCTCATCTTGGGAAGGCCTTGGTTAGCTACTGCAGATGCTTACATCAGTTGTCGAGCTGGGAGCATGACCATCAAGAATGGGCATATGTCCAAACTGCTAGTCCTATATCCTCTTGCCCAACCTTTGCTAGAACATGAATTACCTCTCTGGTTGGAGGAGCAAGGGCTTACCTTTGCACAGTGGAAGCTACCAAGGGGGGTCCTCAAACCAAGGATGATCTTATTGAGAATTTGATCAAAATCCACCCCCCAGTGTGTTGCCATTAGAAGAGTTGGTGGAAGAAACCTAAGCCAATGCTTTAGTTGATCTCTGTGTGGCTGATCCGACCTCTCTTCAAGTTAAGAATGTGGAATTTGGCCCAGAAAGAACCTTGAAGATCAACTCATCCCTATCCACCTCTCAGGAGAAAGAGCTGTGTAGCTTATTGAACAGTCATTTGGATGCTTTTGCTTGGAGCTATAAGGAGATGAAGGGAGTCCACCCTTCAGTATGTACTCATCAAATTTACATTAAAGAAGATTGTAAACTAGTCAGGCAACCTCAAAGGAGGATGAATCCAGCTCTTAAGGACATTGTCAAAGAAGAACTGCAAAAGATGCAGGATGCAGGATTCATCTACCCCATCTCTGACAGCAAATGGGTTTCTCCTTTGGTGCTTGTGCCAAAGAAAAATAGGAAGTGGAGAATCTGTGTAGATTATCGAGAACTTAACAAAGCCACCAAGAAGGACCATTTCCCTTTGCCTTTCATAGATCAAGTGTTATATGGCCTGGCAGGGAAGAAGTTATTTTCCTTCCTAGATGGGTCTAGTGGGTACAACTAGATCCAAATCAGCTCGGAAGACTAAGCTAATACCACTTTCACTTTTCCATGGGGTACCTTTGCCTACCGGGCCCTTCCCTTTGGGTTGTGCAATGCTCCTGTCACTTTCCAGAAAGTAGTACTGAGCATATTTGCTGAACTGGTTCATGATTCAGTGGAAATATATATGGATGACTTTACCCCTTATGGTTATAACTTCCAAGAAGCTTTGACTAACCTGAGGAAAATTTAGCCAAGTGTATTGAAATGAACCTATCCCTCAGTCCTGATAAATGTGAATTCCTAATGACTGAAGGGACTGTGCTAGGTCATACAATTTCTCAGCAAGGTTTATAGGTGGATCCCAATAAGATCACTATCATCCAAAGGGTCCCACATCCTCAAAAGGTAAGAGATGTTCGGAGTTTTCTAGGCTTAGCAGGGTATTATAGAAGATTCATCAAAGATTTTAGTAAGCTAGCCTCTCCATTGTTTGGTCTTTTGGGAAAAGATGCTGAGTTCATATGGACTGACAACTGTCAAGAGGCTCTGGATGCTTTGAAAGGTAAGCTGATAACTGCCCCAATCTTGAGAGGTCCAAACTGGGATCTACCTTTCCACATTCACACAGATGCCTCGAACAAAGCTATAGGAGCAGCCTTAGGACAAGTTGAAGAGAAGCTACCGTATGCCATATATTTTGTCAATAAAAACCTGTCCAAGGTAGAATTAAAATACACTGTAACTGAAAAAGAGATCTTGGCTATAGTCCATTCCCTAAACAAGTTCAGACACTACATCACTGGCTATCAAACATTTGTGCATATTGATAATGTTGAAATTAGATATTTGATGAATAAACTTGATGTAAATGCTCGTATCATTAGATGGTTACTTTTATTGCAACAATTTGATTTGACCATTGTTGATAAGCCAGGTAAGGAAAATCTTGTTGCTGATTTTCTCTCTAGACTAGATCTGCCTGTAGGTGAAGAAGGAATGGTGGATGATCAAATGCCAGATGAACACCTATTTTCTATTTCAGTACTCTCTCCATGGTTTTCTAATATAGCAAATTATTTGGTTTTAGCACAGTTTCCTGTTAGGTAAACTTGAATCAGGATAGAGTCAAAGTTGACCATGTTAAACAGTGATGGTTTTGGGGCACATGGTATTGTGCACCCATAGTATTCTGCCTGTGGTATTATATGTAATGGATCTTATAAAAGGCTAGAAGGACTTCATTGTAATGGAAGACCTAGAGGTGAGTGGTGAAGGCTCACTTGGTTGGATTGGCCACGGTTTTGGCCAATGCTAATAAGATCTTATCAGGTTGGGTTTTTCCCCGGATTTGGGGTTTTCCCAGATAAACATTTGTGTTTATGTGTTTATGGTTGTTGCTAGCTATTTTTATATTTATTCTTCTCAGTAATTATTTATGTTATGCAGTAAATTTCTTAACAATTGGTATCAGAGCCAGATATTGGCTTCAAAGGGATTCTTTGATGCCAGGGGTTTATAGTGCCTGATGAGATCAATGTAGTATTTCTTTTACAGATCTGGGTCTGAAAATAATGGTGGAACAATCTTACACAGAAGAACCTCAAGGAGAATGTGTGGAAGATAGTGCCGGTTAGGGATCACAATGAATTTGTGATATTTACTCAAGGACAATGTGAAAAAGATAGTGCCGGTCAGGGATCACAGTGCATTTGTGATATTTACTCAAGGAGAATGTGTGGAAGATAGTGCCGGTTAGGGATCACAGTGCATTTGTGATATTTACTAGTGTTGGAATCTACGAGGGCTCGCAGTTGGAGCGGTTTGATAGAAGTTTTTGAGCACATCAAATTGAGAGAGGATGGATCAGAATCGCAGCAGTAATAAACCAAAAAAAATAAATTTAATGAAGTCAAAATTATTGCATGTAAATGGGCATACTACTGTAAGACCTGGTAAGGGGGGGTAAGAGCTAGAGTGAACGGGATTGTATCACTTAGTAGGTTTGGCTAGAGTTAGTCAAGGAACCCCAAGTCAAGTTTAAGGGGGGAATTGTTAGGTAAACTTGACTCAGGATAGAGTCAAAGTTGACCAGGTTAAACAATGATGGTTTTGGGGCACATGGTATTGTGCACCCATAGTATTCTTCCCATGGTATTATATGTAATGGAGCTTATAAAAGGTTGGAAGGACTTCATTGTAATGAAATACCTGGAGGTGAGTGGTGAAGGCTCACTTGGTCGGATTGTCCAGGGTTTATGTGTTTATGGTTGTTGCTAGCTATTTTTATATTTATTCCTCTCAGTAATTATTTATGTTATGTAGTGAATTTCTTAACATTTCCGCCACACCTGTCCTCAAAAGAGAAGAGCAAGATCGTGAGGAAAAGTGCTCCATTCACTTGGATTGGGGACAATCTTTTTAAACTTGGCCCAGATCAGATTTTGAGGCGATGTGTCAGGCAGGAGGAAGTTTTTGACATCCTCTTAACCTATCATGATGGGTCCTATGGGGGCCACTTTGCAACAAAGAGAACTACCTTGAAAATTCTGTAGGCAGGGTACTATTGGCCCACTCTTCATCAAGACGTCAGGAGATAAATCATCCAATGTGACCGATGTCAAAGGATGGGGAAATCTACTCCAAAGGATGAGATGCCCTTGCAGCCTCAAGTGACTTTCGAGCCATTTGAGAAGTGGGGCATGGAATTTGTGAGTCCTATCAACCCTCCTTCAAAACAGAAGTCTTACATCATTGTGTGCACGGATTACCTGACAAAGTGGGCAGAAACAAAGGCAATCAAAGCAACAACAGAAGAAAAAGTAGCTGAGTTTTTGAGGGAAAATATCTTCTACAAGTTTGGCTACCTAAGAGAATTAGTCACAGATCAAGGAAGTCAGTTTACCTCCAATCGGATTGAAGAACTGCTCACACATCACAAGATTAAGCACAAAACTTCCACCCCTTATCATCCGCAAGCAAATGGACAAGTGGAAGTTACTAACAGAGCTTTAGAAGGGATTTTGACTAAGGTAGTGAGCAACAATAGAAAAGATTGGGCAGATCAGTTGGTTGAGGCCACCTGGGCCTATAACACTACTTGGAAAACCACCATAGGTTTCACACCCTATGAGCTGGTTTATGGGAAGAAGGATTTTCTGTCCATAGAATTTGAATATAACACATTAAGGATGGCAGCTCAGCTGGACCTAGATCTCAGCCATGCACAACATGAAAGATTTCTTCAGCTAAATGGATTAGATGAATAGAGAATGTAGGCCCTTCTCCACTCAGAGGTAGTCCAACTTCAAAGAAAGATATGGCATGACCGACACCTTAAAGAGAAACAATTTCAGCTGGGAGATTGGGCACTGCTATATGATTCAAGATACAAGGATTTCAAAGGTAAGCTGAGGACAATATGGCTGGGACCATATACAGTAGAAACATGCAATGAAAATGATTCAGTCCTTATTCGGACCATTGATGAAGAAGCCATCCCCATGCTTGTCAATGGGCATAGATTGAGGATCTACAGGAAGCCTCTTTCCAAGAAGGAGTTCATTAAGACTCTGGGTAAATCAGTGTTTGTAGTGGAGCAGGTCCTTGTCTCCACTCCACCTACACCCTGAGCAAACAAAGAAAAAAAAGAGAAAAAAAAAGAAAAACAGAAAAAAAAGAAAAAAACACAAAAAAATAGAAAATAGAAAAATGGAATAAAAGATCCCTGGGTGAAAACCTCTTGGAGGTGCCCAGGGTAGACAGTGTGGGTGAAAACCTCATGGAGGCACCCCATCTATCTCAAACTAAAAAAAAAAGAAAAAAAAGAAAAAAAAGAAAAACCTAACTTCTTTTGAATAAATTGCAGGTTGCAGGAAGGTCATTGCAGGTTGTAGGAGGGTCGCACAAGACAAGAAAAAGAGACATGGCCAGGCTGCATGCACCCTTCATAGTCCATTCCCCCATCATCGTTATCCTTTCCCAAGTTTTGGTCTCATTTGGTCTGAAATTTCGCATCCTACAGGAAACTCTGTATATTCTAAAGGAGGATCCTGTAGAAACTACAGAAAGGCCAAAATCAATCTTAGAGGAGGACCCGAGGGTTGGAAATTTGTCTATGAGGTCTCTGAACCTCCATACCACCATCCATCTTCTTATGTAGCCATTCCATCCCTGTACACCTTCATTTCACTCATTTTTGTGTCCCTGTATAGTCACACACAGAAATTCTGTTTCCTTCATTCTGCAAACCAAAAAAGAAAAAGAAAAAATAATGACAAATAAAAGCAGCAACCTTTTTACTCACTCCTACCTAATACCTTCCATCTATGATTCCTTTTCAGTCGAGACCTTCTTTAGCAGTTGTAGCCCTACTCAAATATTAGCTTGAATTTCAGAAGGAGAAGCAACTACAAGAAATCCTACAGGATTCCTGTAGTAGCTGATCCCTTTGAAAAACATACTCCAGAGACAGGGTGAGCATAGTAGGATGTATGAAACATGCAAGGAGAAATGTTTGAATGTGAGATCATCAGCAAAAGTCCGAGGCTGAAGCATGTAGAGCACAAGCAGCAACAACAATGAAGAAATGGAGTGCCAAAGTCCGAGATATGCATAACACATCAGCGACTGAGCAGGTAAGTGCCTAAACCTATTCCTCGATTGCATGAATAATATTTCAAAACCACATGAACTGTGGGAATGGTCACGATTGAATGGAATTGGTGGCCAGCTAACTGGCCACCCTCGTTCAGTTACACACCCTCGTGGATTTCAAATGAGCCCCGTCAAATTCAAACTACCGATCAGATACACAGCTAGCATGTGTGGTATGTCAATTCGGGAAAAAACATTCGGTACTAGTAGTGGTGGCGGCGTATAACAGAAGTAAGGGAAGTGATGAGAGTCAGGCGGCATGCAGAACCATTATGACCATGACGTAGGACCAACGGTTCAGATCGGGATAACGTACCCATCTGGCCACCTCATCTCTTCACCATGGATTACGCCAATAGTTAAAGGACAGTGCGGTCGAAGCCTTCACCACCCTTTGTTTCATTTTTCATTCACGATGTTCTTGACTGCAGTACTCACCTACCACTTCTAGAGTAGCCAACCAATCGTCCTCCACTAGTTTTCTGCCAGTTTTTAAACCCTCCCGCCTATCGGGCACTACAAGAGCATTGCTGCACTCTATAGGAGATGGAAGATTTCTACAGGAAAGGTAGAGAACAGCTCTGCAGAAGGAAAACCCAAGATTTTTGTCAAAATTCGAGCTTGAAACGAGGTAGGCTCAGGAAACCTCTTTGCATATGACTTGTTTGAATAAGGTGGTGGATTAAAAACATGACATTGGATTGAAAAAAGAGAGTGAAGCTTAAAAGTCTGCCTGCATATTTTCCCTGAAGTTCTACACAGTTCTCTGTTTTCTTCTTTGCATTTGAAATCTGTCTCCTTATTTCTCAAATTATACTGTAAGGAAAATAATTTCCACCATAGAAACCAGCCTGTGTGAAAAAAAAATGAATTTGCATATCTGTCTACTCTTTGAAAAGAACCTATGTATTTATCCTCTGTTCTGTCAATTTTTTTTTCTTTTCAAAAGAAGAGAGTCAAATTTATGATAAAAGCAGTTTAAAACAAGGGAAATATTTCAATTTGATGTTGTACGAAGAAGGACACGGGAAATTCCTTATTTGGTTTCAGGAAAAGACAAAATTCAGCTATCCTCTGTTTCAGTTTTGCCTGCTTTCTGACTTGAGAATTTTTGTTTTAAAAAAGAAGAAGCACTCAACACCATGCGAGGAGGATTCATGAGAAAAGAACCTTTAAACTCTAGCAAATTGCATGAGCACCCTGAGGTGGTGGCCCTCTTCACCAGGGAAAACTGGATACCCTTCTTTGAAAGAATTCAGGGATATGATGAGGAGGTGACTGAAGAATTTTTGATGTCCCTAAGACCCCATTCGAAAACACATGCTACAATTAGTTTTAGGGGTCTGACCCTAGAGCTTACACATGATTTCATCGGTATAATCACAATTCTTTCACTTGGGCTCCCTTGGAGCAAGGAGGAGAAATCATTGGGACAGGTTGCTAAGAAGACATTTTTTCAGCCTGAGGAGCATCCTGTAGAGGATAAAAATGGGGTCAGAAGGACAAGCTTGCCTCCTCTATGGAGTGAAGTCAGCTACCAAATAATGAAGTGTATCACATGTGAAGGGAGGTTCAACATAACTTATGGTTATCACTTCAGGTTGTTGCATGAATTGAAATATGGGATGGACCTACCTCCAGCTAGAAAACTAAGTCTCCCATATTTCCTCCTCTAGTCTTTGATAGAATGTGGCACCAAGCTAAATGCAGGGGTCCCAGATCAGCTGGCCCACCATGGGCTCATCAAACTATTGGTAGAATATGCCTTACACACACATACTATCCCCATAGCTTGGGAAATTTTCAGAAATATGTCCAGGGATGATGACATCAAAACTTTGATTGAGGACATTAGCCCATCCAGCAATGATGAGGAGGAGAAAACCGAAGAAATTGAGAAGAACAATAATGAGGAAGCACAAGACATTCAAATAGAAGGAAAAACAGAGGAGAAACGGGAAGAAGAGGAGAAAGTTGACAAAACTACTGCTGAGCCCAAGGTAGAAAAGAAGACAACCTCAAAATCGGAGAAGAGAAAAAGGACAAAGGCTAAGAAGAACAAGGCCAAGAAAGCCCAAAAGAAGACTGCCACAGCCAAGGCAGGGACCCAACAAGAAAAAGAAAAGACACCACCCGAGATATCAGAAACACAAGCAGAAACAATGGACATAGGAAAGGCTGCAGGAAATGAAGGAAAAGAACAACAAAAAGAAACATCCCCTGAAACATTGGAAAGGGAAGCAGCAGCGGTGCTTGCTTCATTAAGCACACTAGCAAAACAAAAAGGAAAAAGAAAAAGGAAAACCTCTATGTATTTTAAAGCCAGAAGAAGCACCAGGATCAAAGTGGGCAAACCCCAGCCACCATCAAAGGAACCAATTGTCATTGAGGATACACCCACTAAAAAGAAGGTAGAATCTCCCTCCAAGATATCTATCACCTATGAGAGAGGAAGCCCCAAAACCTCCACCTGGAAGGAAAGAATCAAGTTGATGGACTCAAAGGCAGTTCTACAGCAAGCTGAAACATCTTTACAGGAAACACTGGCCAAGCTGAAAGAAATTGAAAAATTGGAGGAGAAGGCAGTAAAACAGTCACAAGGGGAAGGAAAGGCCAAAGAAATACCTGAACCAAGCCCTCAGCCTAATTTAGGCTCCTATTACAATCTGCTAGAGGGTGGGAAGATCATCCCACAGAAATTCGCTGTGCCTCTATTCTTCGAATTAGAAAAAGAAAGGGTCAGAACCCACACATGGATGCAAATTGCTAAATCTAAAGGAGTTGAAGACATAGGGCACATGGAGGACAAGCTAAAGGAATTAAGAGGGGAGTTGGCCATGGTAAGGCACATAGAAAGCAGTAAAAGAGCCCAGCTACAGGAAGAAAATGAACTGCTGAAAAAGCAGTTACAGCAACAGGAAATTCATAAGGGAGATAGGTTGTCCATCTTGGGAGGGCAACAATAGCAAGAAGGTCCCCTAACAGACAATGAAGTAACAGAGAAACAACATCAAGAGGGAGAGCCACAAGCTGATGTTGAAATGCTAATGAAACTGCTGCGAGAAAAAGAGTCTCAAACAGTAGATGAAGTGCAGATTTTAAAACAACAGTTATAGGAAACAGAAGCCCAAATGGCCTGCATGGATAGCTGGGCAATAGAAGCCTTGCAATGTAGACAACCAGCTAGATCCTATGCATTATATCTTAAAGACCAATGGCTTCAATTTCAAATTAAAATATTGGCCCAAAGGGGCAGAATCCCATTTTAGAATTATAATCAGTTTATGCATTTGTGTGATAGTAGCTTAGTTGAAGATAAGGCCAAGTTAACAGAATTTTATTTACACAACCTGGAACTTCCTAACATGAATCTATGGGATCCAAATGATGCATTAGGAGACCAACAAATCATTTCTATGGCTTCTTGGTTGAGCCATGAGGAAAAGAGGGCAGTAGAAATTTAGAAGATTATGACCAGGGAGCTAAGTGAGCCCCTCATGATAAGGGTAGAACCAGAAGATCCCTCAACTCTCATATATGCCCACCAGCACCTTGCAGACAACCCTCACATTGCACTTGACTATATTGAAAGGCAAGCACATGCTATTGCTCAATTTTAAGATATGGAAAGACTATTTGGTGATAACTGCTTGCATAAGAAGATGGAATACATTGTCCCATAACCTAAAGATAAGGCGTATCACTCCCCAACCAGAATGAGGGAAGCTATGAGGAGAGTACCCCTATACAAACAATCAATGAAAAACTTGAAAGCCAACTGGATTTGCCTTAAGTTTAGTCCTCCACCACTGCGAGGACTGTTGGAAGGGGTTAAGGAAGAGGAGGAATAGAAACAATGGGAGGAAGTGGACAGAAAGGCAGGTTTTCATGACAGAGAAGAGGACATCACCTCAGAGGCCTGGGATGTCAGGGAGGCTATTAAAGCTGTCAAAGTTGAAGAACTAGATTAGTTGCTCAGAGGATGAGCAACACATTCAGCAGGGGGTGATGATGAGCCCCTGAAATGGGTAACTATATGGGCTCATTCTGCCTATTATTTTCATTTAATCCACAATTTTCCATAGTTTTGTGCATGTTTTTGAATATATTTGTGTTAATTGAGTGAATGGGGATAGTCACGTTGCCACAAAGTCTAATGAGTGTTTATTGCAGAATTTTGGACATTTTTGGACCAGGACTTGACATTTATGAGCATATTGGCAGCCAAACTCGAAGAAACAAGGCTGAGGACTTATAGGAGGGTTGTCTCCTACAGTAAATGGCCCCTTCCTTGAGTTATCCATCAACAGCTCGGAGTTTGGGTAGCTGAGTTCCTAAATTTTAGGAGGAATGTTGGGAGTCCTCACTTGTATAAATAAGAGGGCTTCAAGCCTTAGCAAGTTATCCATTTGATAGTCTATTTTCGCACTTTAGTGTAGCCTTGTACTCAGCTCATTTTCGAGCTCTTTTTGCAGACAGTTTTGTGATGTACTTATTATTTTTTTTATTAATGAAGATGAATCCAGCTTTGAACCAGCACTAATCTTTCCTAGGGGGCTGTAGCTCTTGGGGTTGGGTCCAACCCAAGTTCACAACACCTCCTTTGTGTATTTATAGGTGTTTTCTTGCATTCATGAAATAATTTCTATTATTTAGGTTAAATCTTGCTTTATTACTTAAGTTGTTTTTGATGCTTAAAATAGTTTTCCTTGTTTCAGGTTGATTAGATAGTTTGATAACAGAAAAACATCCACAAAAAGGCTACCAAGCAGGCTTTGATCTCCTTTCTCCCTCCTTGGGACCATGAATTGAGACCAAGACACTCTTGCTGCCACCAAAGCACTGTTTTGCTTTCCAATGCAATTGCTAGTGTGAGATTTCGAGTTGGAAAAGTTGATATCAGTTGTATTTACATGCTTATATTTGTTCTTACTTAGTTTCCATAGCTTTCTTGCATGAATTCTTGTCCATAAAGTTCTGTCCAACACTTTTTTGGTTTTTAGGTCAGAATTAGGTCAAAAATAGGTAAAACTCTATTTTCTTAGTTCTTTCTTAGGTCAGTTTTGAAAAGAAGTGTGTAGCTCACCTATAAGACACTCAAGCTTATGATTCTTCCATCACACAACCTGCTCTAGTCCATCTATCAATATTTCCTTCACTCATTCACCATACTTTCCCAAACTGCCCTAATTTCTACGTTCTCGTGTAAAATTGCTTCCTTGACCTTTGAACAAATCCAACCATATATTTCATGTTTGATCTTCATTGACAGAGTCATAGACCCTTTGAAACCTCCAAACAGCCTTCATGTCCCTTTTTTCACCATTTTTCCACCTCCAAACCTCCAAAAACCACTTTCGGTCTCTTCCTGTAAAACCTCCTGTAGAACTTCTTGTAGATCCCCTGCAGCCTCCTGTAGAAGTTCATGCGAGCGATTTTCCGAAGTCTGATTGCAATGGAAATATCTGGGTACTAGGTACTCCTTAGGTCCTCTCCACACCTTCCCAACCTCTTGCAAACACCCACTCCATCTCCCTTTGCCACCAAATCTCTGCATAATCACAACTAGTTAAAACACAAGCATAATAATTCTGCATAAAATTGCTCAAAAGTACAAAAAGATGATTTTTCTACATTTTCCTTCAAAAGTAGCTTGAATACATACATTTTACCTTTTCAGTAGTCAATGGCATCTATTTTAGTAGTTTCATCTCTTTTCTTGCAAAAGTAGGGTTAGTGGGTAAAATTAGGGTTTACTAGGGTTTGCGTTTCCTTTCAGTTTTCATTTTATTTCTGCAAATAGACTAGCCTCTTTCAAGTTAGCTTTCTTCCATCACAGTTAAAAGCTTCTTCTGAGAACTCATAAAAGTTGGCTTAAGCTCCTAGCTAACTTGTGCATGTTGATCAAGTGACAACCTGCAGTAAGAGATAATACTTGTGCATACAATACCGTCGCTTCCAAGTTTGTTACGAACTACTGGGTTGATAAAAGTAAAGTAGGGAGTCCCAGGAGTTGCAACATCATTGCTGTAATACTGGAGCTCACCAGCCTCTAGCCAACTTAAGTCCAGAGAGGGCTCTCTCTTTATAATTTAGCTTTGTTTTTATGAGATTTTAGGCTAGTTCTTAGTGTTCATGGGGTTTTGATTTTGGATTGAAGGTTGGGTGGTGGAATTCTTAGGGGAGATGGATAGAGCTAGGTCTTCAAGAAATTGGGCTATGGAATCAATGAATGGATAGCATAACTACACCAGATCATTAAAGGGAATGTTCGCAGGGCAGACTAGCAAAGCAAAAGGAAAATCTTCAGGTCTAATGGGTGAAATGATTCTAACCAGGGTGAAAGGGCACTTAAGAATCCTTGCACCGGGACCAGAATGAAGAACATAGGGTGATCATGAACAAAGGGAAATTAAGAATCCTTTGCTATAGACCAGAGGAGAAACTACGGAAGCTAAGGAGAAGTTAAGAATTCCCCAGCTGAGATAGTTTAGGAGAAAACATTCAGAATGCAAAATAGTCAAGACAGAGTGTATTTAAGCAATTTCTGAAATATCATTCCTTGTTATACATCTAGATTTTAGAGAAACAAACAAGATTATGAAGAAACATAAGAAAAAACAATAGTAAACATGAGAGAATACTTATTTGTATTTCGCTTTACATAAGAATCCTATCTTCACTTTGACATGAATCTGTATGCTTTGTAACCGTCTTCCCTATTGTTTATCTTCATGCTAGCTGCTTTACTTGACTTGGTCTTCAATATGATATTATTTAACCCTGATACACTTTCACTATTCTTTACTGTGTCCTTTTACCTTCACTGTATATTTTAGCTTTTTACTGTCTATTTCAACAGTAAATCATTTAATTTCATGTTTCCTCTGCTTATCTTTTAACTGTATGTTTTATTTTCCATATTTGTTTGAATATATTTGATAACAATATTGGAGTAAACAGGTCTTATGACTAGTATTAAGACTGTTTATCCAAGGCTGTGGTCTTTTGATCGCCTATAAAATAAAACAAATTGTTAGGAAAACGTTGGGTTGACAAGGAGGGTCATTAATGGCTTTATCGAGCTTTATAGGTCTATGGAGTGAGTCCAAAGTGCTTTTGGGAGGTAAAACATGCTTGAATTGGTTAGCAGAGGCTTTAGGTGGCGCAGAGGGGTTACACAGGGTTTTATTGCATAAACAGTAAAAAACAAGCAAAACTGGGGTTTTCGTGTTTAAACGGGTAAAGGTTTGATTTTTTTGAATTTTGGTGCAAGGTGAACAGTAGATGGTTTTGTCATTTAGCGAGAGGGTGGTAAGTGGTTTATTTCACACCGCTTTTGTGCATTTGATGGTATTTGGGAGGGGTCGCCCAATTCCATTCCTTGAATGACACGTAACATCGGGGGCTGGGTGAAAAACCACTTTTTCGGGTGGGTATCATTCAGTGGATGATCCCACCGGAAATGGCTTATGAGCGTTGGATGTGGGTCTTTAGATCGGACGGTGATCGCGCTGTGAACGAGCGCGGATGATAAAGGGGAGGGATGGGTTAATTGTGGTGGTATGGTGATTAAGAATGGGCTAATGAAGAACTTAGGCAGTGAGGGTGATTTGCAGAGTTTTACTTAACGTAATCACGAATCGATCAGTTAACGAACTTTGTCAAGGTTTGGGTGAAATTCGTAGTTTTATAGTTAAAACTAGGTCTAGGGATATTAATGTAAGGAATTTAATACATACATATGGGAAAGGGTATTAATGGGAAGTAATATATAAAAGTTAGAAGTTAATATGAAAACGGTTGAAATGAATTGCACTAAGCATAATGTGTTTTCTGTGATTTTTTTGCTTTTCGCATATATGCATTATAATTTAGGCTAAAGTGTTTTTGTGGGTTTTTGGGAAAAAGGGGTTTTACATGGGGGTGATTACTTTCCCTAGGCAAATAGTGTTCTAACCTTAGGAAAAGGGGTTTTACTAGGGCAATGAGCGAGAATGAAGGGAGATGAATTTTTGATGAGGGGGAATCTAGTACTTGTTGTCCTTAAGTCATTAAGCCGAGGGTCTGGTCTCTCCAAGAGTCAGAGAAATGCTCCGAGCCTATTTGACTAAAAGGATTTAAGTACTTATAATTTATTTATGGGAAATTAGTAAAGTAAAGGGGTGAAATGAATGGGGGAAGTTAATTAATTAACTTCTAAACCTTACGCATGCTTAATTGTTCGTTCATATCTGAAATACATGTTGAAAGATGATAAATTTGCTTTTGTCTAATCAATCATCATGCTTTTGCAACCTTTCTTCTACTTACCCATCTAGTCATCCTACCATTTTTTCTTCATTTTATTTGGGTGCATTTAAGCTAGCAAACCCTTATCCATTTTCTTTTAAAGCAGGAAACTATCTAATTATAACCTTATATCAACAAAGGGCTCAGATTAAACTGATGAGTTCCTTTTATTTACTATACCTATCTAATGATCTGCTAAGATTAAACAGTTTGGTTAGATTTTATTCTCCAACTATCAACATGAAATTTAAAGCATGGCATAATCAAGATTAAATAGTTTGATTACCATGGATTGTGGCATGAATAAAAAACTGCACACAATCATTATTATGCATAAAATTAAATAGTAGTGGCATTTTGACTTGCACACTTTCATGGTCTTTTGTTTTTGGGGTTCATATTTTTCACTTTTTTGGACCTTTTCTTATTCTTTTTGTCCTTTGATTTTTCTTTTAGGACATACCCTCTTTTCATTTTTTGATTTTTCAATATGGAAAACATTTGCAGAAAGAAAAGGTATGTACATATTACAAGGCTTAACCTTAGCCATTCAAAATTATGACTCCTATTGGTATAGGAACCTAAACAAATGGATTGGGGTTTATGGATGCTATGACATGTATATATATGTATTGTAACATTGAAAGGAACATAATGAAAAATCAATCTAGTAGTCCCGGTTTTGGGATTTAGAGGAAAATCTCTATGTATATCTATTTTATGTTTTACGCTCTCACCATTGTTTATTTTCTACTCTTAAGAATTCGTTTGCAGGTAATTTCTGTACGAGGTTAAAACCCACATTTGGTATCAAAATTGTTTCAACTTCAAGGGGATGCCTTTGTTGTAGAGGGGTTTTGCTTGGGTCTGTGGTAAACCCTATTCAGTGGGAGATTTGCGAGATCAATTCTTGTGGTGAAAGAAGATGGAGAGAAATGGAAATATAGAGATCGAGAAATTTAATAGTCAGAGTTTTGAGTTGTGGAAACTCAAAATGGAGGATCTGCTGGTGGAAAAAGATTAATGGATCGTGGTATATCTGGGTACTAAACCAAAAACAATGTTAGCTGAAGACTGGGTGAAGTTGGATAAGAAGGTAAATAGCACAATGCAATTGTGTGTCTCAGATTCAGTATTGCTGAATGTGTCAGGGGAAGCTTCAGCGAAGGCTTTGTGGGACAAGTTAGGGACTTTGTGCCAATCTAAGTCTTTGGTGAATAAATTGTTCCTACGGAAAAAGCTTTATAAGCTAAGGATGAAATATGGAGACTTGGCGATAGAGCATATGAATGCTTTTAATACTGTGGTAAGCCAATTATTTTATGTTGATATTAAAATTTCAGATGAAGATAAGTTCATCAATTTGTTGTGTTCTCTACCATATTCGTGGGTTAGTCTGGTTGTTGCAATAGGTAGCAATGCAACTGCCTTGCAGTTTGATGAAATAGTCTCATCCTTGCTGTGGGAGGAGATGAGACCGAAAAATATGGAGGGCCATAATGGCGATGCCTTGTCTGTATGAGGAAGGTCCCAGAACATAAACAAAAATAAGTCCTTAAGTGGGAGATCTAAATTTATAGGGAGATCTAAATCTCCAAGAAAACCTGTAAAGGTGTGCTGGAAATGCGGAAAGGAAGGGCACTTCAAAAGGGACTGTAAATCTAAAGCTCATGAGAAAGGAAAGGGATTTGATGATGCTCCTTCTGCAGAGGAGAAAACCACCTCAAATGAAGGTGGGAATGTGTACTTGGTTTCTTCTTCAAGTACACATGTAGATCATGAGGCATGGTTGATTGAATTAGGTGCATCCTTTCACTTCACTCCCCATAGAAAGTGGTTCTGTGAGTATGAGAAATATGATGGTTGTGTTGGGTGTGGAGCTTGATTATCTTCTGTATTCAAAGGTTTCAACTGGATGTATACCCCAGGAAGACTATACACCCCTCCATGTGGGGGGTATTTGTCCCCCCGCGAGGGTACGAGGGGGATAATCCCCCCCCAGATGGGGTGTCCGGGGGCCAACGGTCCCTCGGTGGGGGTTCGGGGCTAGCGCCCCCGAAGCTAAAAATATATGTAAAATTGCCTTGTAAAAGTGTAGTAATTTCTAGTCAATCTGGGCCGTTCATTAAGCGGATGATCTAATGGTAGAAGTTATGTTTAATTTAGGGTTTTTTTCCCTAGAAGGAAACCCCTCACTATATATGAGGGAA
Organism: Pinus tabuliformis; assembly: GCA_031772625.1. Lineage (NCBI taxonomy): Eukaryota > Viridiplantae > Streptophyta > Pinopsida > Pinales > Pinaceae > Pinus > Pinus tabuliformis. The sequence continues at coordinate 1,294,570,467 of CM062805.1, forward strand.
TTGTATTGCGTCTTGTTGAGGCCTCGAAAATCGCTGCAACAACATAGGGGAAACCACCCGGTCCGGACCTTAGTACAGCTCCTTTTCCGTTTGGAATAGTGGCTCCGACTGGGGATAATGGGACCAGTTTCCCAAAAAATGGATAAAATGGGATGGATGAGCGACTTATAGATTATGCTAATGATAAGCGAATAAATACAACTATCGGCATGAATATAATAACTATAATCTACCCCGGGGTTTTATCGATCTCTAAAGTGTAGCGTTTGATGATCTGAGCTTTTAGACAGGCATATAGATGACTCTGTCTTCAAACATAGATATTAAATTGTTCAAGATTGCTGTGCATAAATAGTTACACAAAGCGATAACAGCGAAATTACTACACTATCATTTATATCATTGTTACATACATGATTAAAAGAAATGCAAATCACAAAACATCCAATAGTGGGCTGAGATAGAGATTTGTTGTTATAGCGCATGCATGTATTCAATAATAGCAAGAAGTAATAACACAGCAATTCATATAAGAGGAATGAATACAGATGCAGATAAAAGTACCATGTAAGCTGCTTAACACTCCCATATATTAATCGCTACGTCGCAGTCCTTCCTTCAACTCAGAAAGCATTCCAAACAACAGACAATAGTGCGCAATTGCATAAAACAGCTTTCCCATTAAATTAAGAACCATTGGTCGAGTTTCACAAAAGAATATAGGCTGAAGCACAGTAGTGCAAACTTCAGCCTTTAAGTCTGTTACAAAATTTTACGACCCTTTCCAAAACAATGAAAGGGTCTATAAATACTAATCTAATTTAAATATCTACTTAAACAGAAATCCTACTAAGCTGGTATCAATAACTCTTGATCCTGTTTTGGCTGGCGATCTGGCAAGCGGGAGGGTGACTCATTAAGTCGGCTGCTTTCCTTTGAATCTGAGTTGATTAATTGCAAGCATTGGCTCAACTTCCGGAGGTTTGTTGAGGCGCGAACTGAGCTGTGCAGCGTAGGTGGCATCTTGGATATCAGGAATTAAACACCCGATTGCGTCTGTAAGGCACTTTAGGGCAGATCTCTGTGTATGTGGCTTGATCAAAAAGAGCCAATATGCATCTAAGGATAAGGTTTTAACTCCAGCGATTAATCTTCCTTTTTCTTCTAATTCAGGGTAGCATGTTAGCTCCAATGCATTTGGAGTTGTTATCTTTCCCGGTGTACATTGAGAAATCATATTGGCCAGGTAAAGAGTGTTATTGACTAGATCCACTAGATTGCTGGTGGTTGTTTTACATCTTGAAGCCGCCCTTTCTGCTTTCATCACTTGAGTATGCCATTCTGTGAAAAGAATATCTTTCTGTGTTTCATTAATCCTGGGCAATTTTGCTGCTTTTCCCAAATCAGTATCTTGCCAGTCAAGATATGCAGTAATGGCCTCGTCCGCTTGATCTAGTTCAGTCCTGGCCTTTTCTACCTGTTGATTTATCGCTGTAGTTAGCTCACATAGGGACTCAGCCTGATCCATCTGTTGACATAAGAGTCTGACTTGAGCTATCAACGCATTGTTTATCAATAATGCCTCTGTTTTAAACTCTTTTACCTGCGATGCACCTTTCATCTTTTCCAGCTGCGATGACATTTGAGCAATCTGCTCGTCTTTGGTCTTCATCATTTGCTCATTCGCCACTCTCAAATTCTCCAACGCCTCCGACAATTCTTTTTGTTTCTGGATCGCACCCTGATCGATCCTTTGCCTTTCCGCTTGCAATTGCTGAGTCAACTGATTGTTCTCTTGCTGTTGCGCCAACAACTGTTCTTCAGCTTGTGCTGCTTTTTGCCTGGCTTCAACCAATTCTGCCTGTAACGCAAGGATTTCTTGGTCCTTATTCTTCAATAGAAGGCTCACCTCCGATGCTTTGTCAATTGTTGCCGCCGAATAAGCGCCTGCATACTGTGATAGCTTTGTCAAATCATCGGAGGGATCCAATTCCTCCTTCCATACTACATTACCTATGACCGTTTGTTCGGGGAAGATAGAAGGTTGATCAATCCTTCGTCTCTTCCTTGACCGCTTTACAACTGCCCTGTGTCTTGGGCTGTAGAAAACATCCAATGGCGGAATATCTTCTATCTGTAGAATAATTTGGTCAGAGGGGTCTTTTGGAATAACTTCAACTTCTTTAGAACTTGGTGGGCCGCTGGTTCCACTTAGAACCTGAGGAGAGGTAACATCCTGTGTATCGTTTGTCTTAGAATTATCCCCATTTTTTGAACATTCCAATCCACTGATGATGGAGTGAAATTGCTGCCATTCTTGTAATAAATTGGGGTCTATAGTAGTGTCTACATTGGTGGTTTGCTTCTGCTGCTCTTTCTCCTGCTCTTTCCTCTGCTGCTCCTCTTTTTCTCTCCTCTGTTTTTCTTCCTGTTCCTTCTTTTGCTGTTCTTCTTGCTCCCTTTTCTGCCTATCTGCCAGTTCTTTCTTCCTTCTTTCTTCTTGTTCCATTTGTGTTCTATGCTGTTTCTCGGCTTGTTCTTTCTCTAGCCTTTCTGCCTGTTCTTTTCTCTGTTGTTCCTCCTGTTGCTTCTTCTGCTGTTCCTCCTATTCTTGAACAGGTCGGCTTGATGATGTTGCTGGGGATGTTGCCAGTAAATGCAGAGGCAGAGTTTGCAACCTCTGTTCTCTGAGTTTATTGAACTCAGTTAATCCATCATCATTATATCGCATCCTAGCGAGTTCTTTAACATGACCAATTGTCTCAGAGGCAATGAACAAGTCATCAAACATATCCTTCTGATGCTCAAACCTTGTTAATTTGGCCTGCTCTAATGCATTGTAAGTAGTCTTTTTTGGGTCGTATGGTCTGTTTGGGATCGTGGCCAGCGTTAAAGACTGGAGCTTCGCGGCTTCCTTTTCTGCATGTTTAAGATCATACAGAGTATAAACGCCACATCTGAAGGGAAAAGATGGCCATCCTCTCTTCTTTTCTATTTTGAGAGTCTGTGTAGTACTCTCAGCCATGATTTGATATGCAATCTCCCTTGCTAGCAGCTTATCTGGAACATAAAGAGGAAGAACATGTGGGTCGGCTTTGCTGCCGAAAACTCTGATATAGGTGAAATTTTCTTCTCTAAACCAACTTGCTACTACTAGTAAATCAAAGGAAGCTTGATAGGAAATTTTTGAAATGGGTTTATCAAAAATGGAATAGTAAATGGGCACCATGAAACCATTACAGATTTGATACAGGTGGTCTTTATAAGAAGACTTCCACAATTTTTGATGATATATATGAATGGGTGAAGGGTCCTGTGCAGTCCACCTCCACCCGAGAATAGGAAATTCGGAATTGAAACAAAGAGTGTCTAGGATATATGCACTATAGTAGAACGGGGGCATTTTCCTTTCTGAAACAACAGACTAAGACCTAAAATCACGAACAGCTACTGCTAATTTATCTGAAAGAATAGTAGCCCAATCCATAATCCAACTATTTACTGCTGCCTCCATTAAAGGAACCATTTCAATGGTAAAATTGGCAGAATCATGCAATCCCCACAGTCTACACATCATAATCCCCGCATAACAATAAGGAGAAGCCAAAGAATCGACCGAGTACTTACCAGAGGATTCATGCTTGTGCTTGTTGGGGTTTTGCCTCCAATCCTTGATAAGTTCAGATTCAATCTCATTCTCGCTTGCGAACTTCTCCAAGAAGTCTTTGTTATATATTTTCTCTGGTTCAGGCAAATGATACATTTGCCTTAGGTCTTCTGGCTTGAATGACCCGAAAATACTCCCATCTCTTGTATTAAAAGTTCTGTCCAAAATGGGGATTTCTTCAATCGCCCATCGCACAACGTCAGTATAAGGAAGAATTTGATCTCTGGCCGCTATCCTGTGAAGGAAAGAGTCGGCCAAATATTTGAGAGTTGCATCAGACTTCTTGAGTAAGTCCACACTAGCTTGCGACACTATCTTTTCTGGTTGCTCAGCTTCAATTAGGTTATAAGTGCCTTGCCAAGTCACTCTGGTCAGCCCCGTGCATGTGGTATCGGATATTAGTCCCTTCTTCTTGTTTGCGGCCGCTTGTCCTGCAGTTGGTGTTGCGGAAGCACCTGCAGTCTTCTTGGATTTCTTTCCCATCTTCTCAGGTCTAGCTTCCGTGAATGAATTATGCACAAGGAGGCAATTGGGCGTAATACACAGAGATAGCAATAAACAAAACTCTTAAGTGATACAACATATATGAATAGATGCATAACTGAAGGGTTTAGCTTTTGAAATGGGCGCGTATACAATCCGTGAAAAGATTTTAGGACATGGTCTTATTAATTAGCCGTTTTCAATCCGTCATTTCTTAAATTCCCATTATATTGTTTTTCGGGTGAACGATTCACTTAAGCATGCAATGGACGTTTTGGCGGTTGAGCATAGATAGAGGATTGCGTGAGAGATCAAGCTTTTTTTACAACTGAATTGTGCCATCCCATCACTTAACGGCTCTTCGTTGAAAACCGCGCTTTATTGGATCGCAATCGGGGATATAATTAATGCGCTTTAATGATGCGTATTGGATTTCACCGATCGCCGAATGCGATGTCGCATCGGCAAAAAACTTCGAGTGCAATAAGACTTGGGTGAGATTGCCGCGATATCCAATTCCCGATTGCGCATCGCATCGGGACAAGTCTTTGGGAACATCACAACTGTGGTAGCGTGTCGCCGATCGCCGATCGCCGAATGCGCATCGCGTCGGGACTATTGGCATGGGGCATCATAACATGTACATGGAATATCGCCGATCGCCGAATGCGCCGAATGCGCATCGGCGGAAAACTTTGGGGTGCCTAATTATAATTCATGTGTCATTGCGATATGCGATCTTGCGATCGCTTTATCGCAATGACAAATCATTATATGATTTCTTTTAAGGGTTTGCCCAAAAAGTTTTATAAAGTGCATTTATTCATTTTTTGGACTTTTTCGGATTATAATAGTATTGATACCAAATCAAATTTTAAAGGGACCCATTTCATACGTTAATGTTTATAAGTAAAAATGATATGAAATGGGGGGTTGTTGTAGAGCACAACACGTCTATGCATATCTGTATTTTGAGTGAAGAAGAGAGAGGAGATTGAGAGCAAAGAGGGTGTTAGAACGGATCTATTGTAGATTGTATCTCTTCAGTTTGCTGGATATTAGAAAAGAAAGGACTGGTTGTTTCTCTGTGGATGTAGCCCAAATTGGGTGAACCACGTATATCTGTGTCTCTCTTGTTTTATGCATTTTCTGTGTTTATATTTCTGCAATATTTTATGTGTTCCATTGCTCCGTAATATATAATTTTCTAACAACTAGTATCAGAGCCGAAGGTCTATTTAGCTGATAAAATCGCTGGAGAGAAGGGTTCCTGGTTCGAGTGGGAGAAATGGCGGAAGATGGTAGGTTTAGGGTCAAAAAATTTAATGGCCAAAACTACCAGCTGTGGAAGATGTAGATGGAAGATTATCTATACCAGCGAAATTTGTACCTACCATTGGGCAGAAAGACAAAGAAGCCGATGAGTATGACAGACACAGAATGGGATATTCTGGACAGAAAGGCACTTGGAACAATATGGTTGTGCCTAGCGGTGTCAGTAGCATTTAATATTTCAAAGGAAACAACAACATAGGGTTTAATGTCGGCATTGGCCAAACTGTATGAAAAACCCTCGGCCTCAAATAAGGTATTTCTTATGAAGTGTTTATTTAATATGAAGATGTCAGAAGGTGGATCTGTTGCAGATCATTTAAATGATTTTAATGTAGTTACAAGTCAGTTAAGTTTTGTAGGGGTAAATTTTGATGATGAAGTTAGGGCTTTGTTATTTCTGTGCTCACTGCCAGAAAGTTGGAATGGTTTAGTTATGGTTGTTAGTAATTCTGTCTCTGGATCTAGTACTTTAAAGTTTGATGATGTTGTTGGTGCAATCCTTAGCGAGGAAATGTGACGAAAAAGCTCTGGTGAGACATTAGGTAATGCTTTGACTGCAGAGACTAGGGGAAGAAAAATGGAAAGAGGAAAGAGCCCAAGATATCGTATTAAGTCAAGAAAAGGCAGATCCAAGTCCAGATCGGGGATAGTGTGCTGGAAATGTGGGAAGAAATGACACCTGAAGAAAGACTACAAGTCTCGGAAGGGAAAAGAAGGAGATGCGCAACAAGATACTAATCATGAAGCGAATGTAACAGGTGATGTGTTGCAAGATGCTTTGATTCTTTCATTAGAAAATATTCTTGATGCCTCGGTCATAGATTCAGGGGCCTCATTCCATGCCACACCTGATAAGAAACATTTTCATGATTATGTTCAAGGAGATTTTGGACAAGTTCGATTGGGTGATGATAAACCCTGTAAAATCATTGTAATGGGTACAGTTTTCATAAAACAGCAAAATGGAAATCAGTGGCTATTGAAAAAGGTAAGGAATGTTCCAGATCTGAAGAAAAATTTGATTTCAACAGGGCAGTTGGGAGGTGAAGGTTGCGTAACTAATTTCACAGATAAAACCTGGAAGGTCACTAAAGGATCCCTGGTAATAGCGAAAGGAGAAAAGGTTGGTACATTGTATTTATGCAATGGTATTTCTAATTTTGTTAATGCTTTAACCTCTACAGGAGAAGATACGACATTGTGGCATCATAGGCTCGGGCACATGAGTGAGAAGGGGATGCAAATTCTTCACTCAAGAAATTTGTTACCAGGTTTGAAGCATGTTGATTTAAAATTCTGTGAGAATTGTGTTTATGGAAAACAGAAGAGAGTCAGATTCCTTAGAGTTGGGAAAGAAAAGAAGAGTGAAAAATTAGAGCTTGTGCATACAGATGTATGGGGACCTGCTCAGGTATCATCTCTTGGTGGCTCTCGTTATTATGTTACTTTTATTGATGATGAAACCAGAAAAACCTGGATTTATTGTATTCGAAATAAATTTGATGTATTTGATACTTTCAAGAAATGGAAAGCTTTGGTTGAAAATGAGATAAGGAAAAGGTTGAAGTGTCTCAGATCAGATAATGGAGGTGAATATTGCAGCAAAGAGTTTGATAGGTACTATTTAGAGAATGGAATTTGCAGATAAAAGACAGTTCCAGGAACACCACAAGAAAATGGTGTGTCAAAAAGGATGAACATGACAATCATGGAGCGTGCAAGGTGCATGAGATTGCATGCAGGATTTCCTTTACAATTTTGGGCAGATGTTGTAGATACTACTGTTTATCTAATAATCAGAGGGCCTTCAAGTTCCTTGGATGGTGGTATTCCAGAGGAGGCATGGATGAGTAAAAAGGTAAACTACTCATTTTTAAAGACTTTTGGTTGTGAAGCCTTTGTCCACATTAACAAAGGAAATAGAAAAAAGCTTGAGGCAAAATCAAAGAAATGTACCTTTATTGGATATGGTGTTAATGATTTTGGTTATCGCTTATATGATTATGAAAATCACAAAATCATTAGGAGAAGAGATGTAATATTCAATAAAAAGGTCTTGTATAAGAATCAGTTGCAGGAAAAGAAACAAGAAAAAGAAAACAGGGAATACACAGTGCTTGACGATATCACAGGAAAAGTGATGGCGCCTGAAAATCATAATGATCAACAGCCAGAACAAAAACCACAACAACAACAAGCACTTCAAACACCTGAAAGCTGTGTTAGAAGATCTACCAGGATAAGTAGACCCCCTGAAAGATACTCTCCTTCATTATATTATGTATTGTTGACTGATTCGGATGAACCATAATGTTATGAAGAAGCAGTGCAGGTAGAAACCAGGAAGAAGTGGGAGCAAGCCATGAAAGAAGAGATGGACTCCTTAGCAGATAACCAGACTTGGGACTTACTCAGGTTGCCTGCAAGTAAAACAACATTGCATAATAAATGGGTTTACAGGCTGAAGGAAGAAGATGGAGGAAAACAGAGGTACAAAGCTAGACTTGTGGTGAAGGGGTTTGCACAGAAGAAAGGTATTGATTTTGATGAGATATTTTCTCCTGTTGTTAAAATGATTTCAATCAGAACTATTTTAATTCTAGTAGCAGCTGAAGATTTGCATCTTGAGCAATTAGATGTAAAGACAACCTTTCTCCATAGGGATTTGGAGCAAGAGATATATATGCAGCAACCACAAGGATATGAGGTAAAAGGGAAAGAGAAACTAGTGTGCAGGTTGAAGAAGAGCTTGTATGGCTTAAAATAGGCTCCAAGGCAGTGGTATCTAAAATTTGATAGGTTTATGTCTGAACAAGGTTATACTAGATGTCACTTTGATCATTGTGTTTATCTCAAAAGGCAAAATGATGGCAGCTATATTATATTGTTATTGTATGTAGATGACATGCTTGTTGCAAGTTCTAACATGCAAGAAATAAATGTGCTCAAAAGGAAATTGGCAAACTCATTTGCAATGAAGGATTTGGGTGCTACAAAACAAATCCATGGTATGAGAATAACTAGAGACAAGAAGAATCACAAATTAACATTGTCTCAAAGTGAGTACATAGAAAAGGTGTTGAAAAGGTTTAATATGCAGAATGCAAAACCAGTTAGTATACCTTTGGCTAGCCATTTCAAATTAGGTAAGGAGGCATGTCCCAAGACTTAGGAAAAAATGGCTCATATGTCTAAAGTTCCATATGCATCAACAGTTGGAAGCTTAATTTATGCAATGGTCTGCACAAGGCCTGATATTGCACATTCAGTGGGAGTTGTAAGCAGGTACATGAACAATCTAGGAATAGAGCATTGGATGGTAGTGAAGTGGATTCTCAGGTATTTGAGAGGTACCAAAAATCAAGCATTATGCTTTGGTGGTTCAAACATTGCTCTACAAAGATATGTTGATGCAGATATGGCAGGTGATAGAGATAACAGAAGGAGCACAACAGGGTATGTGTTTACTGTAGGTGGAACAACTGTCAGTTTGGTTTCAAAAATCTAAAGTGTTGTTGCACTTTCAACAACAGAAGCAGAGTATGTTGCTGCTAAAGAGGCTAGTAAAGAAATGATTTGGTTACAAAGGTTTCTGGATGAATTGGGCAAGAAGCAGGAGTTGGGTAGATTATACATTGATAGCTAGAGTGCCATACATCTTGCAAAGAACTCTGCATTTCATTCCAAGACTGAACATATACATCTCAAGTACCATTTCATATGGTCAGCATTGGAAGATGGACAGTTGAAGTTGGAAAAGATACACACTAGCCAGAATCATGCATATATGTTAACAAAAGTTGTAACTAGGGAGAAACTGAGAATCTGCTCAGTTTCAATTGGTCTTCAAGTATAATCAAGAAGATGAGAAACAACCAAGTCCAAAGTGGAGTTATTGTCTAGCAAATGAAGCAGCAGTGGAGTTGCTATAATCAGTCTCCAAGTGGGAGATTGTTGGGTGTGGAGCCTAATTATCTTATGTATTCAAAGGTTTCAATTGGATGTATACCCCACGAAGACTGTATACCCCTCCAAGCGGGGGGGACTTGTCCCCCTTATAGGGGTCCAAGGGGGCTAATCCACCCCGGCTGGGGGGTTCGGGGGCTAGCGGTCCCTCGGCAGGGGTTCGGGGGCAGCACCCGTGAAGCTAAAAATAGATGTAAAATGGCCTTGTAAAAGTCTAGTAATTTCTAGTCAATCTGGGCCATTCATTAAGAGGATGATCTAACGGTAGAAGTTATGTTTAATTTAGGATTTTTTGCCCTAGAAGGCAACCCCTCACTATATATGAGGGAATTGTATTGCGTCTATGCATATCTGTATTCTGAGTGAAGAAGAGAGAGGAGATTGGGAGTAAAGAGGGTGTTACAACAGATCTGCTGTACGTTGTATCTCTTCAGTTTGCTGGATAATATAAAAGGAAGGATTGGTTGTTTCTCCGTAGATGTAGCCCAAACTGGGTGAACCACGTATATCTGTGTCTCTCTTGTTTTATGTGTTTTCTGTGTTTATATTTCTGCAATATTTTATGTGTTCCATTGCTCTGTAATATATAATTTTCTAACAGGCTGTGATATCTTCTTCGGGGATGAAAAGAAGGCTAGAATAATTGGTCACGGAAAATTCAAGTTGAAGTTGAAAGGTGGAAGGATTAGAATACTTCAGGGTGTTATGTATATTCCTACATTGGCCAAAAATATGATTTCTATAAGAAAGTTGGATGATTTAGGTGTAAAAACAATGTTCGAGAAAGATACATGCAAGATGGTTCGGGGAGCACTGGTATTGATGTGAGGAATTCGGATTGGAACTCTGTACAAGCTTCAGGGTAGCACTGTTATTGATGGGTGCAACAGTTCTATGGTTCCTGAAAGTGGAGGTGAAAATCTAGTGGTCTTTGAAGAGAAGGCCATGCTATGGCATGAAAGGCTTGGAAATATTGGAAAGAAGGGACATCAAATACTTCATGGTAATGGTATGGTAGAAGGTATGTTTAATTTCTATCTGGATTTTGATTTCTGTGAAAATTGTGGATATGGGAAGCAGAATCGGGTGAGTTTCCCATATGATGCTAAGAGGGTGAAACAAATATTAGATCTTGTGCACAATGATGTGTTTGGACCTATGTTGGTTCCATCACTAGGTAAGTTTGTGTAGAATGTATCATTTTTAGGTGACTTCTCAAGGAATACATGGATATATTTTCTCTGGAAGAAATCTGAAGTCTTTGACATGTTTAAAGAATTTAAGGCTCTGGTGGAAAACTAAACAGAGAAGAAGGTAAATGTGCCGATGACAGATAATGGTGGAGAGTTTGCAGGAAGGAATTTGAAGAGTTTTGTAAGAAGTGTGGTATAGAACGACATAAGACTACTCCATACACACCTAAGAAAAATGGAGTTGCAGAAAGAATGAACATGATGTTGATGGAAAAGGCAAGAAGCATGCTCAGTGGTGTCGAGTTAGGAAAATAATTCTGGGCAGAGGCAGTGGAGACTTCATGTTACCTGGTCAACATATCACCTTCATCAGTGTTGGAGGATAAGACTCCATAAGTGGTATGGATTAGTAATAAACCTTGTATTTCACATCTGAGGGTATTTGGATGTGATGCATATGTACATGTTCCAAAGGAGAAAAGAACAAAGTTGGATAGTAAATCTGAAAGGTGCATATTTATTGGGTATAAGGATGATTTAAAAGGTTATAAGCTTTGGAACCCAGAAACAAGGAAGATTGTGTACAACCAAGATGTGGTGCTTAGAGAGGTGAAAGATGTTATTAAACATGAGGTCCTACCAAAGGAACCTGAGAAGATAGAGTTTGAGCTAAAGGAGGAAGGATCAGACTCTATAGTAGAAGAGGAATCAAATAATGAAGAGCCACAAACTCCAACTGTGAGAAGATCAGTTCGAGAAAGAAGGCAGCTCGAAAGGTGTAGTCCATCTACTTTCTATTCAAATTTTGCTTTATCTATTACTGATGATGATCCCAAAACTATGAGGGAAGCAGTTGTTGGCTGATAACAGGTGTCTTCTAAAACTCCTAATTACCCCACATTAATCATCAACCCAGGCAAGTCCCTTTATTCCAAGAGTGTACACAATATGTGCACACTATGAATCCAGAGAGTAATGTTTCTAAAAATGAAGTATAGAACTTTGATACAAGAGTAAATGGATGCATCTAATAAACTCAAATTAAAATCATTTAAGGAAATATGACATCTAAGATTCAAGACTCAAACCTCTGCTGAAATCATACACAAGAAATTCAATTAACAATAGCATCAGTCGAGAGCACAATAGCAATAACTCATCTCTTCTTAGGTGATTCAACCTAAATCATACTCAATCTCTACAAAACAATCCAAATGGAAATAATATCAATCTGAGAGTTCAATAGCGATAACCAAACTCTTATATTTGATTAAATCAATACGATTCACTATCAAAATAATTGAATTTGGAATAAGCGTAAATCGAATCAAATGACAGTGCTGTAAAACATGTAAAGGAAATGTACTACTTCATTATAAGAAAGAAGTAATTAGCGAATACAGAAAACAGGAAAATTATCAAACCAATCAAACTTACGAGAATCAGAAATATATAACACAAGGAAGTAGTTTAATCCACCAGAGGCTGGGCCCTTATCCACTAGCAAACACTGCTGAGCTACTTTAGATAATACGAATGAACAACAACTTCAATTATATATTAATCATGGAACTTAAATAGCATTACAATATGGTCGCATTCTTCAACAACACAAGTCTGTAAATTAAAATTACAATTTGAAATAACAGAGATCGATCCCCTTTCTTCCTACAATCATTTTTTTATAGTAAGAAAGAGGTAAAAGATAAATGCGATCCCTCAGGATCTCCTGATCCTAATGGATTCGCAACTGATTGCTATCTTTAGACACCTTTCCTATTTCGCACTGATCCTCCTGATTCATCCTCTGCCCTATCCACAACTGATGCATTCCATCCTTTGTTTGTTGGTTTATCCTATTCCATCCTTAGGGAACAACAATTGTTCCTTTCGTCGTTTTTCTGCGTAAAGAGGAGTAAAAGTTAGTTACAATGGCTAAATCTTAACTACGAGTAGATCATCCATTTCTTATCATAATCCATCAATATATTAGCATATTAATATATGAAAAAGACAAGAAAAGAGGAAAAAGGTGATGAAATTAAGAGTAAATACATACCCATTTCGTAACTCAACAACGATAGATTTAGAGGATGGAAAACTATGGAAAGAGGCCATGGTTGATGAAATGACATCTTTGCACAAAAATGAGGCTTGGGATCTGGTGGAGTTTTCAGCCAGAAGGAAACCCATTGACAAACATGGGCGTTTAAGAAGAAAATGAATGCAGAAGGCAAGGTGGAGAAATACAAAGCTCGGTTGGTAGAAAAAGGTTATTCCTAGGTGCTGGGAATTGATTTTGGTGATATTTTTTCTCCTATTGCCAAGGTAGCTTCTATTAGATTACTTTTATCTGTTGCTATTGCTTTTTATTTTGAGGTAGAACAAATGGATATGAATACAACATTTCTTCATGGGGATCTGAAAGAAGAGATCTACATGAAGCAACCTGAAGGCTTTGCGGTGAAGGGTAAGAAAGAACTTGTATGAAAGTTTAAAAAGTCTTTGTATGGGTTAAAACAATCAACAAGGATGTGGTATCAAAAATTTGATACATTTATACGGGGACTTTGCTTCACCATAAGCAAAGCACATCATTGTATGTATTTTAAATTAATTGGTGACCATGCTATTTATTTGGTCTTGTATGTGGATGACATGTTGCTGGTTGGGAAAAACAAAGAAATTATCTAGGATTTGAAGACTCGATTGTCCTCCAAATTTGACATGAAATATTTTGGTGCTGTAAACTATATTTTGGACATGGAAATTAAAGGATATGAGGAAAGAGGAAAATTTGGTTAAACCATAGGAAGTATGTCGAGACAATACTGCAGAGGTTTAATATGAAGGATAGTAAACCAGTGAAGGTTCCTATTGTTAGTGTCAGTCTTTCCAGCCTTCCTCCAGTGATCAAACATGCTCTTACAAAGTGATTTTAAGGTGTCAAGGTCAAATTTTATCATTTCAGTGAGTCTTCAAGTAAAATTTGGTCACTAGGCATTAGGTCTAGGGTTTGCTTTCACTCCCTTCAAAGTTGCCCAAATGTCGGTCTGTCACTATTCAGCTGAGTCTACCATCATTCATAGGGTTGTCATCATCATGTTAGGTTCCAATGGGTCATTTTACACCTTGTTCATGCTTCAGTTGCGCCTAGGCAAGGTTCATTTCCCTCTCCTAGGGTTTTGAAGGCAATTTCTCTTGGATGGTCAAATCATTAGAAAAAATTGTATCTGGATGTTCATACACCTTCCCCTATCCTTAATGTACCTTATTAAACACTTCCCATCACTGAGATCCCCCAAATTCCTCATTTTTGCACAAACCCTAGTTTCTTGCTACAACTTGATAATTTTCAAGGCTAGGCCTGTGTTTTTCCCTTTTGCACCTCTTCTCCTCACTCAATTTCTAAGATTACACTTTCCCCTACTTTCTAACATCCCTCCCTACTTCCCAAAATTTCCTCAAGAATTTAGAAGCTCCCTATCCCCTTCATTTCGCTTCATTTCGACAAATCTCTTGTTCCACACATTGGGGTAGGTTTCACTCAAATGATGTTTCTGAGCACGAAAAGATGAATTTGGTGAAACTGAGAGAGGTTTTTGTCCAAAAAAGGCCAAGGAAGAAAAAAATCCTTCACTTTTTACACAGGTGTCATGGTTTTAGAGAAATGTCAAAAATACAATTGCCTCGGGAGAATTGATGCACCTCTAAAGTGACCTTGGAAAATCAAGTTTTATCCTAGCTTGGTCAGAAAAATGACTTTCTTGATGAGTAAAATGATAACTAGACACAAAGATATTTCCAATGAGCTATCATGAGCTCAATTTGGAGTTGAAGAAGGCATTCAAAAGTTGACTGTAACAGCACTCTGCCTTTAGGCAGTCTCATTTGGCACATTTTGACCAGTCTTGGGAGATTTGATTTTTGATAGGGAAAATGAACTCCAAATTGAAAAATTCTAGTTGAGTTGGAAGGTAGACTCAAGTATCTTTCCAACTAGCTATCCTGCACCCAATTTGGACACCGATAAGGCCTCCAATAGTCTCCTACAAAAAGCGCTACGCACAGGCTCTATGCGTTGTGCCTGAAGCCTAATGCGCCACGCCTTCCCTGTGCGCCGCGCCACCTGGCGAACTGATGTAGGAGCATCAAGGCCAACTTTCATTTTTTATTTATGTAATAAAGGGGGGTGTGGCATTTTAATTGTTTTATTAATTAATTTGGTATTTTTAAATAAAATAGGAGATAAATTCTAAAAGTAAGGATTTTGTAAATAATTCTCAAATATGAGAGAATTTGGTCAGTTGAGGATATAAAGGTATGAGAGATTTTAATTTAGAAATTAGTTTCATTAATTTTGGGTGAGAGAGGATCCTTAGGGATTCAAAAGTGATTTTAGGATTTGTTGAGATATTTGGGGATTTTGTTGAGTGATTAAAGGGATATGAACCAGAATTGGCTCAATTCAAATTGTATAAATTTATGAGCCTCAAAAGGAAAATTAGAGTAGGTAGGGTAGAATAGAAAGGAGAAGTAAAGCTTGGACAACCAAGGCTTGTAAGCCTCCGGAAATTGGAAGGCATTAGTGTTGCACATCCGACAAAGACAAAGTCTGTAAGTGCTTTCATTGTTAATGTAAAAAGTGGTTTCAGAATTGCATAGTTTGATTTCTGGAGTGGAATATATCTTCTGCAATTGGGTTTAAATGAAGAATGCCCGTTTTATATAATTTGGTTGAGAAATTTTTGTTTATGAGTTCATTGAAAAACTACTGAAGACAGAAGACATTGAATCGAACATTAAATCCTGTGTGAATGGTTAATTTGCAATATAATAGGAAATCGATCTGAATAATCGATGTTGTAATTGGGTTGTATTGTGACTCTGCATCGGAATAAAGGAATTGGTATTATTAATATCAATATTGTAGTGTTGATGGAATGCGGTGATGAAAGATGATTGGGTTTTATGAATTTCTATTTTAATACAAGAATTTAAATCTATTTCTGAGAATCGATGTTATGGTTAGAAATCTGGTTGAATTCCCAATCGAATGAGGTATTCAAATTGGCAGATGACAAGTTGTGCTGATGCAGAGGTTAAAGTCCAGAACTGACATTGATATGCTTGTGGGAAACTACAGTGAAGGCGTAAGTATCAATTGTTGAGAAAGGAACAAAATCGACTCATAATTCACACTACAGATAGTGTTTCCAATCTGGGTAAATGACAAGTTGGGTTTGGGAATATAAAACAACGTTTCAGCTAAATAATGAGTTCTGAGATCTGCGTTATAAGTTCACAGGTATGAATTAGTTAGATCCAATTGAGTCGACTACCATTCTGAATTTTATGTGTTGTGCACTGATTAAATGGAGATTTTATGTGCTAGATCGACGCTGATTGCGTTGAATTGCAGAATGCTTGATTGCTAGGATCGTTTCACCTATTGAGTTTGTGCTATGAATCCAAATCGATGGAGATCGATTCCAGACTTAATTACAGTAGATAAATCAAGTTAAAACACAAACAATGTTATGGTAAAGTTGTGGGTTGATTCCCGTGTCATTTTATAATGCAAATGCAGAGTGATTTGAGTTTTATTAGCGCTGAAGAAATTGTGGGTAGTAAATTGAATTTGTAGGTTGAGTTCTGATTGAAATCGACTCTGATTAACGACTCTTTTTGTATCTAAACACACTGTCTTGGTGCTGGAAAGGCTGTATGAACAAGTTAAATATTGAACGCTGGCACTTAAGACTGTATAGAAAAATGGCAATTGCAATATAATTACAGAGGTGCGGACACTGAGAATCATCTAATAGGAATTACAATTGCAGAAGTAAAATTTAATGAAGCCTTTGGACTTAAGGGGGGAAACTTGAACTGAATAAAAAGTAAAGACTTGCGCTATTGGAGGTAAGTTACTGAATTCTGGTCAAATATAAAGAGCGCGGTTATCAAAACGAGCAAGTTGAGTCTTGTTTACATTGTGTGCAGTGGTATTAAACACATTGGGGCATTTGTTTGTGAATATTGATTGTGAACTAAAATTCGATATTAAAAGCCCTATGTAATGGAAATGAGTAATGATGTTTAATGGATGAATTGAAGAACTTCCATATGTACTATTGAAATTGCTGAGTATTGAGTTTATTTGGATAGAGACTTGAGATGCATTTCTTATATGCATGGTAGTGTTTGAATATTCTGGGTTGCAGGCTTTGCCTGCATCACACACGCTTTTTCTAGGGAGCTCCAAACTATAAAAAGTTTATATTTTTGGATTTGGCATGAAAAATCATGACTGTTGGTGCATGGCCAAGAATTTTGGGCAAGTTTTGAGTCCACAGGAGGTCAAAAACACTCAAAAAATGACGTCACTGCCCCTATTTTGACACACACGAAGCAGTCTTGGGAGATTGAAGTTTTGGAGGGGAAAATGGGCACCAAATTCAGAAATTCCTCTTGGGTTGTAAAGTAGACAGGTATGGATTTCCAAAAAGCACACTTGGGCTCAATTTGGACTTCAGGAAGTGCCTCAGCCTCAAAGTGGCGTGACACATACAGATTTTGGCATGGCGCATAGAGGATTTTTGCTCAATTTTTCACCTTCTAGCTCAGAAATTCGGCTAGTTTGACTATTTTTGCTTTGTGATGTAATTTTTGATCTATCTTGATGTAATTGGATAAACATGATGTAATTTTGGCACTTATTTACTTGTTCTAGCGGATTCATTCACTAAAAAGTGAAAATTTAATGAATGAATCAGTTTCTTAGCATATAGGGGTAAGTTGTTTGACTACCTAGATTTGAGTTCCTTGTTTAGAATTAGTTCAAACAGCTCCTAGAATGATGATCCCGACCCCTAGAGGCAAGGGAATGGGTTGGGATATTCTATATCATGTAATTCCTAAGTCATTTTCAGGGTTGGACACTTGGGATTGCTTTGGCATATCATTGTACATTCTATCTCTGCATTTTTGGCTAAGGAAAGACCAGGGTTTTGCATAACTGTTTGGGATCCATGTGGCTTTATGTTTTGATGGTGTTCTTCTCTAAGTAATTGTAAGTTCATTAGTGTTATGTGTATCATTTTCCTTTCTCTTCTTCTGAATTTGAGCAAATGAGTGATTAAGGTGGAATCCATTAACTGTTATGCTCTGCCTTTGAATTTGTTTAAATTTCCATGTTTTCATTTGTTTAAGGAGAATTCTTGAGACTCTCTTGATCTCCTTAGATCCTCACCAGTCTGATCTATTCATTCACTCAATTTAGAGCATCAAAATGATTGCCTTCCTTGCCCTAATCAGAACTCTGCAAAAACTGTGCCTCATCCCCGAGCCCAATTTGCCTTTCCCTGTTTCCAACACAAAACCCTCAAAAACTCAAATCAAATCTTTTGCACTTAATACCTAGCCTAAAATAAATTTCTAAATCAGTTATCTCCAGCCCCATTGATTATATTTCACTGAGATTGACCCAGAGAGAGCCCTCTCCTGTCCTCGTAGGGCTAGCTACGAGGCTGAGCGTGGTTTGATGTGGACCTAGAACCTTGTCTTTTTAGCCTGAGGAAAATCTAGGCTCTAACACCTATTCCTATAGGTGTAAAGTTATCTGCTGTACAATGTCCCAAGACATAAGAAGAGGAAGAGGATATGTTCCGTGTTCCATATGCAAGTGCAGTCGGTAGCCTGATATATGCAATGGTCTGTACTAGACCAAAAATTACACATGCAGTGGGAGTATTAAGTAGGTTTATGTCAAAACCAGGAAAGGAGCATTGGAGAATAGTGAAGCAGGTTTTCAGGTATTTACGTGGCACTAGTGATTATGGTTTGTGCTATCAAGGAAGACCAGGACTAGATAGAGTTGTGGACATCCATGGATTTGTTGATGCAGACTGGGTTAGAGATTTGGATCAGAGAAGATCTACAATTGGGTATGTGTTTAACCTATTTGGAGGTGCATTCAGTTGGATGAGTAAGAGGCATTCTGTATTGGCACTTTCAACTATAAAGGCAGAATATATGGCATCCACTCATGCAAGCAAGGAAACAGTTTGGTTGCAGAGATTGTGTTCAAGTATGGGGTTAGTACAATGAGCTATAAGGATAGATTGTGATAGCCAAAGTGAATTTTTCTTGGCAAAGACAAAGCACATTGATGTTCAGTATCATTCATAGACAAAGCACATTGATGTTCAGTATCACTTTGTGAGGGATATGGTTGAGGAAAAAAAGGTGTTATTGGTAAAGGTGGACACTTTGAAGAATACTGCAAATGCATTGAAAAAGTCTCTAAGCTCTGAGAAGTTCTCTTGGTGTAGAGAAACAATGGGCATTGTGGGGCTGGATCAATGACTAATCTCTCCTGTGGCCCCTTATGGAAAGAAAAGAACAAGTGGGAGAATGTTGGGTGTGTGTTATATTCTTTCCACGACTACCCCACGCGCGGGTGGGGGGTGGGGGGGGTCACAAGGGGGACAATAGCCCCCCCTGTATGTTGCGTCGGGCATCACAGGGGGGGATGCCCCCCCATCAGGGGGTAAGTAGGGGGGCGGTAGCTTCCCTGCACGGGGTTTGGGGCAATGCCTTGAGATTTTTTTTTGGGACCCTATATTAGGTGGGCAGACCTACCTATGGTTTTGTGCATGGATTTCACACATGGTTTTGGGCATGATGGTTTTCTGTCCATGGTATTTTGTAGATTCAGTCAAGGGAACTATGGTTATGTTCTAATCCAAGGTTAATGGTTTGGGGTTTATGGATGCTTTGGCATGTATATATATGTATTTTAACATTGAAAGAAACATAATGAAAAATCAATTTGGTAGTCCCGGTTTTGGGATCTAGGGGAAAATATTTGTGTATATCTGTTTTATGTTTTATGCTCTCTCCATTGTTTATTTTCAACTATTAATAATTCGTTTGTAGGTAATTTCTATACGTGGTTAAAACCTACAATATCGATGCATTGAAACTCCCTCTATGTATCCTATTGTGATTATGTTGAACCTTCTTTGACGAACACCCCGGTCTCAACATAGATAGATATTCCATCTACTTGTCATATGTCTCCCAACCTTAACGATGCGTATGTGAACCTTGTCTCTCATGAAGATGCTTTTGGTAGCTCTTCGCCATCATGTGGTACTTCTTCCTCTAGTCCTCCCATCTTCCATTCTAATGAAGACATCATGGAAGCTTTGACCACCCTTGATTATCCTTGGGATGATATGCACCATTGTGTGTACTTCATTCTACAAAAAACCCATGACCAATATGCTGTGGAGTCGAAAGACTTCATTCATGGTGAAGTCGATTGGTTTAAAAATCCAATTCTTGCACCAGATGATTTTGAAGAAGGAAATATGACTAATATTTCCCCCACCATCAAAATCAACATTTCGAACAAACCAGGGATCGAAGAAAACATTGTCTTGGGGGCACACTTCACCCCGAAAGAAATTGATTCTTACGCCAATCTATTCAAGGAATTTCGTGATGTTTTTGCCTTGTATTATTCTGAAATGCCTAGACTTGATCATGCCATTGTTGAACATCACATTGACATTTGGCTCGATGCCATACCCATCTACCAAAAACAAAGGCCTATCTATACTTCCAAAGCTGAAACTTTCAAAGTTGAAATCGATAAGCTCAAGCAGGCTAGTTTCATATATCACATTGAATACACCACATGGGTGTCCAACCCTGTTCTTGTTCTGAAGAAACAAGGCACCATCCATGTCTGCATTGACTTCTGCAATCTGAAAAAATCTTGTCCCAAAGATAACTCTCCCACACCCTTCATCAACTATGCCATTTATGAGTGTGTGGGGAATGAGGTTTTATCCTTTATGGACAACTTCTCTGGATATAACTAGATACGTGTCCGTTATGCCGATCAGTTGAAAACTGCTTTCACTAGTCCGTGGGGAACTTTCATTTACAAGGTCATGCCTTTCGGTTTGAAGAATTTTGGGGCCACTTTTCAATGTGCCATGTCCTACTGCTTTCATGACTTGGCTCATAATATCCTTCCATATCTCGATGATCTCACCGCTCGTTCCAAACTTCAGTCGCAACACCTTCATGATTTCCGTACCGTGTTTCTGGGATGTCTCAAGTATAACATTCGCCTTAATCCCCTAAAGGGTGTCCTTTGCATTCTTTTGGGCTTCATTGTGTCCAAAGATGATATCACTCTTGACCCACTCAAAGTTCAAGCCATCATTTAACTTCCTTCTCCTCGTACCCTTCGCTAGTTACAAAGCCTCCAAGACAAAGCTAACTTCCTTTGTCGGTTTGTTCCTGACTATGCCACCATCATTCATGGGTTCCTTATACTCCTTCGATCTACCATTCCATTTGTTTGGGATGACCAAGCTCAATAGTATTTAGATGCCCTCAAATGTTCTCACTTCTTCTCCCTCAATTCTGCTCCCTTGATTAGTTCACCAAACTTTGAAAGGGATTTCATCTTGTACATCTCTGCATCTACCTATTCAGTTGCTGGGGTCCTCATACAAGAAGATTCTATAGGAATTGAGCATGTCATACATTATGTTAGTAAGAACCTTAATGGCCCCTCTGTGTCCTATTCCCATGAAGAAAATATAGCACTAGATGTCATGTTCACTGTTCAAAAACTTCATCATTATATCCTTACGCGTACCCCTGAAGTTTTGACCAATTCCAACCCCATGGATTTAATATTGAGTCGACTGATCATCAACAGGAAGTATTCCAGTTGGATTATTATCCTTCAATAATACGATCTTGAATTTATCACACCCAAAATTAAGAAAGGTTTGGCCCTTGCTGAACTAATATTTGAATTTCCCACCGGTGTACCTAATCCGCCAATTAATGACGATCTTCTAGATGAACACTTGTTCGCCATAACCTCATATGATCCATGGTATGGTGACATCCTTACGTAACTACGAAATGAGAAATTCATCCCCCACCTCAATCATGATGATCGATGATGTATTCGACATCAAGCCCCTCATTACCTCCTCATCAGTGATGATCTTTATCATCATGGTGTCGATACTTTCCTTCGTCATTGTCTCAGACATGCTAAAGCTGAGCAAGTCCTCAATGCTTGCCATGGTGACACTTGTGGTGGTCACCTCTTTGGAATGGCTATTGCCCAGAAAATCACGCATTCCAGGTAATTTTGGCCTTCTCTCTTTAGCAATTGTATTGAGGCAGTCAAACACTATCCCAATTGCCAGTTATATGCCCCTAAGGTGCGAGCTCCACCTACTCCCCTCCATCCAGTTTTTGCAGCCGATCCTTTCTATAAATGGGCTATTGAATTTATGGAGTGTTAAACCCCATCCAATAATAGCCACAAGTAGGTCATCGACTATTTTACCAAATGGGCTAAATCCATGCCAACGTTCAATAACACAAAGACTACTATAACCCTCTTCTTTTTCAACCATGTTATCGCTCGATTTGGGGTTCCAAAACAATTGGTCTCAGACCATGACCGACACTTTGAAGATGATATATGGCATGAGCTATCTTCTCTATTGGGCTTTGAACATCAATATTCATCGTCTTATTACCCCCAAGGCAATGGCCAAGTTGAAGTTGTCAACAATATGCTTAAGACTATGCTTTAGCGGATGGTGAATAAACACCAGACCAATTGGAATTTAATTCTTTTCCCTATTTTATGGGCCTATAGAACTTCTGTCAAGAACACCACTGGGTTCACTCCTTTCCACCTTGTTTTTGGAGAGGAGTCAGTTTTACCAATCGAGTGCAAAATCCCTTCTCTTCACCTTGCTGTCAAACTCCTCCTGGACATCCAACCATTATAACAATGACTGTGTTAATTTAGTTGTCATTGATGTCAATATTTTGAAGAAGGAAAGGACATGAAGAAGGACATGGTGATGAAGAAGGCAAGGACAACAAGGAAATGATGATATGTTGAAGAAGACAAGGATATGGCTAAGAAGAAAATAAATGAAGAAGCCCAACACTCAAAGGCATTCTGCCCTTTCTACACTAAAGAATGATTAGTCACATCAAATAATATTTTTCTCCATCTTAGAGGAATAATCTCATCATGATACCTAGACCGCATTGAAGGGCATAATTTTACCTTTCTAATGAGCTATTATGTGTCCCAAAATTCCAAATAACAAGAGAGAAATTGATTTTACAAGTTAAATTATACCTATGTTCATGGACTTGACCTACACAAACTTATATATGTTGGCTTACACTAAAAGACACGCCCGTTCAGGTTTATGGGAAAAATAACCTATTAATATAGGCTCAGACCTCCTCCTCAAGCACAAAAGATAAGTGGATAACACAGAGAAAAGACATGAAGACCTATTCACATCTCATGAATAGTTAGAGGATAAATAAAGCTGAAGAAAATACACCCTTGGACAGCTGGAAGAGTACAATCCTTGCTTGGCACAAATCCGTAGTCTTTGAATTGACATAGATCTACAGTCTCTGAAATTGACACAGTTCCACAATCTTTGAAATTGACACAATTCTTCATTCTCTTAATTAACAAAGTTCCACAACTCCTTGCATTGGAAAAATTCTACAGTCCTTGCTTGGCACAGTTCCGCAGTCCTTTCTTGGCACAGTTCTGCATCTCTTACTTGGCACAGTTCCACAGTACCTTATTGGCACAGTTACACAATTCCTCAGTGTCTGTTTCTTGTTTTTTCATGGTCACAACAGCATTAAGGACAACTCCTCATTGACATAGCTCCTTGGTCTCCACAGTGTTTTCGGTCTCGACAAAGTGACATTATCTCAGACATTTTCTAAGCTTCTCATGTCTCTGCAGTGGGATAGATTCTCACCCTCACAAAGAACTCCGATACAGTGTGTGATAATTTAGACAGAGGCAGTGAGTAGTAAGTAGTAACATGGGATACTCAAGGTGTCATTTCTTCCAACAGTAATGGAAAAAGCAAAAAAATGAAGCACAATTGATCATGAAACAAGTGAAGATCCCCTTGACAATAAAGGAAGTACATTTTATATTCTCTATAGAAAACAACAACAAGATTGGTGTCCTTAGAGTTGGTGCTCCTAAACTCAAGGTTGGTGCCTTGGATAGATAGGGTTGAGGCCCTAGAGGTCGGAGCCTCATCAAAACCAAGTTGGAGCTTGGAAACACATTTATATTGTACACAAATCCTTTTTTAATTAGTAGTACAATTATTATACATTGACTTGATTTAAAATGTGAAGAATCTAACTGGTAAAATAACAATTGAAAAGAAATACTGATTCACCCCCTTCTTCATAATCAACCTAATAGTTGGAAGAAGGATTCTTAGTCACAATGAAAAATAAAGAAGTGTCAGGAAGGCTTCCTTTGTTCGATGGCACAAATTTTGGTTTTTGAAAAAAAATAATGTCGTACTACTTAATGTCCCTTGGACCTGAAGTTTGAAATTCTGTTTTGAATGGGTACACCGATCCTTCCACTCTTCCAACTGATCAAGATGAAAGGAAATCTTAGATTGCAAATTCCAAAGCCTTAAATTCCATCACTAGTTGAATCACTGATTCTGATTTTACAAAAGTCATGAATTGTGACTTGGCCAAAGAAGTATGGGATAAGATGGTCAACTTATATGATGGCAACACCAAAGTTAAGAAGGAAAAGCTTCAAACTCATAGAAGGCAATTCAAAATTCTGAAAATGGATGATGAAGAAGATATTGCATCATACTTTCTCTGAGTAGCTGAAGTGGTCAACTCTCTTAAAGGATTGGAAGAAAATATGGAAGAAAGCACTGTTGTTCAAAAGGTCTTAAGATCTCTCCCTGATAGATTTGAATCCAAAGTAAGTGCTATAGAAGAAATGAAGGACCTAGATACTCTCAAGATGGATGAGATTCATGGAATCCTCATTTCCTATGAGATGAGAAAAGGAATCCCAAGTTCCAAATATGCAACATTCAAGGCCTCAAAATAAAAAAAAAAGGGGGAAAGGACAGAATACCAGCAATGACGACTCCGATGTTGAATTTGAATTGCTGCAATTTGTACGAAGACTAAATAGAGTATCCAAGCCAAAAGGTAAGTACCCTCTTGTTTTTTTCAAATGTGGAAGAATTTGTCATTATGCTGCAAAATGTCCTCATAAGCATGATAGTTACAATGAGGAGGACTCTAAAAGGATGGGATACAAAAACAAAGGGTTTAATAAGAAGAATTTATTCTCTAATCAAGATTATTATGATGAAGATGAATTTGTAGTCATAAAAAATAAATGAACTAAAAATTTCCCTCATCGCAAAGGAGGTAATGATGAAAATGACTATGTTGGAAGCCAAGAAGTATTATTCATGGCATTCACAAATGGTGATGATTTAGGACTAGAAGGAAATGTAAATGAATTGTTAATTAGTGCCATTGAATAAAATGAGAAATTATGAAATAAAATCATATCTCTCAAGGTATAAAAGGAGGAAGAAAAAAGAAGGGAAGACCTCTTGAAAAATAAGCTAAAAGAAGAGGAAGAAATTTGTGAAAATCATGAAGCTGAAATAGTATCTTTGACGAAGGAATTGGATCAAGTCAAAAAGAGTTGGGAAATCTCTCAAACACTTCACAATATCCTTAATCCTTAAAAACCTCAAGATGACAAATCCGGGATTCGTTTTAAAGGAGAATCATCAAGTACCAATGATAATGCAAGAAGCTATGCCGACATACTTTCCAACAATCCAAAAGAAGAAAAATCATCTCATCAAAGGCCCATGTCTAATCCAAAGAGTGAAGAAAGAGTAACTTGAAGGAAGAATGTTGATTCAAGTCATGGCTATTACAATAGGTATCAAACTATATTTTTTGGGCATTGTTATTATTGTAAAAATTTTGGTCATAAAGCTAAACATTGCATGGCCCGTAAGAATAAAACACCAAGATTGAAGGATCAAACAAATAAATCATGTGATCTCAAAGAGAAAGGACAAATCAAGACTTATAACTCCTTTGATCCTTTGACCAAGTTTGATCTAATTTTCTCATTATGTAATGATTATGGACATAACTCAAAAGAAGAGAAGCCTGAAGGGAGAATCTCAATACAGATAAATGTGGCCTAGCTATATGTGCTCATAGTGATGAAAACCATTGGTTTGTGGATATTGGATGCTCAAGACATATGACAAGTGACAAAAAGAAGGTGGTCTCATTGAAAAATAAGGATGGAAGTGTATCCTTTGGAAGTGGATCTACTAAAATCGCTAGAAAAGGCACTTTTTCCCTTGTTAATGGAAAAGGAAAGGCTCAAAACGCTTTGCTGGTAGAAGGACTCAAACACAATCTCTTGAGTGTTATCCAAATTTGTGACCAAGGTCATAATGTTCTCTTTAGCACAAAACATTGTGAAATAAGAAACTCATCCTCAAGAGAACTTGTGGATAAAGGAGTAAGAACACCAGATAACATTTACATCCTTAGAAAAATCCATGAAGATAAATGTTACTAGAGTCAAACATATGAAAGTTGGTTATGGCACAAGCAATTGGGGCATATAATTTTTGATAACTTGATCAATATTAGAAAAATTAATGCAGTAAGGGACATTCCAAATATGTTCAAACCAGATCAAGATGTATGTGGCCCATGTCAACATGGTAAGAAAACTAGAACCAACCACAAGACTAAGGACTTATGAACATCAAAACCTCTAGAGATCATTCATGCAAATTTATGTGGGCCAACTAGAACTCCAGCCCTCCAAGGAGAAAGGTACTTTTCTTTATTTGTTGATGACTATACTAGAATTATGTGGGTATATTTCATAAAATATAAATTTGAAGAATTTGAATGTTTTAAGAATCTTAAATCTCTTGTAGAAAATGAAAAGGATTCTAAGATTAAATGTCTTAGAACAGATAGAGGGGGAGAATTCACATCAAAAGAATTTGATGAATTTTGTAAAGTACATGGAATCAAAAGAGAACTCTTTGCTGCTATAATGCCCAAGAAAAATGGGGTAGTTGAAAGAAGAAACTGAACTGTTCAAGAAATGGCAAGAACAATGTTACTAGCAGCTGACTTGCAGCCAAAATTTTGGAGAGAAGGAGTCAGGACAACAGTTTAAACCTTGAATCAAAATCAACTAAAAACAAATAATGAGAAGAATCCTTATGGATTATGGAAAGGAAGACCTTCTTTAGTAAAATACTTCAGGATTTTTGGAAGAAAATGCTTCATAAAGATCAATGATGACTCACCAAGAAAATTTGATTCTTGGGTTGACGAAGAAATATTCCTTGGATATTATACTAGGAGCAAAGCTTACAAGTGCTACAATGATCGACTACGGAAAATAGTGGAAAGAATTGATGTGAACATTGATGAATCCCTTCCAAAAAAGGAAATTGACGATCATGAATTTGACCCCCTCATTGAAGAAAACAAATAAGAACCCGAAAAAGAGGAAAAATATGAAGAAAAGAAAAAGGAAAAATAACCATCTCAAACTCCTTCAAAAGTGAAATTCCTGCAAAAAAGTCACCTAGAAGAGTAGATTATTGGCAATGTAGATGAGGGGATACAAACGCGAAGAAAGATGAAAAGTACACCAAGGAAAAATGATGTTTCCCTCCTATCTATGATAGAACCAGAAAATTTTACTCAAGCAATTAAGGATCCTCATTGGGTGGAAGCCATGGAAGAAGAAATGTATCAAATCGAGAAGAATGAGACATGGGAGTTGGTACCTCATCCAAAAGATACAAATATAATTGGAACTAAGTGGGTGTTAAAAAAAAAATGAATGAAGATGGACAAATCATCAGAAATAAGGCAAGGCTTGTTTGTAAAGGTTATTCACAAATTGAAGGAATCGACTTTGAAGAAACCTTTGCATCAGTAGCTCATATAGAAGCTATAAGGTTGTTCTTGGCATTTTATTTCTCAAAAGGATTCAAAGTCTATCAAATGGACGTAAAATCAACATTTCTGAATGGGGAACTCAAGGAAGAAGTCTACATGGAGCAATTAGAATGGTTTGATCTAGCAGAAGAAAAATAATTTGTTTGTAAGTTGAAAAAGGAATTATATGGGTTGAAACAAGCTCCTAGATCTTGGTGGGAAAGATTGGATCACTATCTACAACAACAAGGCTTCAAAAAGGGGGTGGCAGGAAGTAATCTCTATATGAAGATGGATGAGGATAAGTTACTATTCACTCTTGTCTATGTTGATGATCTGATTTTTGCTAGCAATAATGATGAGATGAGTAATGAGATTGCTCAAAATATGTCAAAAGAGTTCGAAATGTCAATGTTGGGTGAATTATCTTACTTCCTTGGACTACAAGTATCTCAAATCACAATAGGCATGTTCATATCTCAAGCAAAATATCTTAAAGACATGCTTAAAAGATATGGGATGGAAGACTGAGCACCTATCAGCACACCAATGACCATAGACTGCAAATTCAGAAAAGATGATGAATCCCCCTCGGTAGATGCAACTTTTTACAGGTCAATAATTGGAGCTATCATATACTTAACTGCTACAAGACCCAACATTATGCAAGCAGTAGTAATGGTAGGAAGATTTCAATAAGCTCCTAAGAAATTCCATTTGTTGGTTGTAAAAAGAATTCTCAGATACTTGAAAGGAACTCCTGATTTTGGTCTTTGGTATCCCAAAAACACAACTCTTACAGTGAAAACTTACACTGATGTTGATTAGGCTGGAAGTGTGGATGATTGAAAAAAAACCAATGGAAATGAATTCTTCATGGGAGATTGTCTAGTATCTTGGCTTAGCAAAAAAATCATCTATATCTCTTTCCACATCTGAAGCTGAATATATAGCTGCTACAAAGTTTTGTACACAGATATTATGGATGAAGGAATCTTTGAAGGATGTCAACAGAGAAACTAAACAACCAATCATCATCTATTGTGACAACAAAGTGCTATTAGTCTGAGTAAAAATCCAGTGTTGCACTCAAAGACCAAACATATACTTATCAAGTATCATTTTCTCTGTGAACAAGTGGCTGAGAAAAACATCAAGTTAGAGTATATCAATACTAAGGAGAAGATTGCAAATATTTTCACCAAAGCTCCTCCTTGAGAAGCATTTGAACATCTTTGCCAAAATATGGGGTTTATTTCTCTAGCATCACACTAAGCTGATTCTTAAGATGCTGCATGACAAGGGGAGTAGTTCGATAGGGGGAGTCCTTGTGCACTCCTTTGCCATTGATGTCAAAGGGGGAGAGAAGAAAAATATTGCCATCCAATGACAAAGGGGGATATTGTTAATCTAGTTGTCATTGATGTCAATACTTTGAAGAAGGACATGGTGATGAAGAAGACAAGGACATCAAGGACATGATGATATGTTGAAGAAGACAAGGATATGATTAATAAGGCAATCAATGAAGAAGCCCAACACTCATAGGAATTCTACCCTTTCTGCACTAATGAATGATCAATCACATTAAATAATATTTTTCTTCATCTTAGAGGAAGAATCTCATCATGAGACCTAGACCATCTTGAAGGGCATAATTTTACCTTTATAATGAGCTATTATGTGTCCCGAAATTCCAAATAACAAGACAGAAATTGATTTTACAAGTTAAATTATACCTCTGTTCATGGAGCCGACCTACACAAACTTATATATTTAGGCTTACACTAAAAGAAAACTTCGTTCAGGTTTATGGGTAGAATATCCTATTAATATAGGCTTAGACCTCATCCTCAAGCACATAAGATAAGCGAATACCATAGAGAAAATATAGGAATACCTATTCACATCTTGTGAACAATTAGAGGATAAATAAAGCTAAAGAAAATACACTCCCGGAAAATTGGAAGAGTACAATCCTTTCTTGTCACAGATCTACAGTATCTGAATTGACACAAATCCATAGTCTCTGAAATTGACACAATTCCACAGTCTGTGAAACTGACACAGTTCCACAGTCTCTTATTTAACATAGTTCCGCAGCTCCTTACATTAGTAGAGTTCCACAGTCCCTGCTTGGCACAATCCTGCCTTCCTTTCTTAGCACAGTTCTGCAGTCTCTTACTTGGCACAGTTCCACAGTACCTTATTGGCACAGTTACATAATTACTTAGTCTCTGTTTCTCGTTTTTGCATGGACACAACAACATTAAGGGATGCTCCTCGTTGACACAACTCCTTGGCCTCCATAGTGTTTTCAGTCTCCATAAAGTGACATTATCTTGGACAGTTGCTAAGCTTCTCAGGTCTTTGCAGCGAGATAGATTCTCACCCTCACAAATAACTTTGATATAGTGTATGATAATTTGGATAGAGGTAGTGAGAAGTAAGCAGTAACATGGGATACTAAAGTTGTCATTTCTTACAACAGTAATGGACAAAGAAAAAAAATGAAGCACAATTGATCTTGAAACAAGTGAAGAGCCCCTTGACAATCAAGTAAGTACATTTTATATTCTCTATACAAAACAATAGCAGGATTGGTGTCCTTGGAGTTGGTTCTCCTAAACTCAAGGCTGGTGCCTTGGATAGATAGGGTCGAAGACCTAGAGGTTGGAGCCTCATCAAAACCAAGTTGGAGCTTGGGAACACATTTCTATTGTACACAATTCCTTTTTTTAATTAGTAATACAATTATTATACATTGATTTGATTTAAATTGTGAAGAATCTAACTGGTAAAATAACAATTGAAAAGAAATACCGATTCACCCCCCTCTCAGTATTTCCAACAGACTCATCATTCTTGAGAACACCACTGAAGATTGTCGTGTTGCATTGAAAACCATTGAAGCAACCAAAAAGCACACCAAAGCTCAATATGACCACAAAGTCCACCTTCGTACCTTCCACGAAGGCGACCTTGTTCTTGTGTATGTGTCAGGCGGAAAGAGTCGATAGTGCGGACACAACCAACCTCCCTAGGAGCCTAAGACTCTCTAGTGACAAACAAGACAAACAAGAGCAATCCTTCTGTAAACATGCATTTACTATATAAGAAATCAAGTGTTTAGATCCTACCTATAATCCAACGCTGTTGTAGCAGTCCAGCCTCACTGATCCGGATGAGCTCCTCCTTCACTTTGAAACCTGCATCCACTAACAATCAAACGATTAAATAGCACTTGATAATCTCATAGAATAAAACATATTTAACACATAGACCAAGGAGTACATGAAACAACTCATAAATAACAAGTTATTGAGAAGAATGGACTCATTTGCATTAATAGGAAACAAAAGGAACAATTACAACCTGAGCCTTGGTGTTGTGCAAGTCCCTCCCAGGGTCCATCAAGAGTTCTCCTTTACTTTGACAAAGCTCACCCACTTCCAAATAGAACAAGCAAAGATGGCAATCTCTCCTCACAAGCTTCTAAATGGGAGTCCTAATTCCAGCAGCATCTACCCTTAGAAATGTTTAGCTTTCAACCTCCCCTCCTTCTGGCCCAATGCCTGTATTTATAGTGCTCAAGAGGAAGTTAATCAGGTCCACCATCAATGGGATAATCCCCTCTTTGGATGGGATAGCTCCCTTATTGATGGGATAAGCTCCTCTTTGGTAGGGGTACATGAACCATCTGCAGGCGCTCAATACACGTCGAACAACCTTCTAGAATGCTCTAGAAATGACCACAAGTAACTTTTTAAAGATGAAACTTGCGCATTTTGACCTTTACAGGGGTACGCACCTGCCCCTTTACATACAGAGCGTACAAGTACGCAGCTTTTGTGAACATTAGGTGCGTATCCGCAAGTAAGGTTGAGAGAACCTGCGTACCCAGAGATAAATACATTTATAAAGACTTTCTCTCTTTTTGGAGTTTGACATGGAGTGCAGAGGCATAAGACTTGCCCAGGAGGATAGCATGACTATTGATAGAGCCATACTAACTGTAAATTGTCATGGTGACATTTTTTAGTGTAACAGATTGCCCCCTAAAGTGCGAAGCCTGTAGTAGATTAGGGTTTTGTATTATCTAGGAAGGGTGAAGCGCTTTATCATTTCAAGGATTATCTCGTGGAGAGCCTGGTCAGAACCTGCAATTTTCAACACAAAATACATGTATAAGATTATATCATCACTGAGGTAGGCATTCCCATACTCAGATCAAAACTTTAACTAACAGACTAACTACTCTGATACAGGAATGATCTTGCAGTACATCATAATCATAGACTTTTGTAGACACAGTATGGGCGCAGCCATCTGTTTATGATTAGTCTACTAGATAATGAATACAAAACTCCTCGCAGCCTGGATGGTGGAAACTAGATCCAGGGTCTTCATTTCTACTTCCCGAATTGGTACGATTCTAGCCATGCGAATAAATGAGTTGATGTCGAACATGGTAGAAACCACTTGATTACCAGTCGATGATGTAAACTGTTAACAAGTGTGAGAGAGACCACCAGTAATGTCAATGGTTCCCAAAGTACCCAGTACAATCCATGAGATGTGAATGAATGAGTTGATGTCGAACATTTCACGGAATCCTTCGATCGAGAGTCAATGATGTAAACTGACGTCAAAGGCGAGAAACCTGCCATTGATGCATGCAGACTTCAAGGTACTGACGATTTCTAAGTCATCTCTCTAGATGATGTGCTGATGTCGATAGAAAGCGACCCGTTGCAGGCAAGCCCACAACACGAAATCATTAATCAAGTTGAAGAAATGTTGCTGTAAGGACTGACTTAGGGATGGTCAAATGGATGACAAGTATTTTGCAGATGAAAGTTTTGCTTGCAGACCTCTTGAACACATAACGACACAATAGATGGCTTGGTGATAAACGACTCAAAGTTAATCCCCGGAACCCGGCTGAAGACTTTCAATGTGGTTTGATCAACTGTGAGGTAAAGGATTTCCCAACCCAGGTGAATGAAAAGTGTCGTGTTCAAGAGTGGTAATAAGGTTTCTTCCGAGACAAAGGATAACAAATAGGCTCATTCTTCTCTCTTTTCCCCCACCATTTCTGGCAAGTACCTCTTTATTTTTAACAAGCTTGAGGAGGATAACATATGCTTGATTATAAGCTCATCCTTCGGATGAGTCCAACCTAGTTTTGATTCGAACCCTAGGAAGGAGTGGTTCGTTCCTGTTTGTAATTGAACAGGTCCTTTACTGTGAAATTTTAACGAGCTCAGTATAGGAGAAACTCGGCGTTTTTCAATTTTAGAGAGTCTGAAAAACTTAAGAAGACTCCAGGTTGAACTTTTTCGTAAATTTGTGTCTCCCAAGCCCGAAAAAGTATAAAATAATACCTGGGAGAACCGCTTGATCTTGCGACCAAGGAGTACTTTCATGATTAGTGTCTCTGACCTGAAAAGTAAAAAGCGATCAAGGACACGTCGTTTTATTTCCGTATCGAGTTTGAAACGACAAAAACCCGGCAATCTTTTCCTGATTTTACGGTCAGAAAAGAGCTATAAGGGGACCGTCTTTTAATTCCGTTTTAACGAGTGTAAAAGAAACGCTCGGCGATCTTTTCATATTTTAGGAGTCAGAAAAGAGCTTAAAAGATGACTCTGACGTGAAAAATGATAATTTACCCTAAAGTCCCTTTGTCCTGCACAGAAACAACACATTACTCATACCTGTTTAAGATGGGAAAAAAATTCATCGAAAATGTCCTTTCATGGTGAAAAATAAACAAATCTAGCATTTATTTATCCAAAAAACCTATAAAAAGACTTCTTACCATGTCAT
Source organism: Pinus tabuliformis (assembly GCA_031772625.1). Lineage (NCBI taxonomy): Eukaryota > Viridiplantae > Streptophyta > Pinopsida > Pinales > Pinaceae > Pinus > Pinus tabuliformis. The sequence goes on from CM062805.1 coordinate 1,294,603,848, forward strand.
TTTTACCATTTTACTGTTGAGGTTGAGAAAAGGGCTTTTGACAAGAAACTTCCCGTGGAGATTGCGGAGAATCCGACCGTCAGAATCGAACGCCATTTCACCAGGTATTCTACAAAACCCCTCTCTTGTTTTCCATCCGTTTAGAATTCAGTTTTAAGTTTTTATTTGATTTTTTTGGGGCATTGGGGTTTCAAAATGCGCCCTTCGGGGTACGCAGGTCATGCACTGCTGACCTGCGTACCCCAATATTTTCCCAATGGGAAAATTACGGGGTGTATGCACCTGGCCTTAAGGGAACCTGCAGCTGGGCGCTCTGTCCCTAAAGGCCGGGGTGCGTACCCAGCAAAACACAAATTGAAACCCTTGGCCCTCCAAAATAGACTAAAATTTTCAAATTTTATGGATTCTAACTGATGTTTTATGATGTGCAGGGAGCACACCATGCTTGATTGGCGTGAAAGAGAGCACGAGGATGTTGATTTGGCCGCGATAGGTCATCAACCTTCCATTGATGCATTAAAAGCATGCGGACTGTACAAATACTGGGCCATACCTGGCATGAGGGGCCAAGTGCCTTTTCTTGAGTGGCTGGTCGAAAGGTGGAACATTCAGTAGCAATGTTTCTACATCGGAGAGCACCAGCTCGAGATAGAGCCCTCCGATATATATTTTCTCACTGGCTTGCCTAACAGGGGTGAGCAACTTTCTCTATTCGGGACTAGGCCGGGTGGCCAATCCCTTGCTAGTCTCCGACTAGAGTGGTGCAATAACCAAAACCATAAGAAGGGGATAGAAATCAAGTACATATCCCGACCTGAACTTATGGTGATAGCCTTTACTGTTACCAGACTTTGCGGCGCGGCCGCTTTGCACCAAGCCACCGGGTCCCAAATGCAGATGGCTATAGACTGTTTCCATGGCACCATTTTCAACTTGTGTGATGCTGTGTTGGCTAATTTGAAGGGCCAACTAACCAGGGCAAAGAGAGGACAACTAAAGACCTTTGGATATGGGCCTATAGTTGTGAGCTTTGCCCTAGAGAGAGTTCCAATGCTGGTTCCCCAGCATCTTACAGTTCCAGTCGGGGCACCTCGGGAGCCTAAGTTGACGAGATGGGTTGCGGTAATGGCCCGACATCCTGATGAGGGCGCAGCAGTTGTTCGATTTCCTGATGGTTACTTTCACTGGCTAGAGAGCCAGGTCTTTGCTATTCAGGACTTTCCTTATGCCAGAATGGATTTTCGGAATGATCCGGACATGGTTCTTCCACAGGGAGAACAGTGGGACGACAGAGGTATTTCATTTTTCACGAGTTTTCAAATTATATATATATTTTTTTGTTTTTATATATATCGCCTCAAACTGATAGTACAAATTTTCAAAATGCAGATGTAGGTCCACGACGTCCAGCCAACCTCCGGGCTTTTGAGAGGAGAGTACCAGCTGTACCAGCACCAGCCCCACAGGATGCGGCCGCAGAGACCTTAGCCGAGCTGGAACAGGATCTAGAGCGTCTGACGGCGGATATACCAGAGACCACCATAGATGACATTCCCATTCGACTTCAGCGCTATGTGGTCGCAGTCCCAGGACCTTTTAGGAGGTTCTTGTGTAGGGTAGCGCGGGCAGTGGTCTCATATAGAGAGCACCACCAGTGATTGGCTAGTCACTTTTGTAGACACATATGACATTTTGGCTTTTTGTACTTATCATTTTTGCCGATCATAAGGTGTTTTTCAACCTATGATCGAAGACGATGTATATTTTTGACACACTCCTATCTATATATATATCATTATTACCGGCTTATCTTGTTTAACATATGTGATGAAATGTTTTTAAATTTACTTGTATGATTATCGCAAATGTCTGTCCAACATTCGAGAAGCAATTGCATCTGCTAATGTATTTAAAGACCTTGGAATATGCTGATATTCAATGTAATCAAATTCACGTTCCAAGAGACGCACTCTCAAAAACAACCTTAATAACACAGGATTTCTAATGGCATATACTCTATTAAGCTGTAATACAACAAGTTCAAAATCTAACCTCACTATCAAACGTCGAATTCCAAATGAAATAGATTCAGACAATAATTCAACCACTGCACTGTATTCTGCAATGTTGTTCGTTGTTTGACCGAGGCTCACCCCATGCATAGAAACTAACTCGTCAGAGGGCGAATAGATAACCCAAGCTGCGGAAGAGATATTCCGTGTACTACGACAAGCACCATCAGCAAATCCAATGTATGTTTGGAGAGGCGTCGACATCTGCAATATCAAGAGTAAAACCAAGATAAGCCAGAATAACGACTAAAAACACACTTTCTAAGCTAAGCACACTATCTAAACTAACAAACATACTAGCTAGAAAGAAAACCTAACCTAACTAAAAATTCTCCATACCCACCATTTAAGCATAATACCTCTTAAGGTAAAGTCCATTTCTGGGTTTACCCAAAGAGTCCCCATCAAAATCTACCAGCTCATAGGCCCCTTTTGCTAGCTTTCGCTTTACAATGTAGGGTCCATGCCACATAGGAACGAATTTTCCAGCACCTAGCTTATCGTTAGCTTGATCATATAATAGCACTAGGTCTCCCTCCGAAAAACTTCGAGGGGTCACATTTCTATCATACTGAGCTTTCATTCGCTTCGCGTGAGTCTCGATTGCCAATGCAGCGTCACGTCGAGTCTCATCTAATTGAGCTAAGTATAAAAAACGTTTCTCCTCTTCGGAAGTAGCTGGGAGTAATTCGACAGCCATTTGAAGTGATGGGATTTCGCATTCAATGGGTAACACAGCTTCCAAGCCATAAACTAGCTGGAAAGGAGTGAACCCTGTTGAAGTTTTCACTGAAGTTCGGTATGCCCATAGCGCTGAAAATAACATGTTGTGCCAATTCGACCGATGAATACCAATGGTTCGTCGGATCATGATAACCAGAACTTTGTTGATAGACTCAACCAAACCGTTGGCTTGCGGATAATAAGGAGTAGAGCTATCGTGGCGCAAACCAAGCTGGCTTGTAAGCTCAGTCATCATGATGTTTCGAAAATGGCTCCCATGGTCAGTGATGATTGCTTGTGGGACACCAAACCTAGTTATAATATGATTGAATACGAAAACTGCAGCTGTTTTTCCGCTTGCGTCGAATGTAGGCATCGCCTCGGCCCATTTAGTAAAATAATCAACCGCGAGGATGATATACGCATGCCCCCCGGCCGAGTGAGGGTTACAAGTAATAAAATCGATACCCCATTTGGCGAATGGACCAACGACAATTATAGGATGGAGAGGAGCAGGTGGTGCGCGCATCTTGCGATCAAACACTTGACAGTTGTGGCACTTCCGGACTGCAATGATACAATCTTTAAACATGGACGGCCAGAAATAGCCAGCGCGCAACACCTTCTGAGCTGTGGCATACCCAGACATATGACCGCCACATGCTCCAGAGTGACAATCATTCAAAACCCTCTCAGCCTCTTCGTGAGTTAAGCAACGTCGAAAAACTAAGTCTGCCCCCCGGCGATAAAGTGTATCTCCAATAATCTTGTATTGCTGGGATTGAAACCGAATTTTTCGACGTTCCGACTTTGAAGCTTCAGGCCGAAAGGTTTGGGTTTGGAGATAGATGATTATATCCCCGTACCACGGATCTAAAGTACTGATAAGAAACAAAGATTCGTCCGCAATGGACTCCTCTGCCACAGTTTCTGTGTCAGCATGCGGGAAATCACACATCAATTCCGCAAAAACTAAGGATTTCTTAGACTTGGACTTCTCAAACTCCAAGTCGAACTCTTGCAGGATAACGATCCATTTAGAGTACTTGCCCCCTAGCAGTTTTTTGTCAAAATATAAATCATAGGGTTGCAATCCGAAATAACTGTAGTTTTACGGAGAAGAATGTAGTGACGAAAACGCTGGACAGCTTGAACGGCTGCCAGGGCCAATTTCTCCACATGCGAATATTTTAGCTCAGTGGGGTTTAATGTCCTACTAAGATAATATATCACATGTTCTGCTCCGAATTCATCTTCTTGAACTAACACCATTCCAATGGTGGAATGCGAAGCTGCGAGGTATAAGAAGTAGTCCTGGTTGTAGTTGGGAGGATGCAACAACGGTGCATGGGTCAACGCGTGTTTAAGTGCATCAAAAGATTGTTGGGCAATCTCATCCCAAAAGAATTGAGCGTTCTGTTTCAACAACCGTGTAAAACCTTTAGTGACCTCGGCGTAGTTTGGAATGAATCGGCGTAAAAAGTTCGCTTTCCCTTGCAAACTTTGGAGTTGGCGCAAACTCGAAGGAGGAGGCAATTTGATGATAGCTTCGACCTTCGAGGGATCGACGCGAATGCCGGCTTTTGAAACAACAAATCCCAGCAATCGACCCGTCTCTATACAGAAAACACACTTGTGGGGATTCAACCGAATTCGATAATGCCTACACCTCATAAAGATTGCTCGTAAGTGGACAAGGTGATCAGCTCGATGTAAAGAATGAGCAGGCAAATCATCGAGGTACGGTTGCACAATGTGCTTGATGTCATGAAATGCATAAGACATCGCCCGTTGAAAAGTGGCCCCAGCATTCTTAAGCCCAAAAGGTAATTTGCAATAAGCAAATGTCCCCCATGGACAAATGAATGCTGTTTTTGGTTGGTCGGCAGGTAGAATATTGATTTGATTATAGCCCGAAAAACCATCCATGAAGGAAAACATTTCACTTCCGGCACAATCATCAATAATTTGATCGATATAAGGCGTAGGATAGTTGTCTTTTGGACAAGCTCGATTTATATCCCTATAGTCGATACAGATTTTTATTGTTCCTTGTTTCTTGTTGACTGGAACAATATTCGATACCCAATCCGTTAACGGGATTGGATAAATGAAACCTGCTTTCAACAGCTTTTCGACTTCTGCTTTAATTGCAGCCACTTTCCGAGGGTGAATCTGACGCAACCGTTGCCGGATGGGTTTAGCGTCCGGGTAGGTCTTTATTTCATGAACAACAATGGCAGGATCGATTCCCGGCATTTCCTCGTAAGACCAGGCAAACACATCACGGAATTCTTGGAATAGGGCCTTGTAAGTTTGGATTTCATCTTCTGTACATGAGGCACCTATATGAATGTTTTCCTCAATTCCGGGCTTCACTGAAATATCAATGGGAATAGTGCGAGAAATATTCCCTAAATTCAACTCTGAATCAGAATGTTTCGTTGGATTCTGAGCGTCTTTGACATATTCAGCGGTAAAGATAGATGAAAAATCATTTTCAAAAACATCATCCTTAGGTAAAAACGAAGATCTGTGATGAAGATCTTCCCATGGTAGATCGTCTACACTTAGGATTTCGCGAAGTTGCTCGTCAGATGACACGAATTCAGGAAACGCTATCCGTTCTAAGGTTGATGTGAAAAGTGATTCTTCACTGACCACATTCATTTGGTCGATTTGGGTTGAACGCGAGTCGGTAAAAGACATGATAGCTTCATAAGCAATTTCATATGGACTCAAAGGCATAGCATCACCGAATGAGTCTATCTCAGATTCAGATGGGACAATCCAAGGATCATCATAAATAATGTTGTCTGATGTAATCATATGAATTGATGCAAATGAAGGGTCTGCGTTGATTGGAGGGAAAGGAAAAGTTCCCAGTAAACCGAAATCTTTAACTAAACCTACGCCAACGTCCCTATAAGGGATTGTCGTCTTACCGACATGCTGGATACTCTCTGAAGAGGCTGGGTCGGATGAAAAGTATGTCAGCTGATCAATGGTCACGATCTTACCGTTATATGGAAACTTTATTACTCTGAAGACCGATGAAACGACTGCTGTCATAGCATATGACCAACTTCGACCCAAAAGAAGGTTGTAGTCTAGAGGGGCATCAACCACCTCCACATCCAGACTAATGGTTTTACCTTCTACCCCTATAGGCAATTCCTGTAGAATACCAAACAGACGGAACCCACGGCCATCAAAGGCCTTAAGGATGGTCGGGGATTGGTTCAACGAAGGAGAACCAAGCGATCTCCAACATTGAATCGACATAATACACGTAGAAGCTCCCTCATCAATCACAGTCCGATGAATAGGCCTGTTTTTGACTATCACTGGAATTTGGAAAGCCATTTGATGGGGTAGACGCGGTGTACTATTTTCTAGATCGAAGATTATCAGGTTCGGATCCTGAACATCAACATCTCCGATAGCCGACAAAAGTAATTTTCGTTGTGCTGGGCATGATTGCAGCACTTCTAAAGCCGACATTGCTGAGGGTGAAACAGCTAAGTCCTCAACAATGTTGTAATTCTGGGCTGCTCTCGCATGTGGATTGAAAGCAGACCTTCGAAGTACACCCTTGGTGGGCGGTTTGATTACTAAGTCCGGGTTAGGTTTTTCGATCTGTAGTGGATCGAAACCAGGAGCTGAGGTTGATGGGTTAGAATGAGAAGATTCTGCTTCCTTACCATCAACAGGATTCTTACTACCATAATCTTGCGATCGAGTCGCAATCCTCACATGAGACATCATCAAAATGGGTTCTTCACTGGCAGTTGAGGAAGAACCTATCATCTTACTTTCCTGCTTTGGAAATGGATCTTTTAACACAGCAGGAGTGGGAGAACCTTTGACTATTTTCACAACCTCGGCCCGATGAGGGCAATCTCTTGTAAAATGATCCTCTTCACAAATAAGACAAGGATATCGAGGTTTGCGCTTTTCGTCATTGGTTTCCGACTTTTCCGTTTTCTCCTTCGGAGCCTTGTCTGCTTTAGCCTTCTTCTTTCCTTTCTTCTTTCCACCGTTTTTTGATTTGGCCGTAGATGACTCTACAGCGTGAATATCGGCGGAAAGTTCAGGAGAAGACTCTCCTGTCGGGGAATCGGGCAAAGTGATTATAGGAGTAGTTGAAGCCTTGGAAGACTTCTTCTTACTCTTTGTATTCACAATACCAATCATACCATCAGCGGCATGAGATCCCGAAGGAGCAACAGCGATTTGATTCGATTTTGGAAGATCTGGAATCTTCTCGTGTAACGTACCCGACTGAGTATAAACTAAGTCAAGGTATTGCGCCTGAGCAATGACTTGCTCCTCAGTAACTACTCCGGCCTTAGCTACATCTTCAGTAATCTTCGGTAATAATGATTTAACAAACCATTCAGCTAAGATTTGGTCCGGGATAAAAACTTTCACTAACCTTCTTCGACGTCTCCACTCATGAATGTGATCAGAAATATACGTGGACGTTGATTGTTTTAGTGAAGTTAATAACTCCGTGCCGTTATCGTATCTGACCGGCAACTGAAAGTGAGTTAAGAACGAGGTAGCTAACTGGCTGAAATTGTAAAAAGAGGCCCGTGGTAACTCAATGTACCACTTGGCCGCGAGACCAATGAGTGTACGCTGGAAAAGACGTAAGCGGATCGAATCATCCGAGATAAAATTTGAAGCACACCAGAGGTGGTAAGTCATCACATGATTGGACGGATCCTCTCCAGACTTACCTTCGAACTTGGGTATATCACTGGGCAACTTATTTGGCATTGGCGGCCAGAACGGAAGATATTGAATTGGATCGTTCGTTAGGCGCGTCAAGTCTGGTAAATCCAAAGTTGCGATAAATGGTAACTGCCGGTTAGGATCTCTAAAACTCTGGGTCACAAGACCAGTCCCAGGAGGAGGATATCCAGGATAACTAGGAACAGGAGTCGCATTAGGGATATTATATCCTCCTGGAAAACCAGGATTAACCGGACCGTACTGGGGTTGTTGAGGTTGTTGATAAGTGTACCCAGGATACGGTTGATACTGGTAAACCGACTGTTGGAAAGCTTGCCCATGTTGGTACTGTCCCTGGTACGGTTGTTGAACAAATTGAGGTTGAGTAGTGACAACCGTACTTATACCAGGTTGACCTGTAGGCATCTGGACCGTGGTTTGAATCGTAGATCCAGACAATGGTAAAGATGTGTGAGGAGTGGTTACAGAGACAGTAGAAACCAGAGCTGTCGATACTCCAGAAGTAAGTGCGGCAGATGTAGCGGTAGTTGCAGCAGCCGTTTGAGATGGAGTACTAGGTGCAATTGGCGGCTGAGTAACTACCGAAGTTACAGAAGTTTGAACATTTGACTGGACAGGTTGCGGTTGCTGGGGTGGACCAGAAACTACGGGTTGTCCAGCTTGAGGTACCAACTGTATACTTGGCTGCAACACCTGTTGACCCTGTGATGGATCCCACACTAACATTTCGGGGTATTGACCCGTAACAGGTTGAGGATACTGAGATCCATAACCGGATTGAGGATAGGATTGATAATTGAAAGGTGCAGTTCCCATACCTTGAATATATGACTGACCTTGAGGTGGTTGATAACCTTGACCTGAGTATTGACCTTGAGGTAAATACGGGTACTGGGGTTGACCTTGACCTTGAGGTTGATACCCTTGAGGTTGATACCCTTGGGGTTGATACCCTTGAGGTAAATATTGATACTGAGGTTGACCCTGGGGTACATATTGAGGCTGGGGTTGACCTTGAGGCATGTATTGCACCATAGGTACATACTGACCTTGAGGTTGCCCCCCAGGCGTTAACTGAGGCTGCCCCCCAGGCGGTAATTGGCCACCTTGAGGTTGGGAAACGGGAACTGAACCTGACATCATGTAAATGTCTCCTACACCCAATGGTATATTACCATTGTTTCCAGCTAATAACCCATGATCAACGGGTTGAGGAGATGCCCTCGCAAAGGTACCAGAAAGTGATTGATACCCGGTGGGAACAGAAGGACCGCCGTGTAAGAAAGATTCAGGAGTTTGAGTAAACACGGACGACTGACCAGACATATTTACAGGAGTATAAATACCTCCAGGTGGAAAGGGAGTACGAGGTGTAGAAAAACCTACCCCTGAGTTGTCTAAATAATTGGTTAACGAAAGGTACCAAGTAGTACTTCTAGGAGGACTGTAAAAGATAGATTCACGCTCCCTGAGCTCAATAGTAAGTTGATCTTCAAGGTTAGAGACGCCTATTTCTTCCTCTGGAGCAAGTTCTTCAATAGCAATCAGACCAGTAGGAAGATTTTCGGTGATAACTCGTTCTACTCTTGGTGAATCTGGAACACTAGAAGTCAGAGTAACAGGTTCAGATATTTCAGGTTCTTCGCCTGTATCACTAGTAGACGAAAAACTACCAACAAGCTCAGAAACTGTAACAGCTTCGGGATTATAACCTGTCTCTAGACTTTGGTAATCTGGATGGACCACCAAGGAAGATTCTCCTTCTTCAGGTGAACCTACTCTACTGCCACTAGGAGGAGTTACAAGGACCTTTAAACCTTCTAGATTACTGGGGTCGTCTCGAGGAGGTTCACCCCGAAGTCTACGGGATCTCCTCAACAATTCGGCCACAGAAACAACTTCAGGAGACTGGCCCCGAAGTCTACAGGACTGTCTCGGTAATTCTGCCACAGCTAAAAACTTTTAACTACTACACACGAAAACAAAGTAAAATCTCAAATCAAAACCACCTAAAGTCTCTAAAGAACCAAAAAAATTTGAATCACACGCCTAAAGAATCTAGGGCGTCAAACCAAGCAAAAACAGTAGCCTTCCAGACTGAAAACGCTAGTTGGAGATGAAACCCAACATCGCCGGATTCAGTACAGAAGTGGCGGGTGGAACAGTTACCCCGGCAACCTGCTTAATGAATAGACTGGCACAAGTTCCTCCACTTTAACCGTCTCGAGTGAAGTGAACCCCCCGGAAAATCCAAGTGAGTCTAGCCGACGTCTGTTCCAGGTACAGTGGGATCTTCCCTCCACCGTCACCTCGGTAGAATCCTAAAGATAATGGTCACTAAGGTTACCAACCGCAACAAATGCACCTGGGGGAACAGTCTACACTCCGACAGCACGCAAGGGCAGAGTATCAAGCTCAATCCCCTTGCCGGTTCCTTGACAATAATCCAAGGTTTACCGACAAGTGACCCCTGGCTCCTCGACAATGGTTAATCCGAGGTTTACCGTTTGTAATACGTGCGTGTCTGGCGTCGTTCCCAACGAGGGAGGATTGATCCCCTCACTGGTTCGGACACGAGCTCGTGCTTCTCCTTTAAGAGGAGCTTTCCTAGAGTACAAATGAGAAAATTGGATTTATTCTATCACAAGATAAGCTACTTGTTTGGTTTTGTTGTCTTGGAGAGTTAATTACTCTCCTACTCCAAGACACTAGCCTGATCTAAATTGGTGTTTTAGAGCCCTAGTAAATAAAAGTTACTAGGTTGATTTTACTTTAAGCGTTAATTTTATGGTTTTTCTTAAAGACAAAAGGTAGCGGAAATGAAACCAATGGTGTGTAGACTCGACCCAAACCACTACAAAGATGCACCTAAGATGATTTACGCTAAAATGCAAATTTTATAGAAAACAACTTTCTTAGTAAAGACAATCAAAGAAACAATTCTCTTTACCTTTTCAAGCATACAAACATGACCACTCCTTACGTGCACGAAAAACTCTTTTTCTTTCAAAATCCCTCAAAGCTACCTGAAACAAAACTTTTCAAAGGAGATGTTTTTGTATTTTCTCTTATTTAATAAAGCATATAAATCTATTTTAACGAAAATCAATCTCAAAAGTTATAAAATCTATGAAAACTTGACTCACAAGCAAATCAAAAAGAAATTTACTCTAAGCAAACCTAACGAGGCAAAAGCCTACAAAGATGATTCTAGGTTGTTTTACTTGACCAAAATCAAGCCAAGGACCAGCTAATGCAGAATCAAAAGACCAGTCAAAACAAAACTCAAATCTTTTTGTTCTTTTTGTAAAATGGAATTCAATACTCAATCAACAAGTACTTCGAAATTTGCCAAAGAGACAACTCAAAGGTAAGTTGCTCTCACAGGTAGACTTTATGACAGGTCCAACTTCTAAGAAGGCTGACAAAACCAGAGAGATCTAAGGCTTGACAACTTCTACCGCCAAAGTCACTACAAGACCTACTCAAAAATCAAACCCTAGGGCTTAAAGTTCTATGAAATCCACTAAAACACTCAATGATATCGAAACAAGTTCAGGTGAAGATCTTTGACAAGAGACTAATGGATCTGGGCAGTAAAAACTAAGAAAAAGCAAAATCTAAGAGAAAAATTGCAAAAAATGGAAATTTCTTAATTTTTAGCAGGGTACGCAGGCAACCTGTTAAGCCAGGTGCGGGCCCGCTCTGTGCACACAGAAACAGTGCGTACAAGTACGCACTGTGAAATACTCAGAGGGTGCGTACTACTGAAAAAACCAAGAAAAACTAAATTCAATCTAACCCTAAGTTAACCCACCCAAAAACAAAGTCACAGAGCCAAAAACCAGAAAATAAATGACTTTTCTCAGATCAAAGTTGCATACAAAGGAAAAGACTTTCACATCAATGGATTCCCCAATGGAGTCGCCATTTTGTCAGGCGGAAAGAGTCGATAGTGCGGACACAACCAACCTCCCTAGGAGCCTAAGACTCTCTAGTGACAAACAAGACAAACAAGAGCAATCCTTCTCTAAACATGCATTTACTATATAAGAAATCAAGTGTTTAGATCCTACCTGTAATCCAACGCTGTTGTAGCAGTCCAGCCTCACTGATCCGGATGAGCTCCTCCTTCACTTTGAAACCTGCATCCACTAACAATCAAATGATTAAATAGCACTTGATAATCTCATAGAATAAAACATATTTAACACATAGACCAAGGAGTACATGAAACAACTCATAAATAACAAGTTATTGAGAAGAATGGACTCATTTGCATTAATAGGAAACAAAAGGAACAATTACAACCTGAGCCTTGGTGTTGTGCAAGTCCCTCCCAGGGTCCATCAAGAGTTCTCCTTTACTTTGACAAAGCCCACCCACTTCCAAATAGAACAAGAAAAGATGGCAATCTCTCCTCACAAGCGTCTAAATGGGAGTCCTAATTCCAGCAACATCTACCCTTAGAAATGTTTAGCTTTCAACCTCCCCTCCTTCTGGCCCAATGCTTGTATTTATAGTGCTCAAGAGGAAGTTAATCAGGTCCACCATCAATGGGATAATCCCCTCTTTGGATGGGATAGCTCCCTTATTGATGGGATAAGCTCCTCTTTGGTAGGGGTACATGAACCATCTGGAGGCGCTCAATACACGTCGAACAACCTTCTAGAATGCTCTAGAAATGACCACAAGTAACTTTTTAAAGATGAAACTTGCGCATTTTGACCTTTACAGGGGTACGCACCTGCCCCTTTACATACAGAGCGTACAAGTACGCAGCTTTTGTGAACATTAGGTGCGTATCCGCAGGTAAGGTTGAGAGAACCTGCGTACCCAAAGATAAATACATTTATAAAGACTTTCTCTCTTTTTGGAGTTTGACATGGAGAGCAGAGGCATAAGACTTGCCCAGGAGGATAGCATGACTGTTGATAGAGCCATACTAACTGTAAATAGTCATGGTGACATTTTTTAGTGTAACAGTATGACCAAGTTCACGATGTCCTGGGGCATGGGAAGTTCGAACCATTATGGCTAGGGTCTTATATCATTCATAAGTGTTTGGGAAAGGAGGCATACCTGTTAGAGGATCCAGAAGGAGACATCCTTCCCAATCCTCGAAATGCACTGTACCTTAAGAAATTTTACCCATAGCATTTCCCATTGAAATACATGTATATATTTCCTTTTTCATTTAGGTAATTTGCATCCTCCACATTCTTACACATTGTACTCTTGCATATTTTCATATGGATCCATCATCACACCTTATATCGGTTTTTCCGATGGTGCGAGTCGCTTCACTTGGAATCTTACCTTAGTAGATTGGGCCTTTTTCGCCCCCTTGTATTCGTTAGTTAACTCCAACAATGTTTACATTGGATCTGCCACCATAACTAGGCCAAATATGATGTTGTGATAGCTTTTTTATCCAATGCCCTTGACCATCGCATCCTTCACCTTCATGTTTGTCTAGATTCCTTGCTATTTATCATGTAACTGAATGGCGTTTATCATGTGCATAACCCTATCCTATTTAGAAAATATCTACGAGTTAGGCTTTTGGCATGTGAATTTGAATCCATTTCATTCAATCACGTTCCTAGAGCCCATAATCACTATGTAGATGCCATTGCAAATAACATTCTAAATTGGCATTTATCACATGTAAGAAGACATCCATAATCAAATGGTGAACCAAAATCGTTACACAAAAGATTCATAATCATAAATATGTATCATCATACAATGTTTTGAGTCCACTTCTCTAAATACATACAACATGATTAGTAGCATGTTATCATAAAACAAAAATGGGTACCAACATGTCCCTATGCATAATCACTATCATCTGGAGACTCCCAAGCCGAAAAAACAATTCCCCCAGCTTGTAGATCTTGTATTCCCTGACTGGCCATCACCATGTGTTGCATGATTCCTTGCCACTTCGAGGGAGGAGCCATGCACTCATCTATATAACGATCTTCTAGATCATGCTACCCATTCTCTGTCACCCCGGTCAGTAAAACATTGCATCTACGTCGGAGATCCTCCAGTAGAGCACCATCATCTAGTCTCTGTCGTGATGAGGTACCACTCTGATCTACAGCCCCAGGCGCTGCGGCTCATACTGTGTATCCTGTCGGCCTCACTGATGTTATCTCTGCATACCACAAATTTTAGAAATCAGTACCATATACATATATTTCTCAAACTATAAATGCATCAAATGTATAGAAAATTTCACTTACCATCTGGGCCCCATGCTCGTCCTAGTGGTAGTGGTAAGTTTGGATCCCCCTGATAGTTCATATCGATGTATGGATAGTTGTCTATGTACAGTGACATATGATCCCAATGAGTGAAAAACTTAGGTCAGAACATTCGTCCGACTCCCCCTCCACCACCTCATCTTAGTAGCTGCCACCAACGACACATCCTGGGTTCCTGTGGGCCCCCATCACAGATCTGAACATGAGGACGCATAGTGGGGATCTTCTCAAAGAAGAGAGAGCATAAAACTATCCAAAATGAACAAATATCATTGGTCCTCCATCTGCATAATGTCAACTGTCATTTCAACAATGACAACATCATCTGGGCCCACCCATAGTAGGTCCCTCCTAGCACACTCCACAAATATCATATGCTCTCCAGTGATACGGTGGAAGGAATGGATACCACAGATCCCTAACATCATTGTGGTCATAGCTCATGTCTCTAGCCTCTCCAAGACATTGATCTATATGGTCATGCCCTTTGCACGAATCCCTAGTACACAATGACGATCAACAAACTCATCTATATGCCTCCCATGAGGCAACACTGGATGTATCTCCCCTACCATCCCCAAGGGGGGTAGTCATATTAGAAAATATATTTCTTGGATTGTGATCTCGATCATATGCCCTTGTACTACAAAGTCCTCCTGATCTGGGTCCCAGTAACTCACTATCCTTGATAGCAAGGGGTCACCAACCCTCATCATGGGGTTCTCGAAGAACTTCAGCACACCATATTGTGCCAACATCCCTCTCACTCCTTGATTCCCATTAATCTCAACAAGGATGGACTCCAAATATCATTCTGGCCATAATATCTTTAACTCTACCATATCTATAAAATACCATTATGTTTTTACAGTCAAGAGTCAAAGGCATTCATGACCAATAATTAGCTTCAACTTTCAACATACCACTAATCCTGCCCATCCTCTTTGCCCATAGTGAAGTTTTTTCCCTCAAAACTATGCTAGATGCACTTTTGGGCCCCATTTATACACTACAAAGTGCATATCAGGCCGTCAAAAGTGTGTTGCTACCGTGAGGATGAGTAGGATTCCCCACAGAGAGTTGAAGCCTTAATCTGAAAATCTAATCCACCAAAAATGATGAGAAAGGTTAGGCTACATACCTCTAACTTGCAGAACCTAATTTTGATGGTCGGTTTGTCCACTACGATCACCAAAAGATTTAGGGCCTTCTCCTCTCCAAATTCTCCACAGCTCACTATGCAAATGAATTGGATTTGGAGGCAGAAAACCCTTTTATAGGAAAACCCTAGTTGTTTCATCACCCATTGCAACCAAACCGTAGCTCTGTTTGACGAACCATCAACACTGTTGGAAATATCTCACCAAGTTATATAATGGGTCTCTCTTTGTTTTTGGTAATTTGAAACTTAAACCAGAAGCTACTTTTTCTATGAGGTCTTGTTGGGCGCAGGATCCCCCAAGGGAAGTTTTGGGGCTTAGAGCCCAGATTTTGGTCCAATCTTGTAATTCCAATGTAAAGACTCCACATTTTGTGGGTGTAGAGTTGTTAAAGAGTCATATGGATGTCCGCCCTTATTTTGTTAATGTAATGTCGGTTGTAGAAGATCTACCCATGGTCCACTGACCATGGGATTGTATAAATAGAGCGAAGCTCTAAGTAGTCAAAGGAATTGAAGAATCAATCAACATGAAGAAGATATGATGCATGAGAGATAGCTCTGAAATGTAAGTCTAAGTTTTGGGTTGTAGCGTAGGTAGAGGCTCTGCAGCTGAGTGTGCAGAGGCCTAGTAGTTTGCAGTTGAGTGCGCGGACCCTTGCAGCTGAGTGCATAGGGAGAGTCGAGTCTGTAATCATATGGAAGTATTAATAAAGAGAAGTTTCTATCATTTTTGCGTCTTTATTTCTTGTTTATGCATCTGTTATATTGGGTATGAATTTCATTTCTAATGCTTATATGATGCGCGAATGTGTATAACAATATTGGTTAAGTGAATGCATGTTAGAACATCTGTTTACGCGAAGATAATTAAGACCTGTCAATAAGATAAATAAGATACTTAGTCTAGTTGGGAGATAGTGCATTTCGCTACCCTAGCAGCGCGAAAGGACTTCAACCCTTGGTTAGGGATGCACGAAAGTCGATTGTAACACTCCACAAAGGTATTGAAGGGTGGAACAGAGCGCGAAGCAACCTGTATGAAGGTAGTTATAGTTGGAATAAAACGACATCACAACCATCTCAAGGGTGTGGAAACTTGGTTCTAGCATCCCCCCATACTGCTTCAAGTGAGACTTCAGTCCGCGCTTCCCGGGCTGATGCCGAAAGGGATAGTAGTGTAGGGATTTGATTGGCTAACTAACACTGAACATGGGTCAGGCCCCCATAAGCCAACAAATGGTTTCATTGTCGGGACCAGAATCTGCATGAGAGATGTGTGATGTCATATCATTGGAATCCAATTAAGAAAGAAATCGAAGGTTGGTTGGACAGAATAATTCACGAGTTCGCGGCGTAGGAGAACAGAAACCCACGATTGTCGAAAGAATAGTGGCTAGAAGACTACCTGTATACGGAGATCCATGAAATGTTTTTCACGTCCTTCCCTACTGAGCTATACGAGTGGATTACGAAGCTAGCAGATAGCCAAGAAAGTTGGAAACTTGACGGTCCTATTGTGTGGACCCCAGAGCTTGTGCGAAGGTTGGAAGCATTAGAGGATAAGATCGCGGACGCCATTGATCATTGGCTCGATCACATTATAGGTGGATTTGTTACTAAGTTCATGGTTGACACCTCAATTAGCTACAACGAGGCAGAACAACACTTTCTCAAAGGACTGCGAGGTAAGTATGTAAAATATTTGAATACCTGGATTAAAACGCTGTTGTACGAAAAACGGGTTATGCAGTTATCTTGATGTTCAGGGCTACATGAAGCGAAAATGTTTACATGAATGTAGGAAATAAGGGTCCATAAAATAACCCCTTGATTTCATCGCCGCGAGGGGACGAGGAAGAGCTCGCGAAGTTCTCTCCGTGAAGTTCTATTCATCTGATAAGACAAAGAATTCTGCAAATCCAATCTCCACCCACACCACCACTGGCTTCACCACCATCACCTCCATCTTCACCCGTACCAACTCCACCACCACTGTGATTCAGTATGGAAAACACAGTGAATTTTCCTGTGTTCAAAGGTCTAGGAAATGAGGATCCGGACTAATTCTGGTTTGTTGTAAGGGCTGTATGGGAAGCGCAAGGTGTTACAGATGACCATATAAAGAAAGAGACATTGGGTAGCACCTTGCAGGATCACCCACTGACCTGGTATATTAAGTACTCCAATGATAACCCGAATGCGAGAGTCACGGATATCTAAACAACGCTAAATAGGGATTTTAGTAGGCCTAAATCTAAAGCACAGTCGATCATTGGATTCAAAGAAATTACGATGCTACCAGGTGAGACTCCTTGGGAATTAGATTAGAGGCTGAAATGTACAATCCGTGAAGCCAATATGAAATTGACAGATGGACAACATCGTGAGTGGTTTGTAGCTTCACTACTGCCACATTTAAGGAGTGCACTATCATAGCAAAAGAAAAGAACTCAGGCAGAGGCCCTGGAGATTGCTATGAGGCTACATGAGACCCTGATGCAAGATCCTAACCTACAAGTTCAGCAGATCCATGCGCAACTGAAGAATCTGTGCCTAGAGATGTAGAGTCTGAAATAGGATAGGATGGTTCGACCAGATGTGCGCGAAGAAGTATGGTGCGTGAAATGCAAGAGTCAGGGTCATGACAAAGACCATTGCCCGGTTTTTACAAATTACCTTGCAGGAGGAGGACCGATGCCTTTAAGGCCGGAGGCTCAAGCAGAAACTAGCATTGCGCCTGCTTTATGGTGCACTATCTATCAAATAGTCAGAAAACATGCCACAAATAATTGCCACCTATTATAGAAGTATACGCAAAATTCGCAATAGTTGTTCTGCAACTTTTGTAGATTAGTGGGACATGATGAGCATACTTGCAGAAGCTATGAATTGATGATGGATAGAATGCCTGCCTACAGGGTTCAGGCCGAAATGTAGCCTGTTGACCATAATGCAGGGATGGCATGGATAGGATTTTAGCGGTGCGGACAAGGCCGAGGTGGAGGAGGACCTGGTAGAGGTCGCAGACAGTTGATTTGCTACAATTTCGGAGGGCCGGGACACTATGCCCACGATTGTACAAATCCAACACGTCTGTTGTGCAAGTATTGTACGATGTTTGATCACGAGACAGAAGATTGTCCTACACTGATAGCTAGGATACACAACAAAGGAGCGCTACCACCTCCCTCATCTCGAAACTTGCAAATGATGATGTTTGAGTCGTGCGAGGAAGATCCGAATGTAAACATTGTGCTCCGAAGTGGAATCGTGATGGGAGATGACAAAGGGAAAAAACTAGAAGATAGTACTTGGGTTCGAAAAGCCTTGAAGAAAGAAGCTAAGTTTCATTTGGAGTGCGCTTAGAAAACCTTCATGGAAGCTAAGAAGAACTTCGTTGAGGCCTCCACTTCAGGAGGCAAAGATAAGCCTGAGCTAGATATGGACCCCTCTATGCTCATGACTTTCCTAGAAACCTGTATGAAGTTACTACGTGACACTAAGGCTATGAAAGGGTTACAGGAACTTATCAATAGATGTGCTGGGACCGCGCCAGTAGAACCGCGTGTAGTCCGAAAGATCGGAAAACATAAAAGAAGAACAGGACGAAAAATGAGACTCAATGCATAGAATGGAGAATACGAAATGGATCAAGTCATCCTGGATTTAGGATTAGATGCGAATGTTCTACCGTAATAAACATTGGAGCGAATGGGGAGACCTGTGCTGAAATGGTCTCCGATTCGGCTAAGGATGGAGGATCAACAGAAAATCATACTCATGGGGCGATTGTAGGGAATAACTATGGATATTGAGGGAACGAGCATGCTGGCGGATTTTGAAGTAATAGAGATTGTTGATGACAACAATCCCTACCCTACGCTCTTGGGAATTGATTGGGCTATTGATATGAATGGGGTAATTAATTTGAAGAAGCAAAAAATGATCTTTGAGAAGAATTCAGTACGCGTAATAATACCCCTGGACCCTGCTGAAGGATCACGCTATACGGAACCGGTCTGTAACTATGAAAGTGATGATGATGTGGATTGTATCTATAAGATAACAACGTGAGACCAAGATTGGGTGAATCCCACCATGGATGACCAAATTACATGGGAGCGAGAGAGCTCCTACACTTCGGATTCTGATGAAGAGATAGAACGATGGCAGAATTAGTTACACGAAGTAACTACGCTAAATTGCAACATGATGACCCGATTGCTGCGCTGCGTATCGTCAGAGGTAAGAAATCTGCCTATTTATGATGGTCTAAATGAGGTATATGTCTTCTTGGATGCATTTGAAAGGGAGGTGCCAGAAAAATAATGCTTCCAGGCCTTGGACTGTGTACTGCATGCTACGCCCACAATATGGTGGGGTACGCACAAAGGAAGCTTTAATGATTGGCGCGAACGTAGGAGAATGATGCGAGTACGATTTGGGAAGCCTAAGATGTGACTGATAGACAAGTATGATGGACAAGATGATCTGTGCGTGCATCTGGCCAAGTGGACGCATGCTTATGGAGAAAAGCCACAACCTGAGTGGGTTCACTTATTCTATCATACCCTGGATGGTATTCAAATGAATTGGTATGTAGAAACAGAGATTCGCCATGGGACATGTGAATGGTATATCCTACGTGAAGGGATCATGATGACATTTAGTTTTTAGGATGGGTTTGACGGTATTGAGGAAGCACTACAAGAGGTGAAAGTAGGCATCTTGAGGATCCCGCAGGATCCTTTAGACTTGACGCAGCCTGAATGGGTTACTCAGCTGAGTTGGGCACTGGAATGTTATAATGTAACTACTGAGAAGAGGATAAAGATCTGCGAAAATTAACATTCCAGAGATGGAAGGCCATCGCGAGGTTCACGGACCACAGATTGAGAATCCTGATATAACCGCACCGGTGAAAACTAAGCAAGTGAATATTGGTACGGAGGCAGAACCCAAATTCGCAAAGATCGGAGACTATGCGGATGACGCGATGGTGGATAACATCACAGAGTTACTCTGCGAATATAAGGACTTATTCCTAACCAAGTTTATGGATTTGAAAGGAATAATTAGAGATTTAGAAGTAATGAAGATCACATTAAAACCTAAAGCGAAGCAAGTTAAGTAGAGGTTGTACTACTTAAATATGAAATACAAGGAGAAGGTCCGCATAGAAATAGACAAAATTCTCATAGCATGCATCATTGAGCCTATGGAAGAATTCGATTGGGTAAGCCCAATGGTGGTGCAAGAGAAGAAGCAGAAGGACAAGATAAAGATATGCGTGGATCTCAGAAAATTGAATGATGCTTGTGTGCATGATCCATTCCCAACTCCATTCACAGATGAAGTGTTGGATAATGTAGGTGGTTAGAAAGCATATTCTTTCACTGATGGGTTCTTAGGGTACCACCAGATCAAAATCATGCTGGAGGATAGGAGCAAGATAGCCTTCGCGACTGAGTGGGGTTGATTTAAATATACTGTCATGCCGTTTGGATTGAAGAATGCATCGACCATATTTTCACACGTGGTTGTTGTGGCATTTAAGGAATATATTCATAAGTTCTTGGAGGTCTATTTTGATGACTTGACTATATTTGGACTGGTTAAGTGCCATGTAGTGAGCTTGCGCTTGATGCTGGATACTTGTCGAAGATACCAGATTGCACTCAACCTCAAGAAGTGTCTGTTTTTCGTTCCTTTTGGGAACCTATTGGGGCATGTGGTTCACAGCCAAGGGCTAATGGTATACCCCATGAAGATCGCGTGATTTTGAACTTGGAAGCACCAAGAAGTGTGAAACAACTACGCGCTACTCTGGGACATACAGGATATTACAGAAAGTTTATCAAAGGCTATGCCCAGATCACCGCGATGATGGAAAACTTGTTGAAGAAGGATGTCACGTTCTGCTAGAATGACGACTATAAGAAAAGCCTGGATATATTGAAAGAAAAGATGGTTACTACACTGATTCTTGTCTTCCCGAATTGGAAGAAAGAGTTTCATGTCCATGTTGACGTGTCATGTATAGCGCTGGGGGTAGTAATAATAGAGGATGGTGGTGAAGGCCTAGATCACCCTATCACATTCGAAAGTCACAGATTATCCAAAGCAGAGAAGAACTATTCCACCACTGAGCGCGAGGGAGTAGCTATGGTGTATGTGCTCTAGAAGTATCGACACTACTTGCTAGGAGGTCACTTTAAGATGTATACGGATCGATCTATTCTAAAATACCTGGTCAATAAGCTTGTGTTGGGGGGGCGCATCTGTAGATGGCTTTTATTATTCCAAGAATACGATTATGAAGTTGTTGTGAAGCCTGGATGATTGAACGCAGGACTAGATTACATGTCGTGCATGGAGGCAGGGGAGGAACCTACTAGTTTGGAGGAAGGATTACCCGATGTGCAACTCTTTTTTGTGCACATAGCAGATGGAAATTTTAAAGATATAGTACACTTTCTAACAACTGGAACTGCGCCGGAAGGATACCTTGTCCAACCAAATAAGGAATTAGTGGTGCACGCGGAAAATTTCTCTGTCATTGCTGGGCATCTATACAAGATGGTGAATGATGAAATACTATGAAGGTGATTACCTGAATTTGAACGAAGCATCATCCTCGTAGACGCTCATGGGGGCGCTGCGGGAGGAAATTATGCAGGAAAAGAAACTACGCCGAAGATTCTACGCGCAGGGTTGTGGTGGCCAACCCTTCACCAGGATTCAAAAGAATATTGCAAGGCATGTGATGTATGTCAAAGAATAGGTAAGACATCGCAGAGGGATGAAATTCCTTTGAATCCACAAACGACGTTGCAACCTTTCGAAAAGTGGGCAATAGATTTTGTAGGACTTATTTAGCCTCAAGGGAAGACAGGCGCGAGGTATATTATCACTGCGACAAAGTATTTGACTCGTTGGGCAGAAGCGTAGCCGGTGAAGGATTGCACGGGTGCAACTGCGTGAAGTTTCTATTTGACCATGTAATGACGTGCTTTGGATGTTTGAAGATCTTGATGAGTGATTGCGGTACGCACTTTCTAAATGAAACGATCAACGCGTTGACGGAAGAGTTTCAGGTGTATCATCAAAAGAGCACACCTTATCACCCATAGGCTAACGGGACTGTTAGGTTCCTATACCAATAGGAGTCATAATGTTTGAATGGATGAGATTAAATCTGTAATATCTACATACCTTTTCTTTTTGCAAATTTTTTCCATATTCGAAAAATTAAAAAATGTAAAGAGGGTATATCCTAAAAGAAAAATCAAAGGACAAAAAGAATAAAGAAAGGTAAAAAAACATGAAAAAATGAACCCCAAGAGAAGAAAAAAGACCATGAAAGTGTGCAAGTCAAAATGAGACTAATATTTAATTTTTATGCAGAATAAAAGATTGTGTGTAGCTTGTTATCTTTGCCACAATCCATGATAGTCAAAATGTTTAAACTTGACTAGTTCATGTTTTCAATTTTATGCTTAGAGATAGAGAATAAAATCTGACCAAACTGTTTAATCTTGGCAGATAATTAGATTAGGTAGATTAAATAAAAGGAGCTCAACTGTTTAATCTGAGCCCTTGGATGCAATAAGGTTAGAATTAGATAGATTATTCTTGTAAAAGAAAAGATATGTTTTGATAAGAGTTTTCCAGCTTAAGTGCACCCTAATAAAGATAAGTAAAAATGGTAGGATGAGTAGGTGGGTAAGTAGAAGAATGGTTGTAGAATTATGATGATTTTTAGATAAAAGCATATTATTCACCTTCATCATCAAAGTTATAAAGTATGGATGAAAATTGGGCATGCATCAAGTTCACAAAGTAAAAAATGATTAACTTCCCTTACTCATTACACCTTTCACTTAACTAATTTCCAATAAAAAGTATTAAAGTACCTAAAATCTTAAGTCAAAGGGGCTCAGAGCATTTCTCTGACTTCTGGAGGGACTGGACCCTTGGCCCAACTAGGTCCTAAGTACTAAAACTACCCTCATGAACATTCACACCTTTCAAATTCACTCATATTCCCCAACAAATCTCCTTTCCTAAGAAAAAACATCATTTTCCTAAGGAGAATTCATTTTCCCCTAATAAACCTTTTCTCTAAGGATAAAACAATAGAAAAAGTGATCACCCCATGGAAGAACCCATTTTCTTCAAAAAACCCAAAAAACACTTGAAGCCTAAGTATAATGTGTTATGATAATAATAAAATAAACAACATTACACTTAGCGCTTTCGTTACCACATTAATTTCTAACTTATATATATATATATATATATATATATATATATATATATATATATATATATATATATATATATTAAATCCCAAAAAAGAAATATAAACCTTCTCGTATATAGTTATAAACAAAATCCTTATATTAATAACTCGCCCCAAGAGTTTGAAACATAAACATTATAAAAAACCACCCCGATTACGATGCGATCACTCCCCATTCAATCTGATAGTTATTAACCATATCAGGTGGCCTCCAACACCCAAACTTTACCCGCCCGATATGGGCTATTTTCCTTTGGGCCCCAATGCTACGTGGTGCCCGATGAGTGGCATCAGGCGGCCTTCCCCGAAACCACTCCAGCCCAAAAGCAGTGCGATCAAACCCACTTACCACCTCCCGCTAGATGACAAAACATCTCATCTCCTGCTAAAAGCCAAATGTACCTTTTTCCCATGTACCCACCAAACAGTTGAATTTGAAAATATAACTAAAAACTCATTGTTTTTTGGTTTTATCATGAAAAAGATGCTCAGACCTCCATGCAAGCGATAGACTACGTGCAACTGTAAACTCACATCCAACCGCCAATCTGCAGAAGCTGCTAAAACTTCTAGTCCACCCTTCAGTCACCTACACCTCCTGCAATTGTACAGAGTTGTCCATTGACCCATTTACAACCAAAAACAAGGTATTTATTCGAATTCACTAAGAAACCTTGTCTCATTCCCAAACCTATTACTCAATTGCTTTAAGTTATCAAGTAATTAAGTGAAAGAATTTCCCAAAAACCCCAAACTTCTTTGAATTGAACCAATTTCCCCCAATTTAACTGAAAAACCCTTTTTCCCATTCTTAAATCCATAAGAACTAAGAATGGCCACTCCAATTGCTATGGATGTCCAACCAGTTTCAACTCCCCATCGGGATTTAGACCATCTCCATTTGGCAGACAAAGACTTCCAAATTAAGGACACCTCTGTCCATGAATCCCCACTGAAATTATGTTGTCAGTACAAAGACCAGTACTTAAATTACAACGACAAAATAGGTCTTTGGGAATCAAATTTTCCCAAGTACCAATTCCTAGAGTCCATATCTTCCCCAACATTGTCCACTATTGCCATATGAACTACAGTCCCACCTTAAGGTTAGTAATGTCCCTAACCATACTATACTTTCCACCATCACTGCTAAATCCATCAATGAAATGCTGCAGTTGCTTTCAGGGGTAATAATTCTTTTTTCCTCAAAAAAATGGATGGTATAGAAGTAGAAGGATGATCAGTTAATGGCCAAATGCTTAAGAACTACATAGATCCTAGTCACTGATTTTACTAATCACTTGTACATATTTTATTCTTCAAAAGTTTAGTGTTGATTGGATGGTAATTTTGGAGTTGAAGCTTGAAGAGAAGGCCCTAAGCTTCAAAACTTTCACTATCATAAATAGCAATAATGTAGTAAAGTGAAAGGGAAAAGTTGCAGAGTAAGATCACAGTAATTCAGAAGGCCATTGATCTACCAGTTCTTGACATTTCACCAGCAAATGCCATCCCCGAGTGGAGCCACTGTTCGATTCCTATACCAATAGGAGTCATAATGTTTGAATGGCTGAGATTAAACCTGTAATATGTACATATCTTTGCTTTTTGCAAATGTTTTCCATATTCAAAAAATTAAAAAATGTAAAGAGGGTATGTCCTAAAAGAAAAATCAAAGGACAAAAAAAATAAAAAAGGTCAAAAAAGATGAAAAAATGAACTCCAAGAGAAGAAAAAAGACCATGAAAGTGTGCAAGTCAAAATTCCACTACTATTTACTTTTGATGCAGAATAAAATATTTTGTGCAACTTGTTATCTTTTCCACAATCCATGATAGTCAAAATGTTTAAACTTGACTAGTTCATGTTTTCAGTTTTATGCTTAGAGATAAAGAATAAAATCTGACCAAACTGTTTAATCTTGGAAGATAATTAGATTAGGTAGAGTAAATAAAAGGAGCTTAACTATTTAATCTGAGCCCTTGTATGCAATAAGGTTATACTTAGATAGATTATTCTTGTAAAATAAAAGAAATGTTTTGATAAGGGTTTTCCAGCTTAAGTGCACCCCAATAAAGAGAAGTAAAAATGGTAGGATGAGTAGGTGGGTAAGTAGAAGAATGGTTGTAGAATTATGATGATTGTTAGATAAAAACATATTATTCACCTTCATTATCAAATTTCTAAAGTATGGATGAAAATTGGGCATGTATCAAGTTCACAAAGTAAAAAATGATTAACTTCCCTTACTCATTACACCTTTCACTTAACTAATTTCCAATAAAAAGTCTTAAAGTACCTAAAATCTTAAGTCAAAGGGGCTCAGAGCATTTCTCTGACTTCTAGAGGGACCGGACCCTCAGCCCAATGACTTATAGGTCCTAAGTACTAAAATTCCCCTCATGAACATTCACCCCCTTCAAATTCACTCATATTCCCCAACAAATCCATTTTCCTAAGAAAAAACATCATTTTCATAAGGAAAAGTCATTTTCCCCTAATAAACCCCTTTCTCTAAGGATAAAACCTTAGAAAAAGTGATCAGCTTCCATGGAAAAACCCCTTTTCTCCAAAAAAACCCAAAAAACACTTGAAGCCTAAGTATAATGTGTTATGACAATAATAAAATAAACAACATTACACTTAGCACTTTCGTTACCACATTAATTTCTAACTTATATATATATATATATATATATATATATATATATATATATATATATATATATATATATATATATATATATATATATATATATATATATATATATATATCTATCTATATATATATATATATATTAAATCCCAAAAAGAAATATAACCCTTGCTGTATATAGTTATAAATAAAACCGTTATATTAATACCCCGCCACGAGAGTTTGAAACATAAACTTTATAAAAAACCACCCCGATCACTGTGCGATCACTCACCATTCAATCCGATGGTTATTAACCATATCGGGTGGCCTCCAACACCCGAACTTTACCTTCCCAATATGGGATGTCTTCCTTTGGGCCCCAATGCTATGTGGCGCCCGATGAGTGGCATCAGGCGACCTTCCCCCGAAAACCACTCCAGCCCAAAAGCGGTGCGATCAAACCCGCTTACTGCCTCCCGCTAGACAAAAAAATGTCTCATCTCCATCTAAAAGCCAAATGTACCTTTTTCCCATGTACTCGCCAAATAGTTGACTTTGCAAATATAACTAAAAACTCATTGTTTTTTGGTTTTATCGTGAAAAAGATGCTCAGACCTCCATGCAAGTGATAAACTACGTGAAACTGTCAACTCACGTCCAACCACCAACCTGTAGAAGCTGCTGAAACTTCCAGTCCACCCTTCAGTCACCTACACCTCCTTCAACTGTAAATAGTCATCCATCAACCCATTTAGGGCCAAAAACTAGGTATTTATTCGAATTCACCAAGAAACCCTGTCTCATTCCCAAACTTGTTACTCAATTGATTTAAGTTATCAAGTAATTAAGTGAAAGAATTGCCCAGCAACCCCAAACTGCTCTGAATTGAACCAATTTTCCCCCAATTTAACTGAAAAACCCTTTTCCCCATTCTTAAATCCACAAGAACTAAGAATGGACACTCCAATTTCTATGGATGTTTGACTAGTTTCAACTCCCCATCGGGATTTAGACCATCTCCCTTTGGCATACAAAGACCTCCAAATCAAGGACACCTCTGTCCATGAATCCCCACTGAAATTATGCTGTCAGTACAGAGACCAGTACTTAAACCACGTAGACAAAATAGGTCTTTGGGAATCAAATTTGCCCAAGTACCAATTCCCTAGAGTCCATATCTTCCCCGACATTGTCCACTATTTCCATATGAACTATAGTCCCACCTTAAGAGTAGTAATGTCCCCTAACCATACTGTACTTTTCACCATCACTGCTGAATCCATCAATGAAATGCTGTAGTTGCAACCAGGACAGGATCTGACCCCCATTTCCATTGGAGACCTGCTAGAGAAATTCCCCAAGGTTACCCCTACCAGACTTGCTGAAATGTTCTAGAACTTTATTGTGGAAGAGAAATATATTCCAAAGGACCCTACCCCATACATGTGGACCATATTTTCTGAACTTGGCCGGGACATTGTGTCAATGATATCTAGTGTCTTGGGCTATACTACCAGTGAGTATGTTGATGAAATCATTATTGCTTTCATGTCCATTTTCACTCTTGGACAACCCGTTACAATCATGTTTGATTATGCCAAATTCATAGCAGATAAAATGCATGATCAATTCATGAGAATGGACAATGAAAGAGTATTTAAGTACTCTTCAGTTTTGTATCACCTTTTCCTATATTATCAAGATGACAAATTCCCATTCACTCTTTAGAAGCTTGATAGCAAAGAAAACCCTAGATCAGTAGTCTTCTGGACTCCTTTAATCCACCAATATGACTCTCCATATACATACATAGATTTCATAGACCTTTTTGTGCATCCTGTAGCGACCATGCTGTTAGGAAGTCCTCCCCCAAGGATCAGTGCAGATATCAGGAGGATCCTACAACTTTCAAAACAATACAAAGTGGGAGATTGGTACTTGTACCAAAATCACATTGAAATCAAAATATATGGCTGTGAGTTAGCACCCTACAAATTACCAAGATACCTCCCAATGAGGTTATTTTCTCTAGAGTACTACAGGCAGATAATCAACTCAGATGAGGTACATTTTGTAAAGGCCAAGAAAAAGGCCCAACTCAGAATAAAAGACTAGCTAGGCCCCTTTGTATGCAATAGTAGAGAAGCAGAAGAAATCCTTCAAAGGCTCAGACTAAAACAAAGATTCATATGGAGATATGACCCCTTTGATTTCATCTGCAATAGAAGACATAAGAACAAAGTGTCTCCCTACATCCACCACAAAATTCTTGAGATAGAAAAATATGCAAATTTGTTGGAATGGGTGGAAAATACTCTAGTAGACAGAGATAGCACAGAAGTTGCTATTGATAATGTATTAATTGATCTAGGGAGGAGGCTTTATGAAAGTTATTTCATATAGGTACCAGGAGAATCATAAGCCCAAAGGGAAACACAGGAACACAGTGAGCAACAAGCAGAAGAAGGACCTTAGGAGCAAGAAGAGTAAGAGCAACCAGACATATCAAAAGAGCTAACTCAAACAAGACAACTAGAACACACTATGAGTACTCCTCCTATTGTGCAGACTCCTCTAAATGAGGAGAAGAATCCCAAAAGAGACAGGGAGGAGACCACTCCTTCTGGCAGACCAATTGCACAGACTTATGTCAAGAGACAAAGGTTAAACCCTTTCTCAGAGCAAGAATACATAGAAGAAATAACTGGAACCATAGGCACAGAAAGAGCAGAGAGCAGGCAAGCTACTCCCTCTGGAGGAACACAAGAACCTTCCACAACACCTACTCAGGTGCTAGAAAGACAACAAAGTGTGGAAGTATCCTCATTCAGGACTCCAGCTGGCCAAGACCAAGACATCAGAGAAAAATACAAAGAAATAAAGGCCAGAAATGAAAGGTTGAAGGCTCAAAGATATGCACAGTACCTCAAAATGGCTCCCACCAATCAAACAAGGCTTATGTCAGCCTTTGATGTAAAAGAAGGTAAAATGCAAATGACTTTCCTGAAGCCTACCACTCAGCAGCCCAGGTCAATAGCTGATTACTTGAAGATAGATTTTGAAGTGCTGGCAAAGGATATACATCCTATTGACCAGATTGAATTGCATAAACAGACCGGAGAAATGGTCTATTCTACATTGACTAGCAAGGCCATTGCAGCACATCAGTTACAAAATTCGCTGAATAATATATCAGTGCAATTTCAACTAGAGAAGGCCTCTTCATAGGCCAAGGATACCAGGATAAAGTCCTTAGAAGACTTAATGATAGAGTTGGGACATAATCCCAAAGATGTCAAGGCTGTAGAAAGGCTAATTAAAAAGAAAAATGATGACATAGCTACCTTGAAAAAGCAGCTTAAAATTCCACATCTACATCACCCACAAACAGCTGAAGTATTAGAAACTCAGAAGGAATAGGAAGAGCTTATGGACTTTATCCTTAAGTTAAATGAACAACTGAAAGAAACAGAGAAGGAGTTGGACAATTTGATTCAGTCTAAACAGAGTGAGTTGGCCACCACTCCACAGACTGTGATTCCTACAGTCTCTACAACAGTTCCCTCTACATTGGTAGCTTCTTTAGCACCAACAGCGCCACCTACTACAACATTTCCAATCACAATCGAGTCCACAAGTGTAGGTACATCTATAGAGAAGATGACAGAGTTAGTGAAATCCATGGAGGACATGTCCATCCAGGCTACAGAACTGAAAAAGCTTAAGGAGAAAGTGTCAAGCTTAGAAACTGACTATAAGCTTGCCCAAATACAACAAAAAGAAGAAGCACAGAAAAACCTAAGGATGGGTGAGAGGATAAAGTTCCTTGAAAGTGATTTAACATTGCAATAGCCACTAGGAAAAATTAAAGAAATGCTTTGGGCCAACATCATTGACTCTGTCAATGATGTTTGGCCATCAATTCAAGTGATTTCTGAGCAAACAGAACTGGTGAAAGTGGTCACC
The DNA here is from genome assembly GCA_031772625.1 of Pinus tabuliformis. Classification (NCBI taxonomy): domain Eukaryota; kingdom Viridiplantae; phylum Streptophyta; class Pinopsida; order Pinales; family Pinaceae; genus Pinus; species Pinus tabuliformis. The sequence goes on from CM062805.1 coordinate 1,294,633,750, forward strand.
GAAGCAATACAAAAGACCAAGGAAGACCTAGGAGACCAGCCTAAGGAGGCTAATCAACTCATCAAATTGTTGAACAACAAAAACAGGTATCAGCTAAAGGAGCTTGGTGTGGAGGACAGAACTGAAACCATCATCAAAATAAAAAAGTTTCTAGCTAAAAGAAACCTTATGCTTAACCTAGAGAAACGATGGCAAAACATGAAAGTTGGAAATTAACAGATTCATGGTAAAGTTTCAAATTTTGAGAGAAAAATGCCTTCCAAGTCCTATGGTCATCAATGATAAAATTATGACCCAATAGGACTATGTTGATAGATTAAACAAGTTGGCCAAAGACCAAGCTAGCACTTCGGGAGTTAAAGCATTGCCCACAAGAAAGGTATTGTATGACAATTTGGAAAATCTGTTCTTCCTGGACCATGAGGTAAAGCACGTGTTTTTCAACAAGCCAAATTTTGCCAAATACACTGAGGCAGATGAGGTATACAGAAAGATGATCAAAGCAAAAGTACCCAAAGATGAATGGTGGGTAAAATTGACAGATTTACTATAAAGTTACTACAGTAAATCTACATGGCACCCAGATGAAAAAGGTGAAACAGGGTCAAAGAGTAGCAGGTAAAGAGTATCAGTAGGTTGAAGACATAAAGTGATTCTAGCACACAGATATCAGTCAAACTAAAGATCTAAATTCGAACTGCAAACAACCAACACAATCACAATAAAATGGATAACAAGAAGTAGTTTTCCATCTGTCTCTATCTTCATGCTTGAAGATATTTTTAATTTCCTAGAATAATTCTCAAACTGTTATGAGATATTTTGTAATATTTTTTGTATAAATACTTCACATTTCGAAGTATTTAGTGTGGATTCAAAGACATTTCTATAGACATTTTCTTATCAAGTTAAGGATCTATTGTAATCAAGATTGGATTGGCTTGTTGGATCAAGGAATAAAGTTAAAGACATTTCACAGGATTCTTGTGTAAAGCGGAAATCAAATAAGTATTATCTCTCATGTTTATTATTGTTTTCTCTTCATGTTTATGAATAATCATGTGTCTCTATGAAATATGAATGGTAAACTAGGAATGATATTTCAGAATTAGCTTTAATGCTCTCTGTCTTGACTATTTACATTCTCAATGTTTTATGCTAAACTATCTTAGTCTGGGAATTCTTAATTGCTCCGTTACTTCCATAGTCCCCCCCCCCATGTCCATAGTAAAGGATTCTTAGTTTCCCTTTTCTACTGATCTCCTCGTTCTCTTCATCTTGATCCTGGTCTAAGGATTCTTAATTTCCCTTTCACCTTGGTTAGGACTACCTCACCCATTGGAACCTGTAAATTTGCCTTTTGCTTTGCTAGCCTCCCCTGTGAACTCTTCCTTTAGTGATTGATCTGATCTAGCTAAGCCATCCTTTGATTGAATCCATAACCCAATGGCTTGAAAGCCTTGTTCTATCCATCTGTTCCCAGAATTCCACCACCCAATCAAAATCAAAACCTTATGAGCACTAAGAACTAGCCTAAAATCCCACCAAAACAAAGTTAAATTATAAAGAGAGAGCCCTCTATGGACTTAGGTTGGCTAGAACCCAAGTCTAAAAGATTAGGTTTGTGGTTACCTCAGATTATTCCTTCTTTTTATAATTTCTAGGAAGACTTTTGAGTGATAACAGGGACAATGGAGGCATTCAACAAAGTGCTTGAAAATGCGCTGACCAATGTATGTAATGCGCAACGAAGTTATTGGGACCTACGCATACCTGCAATATTATGGGCTTATCGAACGACATGTAAGAAGCTGACGGAACAGACACCTTTTAGGCTTGTCTATGGAGTGGAAGCCATAATGCCTATGGAATACATTGTGCCTAGTTTGCGCATAGCAGTGCTCACAGGTGTGATGGATCGCGGAGCACTGGAGGAGAGGCTCAAACAGCTAGATGAGCTCGAAGAAGGACGATTTTTGGCTAGATTTCACTAGCAAATCCAAAATCAGCGTGAAAAGGCATGGCATGACTAACATATTAAGCTGCACACCTTTAAGGTGAATGACTTGGTGCTATTGTATGATAGTAAGTTTGATAAATTTCTAGGGAAACTCAAAATGCATTGGCTGGGGCCATATGTTATTAAGGAGATTACTGATGGTGGCGCGGTCCAGTTGGTTAAGTTGAATGGAGATCCCTTCCTAGGAAAAGTGAATGGTAGTTGTTTGAAGCCATACACAGGTGGCCCAACCATCTGACTAGCTAACAGAAGCATAGTCTTAGTGCTCTAGGTACCTGAAAGGAAGCGCGGGACTATAAACTACACTGCCCGGGAGCTACACGATGTCAAGAATGCATGAGGCAACGAAGTGTCACAGGGTCCACGACAACGCGAAGGCAGTTGTGCTGATGCACAAGTCTACCAGAAAGTGACCGTTAAAGTCACTATTCACAATTTGATGCTTGGTTTGAGGCCAAACGAAGAGGGCGACAGGCATTTAAGGTGAACTTTATGGGCAAGATTCTTGAAAATCTACCACCAATCTAGCATTAATGGACTGAATGTGGGGGAAACGGTTGAATTCAAATTCAAAAGGCCCTATAAATTGCAAGTGGCTATCCAGCGAACAATACTTGCCATTTTTAGAACTGAGCTGTTGCACTATCAACTATGTATGGACCTTTCAAACTTTGAGGCTTTGAGAGCAAGTTCAGTGTTTGAAACATTGTCGAAGGAGATGCAGGACCTCCTGACTAGAATGATGCTAGCACCCGAAGAAGCCATGGACACAAGAGTAGTGATAGTTGAGGAAGCTACACAGGGAATTGCAGAAGTGGAAGCCCCAAAGAGAAGCGAAATAATCGTTGAGGTCCCTAAATCACTGCGAACACCGAGACCTAAGAAGGATAAGCAGGCCATGATACCAGTGCGCGTCTCACCTAGAAATCCACTGAGGACCAAGCTCACATTGAAGGAAAAGGGGAAGGCCATTAATCTAGAGGCCGATGAGGAGGAAGAGTTTGAAGAAATCCTGGTGGAGCAGGAGGATATAGAGATGGACGTTGAAACCCAGGGTGTGGACCTTATTACTCGGTTGCTGAAATATGTTCCTTCGCACAAGGGTAAAGTCAAGATGCCAAAGGATATAGATGAGAGCAAGAGCTCTCTGCAAATTCCACTGCTCCGAGATGATATTATTTTGAGGGAGTGCACTTGGGATGGGTTCCCGTGTTGAAATTTGAATATTGGGACGTCACAACCCATGAGAAGTTCCCGCATTTAGCAACTGTGAAGCTAATGCACCAGAATATAGATGTGTCGGATGGAATGATTGAATTAGAGCCACAAAAATGGCTTAGAGGTGTAGAGAAAGCAGGGTTGCTAAACTTGCTCTGGGTACCGCATTACCACTGCACCCTAGTGACAGTTTTTGTCATCAGGCAGCTACTCTTCTTGGTGCATGATGGGTACTTGTGGCTAGAGGATCCCATCCCCATCATAGACCATCTAATTCATAGGATTACATGGCTCCCTTGCTCAGGGGAGGATCCAACAAACATTTCAGAGGAAAAAGGTGGCGAGTTGGCCCTCGCGGAGGCCATGAAAAAGAAGTTTAAGTTGGAGAAGAAGAAGCAATGGTATGCCATCTCCAACATCAACAACCCTGCAGTCAAGGTCGCGACATAGATATTGGCAGGGAAGGTGATGCGGAAGTGCCATGTGGATGAGGTTCCCGCAATAGTGGTTGCACTAGCACCGCAATGTACAGAAGGGGTCCAATTCAACTGGGGGAAGTATCCATGCGGTTAGTTCCTTGCGAATTTCTACGAGAAACAGGAGCAGTACAAAATGTTTCATTATGCATGGCTCCTGTTTTTGATCATACATGTAGCATGGGAGCTCCCTGAAGATATCCAGTTCCCTTCAGTCGTGCCAGACCTTCCAGAGGTAGTGAAGTATGCTTCGTTGTGGGCGACCAAGGACACATAACGGATCAGAGAAAGCAAGATATTTTGGGTGCTAATGGAAATGAACATCCAGATGTTGGATCAATCGCAAGCCACAGTTATCGACCACAGTCTATAGCATTTTGAAAATCTTTGTGGAGTTCAAAGTAGACTTCCACCATGTCTTCATCAGGGCATGGAAGGACCCTACAAAGACATGGCATGATTTATCGTTGGTGACTAACGATGTGATATTCGTAGTCCTTGAGTCTTGGCCGCCGAAGTGGCGCGCTCGAGCTGACTCCGTGGTGGAGGTAGAGAAGTCCACCGCGCAGCGGAAGAAGGAAGAGACAAAACTTCGGATGGCGTAGCTGGTGGAAAAGCGTAGGAGAGAATAAGCAACGGTTAAGGCCTAGGCAGCATGCGATGTTGCGATGTTGGCGGAGCAACATAAAACAACAAACAAAGAGTGTGAAGGATAGAAGTCACCTTCGCTCGAACCAGAGATAGACACAAGAGACCCACAGATGATGTTCACCCAGCTAAAACGTCTGTGACCACAAGAGAAGGTATGGATGCAAAAGAAAACAAAGTCCTCAAAGACATCTTTCGACCCTATCACCCTCACTGAAGGGGATTTGCATGATATCAATGAAACAGTGAGGGATGTCATCGTGGAGGCCCTCCAACAGTTTGAGGAACAAAGCTAGTTGGTATTAGGGGCTCTCTGGGTAGAAATACTAGAGTTGCAGGTGTGCACTCCATAGGCTGGCACAGTGTCCACCAGCCTCGCAGTTAGCACTTCAACTGCCGAGGAAATGTTCTGTGCTAGGGTGACGAACATAATAGTGCTACCAGATGCATTACAGAGAATGAGGCCGACAGGCCTATGCTCAGCAGTTTGAAAGGGGTAGGGTTGAACATGGTTGTGCTCCCTCGGGAGACACTCTACCTCTTATAGGATGGAGTCACCACAGAACTTCGGGCCAGGGAGAGTCGCACTCTACAGGTAATGAGCTAGTAGTGCATCAACATTGAGCACTTGAGCCTACAACACAACGAGGCAGTGGAGCAGAACAAACAGATAATGTAGGTTGTGGAGCAAGCCTGCCAAATGGTCCTGGAGTTGGCCATTCAAGCAGAGGAACTGGTGGAGGTGCACGTCTGTAACTTAGCCATAAGGGTGCATGACGGAAGAGAAGAAATGGCTAGGGTTCAGCTAGAGATGAACCTGCAGATCACAGAACTACAGTTGAAGGCTCTGCCTTCAACTCCGCCGGAGGTCAGAGAACAACTTACCACCACGATCACAACAACAATGGCGGTGGTTGATAGTGCAGTGATAGATTGTATAAAGCTGTTCAAATAGTCATTTGAGGTCCTCACCACCCTGCAAGAGGACCCGAACATAGAGTGCCTAGAGATAGAGGCGTGAGAGTTACAACATAAATATGATGAGGTAAAAGGGATCACGCATATGGTTTCCCTTACACAAAGGCTTGCATGGATGCAATCAGAAAAAGCACTCAAGGAACAGGTGGATGCCGCTCGACATAAAGAGGCAGTCTTGAAAGTGAGCCTACAACCATGGATCGATGAGGTGTATACAATTACAACCTCCATTGAGGCAAAGCTCACGCAATTGCAAGAAACTCAAGAGAGGATTTAGGGCAACATTTCAACAGTAGTGGTCATCGAACAACGTGTGGAGAAAGTCCATCAGGCAGCCGCTCAGTGCACTGCCAAAGTTGCAATGATCCAAATAGAGCTGGGAGGTCTTCACACTAAGATCTCTGCACCTGCAGAGTGACTCTCGGGCGAGTCACGATGTTTGTGTTGGGGGCTTGTTGGGCACAGGATCCCCTAAGGGAAGTTTTGGGGCTTAGAGCCCAGATTTTGGTCCAATCTTGTAATTCCAATGTAAGGACTTTGCATTTTGTGGTCGAGGAGTGTGTAGTTGTTAAAGAGTCATAGAGTTGTCCCCGCTTATTTTGTTAATGTAATGTCGGTTGTAGAAGATCTACCCATGGTCTGCGGACCATCGGATTGTATAAATAGAGCAAAGCTCTAAGTAGTCAAAGGCATTGAAGAATCAATTAACATGAAGAAGATATGATGCATGAGACATAGCTCTAAAGTGTAAGTCTAGGTTTGGGTCATAGCGTAGGTAGAGGCTTTGCAACTGAGTTCACAGAGGGCTAGTAGTCCGTAGTTGAGTGTGTGGACCCCTACAGCTGAGTGTGCAGGGCGAGTTTTGTCTGTAATCATCTGGAAGTATTAATGATCTAGGTGGATATTGGTGGCCACCCGCTAATTCCACTTGGATCCCCTCTAGTGCATCTTTTAGTTTTTTTTTCAGTTTCCTTAATTATAGCACAATTTACTATTTTTAGCAGTTTTTTTGGGTCTTAAACATCCGGAGCTGTTTTGAGGCCCTAAACGATGTTTTTTGGGAAATCTACCACCAGTGATTTTTCTATCTAAAAATCATCCTTTTCGTCGTATTCCTCGGAGAGATCTTTCCAACGGGCTATCATGCGCGTCAAACGAAGATAATATGACCAATTCGCGACCCCGGGAAGTTGATGTACCAACTTACCCAAAAACGGGGCCTACAATTTGGTGTTTCATCTTCTAGGGTTAGGTTTTGGAATGTGAAGGGTTTTCCATTGTTTCTCAACAATAAATAGGCCTTAGAGCCTCATTGTAACACAATTCAGAGGCATGTAGCCACACATCTCTTCTCAGAGATAAGCTACCATCGCCCTAGCTGGTTTATTTCCATTTCTGGTTGTAAGCATATTTTAGTATTTTCCATTAATGAAATGAAGTATTATTTCTGCTACATCTTTGTGTATATGGTTATCTCTGTAATTTGTTGCGTTCCTGTTTAAGTCTGGATCAGTGGTATCCGAGCGGTCTGCTTTTTCTCTTTTTTTCTTTGCATGTCCCCAACAAGGTCGGGATATAAGGTGTTAGGGCTTGAGTTGGTCGAACCTTTGCAAGACCAGCCTCGCAAATCTTGACGGCCTCCCATGGCAGATGAGAAGAAAGATGAGGGAGCAGGAGATCCTATCAAAATCTTGCTCAAAGAAGCCCTCGAGTGACAACGGAACGCGATGATGGACAACTTTTCCCAAATCCTTCAGCGGCTATCCAAAAGTGACGCATCGGCTTCCAATAGCTACTCTGGAAATGCCACGCCCTTTAAGGTAAAAGTTAATTTTGAAATCCCCATATTCGAGGGTCAGATAGACGCAGATGCCGTAGATAAATGGTTAAATCTGCTAGAGGGTTATTTTTCTGTTCATGAATTTTCGAGTCGGGAAAAGATTGTTTTCGCTCTTCTCAAAGCAACCCCCCATGTCAAGGACTGGTGGGAAACCTACTGCGAGCAGAAGGATGAAACTACAGGCTCGCTATTTTCAGCCGCACCCACCTGGAATTCATTCCGGGATGCCATTAAGGAGCAATACTACCCTGTTGGAAGCTATGAGGACGAATACATAAAGTGGACCACGCTGCGGTAGGGAAGGGATCAAGATGTGCCGGAGTTCACCAATATTTTCCATACCCTTCGCACAAAGTTGGGTATCAAGGATTCAGAGCAGCATTTGATACTCAAATATCGCGGCTGCCTGCACAAGTACATCCACGAAGAAATGGAAATCTTGAACATCTCATCGCTCGACATAGCATACCGATATGCCGTCAAGATCGAGCAAAAGTTTAAACAAAAGAAGCGAGACTTTGGATCTGCAAATCCAAAGCAAGGGAAAGGTGCCCCTAAACCACAGAATAAAGGACAAAGCCAAGGCGGGGCAGCCCAAGACAACCTGCCAGAGCTACAAGAAAAGAACAGTGCCGCAAAGCTGAAAAAGGACACAGGAAAATGGTGTGAGTTCCATAAGAGCTCCACTCACAACACAAGTGAGTGTCGGGCCAAGCAGTCACTGGTGGCTGAGCTAAAGGTTTCAGAATAAGATGCATGTTCCGACTCTAAGTCAGAACCCGACAAGGGGAATGACAAAGGGAAGTAGATCATTGATGCAGATCCTAACGCCACTGTTGCTACTGCCAAGATCCAGAAAAATCAACCCGAAGATCCAGAGGAGGAGGAGCGTCTCTTCCACTCCCAGATGTGGGTAAGGGTCTCCCCGCTACAGTTCATTTTCGATAGTGGGAGCCAAAAAGAACCTCATTTCGGTAGAGGTCATGAAGCGGTTGGGCTTACTGACCACAACACATCCACAACCGTACACCATCGGGTGGCTGCACCAAGGATGGGATCTTCGCGTGAGCCAATAGTGTCACCTTCCATACAACATCAAGCCCTTCACAGATGAGGTATTGTGTGACATTGCTCTTCTTGAAGTTTGTGATGTATTATTAGGACAACCATACTTGTGGAAGCGCATGCTGTGTATGAGTCAAGGCCCCGTGCTATTATTATTACATTGGGAAATCAGTTGTACATGATACCAGAGGTAGCACCGCCTGCTGCCATCTCTTTGATTACTGCAAAACAATGCAGTAAGCTCATTTCCAAAACTGGAAAATTTGTTTTCCTGATGATACGCCCTCAAGGAAAGAAGAAGACGGTGGCCACAACCTCCAGACAAGGCCCCTCTACAGGACAACTACAGATGGACAAGGTCGTGCAGGAGTACGAGGACATATTCACCTCCCTCGTAGGGGTTCCTACGCACTGTCAAGTCAAGAAATCCATCGATTTGACCCTAGGTGCGACGCTACCCAATGGACCAATTTATCAGCGCTTCGTTCTAGAGAACGATGAAATAAAGAAGCAGATTCAGGAGCTGCTATAGAAAGACCACATCTGTCCGAGTTCATCGCCTTGCGGGAGCCCAATTTTGTTGGTACAGAAGAAGGATGGGACTTGGAGACTCTGTATTGACTATCGGGCACTGAACAAGATCACTGTCCGTAATAGGTACCCGATCCCACGAATTGATGACCTCCTGGACTAACTAAAGGGGACAAAATATTTCAGCAAGATTGATCTGAAGTCAGGATATCACCAGGTACCAATCGAACCCTCTAATGTGTGGAAGACTGCCTTCAAAGCAAAGGAGGGCCTTTTCGAATGGTTGGTTATGCCTTTCGGGTTGACGAATGCTCCTGCAACCTCCATGAGGCTAATGGATGACATCTTGTGGCCATTCACCAACTCATTTGTAGTGGTATACTTGGATGACATTCTGATCTTCAGCTAGAGTTGGGAAGAGCACCTCCACCACATCCGACAGGTTCTCCAAACACTGCGGCAACACAAGCTATGCGCCAATTTGGAGAAATGCACTTTTGGCATGAACCAGGTTCAATATCTGGGATACATTATTGATGAACAGGGGGTGGATGTGGATCCAGCCAAGATCAAAGTCATTCAGGATTGGCCATCTCCAACCACTCTGACAGAGCTCCACAACTTTCTAGGTCTTGCCAAACTGCAGGTTCGTGTTGGGGTTTTATCATATCACTTGGCCTTTGAGTCAAGTCACCAAGGGAGGAGCGAAGGCAAAATTATTTTGGTCTGAATCTCAATAGAAGGCATTCATAGAGTTGAAATATCGCCTCTGCATGGCACCAGTGCTCGCGTTACCAGATTTACAACAACCATTTGAGGTCGAGACAGATGCCTCTGACTATGCTATTGGGGCAGTCCTTACTCAACACGGGCATCCAGTGGCATATCACAGTGAAACACTTTCAGACACAGTCCGGAAGTATCCCACTTATGATAAAGAGATGTATTCCATTGTGCAGGCCTGTCGACAATGGAAGCATTACATTTTGGGGAAGGAAACAGTCATCCACACGGACCACTGACCCATGCAGTTCATACAGACCCAAGGGAAATTGTAGAATGATTTCCATCAAAAGTGGTCCACATACCTGCAACAGTTCCATTTGAATATCAAGTATAAGAAGGGCAACACCAATAATGTTGCGGATTGCCTCATTCGACCACCGATCATGGCGTTAACCACCGTGCTCATCTCTTGTGGGCACGAGACTTCTGATTGGCCACTGCTCTATAAAAGCGACCCGGGATTTAACCACACATACCAGAACCTCTTGGAGGGTCAGCATGTTCCAGATTTTCACCTCTAGGACGGCCTGTTATGCCACCTGGGTCACCTTTGTGTTCCTTCAAGCAAGCGTGCCAAGATGATTTGGGAAGCACACTACAGTTAGTCTGTTGGGCATTTTGGGGTCGAAAAAACGGTGGCAGACTACAGAAGTATTTCTATGGGCCGAATCTTCAATAGGATGTCGGGAAGTACATTAGGTCATGCACTGCCTGCACCATTGCCAAACCGACCATCAAGAAGCAAGGCCTCTATACCCCGCTACCTACCCCTAGTCAGCCTTGGGAATCCATCTCCATGGATTACATGTTAGGCCTTCCTTCCACTAAGCATGGAAAACTGTGTTTTTGTGGTCGTCGACAGGGTCTCAAAGATGGCCATTATGGCAGCCTACAAGAAGAATATCACAGCAGAAGCCACTGCTAAACTATTCTTTGAACGAGTGTGGGTACACTTTGGGATCCCACAGTCTATCATCTCAGATCGGGACAACTGGTTCCTCGGTACATTTTTGTCCAGTCACTGGTCGATGCTGGACACCAAACTCACTAAGTCCACAACCTTCCATCCTCAAACTGATGGCTAGACAGAGGTTGTCAACAGGATGATCGTAAACATTCTGTGCATGTAAAACTCAAAGAATCCACGCACATGGGATGAGAGCCTCCCCTATGTTCAGCATAGCTACAACCAGGCTCTCCACAGCTCGACTAGCCACAACCCTTTTCAAGTGGGCTTGGGATTCCAGCCACTATGTCCCATCGATGTGGCCATGCCATTTGTAGCTACTCATGTAGATTCTACTCATGTCCAGTCTGAAACAGATAAGGCAAACAGCTTCATTGAGCACATCCAACATATTCGCCAACAGGTCCATGACATTCTGGAGAAATCAAATGCTAAGTACAAGCAACGACATGATCAACATCGGGTGCCACACAAGTTTCAGGTGGGTGACAAAGTCTGGTTGCATTTGCAAAAGGAACGCCTTACCGGAGCCTATCAGAAACTCAGACCACTCCGATATGGCCCTTACGCCATTACTAAGGCTATGGGAGACAATTCATTTGAGCTAAGTATTCCCCCATTCCTTGGCCTGCACCCAATGTTCAATGTCGACCACCTTCGGCCATACTTTCCACCATTACTAGACACGTCCAACATTGCAGAACAACTGACACCCACAGAGTTAAATCCAGCTTGCATGGAACAAGTTGCAACTGATCGGATCATGGACACACAGATCTAGCACAATCTCTAGCAGAATATCCAACTGTATCGAGTTGTCAAAGCAGGACAACTCCTTCACCAGGGCAAGTGGCTCACCAGGGACCAAGTGCAGCAAAAGTTCCCTCATCTCATGGAGTAACTCAACGCAATGGGGACCATTTCTTCCTAAGGGAGGAGGAATGATCCAGGTGGATATTGGTGGCCACCCGCTAATTCCACTTGGATCCCCTCTAGTGCTTCTTTCAGTTTTTTTTTTCAGTTTCCTTAATTATAGCACAATTTACTATTTTTAGCAGTTTTTTTGGGTCCTAAACTTCCAGAGCCGTTTTGAGGCCCTAAACGACGTTTTTTGGGAAATCTACTGCCAATGATTTTTTTGTCTAAAAATTGTCTTTTCTATCGTCGTCCTCGGAGAGATCTTTCCAACGAGCTATCATGCACGTCAAACGGAGATAATATGACCAATTCGCGACCCCTGGAAGTTGATGTACCAACTTACCCAAAAACAGGGCCACAATTTGGCATTTCATCTTCTAGGGTTAGGTTTTGGAATGTGAAGGGTTTTCCATTGTTTCTCAACAATAAATAGGCCTTCGAGCCTCATTGTAACACAGTTCAGAGGCATGTAGCCACACATCTCTTCTCAGAGATAAGCTACCATCGCCCTAGCTGGTTTATTTCCATTTATAGTTGTAAGCATATTTCAGTATTTTCCATTAATGAAATGAAGTATTATTTCCGCTGCAAATTTGTGTATATAGTTATCTCTGTAATTTGTTGCATTCCTGTTTAAGTCTGGATCAATTAATAAAGAGAAGTTTCTATCATTTATGCGTCTTTATTTCCTATTTATGCATTTTTTATATTGGGTATGAATTTCACTTCTAATGCTTATATGATGTGCGAATGTGTATAACAATATTGGTTAAGTGAACGCAAGTTAAAACATTTGTTTACGCGAAGATAATTAATATTTTTCGATAAGACAAGTAAGATACTTAGTCTAGTTAGGAGATAGCGCAGTTTACTTCCCTAGCAGCGTGAAAGTACTTCAACCCCTGGTTAGGGCTGCTCGAAAGCTAATTGTAACACTTCACGAAGGTACTGAAGGGTGGAACAGAGCACGAAGCAACTTGTGCGAAGGTAGGTATAGTTGGAATAAATCAACATCACAACCATCTCAAGGGTGCGGAAACATGGCTCTAGCATGCCCCCATACTGCTTCAGGTTAGACTTCAGTCCACGCTCTGCAGGTTGATGCTGAAAGGGCCAACAGTGTAGGGATTTGATTGGCTAACTAACGTTGAACCTGGGTCAGGCCCCCTTAAGCCAACAGGTCTCACTTTTCCACCTCTTAAAACAGACTCTCTTCATTTGAGCCACCCTTCCTCTAGTACCACATTACCTTTTCACTGGTCGACTCACGTGTCTATTTTTGTCATGAGTAACCATCATTTAATCATGTTTTCAATGTTCATGGTCCCCTCTGGGCCTCCCCCATGTGGCAGCATCATCGAGTCACCCTTGTTTAGAGCATCCGATATGTGTCACCCTTGTACTTACGGAGTCTGTTTCGAGTCCCCTTGAGTGCCATTACAATGTTTTATTCATCATCATGTCACATCCACCCCATTTTATTCATATTTGGCCTCCAGTTATACTGCTCTATCTTTGTTTGAGTCATTGAACATTCCCTCCAGAATCGAGTTAGTCGCTGCCAGGTCAACCATTCTTATAATTCTTTGATAAGGGAAGTCGTCAGCCCACCACCCATCTTCTTTTCCACCATCATCCTTGGTGTCAGTCCATTAATCACTCTACTGTGATCCCTCGTGCCTTTGTTAAGGGTTCCTCATTGCCTTAACTCTAGCGGGCCTACTTTTGTCGACCTCAACACATTTATTCCAGAAGAGTGGTCTAGAGGGCGGTGTACCTTGGTTCCAGGTTCCATATTTGTTCAGTTCCTTAGATCAAGAAAAGGGACTCATTATTTCCCTTTGAATTGGTTGTTTCTCACGTGCTCGACATTAGCTCCTTATCACATGATTGAGATTTGTACACTTGACGGTTCGGTGATCCAGACAATTTTCCCAGTGATTTCTGAGTGTGTGTGAGATGTTTCAAATGTCATGAGGGGGCTGGCCCTTCAGGCAGCCCCCCACATGCCTTGATGACAACCAATGTTGATCTAGCCTTAGATGTAGTTCCACAAATGTGATGGGTTCGGTTTCCATCGGTTGCATCGCCCACAAAATGCATGTCTTCTTTAGATGATCCATTCAGATCTTCAGAGCCCTTTCTTGTTCAGCATGGCTTCCTTTGTTGTGATCCCCCCTCCCTATGTAATTTTGAGAGGCACTATGTCTCATGTACTCAGATGTTATTGTATTACGTCTCGACCTATGTTTTTCCAAGTGCATTATGGTTATGGGATACATTATATTATTTTCTGGCCCATTGATGCTAGTGTATCTTGTATCATGTTCTTTGTAGCTCAGTCCCACATTGCTGGGATCATCATTATTCTTTGTACGCGGTTATCTCAACGGGTATGGGTATGCCTCCCATGCCTCATTTGAGATCATGTATTCCCACATAAAAGGAGAATTCTAATAGTTTAGTAGGTCTCGCCCCTTCGATTATTTTTCCGTCCTTGACTTGCTTCCGTTCTCTCTCTCTCTCTTTGACTCCCCTTTTGGTGTCTCGTGGAAGTGTAATCTGCAACATATTTTGGTCATACGATTTTCTCCTAACACTCATATGTGTGGGGGAAATCTGTTATCACCAAAAAATGACCACCTAGCCATTTCTAACTAGGTGGATTGAAATACACCATGTAGATTTAATTTTACCATAGTAAAATCACTTTCAATGTGGAAAATAATTTAATAAACCACTTTTATTAAATTATTTTCTCATATAAATAAAAAAACCCCATGAGAATAATTAGATAAATCATTATTTATTTAATTTTCTCTAGGAATAATTATCAAATCATTATTTAAATAATTATTCACTATCACATTTGACTAAATCCCTTAGGAACATTTAAATAAATCACTATTTATTTAATTTTCCTTATTTTTATTATTATAATAATGATTAAATCACTATTTAATAATTATTTTGATTTCACACCATTCTTAATTCTCCCGAAATAATTAATAAATCATTTTATTTGTAAATTATTTATAAATAAATATATTTAACCATTTTAAATATCCTTTCCCTCTCCAATAAATATAGTAAAGTATTCCAAGCGGTTAGATCTAAATTTGTTTAATATTATTCTATTATTCTCCATTTTCAAGATTAATTCCATACTTGTTATAAATACAAGGGTTTTTCATTCATTCTTCACCATGATCATAATCATCGTCACCATTATAGTCTTTTTTCTTTGAGCTCCCATTCGAGTTCTCCACATTTTGTCTGGGTTTTTCACATATTGAGAGATAAGATCATTTTCTGAAGCATCAAGGACACCAAAGGACCCATCTCATGGAGGAGGACTTACAAACCCATATATAGATATCCCTCACCAGGTGTTTTTAATATAATATTTATTCAATTAAAGTATTTCCATTTGGGTTATTGCATTGGATATTCTTACTGTTGCTTTCTATTCTAGACCGTCTATACTTTTGTTGCAGGTTTTTCCATGTTTATTGCAGACCTGAATCACTAGCAACCATCAACTTGTTGTTAGGGTCACTTTTCACCTAATGGATTAAGTGAAGTGTTTTTGGTACACCTTCCGAGAAATTTCACACTAACACACACTATCACGAAGATGAAAAAATCACAGGCAAGCATCATTGACATATTCAAGTATGCGCACAAGGATGGTTGTATTTCCTTGGTGCAGGGGGGATTGGATGATCTTAGGGATTATGTAAAGATGATGATGGACTATCTCATGGGAATAAAAATGTTAGAAACACTCAATCTATAAAACTTGGCCTTGTAACTCTAGCATTCACCGACAATGGAGGACGATGGGATTTAAATGCCAGAGTAGAGTGGCATCTCTTCTCCCTACAACAATCAAGTAGTTTAGGAGGAGATGTTATTATTACCATTGGTAAAAAATTAATGGGTCAAACAAGTTTTCTTTGGAAAGTTTTATGGTCAAGGCATCACAATGCAAGAGAATTCATGAGGATCACCATGTGTGAAATGAACAATTGTGATAGAAATGGCAAGAGTTAGAGCAATCTACGAAGAAGAGTTTTGGTAGGAAAGCATTGCAATGAAGCACTAGGTGTGTGCCAAGTTGAGAGGATGGCGACATAATTGCCAATATAGAAAGAAAAATTGTTGTAATGGAGTCAAAATTTTGAATTGCATGTAAATGGGCATACTAATAATAAAAAAAGGTTATAATGGAGTTAAAATTTTAAATTGCATGGAAATGGCCATACTATTGTAATACCTGGTAAGGCATGCATACTCCTGGGAAGTTGTTGGTAGAGACTAGTGTGAAACCTAGGTGATAGGGGGGCATATAGATACCCTAAGTATGAACTTTGAGGGGGGTAAGCACGGATGACTCACTTGGATAGTTTAGCTGGGTTTGGTCAAAGGAAACCCCAAGTCAATGTTTAAGGGGGGTAAATTTGATTCAGGTAAAGACTTAAAATTGACCAGGTCAACTATGGTGGTTTTGGGGCTATGGTTTTTTGGTTTCCCATGGTTTTGTTCCCATGGATTGCATGTAATGGAGCCTTTACAAGGTTGGGAGGAAGTTTATTGTAATGGGCTAGGGAGGTGAGTGGTGAAGGCTTACTTGGTCGGCTTAGTCATTTTTTTTCCAAGGGACTAATGGAATTCCATTATATGGGTTTTTCTACAAAGTTGGTGTTTTCCTAGGGTAAACATTGTGTTGATGTTTTATGATTGTTTTTGGTTGGTTTAATGTTCCTCTTAGTTATTTTTATTTTCTCTCTTGTAAATTTTTAACAAATATATGAACCCATCAAAAACGTGTGTCCCCCCAACTATGTTAGGGAACAAAATGGACATGGTATTAGTACTCCAACTAGAAGAAAACCCAACAATGGGTGTGGATGAACTACCTACAAAGATACTAAGACCAAGGGATGAACTTGCAAACCAAAATGTAGACCCAAGGTTCAAACCTGTGATAATGGACATCTGTATATTATTCTTAGTGGGATGAGAGCCTTTGTCAAATGTGAACAAAGGGACCATGATTGTTATAGACATTTTTGTGCCTCGCGTCAAGGAGCAGGAAATGTCGATAATTACAGGGATCCTCAGTCCCTAAACATGTTGTTCTTACCCCTAAAAGAACAAGGTCATCAATCAACAGCACTTCCAATCAGTTCTCCACCTGAAAACACTTCAGAACAGGCTTATTTTGGATCATGTCAGCTGCTTAACTGAGCTTCTGCGCTGTATTGCAACTGTCCCACTCTGTACCTGCGCTGGAAGTCAAAAACAATGAAGGCTACCTGCGCTGGGCGAGATTGGCCAAGTGGCACAGTCCTCCTGCAAGGTGTCAATTGCCCAGGAAGCTTCCAAACTGACACTTGGGTCATGAGATTCGCCCTGTGATGAGTAAGAGGTACTTGATCACCATGTGTAAGCAAGGATCTCCAAGTGGACACAGGAACTGAAGATTAACTGGAGATGGAGAGGACACAAGGCAGCTTCATGTCAGTCTCAAGCTGACTCATCCTTTTCTCTTCTCTCCTATATATAGAGCTCTTCTATGAGGTCTATAGAGGCTGGAATTTTGTATAAGCAAGGAGGTGCTGTTGGCATACTGCTAGGATTATTGGGTGATTGTTTTACTAGAGGTGAAGAAGAGAGTTCTTGCTGCCGAGGAGGTGCTGCTGGATTGGGGCCAACATCATTGGTTGTAACTTCCTCTGGAACCCTGTTACTTTCTATCAATAAAGTTTGCATGTTCTTCTATATACTTGTTTTACATAGATGCTTTTGTGTTTACATGTATATTTGATGCAACCTAATCCATGCTTCAATTATGATTGCTTGTATCTCGTAGTTTGCTCCCTTTTGTTGTGCAGATTCTGTGTGTAGCTGGATCGGCTTGGAGAGTAAAGAGCTGGGAACGGGATACAAAGCGAGAAGGACAAGGATCGACTAAGCGCAAGACACCAGGTTGGTTGATCCTCTTTCTATTCTCTCTGTGCTTTCATAAAGATGAACATGAAAACTTTGTCATTCAGTTGTTGCTAAAGTCTGTCACCTTTAGAAAGGGTTAGTGTCATCCGCATCGGATACTTTTCCCCACAACAAACTGGCGACTCCACTGGGGAGATCCTAGTATCTTGTTGTTGTAGAATTTTGCTATTCATTTCTTGAAGAAAGGAGTACCGAATCGAAAAGCTTTTGACTCTATCAAAAGCGAAGTAGAGGGTTTTGCTACTCTTGCTCCTTTGCTGAGCAAATTCAAGATTTAAAGAGCTAATCTACAGATGAATCCTTACTCTTTGTGATAGATCTTTATCCTCTTGATCATCCCTTAGCCTGTACTTAACCCATAGCATTTTATTTCAGTCAAAACAGTACATTTTTGAGCTTTTTATGACCCGGAATTCTTAGTAGACGTAACTCTCGTAAGTCAGTGCAGGCTGTCCACAGGCAGTCTGCATTACAGCGCAGGTGCTCCCTTCGGGAACTGCGCTGAGAGTGGGATTGGCAGACCAGTGCCTGTGCTGGTCCAGTTGGCCTTAGTCTAGCTCAACTCTTCCTTTGTGTCTTGGCCCTGTTTGCACTTGTTTTTGGCTGATTGCTTGCTGGTTATTGTATTTGCTGTAGACCACTTCTCCTTGACATTATTCCGCCTCAGTTGTGTGATGAAATTGTAAACGTTCTTTCAGTATTTCTTGTTTCAGTTACAATTTCCCATTGTGAAAAGCGAACCTAGTAGCTGTGGCCTCTTAGATTGCGATCTTATGAGTTAGTGTTATTGCTGTTCATAGCTGTTTTGGATTGGTTTTCTTCTCACTTTATGGTTTGAATCTATACTTTTCCTGTATTTAAAACAAGTCTTTCATAAGGTGTTCTTTTGATTGTGGACAAGCTTGTTTATTTCTACTTGAAAGTTGATTCAAAAATCATACAACAGTTTCCTTTTGTTAAGCATCAACATTAAGGATAACGAAAAGAAATACATGCATTGTGCATTTTGCATTTGACTGTATGCTTGACGATTTAGGAAAATGTGCATTTTAGTGTGTGTTCTTTGATCTGTGGAAAAAGTTGTGTCTTGCTCTTTCCTCAAGTAGATTAAGGTTTTCAAAGTTGAAAGATTGAAAAGATTTTGCTTCTCATTATTAGATTGCATATAGGAAGTTGTATATATACATCTCGTGGCGAACCTGAAAGGCAAACTGTTAAGGAAGATCAACATTAAAATAAACTCAATTTACATAACAACGCTTTGGAATTTAACGCAAACATCTAGAGGTCTAGGTAGAGACGTGTTCCGGCGTCGTTAAACATAGTGACTGTCGATCTCTACGAAGGTGGGTGATTCCTCCTGAGAGTCGGTGGCACTAACACGGATTTGAGCTCCCACGTACCGTCGCGTATATTGGGAGACCCCTATAGGCTTTTATCCTTTATCCTTAGGAAACCGTGTCGGCCGCCCTACTGATCGCGATGCAGTGAACACAACATTCACGAAGATCGACCACCCATACCGTAAAACGTATTCTGTGGTTTCGCGAAAGGTTTGGCACACCCTCTGCCTAGATCTCCAGAGCAGTTTCTTTTGGCCCTTTTCAAACTCTATAACTGAAAAGGTCCAACCGAGCATTTGTCACTTCGGGCTCATTAATACATCGAAGGCGACTAGAGTCATCTTTAGCTTTTTCTCGACTCTTAAAACATGAAAAAGCAAGTTTGTGTCTAAAAGCGTCGTAAATAAAACTTATTTTAAAGCGGAACATAATCACCTGTTATTCCCACGTTGATCTTTCAGTTGAAAAGTATGGAGCCCACCAACCAAGGAAGTAACCTTGGCGGAAGTCCAAATCCCTTCTCCTCTTGGGGAGATGTTGGTGCGCCTCATATGGCTACATTGTCACTTCCAGGATTGACAATCGGCCTTCCTGTTTGGCTCTTTTCAACCGATGTTGTCCAAATCGCCACTAATCCTGAGCAGTCGAATCAACTGTCAGAACAATCTAGAACTACCCACCAGCCTTCTACCTCTTGTGATACTTCCTCTGATCCTTCATCTTCGCAGGGTAGAGCCGGCAAAAGTCAGCCTCCCAAGGAGAAGAAGGAAAAGAAGAAGAAAGGGAACAAGCAGAAGGAGCCTCTGGCGAAGGCGACTGGGGGCAAGCAGAAGAAAACTGACAAAAACCCACACACTGCACCGACCGGGCCTAAATCGCCATGTGTCATTTGCAAAGGGATCCATTTCCATCTTGATTGTCCTTGTATTCCCCGGATACTAAGGGACTGGTCCCCGAGGTTGCACAATCCGGTAGCATCAACCTCTGGTTGTCAAGTTGATTGCATTCCCTCAACTAGCGAGAGTGAAGGACGAAGAAGGGGACCAAGATCACCCTGTCTATTGTGTGAAGGTCACCATGCCATCCACAAATGTCCATTCTTAGATGAGGCAAAGAGAGTTTTGGAATATCGCCCGGTGTCACCGGTGCAACTTCCGCCTGGATACCGAAAACTCGCGCCTAATCCCTCGATAGTTGAAAATCCAGTTGAACCACTCAAGTGGTCAGTTGATGTGTCAGTCATTGAGAATGAACCTACCGAATCTAGACCAGACGAAAGTCTAAAGGTCAAAACGGCAGTTGACCCGGTTCTTCCTTCAAAGGTTCTATCGTCCAATGACTCCGTCATTGAAGACCCGTCTTCAAATGACACCGTCACCGAAGTGTCGTCTTCATGTGACACCCTCACTGATGAGAACAAGGATGACACCATCCAGGTTCTCTTTATCAGCACCGACTCCGACGAGCATCCGGGCAATGCGCCCATTCCTTTATCGCAGGAAGGAACATCATCTGAGTCGTATCCAGCCGTATATTCGGTCCCACCACCAAGCAACCTGGTTGTATCCTTTGATTGGAATCAACTAGGCAGACCCCGGTTACCAGCCAGTACACCATTTAGAATCATTGTCCAGATCTATAGAATGGTTATGGCTGGTACTATCATTGATGAAGGGGCGTCTGTGAGTATCCTTTCCTCTATTGCTTGGAAAGCACTGGGTTCCCCAGCGCTTTTACCTGAGTTGAGAAATCTCTCAGGTTTTGATAAAGGAACCAGTCGACCATTAGGAATCCTCCCCGATGTACCTGTTACATTGAAGGGGAAGACCGTCAGGATGAACGTGTTGGTAGTTCAAGGACCCTTGGATTATAACCTACTCCTTGGACGCGACTATATTTATTGCATGGGAGCGATAGTCTCCTCACTCTTTAGAGTAATGTGTTTTCCACACGAAGGAAGGGTGGTCAAGCTCGTAGACCAGCTTTCATTTCCGGGATCTCGCATCGCAAATAGTCAAATACCAATCCTAAATGGTCTGTTCACTCAAGATTCGCCTCCGCCCCCAGTCCTCCTTCCCGATGAGCGCGAGTAATTCGGAAAGAAAGACTAGGACCCAGGGGGCATGCACCCTGGTCTGCTTCGGGCAGAAGAAACTCCGGGTATAAGGAAGAATTTCCGCAGGAGAACATGACTAGTCCGTACCCCGTCCGAAGGAAGTGGGGTTGTTCTGGAATAATGATCTTTTGTTAAAGTTATGTGTTTGGGAATCATTCACCTTTGTCTAAAAAGTGGGCAATGCCCAAGTAGGAATTCCCTTATTGTAACAAGTAGTCACCATCTTTAAATTCAAGCCTCGCCCATCGAAACATATGTTTTGAAGGATAAGCAGGGGCAGTAAACTAAGAAGGAGACCGTATTGTTGTGACAGAGGGTAACCATCTTTGGACAACCCAATGATAGACACCGCCGAAGAAAGAGATTGATTTGCGGCAGCGAATAGAACCGCTCTTCGGATAATAAGAAAGAGGCAAGCCTCCCTCGATAATACCAATGTTTTATCTTTGAGTAGTGTTCTTCTATTGTCACAATAGCTGTTTGTTAAAAGTGGGCCGACAGGAAGTCTGAGTACTGCGTAAGACCCCTTAAAATAACGAGAAGACAAGTATCGTTAGCATTAGATTAGCAAGATGACAAATAACTGTGAACACCCAAAGAAAAGCAGAAGTAGGAGAGAGGAGGGGCAACCTCGAAATTCTATCCTATACCTGGGGGCATGCAAACTTTCTGGAGTGCAAGCTAGGGGCGGTTATTTATCTGGTTTTAAGATTAGCCGTTTCCAAACTTGCATAAAAGAAAGCCTGTGGGGCAGAAGTAAAATTTGCCAAAATAAGAGCATAGCTGTAGTAAGGCATAAGCTCTATAAAAATTGGTCCTTATAGGAGGCGTTCTTATGACTGGTATATCGAGCAGTTTTAGCATATAGTTCATGCTCGTTAAAAAATAAACGCGAAATTCGAGCAGTTTTAGGCCTGAATTTATGCTCGTTAAAAAATAGAAAAGTGTGAGCAAATGTTTCCCCCAGAGTTCAAGCTCATGGAAAAAATGAACCGGTAAATAACCTTTTGAGATCGTAAATTCATTAGCCATAAGAACCTTGATCGTGTTTTCATCCACCACCTCCACCGTTCATTTGGCCGATCATTCACTTCCATTTGTGTGTTTACCTCTTTTGAGAAACAGCTGCGAAGAGTGATTTCACCTAGCCATCCTTGTGACACTGCCGTGATTGGAAATTCCAACCTGTACCTGGAATCTGTAGCTATCCCTGTTTATCACTCGTTCCTCAAAAGACGAGTCTTCTTTCAGCTCTTTTCACTGACTCGTAAAGTATGAAAAGTTAGCCGAGTTTTGGCCTTCCAGCTCGTTAAAATGACTGGAACGCTATCCCTCCTCTAAATTTTAATCTTTTTGGACTTGAGGGATTATTGCACAAAAGGATCGAGCGCTTGCCTGGTTCAGCTCGTTAAAAATACCGAACAGCCATCCCTTCTGTATTGTTTTATACTTTTTCGGACTTAAGGGATTAGCTGACGAAAAAGGAATTATGGAGTTGACTTTCTGTACCTTTTTAGACTCTCTAAAAATGAAAAGGACCGAGTTTTCTTTGTCGTTAGACTCGTTAAAATGATTAAATAGCGACAAACTTGTCTTTAGACGAGAACGAGTTTCCCTATCGCTAGGCTCGTTAAATCTTAGCGATGGGCTTGCCCGAAGGGCAGGTTATAGAACAAGCATATGTTATCCTCCTCAAGCTTGACAAAAATAAAGAGGTACTGGTCAGAAATGACTGGGGAAAAATTGGGAGAACATCAAAGTTTAGAGGTAGCAAGTCACTCTTGAACATGACACTTTTTCTTCCGTATCACATCGGGTTGGGTTGTCTCATTCACCGGTTTCATCACCATGGTCCTCGCCACACCATCCATTCGGGGTAATGCTACCGATCCATCACATCAGTGTCGTTATATGTTCAAGAGGGGTCATTCAGAAAGTGTCAACCGTGTCCCATCCACTACCATACATTTTCCTTCATCCATTTCATGATCGCCACCCTGAATCATATGTCACAGTTTGTTTCACCTCCACTAAATCATTAGCTCCGTTCCGTGTCATTGATGTGGGATTCATCAAGGCCCTCCTTTGACGGATCACTTCTTGTCGACTTCAGCTCATTATCCAAGACGTCGATCTACGAACACCCCCATCAGTACTTTGAAGCTTGCATGCCTCAATGGCAAGTTTCTCACTTCCGGCGACAGGTATACATCAATGACCTTCGACCAGAAGATTTTGCGTGGCGTTCGACGCCAAGTCCTTTATTCACGCCACGTGAATTGTACTGCCGTACCTTGAGGGTCATCGTCATTATTGGTGATTCCTCTCGCGCTTGTTAACGGTTTTCATTATTGACCGGTAATCAAGCGATGTCTTTCCATGTTCGACTTCAGCGTAATTCTCACATGGATCGACTTGTACTTAGAGTGAAGATCGAACGAGTTTGAAGACCCCGGATCTAGTTTCATCCATCCGGGCTGCGATATATATTCAGGAAATATAAAAGCATTTGCCATGTACATCATTGCAGCAAATGATCATCCTCCTCAAAGGATGATAATTTTAGCGGAAGATTATCAGTCTGTCTTCAGACGATCGTCTGTCATATGTACCAAAATGTATTTATAGAAAGCTGAGCATGGGAATACCCGCCTCAGCTAGATCATGAGAATAATGATGAATGAAAGATAATGTATTGTATTGTATTGTATTACAGGGCACTCTCCTCAGCACTGGAACGAACTTCGGACCCTCTAGCTAAAGCATTTCACCCGATTAACGGCCTCATACTTTAGGGGGCAACTGTTATAGACATTTTTGTGCCTCGCGTCAAGGAGCAGGAAATGTCGATAATTACAGGGATCCTCAGTCCCTAAACATGTTGTTCTTACCCCTAAAAGAACAAGGTCATCAATCAACAGCACTTCCAATCAGTTCTCCACCTGAAAACACTTCAGAACAGGCTTATTTTGGATCATGTCAGCTGCTTAACTGAGCTTCTGCGCTGTATTGCAACTATCCCACTCTGTACCTGCGCTGGAAGTCAAAAACAATGAAGGCTACCTGCGCTGGGCGAGATTGGCCAAGTGGCACAGTCCTCCTGCAAGGTGTCAATTGCCCAGGAAGCTTCCAAACTGACACTTGGGTCATGAGATTCGCCCTGTGATGAGTAAGAGGTACTTGATCACCATGTGTAAGCAAGGATCTCCAAGTGAACACAGGAACTGAAGATTAACTGGAGATGGAGAGGACACAAGGCAGCTTCATGTCAGTCTCAAGCTGACTCATCCTTTTCTCTTCTCTCCTATATATAGAGCTCTTCTATGAGGTCTATAGAGGCTGGAATTTTGTATAAGCAAGGAGGTGCTGTTGGCATACTGCTAGGATTATTGGGTGATTGTTTTACTAGAGGTGAAGAAGAGAGTTCTTGCTGCCGAGGAGGTGCTGCTGGATTGGGGCCAACATCATTGGTTGTAACTTCCTCTGGAACCCTGTTACTTTCTATCAATAAAGTTTGCATGTTCTTCTATATACTTGTTTTACATAGATGCTTTTGTGTTTACATGTATATTTGATGCAACCTAATCCATGCTTCAATTATGATTGCTTGTATCTCGTAGTTTGCTCCCTTTTGTTGTGCAGATTCTGTGTGTAGCTGGATCGGCTTGGAGAGTAAAGAGCTGGGAACGGGATACAAAGCGAGAAGGACAAGGATCGACTAAGCGCAAGACACCAGGTTGGTTGATCCTCTTTCTATTCTCTCTGTGCTTTCATAAAGATGAACATGAAAACTTTGTCATTCAGTTGTTGCTAAAGTCTGTCACCTTTAGAAAGGGTTAGTGTCATCCGCATCGGATACTTTTCCCCACAACAATGATTAATGAAGTTGTGGAACTTATACTAGAGGCACCAAATAGGGCAAGAGCAATCCTAAACTAGTTTTCCAATAAGAGAAGATGGCTTGAGTAGGCATGGTAAAGGAAATATATTTGGTAGACAAAGAAGGTACAAAATTTGGCTTGGAGGTAGCTGATGGGATTATTCAATTACCTCGTAATTATTTAGTAGATAAATCCTCCTACTTATTTAATAGATAAATGAGGAACTACACATTTAATTATCAGTCTGGTGTTCATCTGGAACTTGTGAGTTATTGTGCATTGGTTTCAATGAGGTTATAATATGCTAGATATGTTTTAGACCAATATATTAATGTCTTTTACAAGTCAATAAGGAAATTAAACCCCACTTGTAGGAAATTAAAGGTCACACTTGTAGAACTAAAATGACACGCTTCTACCAGTGGGCCTAGGAAGCTTAACATTGTAACCCACAAAATAAGTAGAACAATCCACGCAGGAAAAAATTAAATCACACGAGTAGAAATAAATCACATGGGAAGTAAAGTGGTGACTTGTTTAAGCTTTATGGCGATCTTGATCAATAGAACAAAGATGCATAAGCAATGGTAAAATGTTGATAAATTACAATATATAAAATCCAACCCAATTGAATATATTAAAGACAAAACTATAAATCAAGAAATAGAGATGAAACAATATTCAGAGAATAGAGTAAGTTTCTTATTAATATTTATGAGTTGCAACACTATAATGAAACAAAACTACTTATCACATCAATTAACAACATATAAGAACAATGTTATTTAGCTTGATTAGTGATTTTTAGTAGGATAAAGGAACCAAGTAACTTATCATATGAATGAGTTTCAACAACATACATAAACTAAGAAACTTGTTAGATTAATGAGTTCAACAAAATAAAATAAGTTATCAAGTCAATGAGTTGCAACAAAACAAAGTAAGTTACCAAATTAATAAGTTACAACAAAACAAAGTAAATTATCATACTATTGATTTGCAACAATATAAAAAAACTAAGTTATAGAAATGTAAATGTAACTAATCTATATGATTATAGGTAGTACTTGACTAAGGTGGGGAGCCTACCTCCTTAAGTGAGGCACTATTTATAAAATTAGATTTCTTAAGTTAGCATCACATCATTCACACAAAGAAGATTAGGAAATGGAATAGAACCACAATATTTGTATTGACAAAAGTTTAGAAAGAAAAATACAATTATTTCTTGTCCTCCCTAGCTCAAGTAGAACACGATGTTTTACAAACATCACTGTAGTTTAAGTTGGATTAAAAGGTCAAAGGATATCCATGAGAATCTTTAGATTCTGAGGTCATTCCTTCCCGATTACAACATTCATCAAATATTAGAAAATATCATACACATGTTGACTCATTCAACTATTGTGACAAGTGGTAGCTGGTCAATTTTCTATTTTAGTTAGGAATTTCTTACCAGTGGCCAACTATATATTGTTAGTTTCTTCATTAGGTGGTCAAATGGTTGCCCCACAACCTATTGATGACAAGTCTGTAGCTAGATTTTGGGTGGAGGTACATTGTTCCATCTATCATTAAGTGGTAATAGTTATCCTCAATGGTTAATTGCCAGTGTCATGTAACATCAAGATTAGTTGTGTTGTAGCAATGGACTTAGGTGTGTTGTGGAATTGGTTATGTTGGCTTTGTCGCATTGTAAAAAATATGTTACAACTATGTGCTTCATTGTATTGTAGCAACGAATTCGCAACACTATGTCTTGTCATTTTGCAAAAATTAGAGTTGTGGCATTGTGCTCTATCACGTTGTAGCAACATGTTGTAACACTAGAACCTGTTCATCTTGTAGTAGCTAGAGTTGAAAGTTTCTCCTCGTGGTCACGTTACAACAATGGGAGTTGTAGCACCCACTCTGTAGTTTTATTACAATAGTGGAAGTTGTAGCACCATGTTGCAGCCACGATGTACATGGGTGTTACAACAATATGAGGGTGTTACTACAACTTCAAAAAGTTGTAGAAACACACAATAATATTGCAACCAATATCTTTGAACACTACTTCAAGAGTACCTGCTTGAGCCCACCTAAAATGGTTCCCATGGATTCTCCTAAGTTATCATAAAAAGGTAAATTTCTTCATAAATACATAAGAATGAACATTAAAGTAACATAATAGGAAGATAATTGTACCTCGATAACAATTGTATCAATATGGGAAAAATAGGTGATAAGGTGGTATGAAAAGGGAAAAAGGTACTAAAAAAAGTGTTGGATGAGCATTAAAAATATTCCAACTTGGGTGCTCATTATCTTTTCCTAGCCAAATATATTTCAGTCCTTGTGCAACCAAACAATTAGTCAAAATCTGAGAGGTTGTGGCTCCCATGGATATTGCTGACACTACAGCCAAATTCCCTTATTTCATGGGTATGATAGTAGCCTTTTCTCTTTCAATCTCCCTCTAACATATGGAATCTTCCTTCCTTTTCATGTTGTAGTATATCTGATATCTTGGGGAAGGCAACCAAATCATAGGGTAGCATATATTGAGGCTTACCCACTAATTTCCACAATGCTCCATGCCTTTGATGTAACAATGCACTCTTTTTAGGGCCATTGTAGAATTTATTGGATTGACAAGGTCCTTTTGACACATGTCCCTTGTGTCTTGTTTTCATTTCTAAGTGAAACTCTTCATATTTGTCTTTGATAATATATCAATCCATATTTTGCATTGATGAATGGGTTATCAATTGGTTTGGGCCATACAATCTATATGTTGTTGGGAATTTACCTAACTGTGATGTGTAAGGAGAACATCCTTAGGAATATAATACTCCCTTTGATCCATATATTACATTTGATATTTTTTTCTTTCTTCCACCTTGTGAGCAATGGACTAGTCAGTATGGTTATTCAGGTAAGACACAAATGTTATAAGCTAAACATCTCCCACAAAATCGTTGGGATTCTAAATAGGATCGTGGTGCAACAAAATGTGATGCTGATATAGATCACACAACAAGTTACCCTCCTCATTGGTGCTTTCACAATAAGCCTCTAATAAGGTTCTTGGAGAAGCGTGTTGGAAATATTATTGTCATTGAGGTTAAATATAGGGAGAGACTATAGATGTCCAAGATAAATATTGGAATTTAAAGATTGTTAGAAATATTTTGGACTTTTGATTCCTAGTTTGGATACCTTATATTTGAAGTCATTTTTACTCCAATTATCTTGCTCAAATTGGAGCATATGGTTGGAAATATTATTCCAAGAACTTTCCAATGATATATGAAACTCCCTCTAACTCCATAGGAATGAGGAGATATAAAATATTTTGTTAATATGGCCCAAATAAAACGTACAATCAGGCTGACCCAACCAATTTTACAAGTTGGCCCTATAAGTGAATGCAGAAACACTACAAATAAAGGAAATATGAGTTCATTTGTAGTGTATCCAAGGAAGAAGATATCTGAGATTAGCAAGAGGAGTTGAGAGATATGTTTGGGGCGATTCTTGGAGATTAAATGTGGAAGTAAAATTGTGATTTATAGGATGAAATAATCATCTTGGAATTTTTGGTGTAACTTTTCTTTTGGGATGTTTTAAATTTTGAAAATTAAAGGATACCGATAGAAGATATTCATGAGCCCATGATTAAAATTTTAGATCTTGTATCACTATAATTTTAGAAATATTCTTTCAGGATGTTAGGCTTCTTGAATTCTCCTAAAATGTATTTCAAACATGTTGTTGGGCACTAATATGACTCTTTAATTTCAACGTAATCCTACCTTCATTAATCTTATCAATGTGGGATTCGTCTCTTATTTCAAGGCTATTGACACAATATATGCAAGAATAGATTCTTAGATTATGAAATAGTGTAAACTGATTGCTACGGAAAATTTACATTAAACATTATCCTAATTCAATCATTGTAGAGACAAATGATGACAACAAATATTTACTCCTACAATTACAGTCTTATGAAAGAAGACTATTTTAATTCATCAACCATTCTATCTATCCTTCAACAAATCCTATGCATAAGGAAGACTAGTAAATCACACGAATGCTTAAAAGTCTTACTTCTTAAAGATAACTTATGGAATTCACAAACTCAAACCTTACATTCATGTAACACAATCCAATTAGAAATTTCAGGAGATGCATAACAGAATTACAAGATACAGAATTCAATCAATTATCTATCATGAATGAAAAGGCAAGTGAATAGAAACAAAACTAATGCAAATGTGGAAAAGTAACTAACTAATAATAATACATAACAGACAGTAGAACCTTCAGTGGTAGGGCCCATGGTCTCCAGAAGTTCTGTCTTAGATAAATTTGATATTGAGGACTAAGGTAAGATCTTGCGCAAATTCATTATCTTCAAATATTTTTACACAATGACCCTGAGAAAGTTCAAATTCAAATTGTTGTATGCAATATACAGTGAAAAAGTAATAATAAAAAAGTTCCTCTGTGTTTTCACTTGTTGTCTTATATATTACATTAAAACTTAATATGGAGCTATCCTGAGAATCAACAGATTCTCAGGATTTCTCTTTTAACCATAAGATCCTTGAATAGTAATGATCAATTTCCTTTGACTTCATTCTTCGATCACGCTCAGGCGTCATGCTGTAATTTTCCACAAATAAGGCATCGAATGATCCAAAATATTACTCCAATACCTCGAGGAAACAAAAATCTTCGATTGGAATGATCTGCATAAAAATTTACTAAAAATTATAACCTTTTCAATATTTAAGAGACTCAAACTAACTATACTATTTTCAACTTGCTTTCATTATCCCTTTTCTCTTAAATCATTACAAATTAAAGGCAAACTGATTAAAAACATAATGTTTATTTAAGGAAATAGGGAGAAGAATTATACCATTTTCATGGACCAACATTCCCCACAACTTACCTTATTGCATGTCCTCATGCAAAAATATGATTAACATGTAGCAAGTTCAATGAATAAGCTGGGTAAGAATGTTCACCATACTTCCGAAATCCATTCTTGTTTTGAAGAACCTTGAAAGCTTCATTTTATCCTCTTTTAGAAAGTTCATATTCAACATTGTAAGCATCTGGAGGATACCAGATAATAGGGCATCTATACCAACACCAAATCCAAGTGGGTCCTTCGCGAAAGAACCATACGACTATAACATTGCATCTAATTGGTTGTTGCTTGAAAATTTATGAAATTAAAAGGTTCTCTGTTTTTGACCTCATTAGGAAATTCCTTCCATTGATGTTGTGCTGTTTGCATGGCCTCCTCTTTAATGTCTTCGAAATACTCCAGACCTGCTATAAGAACATCTTTATGCATGGGGGCTAAAGTAGAAACAACCCTAGGTTGTTCCATGAACCTTTTATGCTTTATAAAAGTTCACAGTGGACTGTTAGGTTCTCCTCTGACCCAAAGGTCTAAACCATTCTCTCTTCTCTGGAATATGTTATAGGCCTTATACCATTTGATTTGATTCCTAGCAAAGGATATGAAATCTTGGAATTGTACATCCCCAATAAAAGCACTAGGGTTCTCATTCCTCTATTCTTCCAGAAAAAAAATTATTCTCTGGAATATGTTATAGACCTTATACCATTTGATTTGATTCCTAGAAAAGGATATGAAATCTCAGAATTATACATCCCCAATAAAAGCACTAGGGTTCTCATTCCTCTATTCTTCCTCTTTAAAGAGTTTCCACCCCAATCAGCTTTAATATGGAAAGTAAGATAATTACTTACCTCATGATAGAAAGACTCTTTCGTGAGTGGTTGGTGGTAGAGGTGTAATCAATGTCCGTTTATTAAAAAAGAGGTACAAGGTCCATCAATAGTGTTTAGAGTTATGGTACCATTATTGTGGACTTATTTGATTTCATATGGCCTGAGCCACCTTGTCTTTAATTTCCTTGGAAAATCCTGAAACCTGGAATCATATAGCAACACCCAATCACCTTTTTGGAATGATTTCTTTTTAATCAATTGATCATGCCATTTAGCTCTTTTTTGTTGTATAATAGTAGTGCATTCAACAAAAAATATACATGCCTCATCTAACTCATTAAGTTGTTGTAGGCACTGGGTTTGTGCTTATGTCAGATCTACTCCAATTTCCCTTGAGTCTTGAGAGTTTTTATTTCGAATTCTATTGGAAAAATTGGTTGTTTTCTAAAGACAAGGTGATATGGCAAGTGACTAGTAGTGTTCCGACATGTTGTCCGATAATCCCATAGGGAATCTGGAAGCTTGACCGACCAATTTTGACAATTTGCAGATATAGTTTTGGTTAGAATTGCCTCTAGGAATTTGTTAGTGCTTTCCACTTATCCCTTTTCCTGGGGGTGATATGGAGAAGTAACTCTATGTTTAATATGATAGTTCTGGAGGGTGGACGAAATTTTATGTCTTGCAAATTGTGGCCCTCTGTCTGTTATTACTTCCCTTGGTAATCCGTATCACACAAATAGTTCGAACAAGAAATCACTACCTCCTCTGTGGCTCTTGGAAAAGCTACTACTTCGACCCATTTATTTACGTAATTTGTGCAAACCAATATGTACACTTTCTGATTTGATGGTGGGTTGAAGGCGTCGAAAAAATCCAGCGTCCATCTTTCAAATTGTTCCACCACCACTTTTGGTTGTAAGGGCATTTCATCAGCTTGGCCAGGATGACCCATACATTGACAACTATCACAAGATTGAGCATACCCTTTTGCATCCTTAAATATGGTGGGCCAATAATAGCCCATTTGAAGAAATTCCGTCAAGTCTGGTGGTCTACAAAGTGTGCTTGACAGGGTGTTATAGCACCATTTACCACCATTGGTATTTGTGATTGATCCGAATGGGATCCATAAACGAATCACATAGAACCATGACTGAAACAGGTTGAACAAATCCTTGAAGAATCCAAAACAGCAATCGAAAACACTCGGAACGAGTGGCCATGGTAGTCAGGATGGAACGACAAGGACCTCGGTCAAAGTACGCTGACCAAGGCCTATGGAGACTATGCAGGAGGTCAAAATAGTCCTTGGGAGACCCGAAATGGGAAAAGGAGCTGGTTTTCAATGCGCGTTAGCAGTTAGCGCTAATGCGCATCGCTGGGAAAACAGGGTTGAAATGGTAGGGCTTAAGCACTCGGTCACATCGGGGAGCCAGAGGACAGCGGGCAGAAAAAGGAAAAAGCGCCAATGTACGGTGGTGGGACCCACAGCCTGGAAATGGGTGGTTTGATAGGGACGCCCTTGAACGGTAAGAGATTTTGGAGAAAGCGGAGTGATCACAATCAACGATCGACGCGTGGCAGCGGAGGAGAGAGAAAAACCACCATGATCACGCATTATCAGTCGAGCAAGTCAACTGTGCTCGACGTGCGAATGACGTTGGATCTAGAGGAGCCCAGATCAGACGACTGAGATTGCGCCCGATAGACAGAGCGGAATTGACAGGGGATAAAGCCGCGATTTAAGAGGATTTGGAATCCGTTGACCACCACGGTGGAGAAGGCAACAAATCGACAAGCGGGCTGGCGCAGTTCTGATGGGGACACATGGCTACTTCTTGAGCGTTATGCTGATGCCGAACAGGGAATTGAAAGCACACAGGCGATAGGTGAATCGACTCAAGAAGAAGAGGAAACGAACAGGCCGAGGATTGAATGACTAAAGCCATGAATGGAGGCAGTCGAATGGGGGATTGGAGATCAGAAAGGAGATTCAGATCGAAGAGTCCAAGTGACCAAGAGAGACAGTGAACAGTGAACCCTGAGAGGAAGACTGAGCATAGAGAGCAGTAAAGCCAAGCAGAGGAGACAGAGGGCAAAGCTGACCACAGGCAGCATCGAGCACCAGAGAGCTTGAAGAATCAAGCCTTCCCATAGAGGAAACTATCCGGATTGAGCATCACAGTTGGCTCTTTCCACTGTAGATCGAGGGTCACAGAGCGGGTAGGAAGAAAAAGAGTCTGTGTACTCCAAGTGGCTTGGGGAATCCAAGAACCACCCTGCCAAGTAAACTCTGCTTCAAGAGAACTCATATTGAGTCCCTGTATTTGAATTTCTCTACTCAAAGACATAATAAAACAAGGCCACCACTGAAGCTGGACCGAAGACGTAGCCCTAGAGAATAGGGTGAACTCCTTATTAAAAATTGCTTGTGTTTTTGTGTCTGCTTACTGCATTTCTCTGTTGCCTTTCCATTCAAAATGTCTGTGTATTGGAAATCTGCTCGATCCGTTGTTTCAATAACACAGAACATACACGCCAGCACATGAGTTTGTAATACCTTCTGTTAAATAAATCTTTACTGAGGTCACTTATAGGGTGATTATCAGATCAAGTGGTATCAGAGCTCTAGGCTGTAAGGTTAGACAAGCTTGTGTTGGTTTAGCTGTCAAATGATCACTAGATCAAAGCTCAAATTAGGAGAAGGAGAATTGGTGGAAACTAATCCTGAAATTGGGAGAGTCTTTTCTCGAAAGACAATGTCAGAAGAAGGTTCTGTAGGGCTAGACCCTCAATTCCTAGAAAGTTTCCTAGCTATAAAGTCCATGGTGGAAGAAATGTATAGGGACTTTAGAAAGCATAGGGGCGAGGATTCATCAGGCTCTAAGCAAGATAAAGAAGAATATGAACCTCATTCCCATGACCACTCCAAAGGGAAGGGAAAAGAAGAAAGCTTCCCTACACCTCCTAGTAGCCCTGTGCATAATAAGAAAACATCTTTGATTAAGTTAGATGTTAAATTTGATTTGCCTATATATGACGGAGAGTTGAATGCTGAAAAGTTGGACAAATGGATAAGACAAATTGATGTGTATTGCAGGGTGCAGAACATAGACTCAGACAAGAGTAAGATTCAACTGGCAAGCCTACGCCTAGGAGGCATTGCCTTGGTTTGGTGGGAAGGCAGAACCCAAGCTGATGTGAAGAAGCATGGTAAGACCATCTTTGTCTGGAGTGACTTTGTTTCTGCCATCAGAAAGAAGTTCTATCCATTGGCCTACATGCAACAAGCCATGATGAGTTGGCAAACTCTTCGGCAGTTGAAAGGGAAAAGTGTACAAGGGTATACTCAAGAGTTCTGAAAGAGAGCATTGATGTTAGGTATTTCATTAGACTCACCAGAAACTCTTTTGAAGTACATTGGGGGTCTACATAGCTACATGAGGCACACTATCCTCATGTTTAATCCCACTAGTATAGATGAGGTATCTGTACAAGCTACTCATCTAGAAGCAAGAGGAAAGAATGGAAATCCAGAAGTTTGTGGACCATCCCAACCCACTGTAAGCAAAATCAAGGAGAAAAGAAAGCAGAAATGGAAAGCAAGGAAGGCTAACACTGCACAAGAAGGAAAAGCTTCATGCACTCACTATAAAAAGGAGAGGCATGATGATGAGAACTGTTTGATTTTTCATCTAGAGCTGAGACATAAGAAGTCCGAGGGCAAGAAGAAGATGACTGCTACAATTATTCAGAAACATTTGGGGTCAGACTTGGGAGATGAAACAATCATAGCAGCCACAAGTATAAAAGGTAAGAATTCTGAAGCATCTACTAGTAATTCTACACAATCTGTTATTGATGAAGAACATGAGAGAAAAAGGCGTGAGCTTTTCCATATTCGAGTTGTTTCCAAATATCAAAAGATTGATACTTTGTTTGATAGCGGCTCACAAGTAAATCTGATTTCTGAAGCAATTGTAAAGATAGCAACTACACCTCATAAGAAGCCATACCCATTAGGATGGTTGAATGATAAAGCACAACTACAAGTGACTAGACAATGCAAACTCAAGTTTTCTTTTGGGTCAGCATTTGTAGATGAGGTTGAGTTGGATGTAATTCCTTTGGATATATGTGGAATTGTTTTAGGGAGTCCTTACTTGTATGATAGAAAGGCTATTTTCTATAGAGCTGAGAACAAGTATCTACTTGTTAAAGATGGAATCAAATACTTTGTAAGAGCTCATAAGCTCAAGAATAATTATACTCTCATAAACTTAGGACAGATGAAAAGAATGATAAATTCATGCAAACAGTTCTTACTAATGGTTGTAAAAGAAAAGAAAACTGATAAAACTGATGTATTTGAGGGCTGTAATTCTGATCAGCAAGCTGATATAGAAAAGATTGTTTCAGAGTATGATGTTTTGTTTCAAGAACCTCTAGGTCTGCCACCCAAAAATGAAGTAGTACATGATATTATTTTGCAGCAAGATGTTCCTTTTCCTAACATTGGGATGTACAGGTTATCTGCTTTAGAGAATGCTGAAATCAAGAAGCAGGTGCAGGAGTTGCTCGAGAAAGGGTTCATCAGGCCTAGCACATCACCATGTGGGTCACCAATCGTTTTGGTGAGAAAGAAAGATGGCTCGTGGAGAATGTGCATTGATTACCGAGCACTGAATAAAATAATGATAAAAAATCATTATCCCCTTCCTTACATAGATGATCTTTTAGATCAATTGAAGGAAGCTATTTATTTCACCAAGCTTGATTTGCACAGTGGATACCATCAGGTCAGAGTTGCAGAGCAAGATGCATGGAAGACTGCTTTCAAAACAAAGTGGGGATTATATGAATGGCTGGTTATGCCTTTTGGCTTGACCAATTCCCTGCTACTTTCATGAGATTAATGAATGACGTACTCAGACCTTTTCTTGATGATTTTGTTATTGTGTATCTGGATGACATTCTAATTTTTAGTAAAACATGGGAAGAACATTTAAAGCATGTTAAGTAGACATTAGATGTTTTGAAAAGAGAAAAACTTTATGTTAAACTCTCAAAATGTGAATTTGGCAAAACCTCTCTAAATTATTTGGGTCATATACTAGGGGGAGGTGAATTGAAAATAGATCCCTCTAAAGTGGTAGTCATTGTAAAATGGCCTAAACCCAAGTCTGCTATAGAAGTGAGAAGCCTCTTAGGAGCAACATAGTATTAGAGGAAGTTCATTTCAAACTTTTCCTCAATGGCAGCTCCCTTACATGCTTTGACAGGATTGAACAAGATGTTTCAGTGGGGAGGCAAACAGTAGAAAGCCTTCGACACCTTGAAAGACAAAATTAGTAGAGCACCTGTACTAGCACTGCGAGATCTACAAAGACCATTTGAGATACAAACTGATGCCAGTGACTATGCCATGGGAGCAGTGTTGACACAGCATGGTAAACCCATAAGTTATCATTCTGAGACTTTTAATCCTGCAGTAGTTAACTATCCTACCTATGATAAAGAATTGTATGCATTAGTTCAGAGTGTGAAAAAGTGGAAACATTATTTAATGGGAAAAGAAACAGTAATACATACTGATCATCAGCCACTTCAATATCTACACTCCCAAACTAAGTTGCAACAATCAAGACATTACAGATGGATGGGTTTTCTACAACAGTTTCATTTAGTCATCAGATATAAAAAGGGCATGCATAACAAGGTTGCAGACATGTTATTTAGACCCATTATAAATGCATCTACCATCCTTAAGCATAATTCTGCACTACATGAAAGCTACATAGAAGAGTATTCTCAGGACATGGACTTTAAAGATGTATATGCAACTTTGAGTCGAGGCAAGAGAGTAGAAGAATTGGACTATCATGTGAAGGACCGACTCTTATATCATTGTGGGAAACTCTGCATTCCACAAACTGAGAGAGAAAAGATAATTAGGGAAGCACACACTTCTCTGATATTAGGTCACTTTGGGATAAGTAAAATAGTTGTACAGCTACAAAGGTTCTGTTATTGGCCAAAAATGAATGAGACAGTTTCTAGATATGTCAAGGGGTGTGATATGTGTGCTAAAAACAATCCCATCAACAGAAAACTAGGCTTGTACACTCCATTGCCAGTTCCCTCTCACCCTTGGGAGAGAATTTCCATGGATTTTGTTGGAGGACTGCCCAAATATAGGAAAGGTCATGATTATTTATATGTTATTGTGGATAGGTTCATCAAAATGTGTATTTTGATACCCTGTAGCAAACAGATTACAGCTGAACAAACTGCAAAATTATTCTTTGAACATGTATGGGTTCATTTTGGATTACCCAGTTCTATTATATTTGATCGGGTCACCCGATTTGTGGGGAAGTTTTGGTCCAGTTTGTGGGAACTAATGGACACCAAATTAAAGAAAAGAACAACTTTTCATCCACAAACAAATGGCTAGACAGAAGTAGTAAATAGGACAATGATCCAATTACTGAGAGGATATTGCAGCAAACATCCTAAGCTTTGGGATGAATAGTTGTGCTATGTGCAGCATGCTTACAATAGAGCTAAACACTCTTCTACATAGAGATCTCCTTTTGAGACCTGCTTTGGTTTCATACCCAGGTCTCCCTTGGATTTTGTCTTTGGTAAAGATACCATGGTTGATGGACACAGGGATGTGGACAAAGAAACTAGGTTAATTGAACAAATCCAGGAGATCCACCAGGCAGTACAGGAACAACTGTAAAAGAGCCAGGCCAAGTACAAGGCTAGGCATGATAAGCATCAGATGGAGCATAGTTTTCAAGTTGGAGACCAAGTCTAGCTGCATATCAACAAGGACAGGATGCAAGGTGAAGGTAAGAAGCTAAAACCTATCAGGTATGGACCCTTCAAGATACTTGAAAAGATTGGTGAAAATGCTTTTTGCTTTGATCTGCCAGCTTACATGCACATCTACTCAGTCGTGAATGCAGATTGCTTGAGATTGTTTGAACCTTCAATGATTGAGGACCCTGAAGAGCAGAGTCAATTGCATTTTGTTGATGATCTACTACCGGAATATCTTAATGAGATGCAGGAAGATACAGTGTTGGACAGAAAGGTAAGGATGACGCATAGTGGACAGGTGGAATACCTCAGAATTGGGCTTAAAGGTTCGAAGCAGAGCAATGTGAAGTGGATTGAGATTAGACAAGTGAGATAGCAATTTCCTCAGTTAGTCGATGCTTAAAAGAAAACCAAATTTTGGTGGTCCAAAATCTTTTCAGTTGGGAGGTCATGATCTGAATCAGATCCATAAACAACGACATAGAACTGTGACTGGAACATGTCGAACAAATCCTTGAAGAATCCAAAACAGCAATCGAAAACACCCGGAACCAGTGGCCATGGCAACTGGCATGGAACAACGAGGACCTCGGTCAAGGCGCGTCGACCGAGGCCCATGGAGACTGCGCAGGAGGTCAAAATAGCCCTTGGGAGCCCCAGAATGGGAAAAGGAGCTGGTTTTCGATGCGCTTTAGTGAACGCACATCGCTGGGCAAACAGGGCCGAAATGGTAGGGCTTAAGCACTCGGTCACATCGGGGAGCCAGAGGACCATGGGCGGAAAAAGGAAAAAGCGCCAATGTACGATGGTGGGACCCATGGCCTAGAAACTGGCGGTTTGATCGGGACGCCCTTGAACGGTAAGAGGTTTTGGAGAAAGCGGAGTGATCACAATCAGCGATCAACGCGTGGCAATGGAGGAGAGAGAAAAACCGCCGCGATCATGCATTATCGGTAGAGCAAGTCAATCGTGCTCGACGTGCGAATGACGTTGGATCTGGAGGAGCCCAGATCGGACGGCTGAGATTGCACTCGATAGACAGAGCGGAATTGACCGCGGATAAAGCCATGATTTAAGAGGATTTGGAATCCGTTGACCGCCACGGTGGAGAAGGCAACGAATCGACAAGAGGGCTGGGGTAGTTTCGATGGAGAAATGTGGATACTTCCTGAGCGTTATGCTAACGCCAAACAGGGAATTCCAAGCACACAGGCGACAGGCGAATCGATGCAGGAAGAAGAGGAAACGAACAGGCCAAGGATCGAATGACTAAATCCATGAACAGAGGCAGTCGAATGGGGCATTGGAGATTAGAATGGAGATTTAGATTGAAGAGTCCAAGTGACCAAGAGAGACAGTGAATAGTGAACCCTGAGAGGAAGACTAAGCACAAAGAGCAGTAAAGCCACGGAGAGGAGACAGAGGGCAGAGCTGACCACAGGCAGCATTGAGCACCAGAGAGCTTGAAGAATCAAGCCTTCCCATAGAGGAAACTATCTGGATTGAGCATCACAGTTGGCTCTTTCCACTGTAGACCGAGGGTCACAGAGCGGGTAGGAAGAACAAGAGTCTGTGTACTCCAAGTGGCTTGGGGAATACAAGAAGCACCCTGCCAAGTAAACTCTACTTCAGGAGAACTCATATTGAGTCCCTATATTGTAATTTCTCTACTCAAAGACATAATAAAACAAGGCCACCACTAAAGCTGGACCGAAGATGTAGCCTTGGAGAATAGGGTGAACTCCTTATTGTTATAGACATTTTTGTGCCTTACAGCATGAAGCATGAAATGTCCATAATCTAAGGGATCCAAAGTCCCTAAACATGTTGTTCCTACCCCTAGAGGAACAAGGCCAGCAAACCACAACACTGAATAAAAGTTCTCCACCTGAAAACACTCAAAAACAAGGCAATTCTGGATCATGTCAACTGCTCCACTGAGCATCTGCACTGAATGTCAACTGCTCCACTGTCTACCTGCGTTGAATGTCAACTGCAAAGAAGGCTACCTGCGCTGGGCGAGTTTGGACATGTGGCACAGTCATTCCTCAAGGTGTCAATGCCCAGGAAGCTTCCATAATGACACTTGGATCAGGGAATTCGACTGGCGATGAGTAAGAGGTTCTAGATCTCCAAGTGGAAGCAAGAACCTCCAAGTGGACTCAAGAACTGAAGAAGAACTGAAGTGAGAGAGGACACTAGTCAGCTTCATGCCAGCCTCAAGCTGACTCATCCTTTCTCCAAAACTCCTATATATAGATCTCTCTCATGAGGTCTAGGGAGGCTGGAATCTTGTGAATGTAAATAATTGTTGTTGGTTTGAGTTTAGAACTATTGGGTGATTTGCTTTGAAGGAGGTGAAGAGGAGATTTATTTCTGCTGGGAAGGTGATGCTGGATTGGGCCTCTTATGGTTGTATCACTTCCTGAACCTTACTTCTTCCATTAATAAAGCATTTGAGGTTCTTCTATATGCATGTGTCTCAATGGTGTGTTGCTATACTTGTATATTTGATTTATT
Source organism: Pinus tabuliformis (assembly GCA_031772625.1). NCBI lineage: Eukaryota > Viridiplantae > Streptophyta > Pinopsida > Pinales > Pinaceae > Pinus > Pinus tabuliformis. The sequence goes on from CM062805.1 coordinate 1,294,673,672, forward strand.
CTAATCCTTGAATCAATTATGAATGTGTGCTTCTTGTAGTTTCCCTCTCTTGCCATTTTGCAGGATCTTGGTGTAGCTAGGCCAGTGAAAGAGCAAGGAGCTGGGGGAAAGCAGCAAGGAGAGAAGATTGGATCAACCATTAGCGAAAGACATCGGTTAGTGGATCTCTTTCTCCCCTCTTTTACATCTCATAAAGAAGTAATCTCAGATAGATTTGCTTTGATTGTTGCTAAGGAAATATCACCCTTAGAGTGGGATAGGGTCATTCCGTATTGGATACTTTTCCCAACAACAAATTGGCGACTCCGCTGGGGATCGTATCTTGTTGGTTGTTTGTGTTTTTGCTATTCATTTCCTAAACACAGGGAGTACCGAATCGAATTGCATTTGGATCTTTCAAATGCAAAGTAGAGGGCAGCTACTCTAGCTCAGTTTCTGGGCATGTTTATGATTTGAAGAGCTGATCCACAAGGACTCTGAACAGCTCTTAGTGATAGCTTTTCATCCTCCTTTGAATCATCCTTTAGTGTGTACTTGATTGGTAGCTTTGATTTGGCCAAAAACTGTTGATTTTTGAGCAATCTGTAACCCGGAAACCAAGAGAAACGAGAGTTTCTCTCTTCATTGCAGGCACTGTGAAGGCAGTCTGCATTTCATCGCAGGTCCCGAAGGGGCTACTTGCACTGAATGTCAAACTGACAGTGTTCTACCTGCGCTGAACCAGTGTGGCCTTGTGCAGCTGGGGTTCTCTGCTTTCTGTTGCCCTGTTTTCATCCCTGTTTTTGCAGCCTGTTATCAGTCAATGTACCTATCTGAAACCACCTTTCTTTGCCACTATTCCACCTCGGTTGTATAAAGAAACTGTATTTGTTCTTTGTGTATTTCTTACATCATTTGCAGTTTCCCATAACGAAAGTGAACTAGTCTTGCTGTGGCCTCTTAGATCTAGACCTGTGATAAGTGTCGTTCTGATCTTAAGAGTTAGTTTGTTTGCTGTTCATAGCTGATTGAGCTTTTACTTTCATCATATGGTTTGAATTTATGTATTTCTAGTGTTGAAACAAGTAAATCTTAAGGTGTCTTTTGATTTTGGACAAAAGCTTGTTTGTTTTCACTTGAAATTGAATTCAAAGTTATACAACAGCTTTCTTTTTGTAGTACACCAACATTAAGAAAGAGAAAAGAAATACCTGCATTGTGCATTTTGCATTTGATAAGTTTGCATGTTGATTTAGGAAAAAGTGCATTAGTGTGTGCTCTATGATCTGTGTGAAAAGATGATGTCTTTCTTTTCCCTCAGTAGTTAAGATTTTCATAAGTTGAAAAGATTGAAAAAGCTTGCTTCTCATCTTTAGACTGCATTTAGGAGTTGTACCATACATCTCGTGGTGATCCATAAAGGCAAACTGCTAAACAAGATCAACCTAAAATAAATTGAATTTACATAACAACGCTTTGAAACATAACGCAAACACATAGAGGTCTAAGCTAGAGACGTGTTCCGGCGTCGTTAAACGTGATATCTTAGCGTTGAGTGGTTGGGTGATTCCTCCACGGTGAAGCGATAAGTATCAATACGGACTTGTGCTCCCACGTACCGTCGCGTATATATTGGGAGACCCCTATAGGAACAAAGCCTTTATCCATAGGAAACCGTGTCAGTCGCCCTACTGATCGCAATGCAGTGAACACAGCATTCACGAAGATCGACCACCCGTACCGTAAAACGTATTCTGTGGTTTTGCGAAAAGTTTGGCACACCCTCTGCCTAGAACTCCAGAGTAGTTTCTTTTGGCCTTTTTCAAACTCTATAACTGAAAAAGTCCATCCGAGCATTTGTCACTTCGGGCTCGTTAAAACATCGAAGGAGACTAGAGTCATCTTTAGCTTTTTCTCGACTCTTAAAAAGTGAAAAAGCAAGTTGTGTCTAAAGCGTCGTTATAAAATTTATTTTAAAATGGAACATAATCACCTCCTATTCCTGCGTTGATCTGTAGGTTGAGAACATGGAACGCACCAACCAAGGAATTCCCCATGATGGAAATCCTAGTCCTTTCTCCTCTTGGGGAGAAGTTGGTGTGCCCCACATGGCCACATTGTCGCTTCCAGGACTGACAATTGGCCTGCCAATCTGGCTATTCTCAACCAATGTAGTTCAGAACACCATGGTTCCTGAACAGTCGAGTCAACAGTTAGATCAGTCTAGAGCTGCCCACCAGCCTTCTACTTCCTATAACTCTTCCTCCAATCCTTCATCTTCGCAAGGTAGAGCCGGCAAAAGCCAAGCTCCCATGGAGAAGAAGGAGAAGAAGAAGAGAGAGAAGAAGAAGAAGGAGCCTAAGGCGACTGGGGGCAAGCAAAAGACATCTGACAAAAATCCACACACAGCACAGACCGGGCCTAAATCGCCATGTGTCATATGTAGAGGAGACCACTTCCATAGAGATTGTCCCTGTATTCCCCGGATACTAAGGGACTGGTCCCCTCGTTTGCACAGTTCGGGAGCATCAACCTCTGATAGCCATGTTGAATGCTTACCGTCAACCAGCGAAAGTGAAGGTTCAAGACAAAGAGGGGGAGAAAGATCCCCCTGCAGACTGTGTGAAGGCGATCACGCCATCCACCGTTGTCCCTTCTTAGACGAAGCAAAGAGAGTTTTGGAAGATCGTCCGGTTTCACCGTTGAGACTTCCTCCTGGATACAAAAAACTCGTGCCAAGTCCTTCGTTGGTTGAGAATACAGCTGGCCCGCTCAAGTGGTCAGCTGAAGCGTCAGTCATTGAAAATGAACCTACTGAATCCAGACCGGACGAAAGTCCAAAGGTCGAAACGGCAGTTGACCCGGTTCTTCCTTCAGAAGTTTCATCTTCAAATGACACCGTCACTGAAGATTCATCTTCAAATGACACCCTCACTGAAGAGAATAAGGATGACACCATCCAGATTCTTTTCATCAACACAGACTCTGACGAGCGTCAGGGCAATGCGCCCATTCCTTTATCGCAGGAAGGAACATCGTCAGGGTCATATCCGGCCGTGTATTCGGTCCCACCACCAAGCAACCTGGTTGTGTCCTTTGATTGGAACCAACTAGGCAGACCCCGGTTGCCAGCCAGTATACCATTCAGAATCATAGTCCAAATATACAGAATGGTAATGGCTGGCACTATCATTGATGAAGGGGCATCTGTGAGTATCCTTTCCTCTGTTGCTTGGAAAGCACTGGGTTCCCCGGCGCTTTTGCCTGAGATAAGAAATCTCTCGGGTTTCAATAAAGGAACCAGTCGACCATTAGGGATCCTCCCCAATGTGCCCATTACATTGAAAGGGAAGGCCGTTCAAATGAACGTGATGGTCGTTCAAGGACCCTTGGATTATAACCTACTCCTTGGACGAGACTATATATATTGCATGGGAGCAATAGTCTCCTCACTCTTTAGAGTAATGTGTTTTCCACACGAAGGAAGAATGGTCAAACTCGTAGACCAACTTTCATTTCCGGGATCACGCATCGCAAATAGTCACATACCAACCTTGAATGGTCTATTCAATCAAGAAATGTCTCCACCCCCAGTCCTTCTTCCGGATGAATGCGAGTGATTCGGAAAGATGGGACTGGAACCCAGGGGGCATGCATCCTGGTCTGCGTTGGGCAGAGAAAACTTTGGGTATAAGGTAGAATTTCCGCGAGAGAATATGACTAGTCCGTACCCCGTCCGTGGATGGAAGAGGGGTTGTTCTGGAATAAGATTCTCTTGTCAAATTTATGAGAGGGCGGGGGGTCGTCACTCACCTTTGTTTATTTCGGTAGACATTGCCAAAGAAGTGTTTTGTTTGAAAGATTAACGAAACAATCTTTGGGTAACCAGAAAGAGGTAAGCCTCCCTCAATAACACAAATGTTTTGTCTTTGAGTAGTGTTCTTCTCTTGTCGCAAGTAGCTGCTCTCTTGTCGCAAGTAGCTGTTCTCTTGTGATCTTGCGAAAAATCTGTTGAAAGTTGGGCTGACGAGAAGACAAGTATCGTATAGACCCGTTAAAAATAACGAGAAGACAAGTATCGTTAAAATTGGACTAGCAAGACGACAAGTAGCTGTGAACACCCAAAGAAAAGCAGAGGTGGGAAGGAGGAGGGGTAGCCTTGAAATTGTATTTTATACCTGGGGGCATGCAAACCTTTTGGAGTGCAAGCAAAGAGCGGTTATTTATCTATTTTTTGGATTAGCTGTTTCCGAACTTGCATAAAGAAAGGAGCGGAGCAAAGCTTAGTGAGATGAAGCTCCATAAAAAATAGAATCTTGAGGGGACATTTCTTATCTTATGACTGGTAAATCGAGCAGTTTTAGCATAAAGTTCATGCTCGTTAAAAAATAAACGCAAGATCCGAGCAGTTTTAACGCGGTCTTCATGCTCGTTAAAAAATAAATATAAGCAGTGAGCAATGTTTCCTCCAGAGTTTAAGCTCATTTTTAACTAAAAAATGAACCTATCCCGGTAAATAACCACTGTGATCGTAAATTTATCAGCCATAAAAGCCTTGGTCGTGTTTGCACCTGCCACCTCCACTTTCATTTGGCCGATCGTTCACCTCCATATGATTGTTTACCTATTTTGAGGAACAGCTGCGAAGAGTGATTTCACCTAGCCATCCTTGTGACACTGCCGTGATTGGAAAATTCCAACCTGTACCTGGAATCAGTTGCTATCCCTGTTTATCACTCGTTCCTCAAAAGACGAGTCTTCTTTGATCTCTTTTCAACTGACTCGTAAAATATGAAAAGATTTCCGAGTTTTGGCCTTCCAGCTCGTTAAAGGACCGGAAGAGCTATCCCTCCTCTAGATTTTAATATTTTTGGACCTGAGGGATTATTGCACAAAAAGGTCGAGCGCTTGTTTTATTCGGCTCGTTAAAAGTTATCGAAAACTCATCCCTTCTGTATTGTTTTATACTTTTTCGGACTTAAGGGATTAGATGACGAAAAAGGAATTTTGGAGTTGACTTTATGTACCTTTTCAGACTCTCTAAAAATGAAAAGGACCGAGTTTTCCTTGTCGTTAGACTCGTTAAAATGATTAAATAGCGACAAACTTGTCTTTAGACGAGAACGAGTTTCCCTATCGCTAGGCTCGTTAAAACATAGCGATGGGCTTGCCTGAAGGGCAGGTTATAGAACAAGCATATGTTATCCTCCTCAAGCTTGACAAAAATAAAGAGGTACTGGTCAGAAATGACTGGGGAAAAATTGGGAGAACCTCAAAGCTTTAATGGTAGCAAGTCGCTCTTGAACATGACACTTTTCCTCCGTACCACATCGGGTTGGGTTGTTTCATTCACCGGTCTCATCACCATGGTCTCGCCAAACCATCCACATTTGGGGTAATGCTACCGATCCATCGCATCAGTGTCGTTATATGTTCAAGAGATGTTGTTCAGAAAGAGTCAACCGTGTCCCATCCACTACCATACATCATCTTTCATCCTTTCATGATCGCCACCCTGAATCATATTTCACAGATTGTTTTCACCTCCATTAAAATCATTAGCTCCGTTCCGTGTCACTGATGTGGGATTCATTAAGGCCCTCCTTTGACGGATCGCTCCTTGTCGACATCAGCTCATTATCCAAGGAATTGATCTAGGAACAACCCCTTCAGTACTTTGAAGCTTGCATGCCTCAATGGCAAGTTTCTCACTTCTGGCGACAGGTATACATCAATGACCTTCGACCAGAAGATTTTGCGTGGTGTTCGACGCCAAGTCCTTTATTCACACCACGTGAATTGTATTGCAGTACCTTGAGGGTCATTATCATTATCGGTGATTCCTCTCGCGCTTGTTAACGGTTTACATCATTGGCCGGTAATCAAGCGATGTATTTCCATGTTCGACTTCAGCGCAATTCTCACATGGATCGACTTGTACTTAGAGTGAAGATCGAACGAGTTTGAAGACCCCGGATCTAGTTTCATCCATCCGGGCTGCGATATATATTCAGGAAATATAAAGACATTTGACATGTACATCATTGCAGCAGATGATCATCCTACTCAAAGGATGATAATTTTCACCAAAATTATCAGTCTACCATCAGACGATCGTCTGTTCTATGTACCAAAATGAATTTATAAAGCTGAGCATGGGAATGCCCGCCTCAGCTAGATCATGAAAGCAGTATGAAAAATAATGTATTGTATTGTATCTTATTACAGGTCACCTCTCAGCGATTGAATGAACTTCGGATCCTCCTGATAAAGCATTTCACCCGATAAACGACCTCATACTTTAGGGGGCAACTGTTATAGACATTTTTGTGCCTTACAGCATGAAGCATGAAATGTCCATAATCTAAGGGATCCAAAGTCCCTAAACATGTTGTTCCTACCCCTAGAGGAACAAGGCCAGCAAACCACAGCACTGAATAAAAGTTCTCCACCTGAAAACACTCAAAAACAAGGCAATTCTGGATCATGTCAACTGCTCCACTGAGCATCTGCGCTGAATGTCAACTGCTCCACTGTCTACCTGCGTTGAATGTCAACTGCAAAGAAGGCTACCTGCACTGGGCGAGTTTGGACATGTGGCACAGTCATTCCTCAAGGTGTAAATGCCCAGGAAGCTTCCAAAATGACACTTGGATCAGGGAATTCGACTGGTGATGAGTAAGAGGTTCTAGATCTCCAAGTGGAAGCAAGAACCTCCAAGTGGACTCAAGAACTGAAGTGAGAGAGGACACTAGTCAGCTTCATGCCAGCCTCAAGCTGACTCATCCTTTCTCTAAAACTCCTATATATAGATCTCTCTCATGAGGTCTAGGGAGGCTGGAATCTTGTGAATGTAAAGAATTGCTATTGATTTGAGTTTAGAACTATTGGGTGATTTGCTTTGAAGGAGGTGAAGAGGAGATTTCTTTCTGCTGGGAAGGTGATGCTGGATTGGGCCTCTTATGGTTGTATCACTTCCTGAACCTTACTTCTTCCATTAATAAAGCATTTGAGGTTCTTCTATATGCATGTGTCTCAATGGTGTGTTGTTATACTTGTATATTTGATTTATTCTAATCCTTGAATCAATTATGAATGTGTGCTTCTTGTAGTTTCCCTCTCTTGCCATTTTGCAGGATTTTGGTGTAGCTGGGCCAGTGAAAGAGCAAGGAGCTGGGGGCAAGCAACAAGGAGAGAAGATTGGATCAACCATTAGCGAAAGACATCGGTTAGTGGATCTCTTTCTCCCCTCTTTTACATCTCATAAAGAAGTAATCTCAGATAGCTTTGCTTTGATTGTTGCTAAGGAACTATCACCCTTAGAGTGGGATAGGGTCATTCCGTATTGGATACTTTTCCCAACAACACTTATTAAAAATTGCTTGTGTCTTTGTGTCTATTTACTGCATTTCTCTGCTGTCTTTCCATTCAAAATGTCTGTGTATTGGCAATCTTATCGATCCGTTGTTTCAATAACGCAGAACACACACACCTGCACATGAGTCTGTAATCCCTTCTGTTAAATAAATCTTTACTGAGGTCACTCATAGGGTGATTATCAGATCAGTGATGCTTGGTTTATGGCCTAGGGCAACCCCTCCTTCTAGACTTGGTCCAAATATTTTAAAAACAGTGTTTTATTCCTTGTATGCTACTTTGCCCTGAGATAAAAGCATGTACACGTGGGTTAGTCAATACCCAACCTGCGTATATATGTTAAAACACTTAAAAAATTAAATTTCCTTAATTGTGGGTGGAGTTCACGGGTTTTACCTATTGATTACCTCCTATTTCCCGTGGTCCAACTGTTTCCCAACTAAAAAATAAATGGGAGAAGTATAAATAGATTTCTATGGGAAGGCATTAAGGAAAGAAGAGATAGAGTTATTATACTGAGATTATTCCTGACTAAGTCTGAAGTATCCCTGTGCTTCATGCACTTCCCCAAGTTGTAGGAAACCCTTGTTTCCTTGATTATAGATATTCTCCCTCTTGCTTGAGATATCATAGTATTGGTTATGGAAGGAGGTTGTTGAAGACTCAGGTGAATTCTCTCTGTGTTAGTTATAGCTTTCTACAATAAAAAGAAGAGTTGTCCTGTTTCCAAGATTAACTATGTTTATGCATCAAATAGTGTTGTAATTCATATATGAATGTTATTTTGATGTATAACTAATCATTTGCTTATATGATACAAAGTTAGTTTCATTAAAATTCTTTATCTCTATAGTGCTATGTATGTTCAAATTGAATGATTTTTAGGTTTGAAGAACATCTGGAGTTGCAGAGAGTCTGAACCCTGCGGGATCTACACAAATGAAGGACATCCGGGTATGGTCACTCTCACATAGTTTTTTTAAATAAGCATTTTTCCTGAGTTGTATGAGTGTTTCTTACTATAGTTTTCTCTTGCTCCGTTGGGGTTCCAACCCAAAGCCCTAGGGTACTTATTACCGTAACAGAATTGGCAACTCCACTGGGGATAACAATCTTGTTATTCCTAGTTTGGGTTGTTCAGTGTCAATCAGGGCTCAGTCTTTAGTTTGCTTGCTGTTACAATCTTATTTGGTCCAGTAGAGTCTTAGACCTTAAGTCTGATCTTTTTTATTTGGCTTTGTTTTTTATTTTTCTTGTAAAGCTTTGTATACACACTTTACTCTATTTACAATAGTGTGCACATGCTCGTTTCTGTGAAGTGAACCCGCATATACGTGAGTTTCCTTTATCAGAAGCACGTGTACATGCCTCTATGCTTGAACACAGTTGCGTATACCATTTTTTGCATTGTTTTTTCAAATCTCTCTGCCAAAAAAGATTTGTTGCTTGGTCTATTTAGTCTATAAGTGGTCAATTTCTGTCAGAAGAATTTCATTATTCTGCGAGCTTAGAGTTTTGAAGTCTCTTCCACATTGAAAAGATTTGGGCTAGGTTTGCTTTTGAGTGATTTTTTGGTTTTTGTTTTGGCACACAAGAATTCGTACAAAGGTTCTTGATTGTTCTGGCCCTCTAGAACAAGAGATTGTTTTCAATCTCAGTGTCAAGCTCAGTTTTTGGTCTACTTGCTTTGCTTTCCATCATTTTGTGGCCTTATAGTTTTTCTTGCTTTTTGGAATTCTTCTTGATGAATTTGAAAGTATTTATTTCCTGGCTTCTTGGTTAGTTTGTCAAGCTCTTTGCTGCTGTTTGGGTCGTTTAGTACAAGTTGAAGCCTTTTTGTTCAATTTTTCATTCATTGTCGAATTTGTAACTTGCAAAGACTCCTTGTGCTATTTTTTCGGTCTTTGAGTTTTAGTGGCATTTAGAGTGCTTTCAAAAGGTTGTTTTGATTGTTTCTTGAAAAAGAAAAGATCTCAAAAAACATTTTTTTTGTTTTCTTTTGCCAAGTTTGATTTTGGTTTCTTTTGATTTTTTGAAAGTGAATTGTGATCTTTTGGAATTTTTCCTTCTTGTTTGGAGAGAATTTGGTATTCAAAATTTGTATTGTTTTCAATACTTAATTTGGCTTATTAATAGTTATAAACAATTGCTTTCGTTCTTTTTTACAGTAATTTAGGATCTTGCATCTTCATTACACCTTGCATTATGGTAGTTTTCATTATTAAAGTATCAATAGCCTTTTAGTTTTTGTATGTGTGAAGTGTGTTTCAAGAAAAGAAAAGAAAAAGTATTTTTATTTATAGAAGTTCCATAGAACCCACGTAGAGATCTTTTTTCATTGAATAACAAATGATTGCATTCATGTAGTTAGTTTTTCATTGATTTATTTTGCGTCATATAAACACCATTGGTTTCACTTCCATCTATACCCTTGACTTAAAAGAATAGCCATTAAAATCAAGTGCTTAATTAAAATAAACTATAACTTTTGTATTGTCATCAGAATACACCAAAAAGTTTAGGTTTATTAGGGCCTTTGATTAGGTGAAAGGAGAGTTAACTCTCCAAGGCCACTCTAAATTACAAAACGTAAAAGTTTGATTAATGAGTGAAATCCAATAGTGTTAGGGAGACCGGGAAAGCTCCATGACCGGGAGTAAAGCATGAGGGTTAGTGAAGATAAGGATGAGAGATACCCCCTCTCTTACTTATCGGATCCTACCTCACGACTATTCCACCCGGCTTCTGATACGAGTTGGTGACCATAGTTGCCTATCCTAGGAATCACATAGGTGGCTGCAGAGGGGAATCCCGTGGCACCTGAGGTTGACGTTGTATCACGTTCAACAGTACTTCTGGAGGGCACCCTTATGAAGCTTGGGGGCTTGCACCGGAAAAGGCTATTGTCTAGTGGTCAGCATAAGTACCTCTGATACCTTCGCTAGTAGATCTGGGGCATAATTACCCCAGTCTATTTCCAAAAGGCCCTTATTATTAACTTTCTTGTATTTTGGTGTCTGGTCCTAATCACCCGAATCGCTTGAGAGTTGTTTGATTGATGATATCTTTAGGGACATTTTAGTGAGTGTTTTGTGCTCCTAGTTGCCCTAACTTTCTAATTTTTGAGTATTTAAGTAGATATTTTAAATAATTCAAAGTGGCTGACCGACCACCTCGACGGTCTTGGAGACTTCGTGGGATTTCACCTATAAGTCCGGAGCCTTCTCCTAGAAGGTGTAGGAGTGATTCTTCCAGTGGTTTCCAACTAGTGGTGGCAGGTGCATCAAATATTTATCCTTCTCTTGGGGGCATTAGTTCACAAGATATACTTGGTATCAGTACATAGTTGGAGAGGAAAAAACTAGTTCTCTCTCGAGTACTCTTCCAGTCGGAAGATAGTATTGAAGTAGAAGAGATTTCAGAGTTGGTTGTGGCTCTGAATTCTCCTATCCCTCCTGGCCATCTAGACGTTTTGTTATATGTTGGAACTCCGACTCACAGGACTTCGAGCCCAGGTTTACATACATCTATCCCTTCGATGACCACTGCTGGAAGCATGGCATCCATGACAAGTGTTGCGAGCATGCAGACTCCCATATCTGTACAAGGGGGAGGAATTATTTCCATCCCTTCTAACACTCCCAACACGACTATATTTGGGTCTACTTCCATTCCGTCGATGAGTGGAAGTTCTCAAGCTACTGCATCCAGTTTTGGATTCTTCCTTTTGGAATGTCATCTCAAAGCATTCCTTCGGTTCCTTTGAGCATACCATCAACCACCTCTACATCCATGATTAGTGGATCGACTTCTTTTCAGGGTTTCCCATTTGGAAGTGGTCATATACCACATTCCAATCCGAAAGTAGGGTCAATGCCTTTTCTTTTTACAAGTCAAGGTAGTAACCCCTTCCAAAGTTGGACAAACCCTGCGGTTAGTGGGATAGGAGCTGGGAGTCAATTTTTCAGCCAAAAAGGTAATATGCTGTATTCTTCGGTTAATTCATTTCAAAGTTTTCCACCCTTTCCTAATGCATGGACCCCTTATCAGGGGCTGTCAGCTCCTTTCAATACTTCGTTGGGGAGTAACTTCACTGGTTAGGGAGGATTTTCGGCAGGAGTTGGTTAAACTCCAAATTTTGCTGGACCACAAGGATCACCTTTTGGTTCAGTGGGCTCTACGAGTTACTTTGGGAAACCTGGTGCCTTTCAAAATCTAGGTCATTCTTTTCAGACCTTTTGGAACCCCACCCATTCTGGATGGAATTCCCAAGGTCCTCCACGATTTCCTTTTCTGGCCATGCTTAATTTTCCAGACTTAACTGAATTGATGAATGATCCAATTAGGTACAATCTGGCTTGGCCTCTGGTCCCAACTAAACTTCCCTTGGATATTCCAAAGTTCGAAGGGAAGAGTGGTGAAGACCCGGGAGACCATGTGACCAAATTTCACTTATGATGCGCATCCAACTCCCTGATAGAGATTCAATAAGGTTGAGGTTATTTTAGTGCACCCCAATTGGAAATGCAGCCAAATGGTATATAGAGTTGCCAGAGGGAACCTATACTTCTTTTGCTGATTTGGCTAATATTTTCTTGAACCATTTTCAGTTGCCTGTCCACTATGAAGCCAAAATTGAACTTCTAGCCAACTTTTAGCAAGAGACGGAAACTCACATTTTGGATCATATCCAGGAACGGAGAAGGAGAAAAAGGCTTATCAAAGCCGAAATTCCACTAGAGTTACTTCTCGAATGGTTTCTCAAACCATTACAACCTGAGATTTCAAAGTATGTTTCTCTTTCTGGTGTTTATTCGGAAGAGCAGGCTATTTTCCAAGCCCAACAATTAGAACTTACATATTCTCAGTCTGGGACTCTTCAGAAAATACTATTTGATGCTCCTAGATCTAAGGTTGATTTAGCCAAAATGAATCCAAGCCCTCACGCTGATGGTATAGTTAGATCAATTGACGTAAATACGGTGAACCTTTTGAACCAATTGCAACAGTTGTCTATACAAATTACTTCTTCTAACCAGACAACACTGTCTACACCTTCACCTTCCCAACCTACCTCTATAAATGCCGTCCAGGCCTCTAACCCCAAAGGAAATCAACAATCAATGGGAAGAGGAAGGGATGAGGTAAGAAGAAGAACTAGGAAGGGAAGGGCAATGTGAACAAGCCTGACAACGGTGCCGGTGAGGGTAGAAAAGAGTCCAAGAAAAGATTCAAGATGCCTAGTGCTTTTTAGTGCAGCAAGGTCCTCTAGCCCCCAAGTTGTCCTGACTAACCCTTTTCCCAAAGGGTAGCAAGTACTTGTTGGTGCAAACTTGGACGTTGGTACCTCTACAGGAGGCAACCATGAAGGGGAAAATTCCTCAAATGTTTATATGATGAACTCTCATGTCGACATTGCTACACGAGCACGCGATTTTGGTGAAACAAAAATACCTAAGGCTAAATCTATTCCCAAAACCACAGACCCACTTCATATTGAGCGACCCTCTGTTGATTCTATACCTCGGATACCGAAAGGTTCCACAAAGCGCTGACTATTAACCCTAATGCTAGGGCAGCCCGGAACTACTCGATTGTAGAAGATCTGCCTCAAAGTACTTGTGCTTTGTCTGCATTGGAGGTACTCCAGTCGTGTCCTACTCATAGAAGTGCTTTTCTTTCAGCAATCGGTGCAGTGGATCCAAAGAATTCTTTAGTGCTCACTTTTGATATGTTGAATGTCAAAAGGAGACTTCCTTACCATATGGCTTTCCAGATAAAATCCACTTATCGAAAAACCAATATTTTTTCAGATAATTATAGATGAGGGAGATTCCACATGCATAATGTCTATGTCATATTGGAAGGCCATTGGATCACCATCAGCTGTTCCTTCACTGACTCTCTTTACAGCATTTGATGGAAATTCTCATAGGCCACATAAAATTATCTCGACCTTTCCTATATGTGTTGGAGGAAAGGTCGTTACATTGAGGTGGAAATCCTTGATACCAACCTGGATTACAACCTCCTCTTAGGAAGGAATTGGATTTACGAGATGGATGCCACAGTTTCATCTTTATTCTACATCCTCTGTTTTCCTCATGAGGGGAGAATTATTAAAATTGATCAAATAGATTATTCTCTAGGTGAATCCCATGCAACTTCGGATTCTACTGTTCCATTGGTGGATAACCCATGTCAACCTATTGAGAATTTAGGAGTTGGGATGTACTCTTCGTTAATGGGTACATTTGACCTTCCCCCTCCTATAACTAGAATCAATGTAATTTCATCTTCCAGGGGGCCTTCACGGGAAGAGTTCTTTCGAGCTCATTATTTTTCAGACCCTTGGACCTTACCTTAATCTACGACCACATTAGATGGAGGGCAAGTGGGAGGAATGGAATTTCCCATGCTTGTAGCAGAACTTAGCTATCAATATATCGTTAACTCGACAGACAACCATCCCACTCCCTTTTCACAACAGGAGTTAGATGGTGATGTGGCTCTAGCTTGGAACCTTGACTCTACTTCTACTATGGATTGCTCAGATACAATTTAACCATCTGAAGAAGCAATTTTAGAAGCAATGATGGATGTAGATCGACCATGGGAATATTTACATCATCATTCATATTTTCTTCCTCCATTGCATGAAGTCGAATCCAGGTTCTCCAATCTGCTTACTAGCAATTTTTGTATAGTTTCAAACCCTTTGGCTCCAGCACAATTATCTGCTGCTGGTAATATGTTGGTTATCTAAAAAATTGTACCTACAAACATCTCTAGGAGTCCTAACGTTATATAAAATGTCTTCATTAGAGCCGATTGTTCCCCTGAAGAGATTCAAATTTACACTGGTCAATCCTCGGAAAGCAACAACTATTAAAGCTGAAGTTGAAAAGCTGCTTAAGGTGGGTTTCATATGCCCTGTTCCTCTAATGGAGTGGGTTCCCAATCTAGTCCCAGTAGATAAAAAGCAAGGAATGATCTGAGTATGCATCGACTTTAGGTATTTGAATAAATCTTGTCCAAAAGACAATTACCCCACACCTTTTATTGATCAAATTATTGATGAATGTGAGGATATTGAAATTTTTTCGTTCATGGACGAATTCTCTCGTTAAAATCAAATTACTATCCATCCGAAGGACCAACATAAGACAACTTTTATTTGTCCTTGGGGCACGTTTGCATACAAGAATATGCCTTTTGTTCTTAAAAATGATGGAGCTACTTTTTAGCGGGCCATGTCTTATGCTTTGCACAACATCAAACGTGTTATCGAAGCATACTTGGATAACTTAGTTGTTCGTTCTCGAAAGAGAATTGATCATCCCAACAACCTCTAGTTAGTTTTTTAGAGATGTCATTTTTATAAAATCCGGTTGAATCCGAATAAGTGTGTTTTTGCGGTCACATCTGGTTGATCGTTAGGGTTCATCATATCGATTGAAGGGATTCGAGTAGATCCTTTCAATGTTGAGGCAATAATTCAGTTGCCTCCCCCGTCTTCCATTCGTCAACTTCAAAGTATCCAAGGAAAGGCAAATTTCTTGAAAACATTTATAGCAAATTACGCCGAGATTACCAAAGGATTTATGTATTTTCTTAAGAAAGGAGTTCCATTTTTATGGGACAACTTTGCACAACGATCTTTTGATGCCTTGAAGCAGGCATTAATCTCTGCTCCATTGTTGAGTCCACCAGATTATGGCAAAGATTTCCTTTTGTATCTCGCTGTGGCAGAATCAACCATAGGTATGGTTCTGGTTCAGGAGGATGATGCTCTCATTGAGCATGTAATATACTACTTGAGTTGAGGCTTAGTAGGTCCTGAGCTACGCTATTCTCCTATCGAGAAATTGGCCTTGGTAGTTGTCCATGATGTCCAGCGACTTCATCATTATATTCTGCTACCCAAAACGTTTGTCTTAGCATCTGTCAATCCTTTTCAGTTTGTCCTTAGTAGGTGAGTGATTGGGGGAAAATACAATCGATGGATTGTTATTTTGCAAGAATTTGATCTTGAGTTCTTGTCAGCCAAGTCTAAGAAGTCATTGGTTTTTGCGGAATTAATTTCCGAGCTGCCTTGTGAGGAAGACATTGTTTATGAGGAAAATTTCCTCGATGAACATTTATTCCTCATTTCTTCACAAGATCCCTGGTATGGAGATATCATCATATATCTCTACACTTCGAAGTTCCTGCCTACTTCCTCCAAGGATGAGCGTCAAAAGTTACGTCACCTTGCCAAAAACTATGTTATCATTAGTGATACATTATATCACAGAGGGGTTGATTCAATCCTTAAGCGTTTCTTAACTTTGGAAGAAGCAGTGTCTGTACTTAATGATTGCCATAGTGGAGCTTGTGGTGGTCATCTATCAGGGCTTGCAACAACCTAGAACATTTTGCGTGCGAGTTACTTTTGGCCTTCAATTTTCAAAGATTGTATTGAGGCGGTCAAATGTTTCCACTCTTGTCAAATCTATACTTGAAAAATGTGCACACATATAGCTCCACATTTTCCTGTTATCATTGTCAATCCATTTACGAAGTGGGGCATTAACTTCACTACTTGTAATCTGCCTTCGGTGGAAAGTCACAAGTACATCATTGTGGCCGTAGACTACTTTATGAAGTGGGTTGAGGCCATGCCTACTTACAAAAATGATAGTGAAACAACAGCCTTGTTCCTCTTCAACTAAGTTATTTCATGATTTGGTATCCCAAGAGAGATTGTCACTAACCATGGCAGTCACTTCCAGAATCAACTGATGATCGAATTGGCTCTTAAGTTGGGCTTCCGGCAGGAGCATTCGTCTCCGTATTATCCTCAGGCCAATGAGCAAGTCGAAGCCGTGAATAAGTCCCTTAAGACTATCCTATAAAGGACAATTGACAAAAATCACTCCAATTGGCACATCATGTTGTACTCGGCCCTCTGGGTATACTGAACCTTGGTAAAGACTGCCATCGATTTTACTCCTTTTCAATTAGTTTAAGGGCTGGAATTTATTTTTCCTATTGAATGTGAAATTCCATCCCTTAAGCAAGCTATAGAACTTCTTGTAGAGACATCTAGTCTCGAATAATGCCTCGTTCATTTGGAACATCTCGATGAGCAGCGTCGAGATGCCACCATCATAAACAAGGCCCATAAGAAAAGGGTTAAAACTCAGTATGATAAAGCTGTCTGTGCTCAGGTCTTTTCTGAAGGCAACCTTGTCTTAGTCTATGACCAAGATAAAGATGCCCTGGGGGCAGGAAAATTCAAGTCTATGTGGTATGGTCCCTTTATACTCAAATGCGTTTTGGGAAAAGGGGCTTATGAATTAGTTGATTTTGAATGGAACAAGTTGGCGAAGCCCTGAAATGGGCTCTACCTTAAGAAGTATTTTGCTTAGGTTCTGGCCAAGCAATTTCTTGTTTGTATATATTTTATTTTTCTACATATTTGACGGGAATTTTGTGATATCGAAATTTTTTGATCTGCTTTGGCAGGTGTTGATGGATGTGTTGGAAATAATACTGAGAAGGGGGGTGAATCAGTATTATTAAGTCAAATGTTCCTTTTTCAAAATCAAATGATATACGCTACTTCAGTTAATTGAACCCGCATATATACACAACTATGTAGAAGAAAACCCGCGTATATAATGCAAACTTTTTAATTTACTTTATCTTTCTGATGTTGATTGTTAATCTGTGATTTAGAAGCAAATATCCAGTAACCAGAACCAGTAAAATAGAGCAAAAAGACAATCGCACACAAGAACACAAGATATAAGGTGGAAACCCAATGTGGGTGAAAACTACCTGCTGCAATTCATCTCTATCTTCTATTTAATTAGAAACTTCTTTTTACAATTGTATTGGTGTAGTCCTTTACCAGTACACAGGCTACAACCTGCAGAGAGCTACAACCCTCTCTCATTTTCCAGCTTCTCCTGGAAGGGAGCTACAACCCCCTTAGCTCTTGCACTAGCCAAGATACTAGTACGTAGGTGCTGGCCTACAGAAGGCTACAACCTTCTCTGTCTTTCAGGGACCACGTTTCATAAATTTTCAGACTGGATCCACAAATAACATCAATCAAGAATTTCTGCATCAACCAATCACCTTTTCACCAATCAAAACTGAATCAACATAAACACTTCTCTGACTACTGTACCCAGATCACAGTAACAGTACCACACACCAAATCTGAACCCAGAACACTACAGCAATAAACAGAAGCAGCAAGAATATAAATCAAGATATGTACGCTACTTCACTATTCATCAATCTGCATGTATATTCTTCTGTACCACAACTAACCTATGTATACGCTTCTTTCATTCACAAAAAAGCATGTATACGCACTTGCACTTAACTGAACCTGCGTATAGATCTATAAAGGATAATTTATTCTTTTAAAACATTCAGTCATTAGTTATCCCAGATTATCAGATTTATAGATCAAGAGATTGCCACATATAACTGATCAAAATCATACAGAGATACCAATGTTCAAGCCTTGAGATTTTGATCCATCAATAGTCCTTATCCTTCTTGCGCTTAGGTGCCTCCTTCATTTGGATCTAGATCTGCACCATAACCCAATCACCAGTATTCTAGATCTAGAACAATATCAGATATTCAATAAATCAGATGGTGTCTTGCCACATGATCTCCTTCCTCTTTTATAGTTTTAGGCCTTCCACAATACCACGGTCCAAAACCATAATAAATAATACCAAGGGCCCAATACCTGGGTCAAAACTTCTGACGAGATACCATGGTCCAAAACCATAGGTTCAAATTCCAAGGACTAACGACCATGGACCAAAAAATAAGTTTCCCACCATGTACGCGCTTTTATGTGCGTGAAAGTGCATGTATACGCATACGCGACTTTTGAACGTCTAACCTGCGTGTATACGCGTCTTCGGCAAGGTGAACCTGCGTATACAAGATTTCCTTCATCCTGAGAGCCTAAATTGAGATCTATCACCAAAATGAGTTGCCATCAAGGACAACATCTCTACCATAGCGCCACACCTATGCCATAATGCCAAAAATCTCCTCCTTTGGACTTGATGGCAAACCAAGTTCCTCATTCTCCCCCTTTGTCATCAAGGGCAAAGGGTTGTGCTGCCCCTGAGTACATGTTGATATCTCTGCTCTGCTGTGCTGAACATGCTCCCCCTGACTGTAAGCAAGATCTGCAAAAAGATGTTATGTAAAAATAATCATGACTTACATATCATAAATGATCTTTTGATCACCAAAGGACTCGATACATACATCCATCACCCAACCAAGTGGGGATACATCAGAAATTTACATATGATAACCAATTACATTACATCAATCATCCCAGGCATAGTGGGGAAACCAAAATAGGTCGTTACATGACCTTGATAAAGAGAATATATACATGACATAGAGACGAAATATCAATAACTAATATCAACAGCATCTGACAATAGCAGCAACCATGTTCTCCTTCTGTTCTCCTTTCTGTAGCTGATCCACCTGAACCAAACAGCTTGAGTACTTGAACCAAGAGCTTCTAAGGTAATGCCAACAATGCATTATTAGAAGATTATCTGCTCCCCCTGAACCTGTGCCAGATCAACTCTGACAGACCCATATCAGACTCTCTGCAACCAGAGTCTGTCCCTGCTGATTTCCTTCAGAAACTCCATATACGCGACTACACCTGCATAAATCGGCGTATGTACGCGGATACCCCTCATCCAACTCGCGTACACCAATTTTTCTTTGAAACAGACAAGCTTCAACAGTAGGATGAAGCATCAACTACTCCCAGCTTCTGTCTGAGGTATTCAAAAGTTTCCCTGGGCAGTGGTTTGGTGAGTATATCAGCAACTTGTTCCTTAGAAGGAACATACTCCAACTTGACCTTTTGCTCAAGCACTTGTTCTCGAAGAAAATGATACTTGATGGGTATGTGCTTGGTCTTTGAATGCATGACAGGATTTTTTGAAATGCTGATTGTACTTGTATTATCACATAAGATAGAGACAGGTGGAGTACAAGTGATTTGAAAATCCTGCAAGATTTGCATCATCCAAAGGAGTTGTGTGCAATAAGATGCAACAACCACATATTCTGCTTCAGCTGTAGATAAAGCAATCGAACTCTATTTCTTGCTGAACCAAGATACTAATTTGGACCCCATAAAGAATACACCACCACTTGTGCTCTTCCTGTCATCCACGCTTCCACCCCAATCTGCATCTGTGTAAGCATGAAGTGTGAGATATGTATCTCTAGGATACCATAAGCCATAGTTTTGAGTTCCTTGAAGGTACTTGAAGATTCTCTTGACTGCCTGAAGATGAGTTTCCTTTGGATTTGCCTGAAATTTTCCAACTATTCCCACTGCGTGCATGATGTCTGGTCGAGTACCTGTCAAATAAAGTAGACTTCCAATCATGGATCTGTAGGTTGGTTGATGCACTGCTGCCGATTCATCATTTGCATTGAGATTGCATCCTGTAACCATGGGGGTACATACTATTTTTTCATCTTCCATGCCATATTTCTTCAAGATCTGCTTGAGATACTTAGTTTGAGATAAAAAGATATTGCCTTTATTTTTTTGGATTTGCAATCCAAGAAAATATGTCAGTTCTCTAAGCAAGGACATTTCGAATTCTTTCTGCATCACAAAGGCAAAGATTTGACTCATAGCCTCTTCATTGCTACCAAAGATAATATCATCTACATAAACAACAAGTATTAGCAATTTGTCATTTTCAATTTTTATATAAAGATTGCTATCTGCTGATCCTTTTGAAAAACCTTGTTGATGAAGATATTTGTCCAAACGGTAGTACCAAGCCCTTGGAGCTTGTTTAAGACCATATAGAGCCTTTTTTAGTCTACATACAAGATTTGGATCATTCCCAAGAATGAAACCATCTGGTTGCTCGATGTATACTTCTTCTTCTAAGTCTCCATTCAGAAAGGCTGACTTCACGTCCATTTGAAATACTTTGAACTTCTGAAAGCTTGAGAGAGCAAGGAACATTCGGATGGCCTCAAGTCTAGCAACGGGAGAAAAAGTTTCTTCGAAGTCTATTCCTTCTTGTTGAGCATACCCTTTACACACAAGTCTGGCCTTGTTTCTAATTACTTCCCCATTTTCATTCAACTTATTTTTGAAGATCCATTTTGTCCCTATGACATTCTTATCTTTTGGTCTAGGAACCAACTCCCAAGTGTTGTTCTTTTCGATCTGCTCAAGTTCTTCATCCATCGCCTTGACCCAGCATTCATCTTTGCATGCCTCTCTTACATTTTGTGGTTCAGTGGAGGAGAGCAATGCCAAATAGCTTGAGGCTTCTACAATTGTTCTTCTTGTTTGTACACCTGCTTCTTTCTGCCCCAAAATCTGAGATTCTGGATGATTCTTTTGAACGTACCTAGATGGAGTCTTCTCTTCTATCCTTATTTGCTCCTCAGGCGCCTCTTGAGGTTCTTCTTCATCATCTATCTGATTTGGAGAGTAGTCTTCATCCTCTTCGATATTTTCATGATTTACTTGCCTAGGGATGTATCCCTTTTCATCAACCACTACATCAATGCTGTCAACAATTCTTCCAAGTCTTTTATTGTAACACTTATATGCTTTGCTGTGGGGAGAATAACCAAGGAGAATGCCTTCATATGCTCTAGGTTCAAGTTTGCCAAGCTGTTCATCAGTGTTCTTAATATAGCATTTTCTCCCAAAAGTTTTGAAATGCTTTACCGAAGGAGTCTCACCATACCAGAGCTCATGAGGAGTTTGAGTGCTGTTCACTCAGACATTTGTTTTGTTGAGAATAACAACCACAACATATGCAGCTTCACCCCAGAAGGTTGCGGGAGTTCCAGACTCATCACGCATAGCATGAGCCATTTTTTGGATTGTTCTATTCATCCTTTCCACCACTCCATTTTGCTGAGGAGTCCTAGCTGTAGAGAATTCCCTTCTTATTCCATGTTCTTCATAGAAATCGAAAAATTCATTTGAGGTAAACTCCCCACCTCTGTCGGACCTGAGGCACTTAATTTTGTAATTTGATTCATTTTCAGCCAAGGCTTTGAAGGATTTGAATTTTTCGAATGCTTCGTCTTTGTGCTTCATAAGTCCTAACCAAACAAACCTGGAGAAGTCGTCAATGAATAATATCAAGTATTCTTCTCCTCGAGGTGACCTTGTCCTAAATGGACCACATACATCTGTATGAACTAGTTCAAGAGGCCTGCTAGCTGATCCTTCCTTCTCAGGAAAGTTAGTTCTGGTTTGCTTACCAAACTGACATGATTTGCATATGGTGTTATCTGGAATTTTGATATCTGGAAGACCACGAACTGCCTTGTATTTGCATGCTTTCCTTATTTGTGAAAAGCTTAGATGCCCCAACCTTCAGTGCCATAACCAGTGTTCATCATCCTTGCTCAAATAGCATTGTTGTTGTCCTTCTTCAAATATGTATAGATTATTTGGAGTTCTTCTGCCTTTGATCACTGTTTTTCCCGTATCAAGATCACGAACACTACATCCATTTGATCGAAATACTACCTCAGTTCCTTGATTGCACATCAGACTAACACTTAGTAGATTATGCTTCAAGCCATCGACATACAAAACATTTCCAGGTTTGACCTTTTCTTTCAACTGAGCAGTGCCTTTTCCTTTTATGGCTGCAGGGGTATCGTTTCCTAAAGAAACCTTCTTTCCCTTTTCTAATGCAGTATATGATTCAAGTTTTTCTTTATCCCCTGTCATATGCTTTGAACATTCGCTGTTGATATACCATATATTTTCTTGTCCTTCTGCATAAAAAGCTATCCCACATATTTCTAGTTGTGGTTCCTTCATTCTCCATGTTCTGGCACTTGAGGTTTGTTCCTTCTGAGTTGTCTTCCAAAACCTGCTCTTGCATTCAGAATCTTCATGGCCAAAGTTATTACAAATAGAACATTCAACTTCATTTTCAAGGGCCGAAAAATTGTTATAAGTCCCTTTCGTGATTCCAGTCATATTCCTTTGTTTTTGAGCTTCTCTAGTCATGATTGTCTTATAGGCAACACATTGAGTTGCTTTGTGACCAAAGTTATGGCAAGAGAAACATTAGCCATTGAAGAAACTCCTGCGATTATCAAATCTATCATCCAGCCGATTGTAGTTTCTATTGACATCCATTCTTGAGGCAAATTGGGAAGATTTTACCTGTGGCTGATTGTAGCTTCTGTTTGTCCTTAAGGTAGCTTGCCCCCGATTTTCTTGATAGTCTTTGTTCGTTCTTGAGGTAAACTGTCCCTGATTTACCTGATGATTTCTATTAGGCCTTTGCTTGCTCCTCCTTGTTGCATCAAGATAACTTTTGGAGGTGGATGCTTGAGATGTTTCTCCATTATATCCCAAACTTGTCTTGATTAATGGAGACCGCTGCACATTGATAATCTCATCTAGAGTTTCAGATCCTTTAACAAATTTAAGATTAATAGCTTTCATTTTCTCAATCTCCTTTCGAAGACCAACAATTTCACATTCCAAATTTTCAAGATTTTTTTCCTTTTCAGTCAGTTGACATTATAAAGAATCAATAATCGCATTTTTCTCTTCTAAGCAAATTTTGAGATTAGAAATCTCTTCATAAAAACCTTCTACATCTATAGCATCCATGTAGTTATCATCTTCAAAAGCCATTAAAAGTTTATACTCATTACCTCGTTCATCTTCGTCACTATTTGATAGGCCATCACTATCTTCATGAGTGTAGTAACTTTTCTTAGTTGCATTATGTTTCTTGTTCCATCTAACAGGTTCCTTCCCTTTGTCAATCTTATCCTTATGAGGACATTTGGTAGCATAGTGACCGACTCTTCCACAAGCAAAGCATTTGAAAGGTAACTTACCTTGGAACCGTCCAGTACTCCGTTGAATATTTCTGACAAAATTTGATTCTTCTTCTTCTTCTTACACGTGTCCTGACTTGTAGTACTCGCCTTTACCTGAAGCCTTGAAGGCAACTTCTCTCCTGTCTGATGGACCTCCTTTCCTCATTTCATAAGCAGTTAGAATTCCGTGCAGCTGTGACATTTTAAGGCTCTGTAGATTCTCTTTTTCTTCTATTGCAGAAACTTTAGATTCAAACCTAGGGGACAAAGATCTTAGAACTTTTTCAACCATAACAACCTATTTTATTTCTTCACCCAAATTTTTCATACAATTAACAATCTCATCTACACGAAGAAAATAGTTAGCCACACTTTCATCATTATACATCCTGAGATTTTCATACTGAATCTTGAGGGTTTGAAGTTTTGCTCGTTTTACCTGATCATCTCCTTCATAGCTCAGAACAATCTTGTCCCATATCTCTTTTGTAGATTTAAACTGCATTACCTTGACAAATTCTGATTGAGATAGGCATCCTAATAGAGTATTGACTGCCTTTGCATTTGTTTCATATTTCTTCTTCTCAACCGGATCTGTAGGAGTTGCTGATGGAAAAGTATACCCTGTATCTATGATATCCCAGACTTCTGTACCAAGAGATTGAAGATAGGCAGGGACCTTGTAGATATGATCAGTCCCATTCTGGGCTATAATTCTATTGAGTTTGTTGATGAGACTGTGCTGGTGATGATGCTCATGTTTGCCCCTGGCAAGTCCCCAATCTGCTATGACTATGCCACCTACATATCTGACAAAATACATGAGCAACTAATGAACTTGGCAAGAGAAAGGGTGTTCAGATACACCTCTTACATCTATCACTTAATCTTGTATTATCAACATGAGAAATTTCACTTTTCTATGAAGAGAGTGGATGCACAAGGCAATCCAAGGTCAGGGGTTTATTGGTCCTCTGCCTTCCACTACAGATCTAGCTCTCCATATACTTATTGTGAGTTTATAGACCTCTTCATTCACCCAGCCATGTCTCTGCTCATGAGCTCACCTCCTCCTAGACTGACTGATGAGATGCAGAGGATTCTTCAGCTATCCAAGGCATACAACATCAGGGATTGGTACTATTACCAACACCACACAGTCACTAGAATCTATGGGTTTGAGTTGCCCCCAAACAGATTGCCCAGATATGTGCCCATGAGATTGTTTGCCCTTGAATACTTCAGGCAGTTTGGGAACGCTGATGTGCTACATTTCTCAGGCAAGGGCAAGAAGGCACAGCTCAAGGTAAGAAACCAATTAGGCCACTTCATCTACAACAAAAGGGAGGAAGGTTGGCAAGAAGCAGACAGAATGCTAGAATCCCTTGGCCTACTGACCAGTTTCCTTTGGAAACCTTATGACCCCAATCACTTCATAACTTTAAGAAGGGTCAAATATAGGCTATCCGGTTATGACCATGTAAGGTTGCCTCACATAGAAAAGTATGCAAATCAAATTAAGTGGAGGAGAGGAACCTTAGAGGAGGCTGCTACACAAGAAGAATTAAATCAAAGAGCAGTTAGAAATATCCAAAAGATGGCTGACTTGGAGCTTTGTGCACAGGTATTTGCTCTTCCAGGCACTCAAGTGGGAGCAGCTGCCTCATCCTCCACAACACAGTAGCAAACAGCCAAAGCTACTGATCAAACCTCCAACAAAGGCAAAGAGAAAGAAATGGAGCCAGAGCAGCCACCTCATGAAGAGGTGCACCATGAAGAGATGCAGCATGAGCAGGCACAGCAGCAGGAAATGCAGGAACAACAACAAGTACAGCAACAACAAGAGGAGCAGCAAGAAAAGGAGAAATCGGGGCAGCAAGAAAATATATCACAGGCCCCAATTTCCACTGAGCAGCAGCCCCAACAAATTGTGCCTCCTAGGCAAGAGACAACAGTGGAGGCCTCAGTCCTCCAAACCCCACAAAAAGAAGACATAAGCAGGAAGAGGGACAGAGAGACTCCCCTCACAACATCAACAACTCATGGGGAGAAAAGACATAGAATGAATCCCTTCTCAGAGGAAGAAATGCCTATAGGGAAATCTTTGTGCATGGGCCCACCTAGTATGGAGGCATCTGCAAGTTCCTTCCAGCAGGAACAAGAGAGGACAGTGGGAGGAGAAGTTAGCTCCTCAAGCCAGCAAAGAGGAGCTGAGGTGGGCATCAAGCAGCAATTCATTGACATAAAGAAGAGGAATGAGCCCATAAGAGTACAGCTATACAATCATCTGTTGAAAATGGCCCCCACTAACCAGCAAAGACTAATGTCTGCATTTGATGTCCAGGAGGGCAAGATGATCATGAGCCATTTTATGCCAGCAGTGTTGCAGCCGCAGTCAGCGGCAGATTACATAAGGACCAACCTTGAGGTCCTTGCCAAGGACATCCACCCAATGGAAAAAATCGAATTGCATAAGCAAACGGGTGAGATGGTGTATGCCTCCTTGGCAGATAAGACATTGGATAACTACAGGCTAGAAAATAGCCTAAATAATACAGCTGCCCAACTTGAGTTGGAGAGAGCATCCTCTCAAGCAAAGGACAACAGAATTAAAGCCTTGGAGGAGATAATCATAGAACTTGGGCATGATCCCAAGGACATCAAGGCTGTGCAGGCATTGTTGAAATTGAGAGATGCGGATATGGCAGCATTAAGAAAGATGGTGAAAGTCCTAGCAACCATTCACCCACAAACTGAAGAAGTTGCCCAGCTGAGACATGACCAAGATGCATCAGCTATGCTAGTGTCCCTATATAAACAGCTGATCCAAACACAAGAAAAATTGGGAGAATCAGAGGCTGCACAGGCTGCACTGCAGGCAGCATTGCAAGAAAAAGAAGGAGGACAAACATCTCAGCCTCCTCCAGAAATAATTAACCTGGAGGAACCTCCTCAGACTACAGCTCCTCCTACTGAACAGACAACACCATCTACATCAGCAACTGCACCAACAACAGAGCAGGCTCCAAGCCTAGATATGCAGAAGCTCAAGAATGAAATACAAGCCCTGGAAGCCCAAATTGCAGAGCTAAATGAGGCCAGGGAGAATCTAGCCAAGCTCAATGAAAGATATGATAAATCCAAGCAGACTGTAGTAGAAAAGGGCAGGGAAATAAAGGCCCTTAAGGATAAGATAAAGGAGCTGGAGAAGGAACTCACACTTGACAAAGTGACAGCTGAGCTCAAGATAGTCTTATGGGCCAACATTGGCCAATCCATAACTGATCAATGGCAATACATTGAGACAATTCATGAGCAAATAGAGCTCATAGGAAAAGCACAGAGGGAAATCCAGAGATCAAGGGCATCTCTAGGCAATATGCTTGAAGTCGCCAACAGAATGATCAATGTGCTTAATAACAGAACAAGTGCTCAGCTGGCGACATTGGGAATCACAAGCAGAAATGAGACCATCTAGCTGATAAAGAGGGTCCTTACACTGAGAAGCCTGGTACAAACGCTGGAAAGAAGAAGCCAGGACATGCAGACAGAGGTGAATAAGTTCATGGACAAGTTCACAGCACTACAGGGCAAGGGTCTTCCTAGCTTACTGAACAGCGCAGGGAGACTACTTTCACATGAGCATTATGCCAAGAGGGTCAATACATTCGCTACTAATCAGATCACTGAAAGGCCCAGTACCTCAGAAGAAACAGGACCAGCAACAGGACAAAGTCTCTTCAACAGGGTAGAGAATTTATTCTTTATAATGAATGAAATTAAACATCTGTTTGAAGTGCCTCCAAACTTATACAAATACACAGAGGCAGACGAGACTTTGGAGGAAATTCTTAGACATCAATTGCCCACACATGAATGGTGGACTAAGGCAATACAGATTGTCTTATAGAGAAGAAGCCATTCACTAAGTTTTTTCATCAAAAAATACAAGTTAGCATGCACATGAAAATTTTGATAAAATCAGCATGCATAGAGAAGAATGGGCTGAGCCAACTCAGCAAAACCATTTTGGCCACCAGAGCAGCAGTGACAGTCACAGGTGACAGGGCCGAAAAGCTACAAGAGGACAGAACTACAAAGACATGTCATTCATCATTTATAACAGAGCGTTCAACCGACTCAGTGACCTCCAAAGATCAAAAAGACTTCTGACAGAATTAAAGAAGCATTTATGTTATATTCAAAGCTGTAATAACTTCTTATCTGCTTTCTGCACAAGTTGGTGAACACATTTATTTCTCAGATGACTCAACGCCTCAGATATTTTGTATGACCGCTTGGATATATTCCCCCCTCGCATAAGTTTGCAGGGGTTGTTGTTGATTTCTCTTCCAGATTTCTTGTGTTGTAAACTTCCAGATTATTAATACAAAAGTGATGGAATTTCCAAAGCTCTGCGTTGTTGGATGCCTTGTGGTGTTTAGCTGAATGTTACAGGATTCCTGCGTACTTCATGAATCAATAAGTTCTCTTCAAACTCTTCGTTATGTGTTTTGTCATCTTCTCATAGCTCATTCATGTTCTGTGTTTTACAATTAATAGCAAGGAAAAAGAATAGTTCTAGGATTTAATCACAGATTACCCTGGACTCAATCTATGCTATTATAAATGTTTTCTTCAGTTACAGTTATAAAGGTGTAATTCTTAATTGCTGCACCTCTACACTATATCTTTCACAGTGATTATTGTTTCAGGAAATTCAAGTATGCTTCCTGTGCAATATATCTCTTTCTCACACTCCCAGCTTAGTGGAAAATTCTCAATTGCTTTCCACTGGTTAATACACACTCCACCATCACAATTCCAAATTTGTTTCATGAAGTATTTAAATGGCCCTGTAATTTCAGTAACTCAACTCAATATTTCAAACAACCTGTAGTCACAGACTCCATAGCCCAATGGATTAGAACTATCTGAAGTTTTTCCACCCTAGATACAGAAGGATATCCCTCAACCAAAACATAAACCAAACCCTGAACTCATAACTAGCATAAAATCCTCACAGAACATAGACAAACCTTAAAGAGAGAGCCCTCTCTGATTACAGTTTGGCTAGAAGTTGTAATCCAAAGATTGGTTAGTGGTTACCTCGACCGTATTCCCTTGGGAGTCAAAGGGAACAACCTGGGTGTTAACATAATTGGCGACTCCACTGGGGAGTTCCTCAGGATTTTCTAATCTCTGTATATCTCTTAAAACTGCTTGCAATCAATTTTCATACTAGCTTTAAGATATACATAGTCACTCCAAAATCTTGTCTGCCCCTTAAAACAGTCCTAAAATATCCTAAAAATACCAAAAAGAAATTCAGAAGCTGGCTCCCAAGAAGAATCCACGATATACAAGGTCAAATCCTGACCCAAATCCACCAGCTGTTTTTGAAAATCCTAATACAATCCCTAAGATCATCAGGAAGCAGCAGGGACAGGAAACTCTTGCTGATTCAAGTCCTGAGACAGCTCATCCAAACCCTGTTCCAACTCCAATCAAGGTTCTATTTCGGTCTAGCCTTGATTCCCCCAGTTCACCATCCACATCTCAAAGTCCTCCGTTTACACCTCCATCCACTGCACATATTCCCTTAACTAACACTCTAGTTTCTACCGTTTCCAATCCCCCTGTTGTACCAGTTGTTCATGCTATCCCAGTTATCCCTGTTAATCCTATAAATCCTGCAAGTATGGCTAATAGATATGCACCCCTGCAGTTACCTGCCAATGCTGCAGCCCTACCTCAGGACTACCAGTCCAAGATCTCATATTTTGACTCCACTGGCCCTTTCACAGCAATTCAGCATGCCAGAAGGATGCAAGACCATTTTGAGAATTTAAAATAGATGATGACAGTGTGAGAATGAGAATATTTGTTCAGAGCCTGACAGGGGATGTAAGAACTTGGTTTAGATCACTGGCTGCAAATACCATCACAACACCTGATGACCTTTATCAAGCCTTTACTAATAGATGGGAGAAGAAGAAAGATCCCCTGCACATACTTGGTGAATATGACACAATCAAACGAGGTCCTCAAGAGATCGTTTTGGAGTATTGTGCAAGATTCAATAATGTATATAACGCAATACCACAGAATTTAAGACCTCCCCCTGATTTAGCCTTGTACAAATTTCCTGATGGTTTTGACCCTGATATGGCATATCAATTAAAAGAAAGGGCGCCTGAAACCCTTGAAGAAGCCCAAGAGGTTGCTGTCACAATAGAGGCTAACCTGATTGCCAAAAGAAACAGGGCAAGATTGGAAAAGAGAACCACCTTCAAAGAAGAACCCTCAGCCTTTGATCAAAAACTAGATGCAATACTTACTGGTATGAAGAGATTGGGTGATAGAGTAGAATCAGTTGAGAGAAAGTCATCATGGGAAGCACCACAAAATAACCCTATCAGGAATCCAAATTTTAGGAGAAATCAAAACCCAAACACTGGCAAAACCGGTTCTGATCCAGACATAAGGCCTCCTTTCCAGGAAAACTATACTGAGGCATCCACTTTGAATGAGCAAACAGATGACACCCACATTAACCTAATGGGCCTGAATGATGAGCAGCAAGTTTTCTTGAGTCAAGAGGATCATAAAGATGATGACATTCAGCAATTCCAAACCAGGTCAGGTGAGTCATTTGACTTTAAACAAGGATATGACACAGCTGTTTATGAAGTTCATAAACAATATAAGCTAAGAAGCAGAACTATAAATGTGACACAGCCTGACAAGACAAAGGACACTACACAGCCTAAGAAAGCTATTATCACAGAACCAAGTGACAAAACTGGTCCAATTACAGATGAGGTAATAGTTGAGGAAATAGCTGAAACTTCTCCCTCAAAACAGCAACCAGTAGATTCATCACCCTTGCAGCCCAATCCAAGTAACACTCCTCAAGAGATGAGTAAGAAGGACAAGCCGCAAGACCGAGATAAGAATCAAGAAGAAGACTTAGTGAACAAGGAAAAGACTGTCATCCACAACCCCAAAATCCAATCTGAAAAACCCTTTGACTTAGAAGCTGAAATTGGCAAACTAAAAGTAGCTATTCCTCTTTCAGAACTAGCCAAGCATGACATTTATAGACAACAAATCAAGAAGTCCCTTCAAATTACTCGTAATAAAGATAATGTCAATGTTTTGGATGACACCCCAAAATTACTGTTCGGTCCAGAAGTTGACAGAAAAATAGCAGTCACAGGTATCGTACCTTTCTATGTCGGCCTGCATGTTCACGACAAGATACTACACAATGCAATGTTTGACTCAGGTGCCTCTCACAACTTGATGCCTAAATCAGTCATGGAGAGATTGAACCTAGATATTACAAGACCATACAAGGACCTATTCTCATTTGACTCCAGCCAAGTTAAGTGTTTAGGTCTCATAAAAGACCTCTGTGTCTCACTCGTCCAATATCCCAATAAAACAATCCTCATGGATGTTGTGGTTGCTGATATCCCACCCAAATATGGGATGTTGTTATCAAGGTCATGGGGGGCTAAACTCCAAGGTTCCCTACAATTAGACATGTCATACGCAACCATCTCAGTCTTTGGTCAACCCAAGAGGTTATATAGAGAGTCACTTATGAAATACATGGTCAGCAGTGAAGAAAAACCTCAAAATTTTCCCATATATGCTGTCCATTCTGACATAGACTCATACATTCTTTTCAATGACAATACAGGTCTTACAAATAATGATGTTGAAACCAAAACACTTGAACAAGATCAGGACATTAATGAACAAGCTGCTGCCCTAGAAATAGAGCTGATCCAAACAAGTAATGAGACTGTCCTAAAAGACAAAATAAGTGAAAAACCAGAACTTCAACTCACTATCCCAGATCACAGAGAAGTTATTAAATCTCCCCTAGAAAAAGAGAACCTATGGTTTCTAGAATTTGATGGGTCAGTTAACAAATTAGGGGCAGGAGCTGGGGTTTGGATACATAACAAGTAGAACAATCATGCAGAAGGTCGAGCCTATAGACTAAATTTCAAATGCACTAATAACATGGCAGAATATGAAGCTCTCTTGCTAGGCCTTAAGCTAGTAAAATCCTTACAAGCCATAAAAGTTTCAATTATGGGAGATTCAGACTTGATTATCCAACAAGTAAAGGGAAATTTTGTTACTAATGATAAAAGACTGAGATCTTATAGATCTGCTGCTGCTGAACTACTACAGTCCTTCACTGAATTTCAAATTACCAAGATTCCCAGGACCCATAACCTGCATGATCATAGCTTGGCCACATTTGCAAGCACCTGCAAGTTACCTTTTGAGCCCCACCATTGCTTTACAGCTGAGGTAAAACACAGACCTTCTGTCCCAAACAATGTCAAAGACTGGCAAGTATTTGAAGATGATGCACAAATAAATAATTTCCTGACCCTGCAACAAGAATTTGCAGGACTAAATATTGACATTGAGAGAGCAAGTCAATCACAAATACAGAGTGAACAGAATAACAAGCCACTATCACCCAAGACAGCTCACCAAATCCTACATCCAACAATTTTCAACAAAGACAATATACAAGAAATTCAACAAATCAGTTGTGAAGAAGTGGCTGATGCTGAGGCTGAAGTAATACAATTGAAAGACAATTTTCTTCCAACAGGCCTAACTCCACTAGAGGATATTTTTGATTCAATTGATGTCCCTAGAAAACCAAAAATGCAACCCCTTAACTCTGCCATTGAAGAATGCAACATTGGAACCATTGAGAAACCCAAGATAATAAAATTATCTGCATCCCTACCTCCTGATCAGAAGCCCAAATACATTGACCTTTTCAAAGAGTTTCAAGATGTTTTTGCATGGAGTTATGAGGACTTAAAATCCTATGACACCTCTATTATCCAACATACCATCCCTCTCAAGCCAAATCAAAATCCATTTAAGCAAAAATTGAGAAGAATAAACCCCATGCTTCTCCCTGCAATTGAGAAAGAGGTGAAAAAAATGTTTAAAGCTGGTATCATAGCACCAATCAGGTTTTCTGATTGGATCTCAAATCTGGTGCCCACAAGAAAGAAAACTGGTGAAATAAGACTTTATGTTGATCTTAGAAATCTAAACCAAGTATCCCTCAAAGACAACTATCCCTTACCTAAGATGGATCACATTCTCCAAAGAGTGGTAGGGGCCTCAAGGATTTCATTACTTGATGGATTCTCAGGCTTTAATCAGATCCTAGTACACCCTGATGATCAAGAAAAAACTGCATTCACAACCCCATGGGAACTTTCAAATATGTAAAAATGCCTTTTGGGTTGAAAAATGCAGGGGCAACATTTCAAAGAGCAATGGATATCGCTTTTGCTAAAGAGATTCACGACTTCCTTGTCATTTATTTGGATGACCTCACACCTTTCTCGAAATCATACCAAGAACACTTGAAGCACTTGAGGCAGATTTTCTTAACATGTAGGAAATATGGAATTTCCTTGAATCCCAAGAAGTCTCTATTTGGTTTGGAAGAAGGTAAGTTGTTAGGACATATCATTTCAAAGGATGGCATCAGAATTGACCCAGACAGGATACAAGCTATCCTACAAATGCCCCACCCACGAAACATCAAAGAACTGCAGGCTTTCTTAGGGAAGATCAATTTCTTAAGAAGGTTTATCCCAAACTTAGCAAAATTGATCAGATTACTAAATAACATGCTAAAGAAGGATTCAAAAGTGAAATGGACAGTAAAAGCAAATCAAGCCTTTGAAGGTATAAAGTTTGCCCTTGCCCAAACCCCAGTCTTAACAAATCCTCAATTTGACAGAGAATTTATCATTTTCTCTTTTGCCTCCCAGCATACCATTGCTGCTGTTTTGTTACAAAAAGATGACCAAGGAAATGAGAAACCCATTGCTTTCTTTAGTAGAGCTCTTAGAGATGCACCTCTGAAATATCAAATCATGGAGAAGCAAGCTTATGCTTTGGTCAAGGCCATTAAAGACTTTAGGATTTACATCCTTTATTCCCATGTTATAGCTTATGTGCCAAGTCCCATTGTAAAAGACATTCTCACTCAAGAAAACTTAGAGGGTAGAAGAGGAAAATGGATTGCCAACATTTTGGAATTTGATATTGAAATAAAACCTACAAAACTAATAAAAGGTCAAGGTTTGGCCAAACTAATGACAGAAGCAAACTTCCAAGCCTTAGACATAAACCAGCTGGACAATGAACCGGAGCTGGCGACTCCAAAGATCAGTGTAGCCTTTGAACAATCCCCTTGGTATTCTGATATCTGTTATGTATTACAAAACCTGTGTGCTCCCCCAGGATTGTCCAGAACTAAATGTAGGTTCCTAAAAATGAAAGCTTCAAGATTTTGTGTCATGGATGGCAATTTGTTTTGGAAAATCCATGAGGGTATATTGTTAAACTTCCTGATTGAAAATGAAGCTAATAATATCACCAAAGAATTTCATGCAGGTGACTGTGGTGGAAACTTGTATTGGAAGTCCACTGTGGATAAGATACTAAGGGCTGGTTACTATTGGCCCACTGTTTTCTCTAATGTCAAGAAATTTACCACCTCCTGTCATAAATGTCAAGTGTTTGAGGGAAAGAGAAAGTTACTGCCACTTCCTTTGAGGCCTATTGCAACAGAGAGACCTTTTCAACAATGGGGCTTGGATTTCATTGGGGAAATTCATCCCTCATCTTCAGGCCAGCATAGATGGATTCTAACAGCTACAGACTACTTTACTAAATGGATTGAAGCTATTCCATGTAGACAAGCCAATGATTCCACAATCATTCAGTTCCTTGAGACCAATATTCTTTCTAGATTTGGCTGTCCTGACAAAATAATAACAGACAATGCTGCTGCCTTCAGATCTAAGAAGATGGTGAATTTCTGCCACAAATTTCACATTACCTTGGGCCATTCTACTGCATACTATCCCCAAGGAAATGGCCTTGCTGAATCATCAAACAAAAGCCTTGTGAACATCATAAAGAAGGTATTGGAAGAAAATAAGAAGAATTGGCATAAGAAGCTTGTGAATGCCTTATGGGCAGATAGACTAACAACCAAAAGATCAATTGGGATCAGCCCATATGAGTTAGTTTATGGATTAGAAGCCAAATTTCCTTCATCACTGGGGATCCCTGTCATGAAATTACTTCAAGAAAGCCAGGCAGAACCAAATGATGTGCAAAGAAGGATCAATCAAATAATATGTTTGCAGCAAACTAGAGACCAAGTTTACAACAGAGTTCAAGTTTTACAAGAAAAGTTAAAGAAAGCCTTTGACAGAAGGACCAAGGCAGAAGATTTTAATGTTGGAGACAAAGTCCTCAAGTGGGACTCAAGAAGAGAAGATAAGGGAAAACATGGAAAATTTGATTCCCTTTGGAGAGGACCATTTGCTGTTCAAGCAGTACAAGGAAACAATACTTACTTCCTTAAAAGTCTTGATGAAGCTAATTTGGATGAAGGTCCTGTGAATGGCAGGATGTTGAAGCACTATTTTGACTATTATCCATAAGTGTAGCCTGAGTTTCCCTTGTACATATTCAGGTGTATATATTACTTTCTGTTAAAATGTAAAAAAGCAGTTTCTCAAGTTTTATTAGTTATCAGCAAAAGGCAAATAAGTTCAAAGATTTACCAAGATGGGAAGAGTACAATTTGGCATTTCAAAGCAGCACACTTCAAGTTTTGGTAAAAGCAGTCAAGGGCTAAGGCATTCTGACCTACTGTTCTTGGCTTTTCAAATGGAAAAGCCATCCCCATGTGGAGCCACTGTT
This sequence comes from Pinus tabuliformis, assembly GCA_031772625.1. Taxonomy (NCBI): domain Eukaryota; kingdom Viridiplantae; phylum Streptophyta; class Pinopsida; order Pinales; family Pinaceae; genus Pinus; species Pinus tabuliformis. Next base: position 1,294,708,730 of record CM062805.1, read on the forward strand.
AGCTACCTATACCAATAGGTTTCATATTTCATGATTGGCAAAGAAAGTTCCAAATATGCTCTGCTTTGGTGATACAAAGATCCCATATTTCCAAAAGGAGACAATGTGTGTATATAGCTTCATGTTGATTAAGTTTTGATGGATGGTCCAAAAGCCTAATCTGGATCATGCCATGTTTCAATTTTTCTGTTGTAGAATAGAGAAAGAAGTCTGTCCAAACTATTTAATCTTGGCAGACCAGTAGCTTTGGTAGAGAATTGAGGTTCCCAACTGCTTAATCTGGGACCTTGGAAGCAATAAGGGTAGCCTTGGATAGAAAATCAAAAGGAAAAAGCCAAAGAAAAGAAAAGGCACATAAGGGTCTGCAAGTCTAAGTGCACCCTCCATGAAGAAACAAAAAATGCTAGGAAAGTAGATGGGTAGGCAAATGGGGTTGCAGAAATGTCATTCCTTACAATTGAATGTGTGCTAACCTATTCACAAAGGAAAATCAATGGATTGAGAAGGTCTTCTTCTCCATCATGTTGCAGCAGAGCAAAGGAGCATGTCTAACTTCGCATTGTCCCCTTTCACATTCATTACTAACATCCCTTCATCAGTTGAGATTCATGGAAGAATTTGAGGTTTTATGATGGTTCTTATTCCTTTAAAATCCACATTTCTTGTCTAAAAATCTTTTCATGTTGATCTACTCCCTAAGCTAAGTTATCTTCACATAAACTTAGTGATTTCACTCCTCATTCACCTTTTCCATCCATATTAACCCCTAACTTCTATTATCTAAATCCCCTATATTACCCTTTCCCTACTATTATAACACTATGGCGTATAAACCCCAAGCATTGTATAAATATCCCTCCCCTTGGCATTATAGCCATATGTTCACTGTTAGGGATTAAATTGACATCTGGTCAGTTTGAGAACCCTAAGCCTTACCCCTCTTTCCCCTTCAGAAGTCATTTAACCCATTGAACCCTTCATTTGCTAAAAAACCTTGTAAAAAACCATGTTTTCACCCTTAACCCGCTCAATTGCAAAATACACATGAAAACCCACTTCTTCCGATTTATCCAAAGCCTGGGCGCTATGCGCAATTTTATAAAAAACATTGAAAAAACCACGCAAATGCGCCAATGTTCTAAGGTTCCCGCCGGGCGCATTTACCAAAGAAAATATTATTTTAATCCCCGCCCGTATCCGTATCGACCTGGCAGCTTAACGATCCGTCGACCGTCGGATCGGGCCCTTTTCATCCGACGGCCCACATGAATATCGGAGCGGCTCCGACGTCCGAAGAATAGCTTCCGATATTTGTCAGAGGGTGACGTCAGGCCTCTGCCACGCGTCACCCCCATATCGTATCGGAGCCCCCTCTGACAATTCCGCCTCCGTATAATAAGCGGTGCGATATGATACCGCTTACTGTTTCCGGTTTCCGCCAACCCGCCCTGCCAACGTCGCTACCACGTCACTGCTACGTCATCGCCGTGTCAGCGCCCCCGTTAGCCATTTGCTCCACCTGTCCGCCACCTCACCGTACCCATGGACCGCTTGCAGGCCGCCACGTCACCCGATGATGTCATGCTGACGTCATCCGACCTTGACCCCACCTGATGACGTCATGCTGACGTCATCCAAAAAAAGCGCCAATGTTCCAAAAAATCCATATTTTGGCCAAAAAGCCGTGTTTTTTGCACTTTTCGCATAAACAACTGTTGTTTCCTCTGCATGTAATTTACGTCCAAACTGTCGCCAACCTGCTGAATTCGACCTGGATACCATTGGCGCGCCAAATCCGCCTGCATTGTCACCATTGCCAAGCAAATTTACCAGGTATTTATCAAATTCGCCTCCCCTGTGCTCGGTTGTATCCAGAATTGTCTAAAACAAAGCTTAAAAGAGTGAAAAACACATAATTTACCGGCAAATCCCCTGTACCTAGTCTCCATTTGCAACTGTAAGGTCGAAATTCACCTGCTAAGCCTTGTTTACCCGAGTTTTCATAGAACCTGCATTCTGTTCGCGCAATTGTGAACGGGAAATCCAAACTGCACCAATTTGCCGTGAAAAAGAGTTTAAGGCCAAGCATTTGTCTCATCAAAGCTTTGAGCAGTATTTCAATTGCTGCAATTGACCATTCCATCCTCTGTTCCTCAGTAATTCACCTTTCTTTTTCAAAGAATACTCTTTTGTATTGCTCTACACAGTAACACCATGGATGCTCCAGTAGCTCCTGTAGCCTTGAACATTGCTCCTTTAAATGCTCCTCAGAGACAATTGGATTGGCAGCCATTAGCAGACCTGGATTATCAGATATCAGAAGAAATGCTAATGCACAGCAAGTTCCACATTCACTTGCTGAATGAGTTGAAAATTAAACATGAGGCTGGAACAGATGTATTGGGCATTTGGGATTCTTTCCTCCCTCTCTTCAAGCTCCCTCAGGTCAACCAGTTTCCTGACCTAATCCACCTATGTGCTGAATCCTATGACGCCACTCAGAGGGCTGTGATGGACCCTTCAGGCTCAGTTGTTTTCTATGTCACCCCTGAAGCCATCAGAGAGATGCTGCATTTCAAAACTGAGAAGAAATTAGTCCCTTTATCACTGGCTGATCTGATAAAGCAAGGAGCCAAATTGACAGATGCTCAGATAACCAAGCTAAATCAATTATACATAGGGTCTGACACCGTGAAGTACCCTCCCATTTCTCATGTTTACCTCAACCAATTGGGCAGGGACCTTGTAGATATGATCAGTCCCATTCTGGGCTATAATTCTATTGAGTTTGTTGATGAGACTGTGCTGGTGATGATGCTCATGTTTGCCCCTGGCAAGTCTCCAATCTGCTATGACTATGCCACCTACATATCTGACAAAATACATGAGCAACTAATGAACTTGGCAAGAGAAAGGGTGTTCAGATACACCTCTTACATCTATCACTTAATCTTGTATTATCAACATGAGAAATTTCACTTTTCTATGAAGAGAGTGGATGCACAAGGCAATCCAAGGTCAGTGGTTTATTGGTCCTCTGCCTTCCACTGCAGATCTAGCTCTCCATATACTTATTGTGAGTTTATAGACCTCTTCATTCACCCAACCATGTCTCTGCTCATGAGCTCACCTCCTCCTAGACTGACTGATGAGATGCAGAGGATTCTTCAGCTGTCTAAGGCATACAGCATCGGGGATTGGTACTATTACCAACACCACACAGTCATTAGAATCTATGGGTGTGAGTTGCCCCCATACAGATTGCCCAGATATGTGCCCATGAGATTGTTTGCCCTTGAATACTTCAGGCAGTTTGGGAACGCTGATGTGCTACATTTCTCAGGCAAGGGCAAGAAGGCACATCTCAAGGTAAGAAACCAATTAGGCCACTTCATCTACAACAAAAGGGAGGAAGGTTGGCAAGAAGCAGACAGAATGCTAGAATCCCTTGGCCTATAGACTAGTTTCCTTTGGAAACCTTATGACCCCAATCACTTCATAACTTTAAGAAGGGTCAAATATAGGCTGTCCGGTTATGACCATGTAAGGTTGCCTCACATAGAAAAGTATGCAAATCAAATTAAGTGGAGGAGAGGAACCTTAGAGGAGGCTGCTACACAAGAAGAATTAAATCAAAGAGCAGTTAGAAATATCCAAAAGATGGCTGACTTGGAGCTTTGTGCACAGGTATTTGCTCTTCCAGGCACTCAAGTGGGAGCAGCTGCCTCATCCTCCACAGCACAGCAGCAAACAACCAAAGCTACTGATCAAACCTCCAGCAAAGGCAAAGAGAAAGAAATGGAGCCAGAGCAGCCACCTCATGAAGAGGTGCACCATGAAGAGATGCAGCATGAGCAGGCACAGCAGCAGGAAATGCAGCAACAACAACAGGTACAGCAGCAACAAGAGGAGCAGCAAGAAAAGGAGAAATCAGGGCAGCAAGAAAATATATCACAGGCCCCAATTTCCACTGAGCAGCAGCCCCAACAAATTGTGCCTCCTAGGCAAGAGACAACAGTGGAGGCCTCAGTCCTCCAAACCCCACAAAAAGAAGACATAAGCAGGAAGAGGGACAGAGAGACTCCCCTCACAACATCAACAACTCATGGGGAGAAAAGACATAGAATGAATCCCTTCTCAGAGGAAGAAATGCCTATAGGGAAATCTTTGTGCATGGGCCCACCTAGTATGGAGGCATCTGCAAGTTCCTTCTAACAGGAACAAGAGAGGACAGTGGGAGGAGAAGTCAGCTCCTCAAGCCAGCAAAGAGGAGATGAGGTGGGCATCAAGCAGCAATTCATTGACATAAAGAAGAGGAATGAGCCCATAAGAGTATAGCTATACAATCATCTGTTGAAAATGGCCCCCACTAACCAGCAAAGACTAATGTCTGCATTTGATGTCCAGGAGGGCAAGATGATCATGAGCCATTTTATGCCAGCAGTGTTGCAGCCGCAGTCAGCGACAGATTACATAAGGACCAACCTTGAGGTCCTTGCCAAGGACATCCACCCAATGTACAAAATCGAATTGCATAAGCAAACGGGTGAGATGGTGTATGCCTCCTTGGCAGATAAGACATTGGATAACTACAAGCTAGAAAATAGCCTAAATAATACAACTGCCCAACTTGAGTTGGAGAAAGCATCCTCTCAAGCAAAGGACAATAGAATTAAAGCCTTGGAGGAGATAATCATAGAACTTGGGCATGATCCCAAGGACATCAAGGCTGTGCAGGCATTGTTGAAATTGAGAGATGCAGATATGGCAGCATTAAGAAAGATGGTGAAAGTCCCAGCAACCATTCACCCACAAACTGAAGAAGTTGCCCAGCTGAGACATGACCAAGATGCATCAGCTATGCTGGTGTCCCTATATAAACAGCTGATCCAAACACAAGAAAAATTGGGAGAATCAGAGGCTACACAGGCTGCACTGCAGGCAGCATTGCAAGAAAAAGAAGGAGGACAAACATCTCAGCCTCCTCCAGAAATAATTAACCTGGAGGAACCTCCTCAGACTACATCTCCTCCTACTGAACAAACAACACCATCTACATCAACAACTGCACCAACAACAGAGCAGGCTCCAAGCCTAGATATGCAGAAGCTCAAGAATGAAATACAAGCCCTGGAAGCCCAAATGGCAGAGCTAAATGAGGCCGGGGAGAATCTAGCCAAGCTCAATGAAAGATATGATAAATCCAAGCAGACTGTAGCAGAAAAGGGCAGGGAAATAAAGGCCCTTAAGGATAAGATAAAGGAGCTGGAGAAGGAACTCACACTTGACAAAGTGACAGCTGAGGTCAAGACAATCTTATGGGCCAACATTGGCCAATCCATAACTGATCAATGGCAATACATTGAGACAATTCATGAGCAAATAGAGCTCATAGGAAAAGCACAGAGGGAAATCCAGAGATCAAGGGCATCTCTAGGCAATATGCCTGAAGTCGCCAACAGAATGATCAATCTGCTTAATAACAGAACAAGTGCTCAGCTGGCGACAATGGGAATCACAAGCAGAACTGAGACCATCCAGCTGATAAAGGCGGTCCTTACACTGAGAAGCCTGGTACAAACGCTGGAAAGAAGAAGCCAGGACATGCAGACAGAGGTGAATAAGTTCATGGACAAGTTCACAGCACTACAGGGCAAGGGTCTTCCTAGCTTACTGAACAACACAGGGAAACTACTTTCACATGAGCATTATGCCAAGAGGGTCAATACATTCGCTACTAATCAGATCACTGAAAGGCCCAGTACCTCAGAAGAAACAGGACCAGCAACAGGACAAAGTCTCTTCAACAGGGTAGAGAATTTATTCTTTATAATGAATGAAATTAAACATCTGTTTGAAGTGCCTCCAAACTTCTACAAATACACAGAGGCAGATGAGACTTTGGAGGCAATTCTTAGACATCAATTGCCCACACAGGAATGGTGGACTAAGGCAATACAGATGATCTTATAGACAAGAAGCCATTCACTAAGTTTTTTCATCAAAAAATACAAGTTAGCATGCACAGGAAAATTTTGATAAAATCAGCATGCATAGAGAAGAATGGGCTGAGCCAACTCAGCAAAACCATTTCGGCCACCAGAGCAGCAGTGACAGTCACAGGTGACAGGGCCGAAAAGCTACAGGAGGACAGAACTACAAAGACACATCATTCATCATTTATAACAGAGCGTTCAACCGACTCAGTGACCTCCAAAGGTCAAAAAGTCTTCTGACAGAATTAAAGAAGCATTTATGTTATATTCAAAGCTGTAATAACTTCTTATCTGCTTTCTGTACAAGTTGGTGAACACATTTATTTCTCAGATGACTCAACGCCTCAGATATTTTGTATGACTGCTTGTATATATTCCCCCCTCGCATAAGTTTGCAGGGGTTGTTGTTGATTTCTCTTCTAGATTTCTTGTGTTGTAAACTTCCAGATTATTAATACAAAAGTGATGGAATTTCCAAAGCTCTGTGTTGTTTGATGCCTTGTGGTGTTTAGCTGAATGTTACAGGATTCCTGCATACTTCATGAATCAATAAGTTCTCTTCAAACTCTTCGTTATGTGTTTTGTCATCTTCTCATAGCTCATTCATGTTCTGTGTTTTACAATTAATATCAAGGAAAAAGAATAGTTCTAGGATTTAATCACAGATTACCCTGGACTCAATCTATGCTATTATAAATGTTTTCTTCAGTTACAGTTATAAAGGTGTAATTCTTAATTGCTGCACCTCTACACTATGTCTTTCACAGTGATTATTGTTTCAGGAAATTCAAGTCTGCTTCCTGTGCAATATATCTCTTTCTCACACTCCCAGCTTAGTGGAAAATTCTCAATTGCTTTCCACTGGTTAATACACACTCCACCATCACAATTCCAAATTTGTTTCATGAAGTATTTAAATGGCCCTGTAATTTCAGTAACTCAACTCAATATTTCAAACAACCTGTAGTCACAGACTCCATAGCCCAATGGATTAGAACTATCTGAAGTTTTTCCACCCTAGATACAGAAGGATATCCCTCAACCAAAACATAAACCAAACCCTGAACTCATACCTAGCATAAAATCCTCACAGAACAGAGACAAACCTTAAAGAGAGAGCCCTCTCTGATTACAGTTTGGCTAGAAGTTGTAATCCAAAGATTGGTTAGTGGTTACCTCGGCCGTATTCCCTTGGGAGTCAAAGGGAACAACCTGGGTGTTAACATTATCCTAAAAAATTTGAGTTTCAACTATTAGTTTTTGTGTTTAAACTTTAAACTCGCGTACACGTGGGTTCCCTTTACACATAGTCACATGTAGGGCAATCGTATACGAAAGTTTATCAAATCCAACCCACGTGTACGCAGAGTTGGAATTTTTGGCATAAATTCCCACAGTTAAAACTTGAAGAAAACTTCTAAAACTATCACAAACTATTACAAGCATGATTTGAGGGTTACCTGATAACTTTCATGTGATTTCAATGGTCCAATTGTTCAGAGGCAAGTTCACTCCTTTTTGATCCTTAGCTCTTTGCTCCAAACATAAATAAAAAAAATGTGTGTCCAAAAGTCATTATATAACTTTGAAATTGCAAAATATTTTTTCAAAAGTTGATTTTTGTCTCATGAATTTTTTTACTTGTGGGCTTGGATTGTCAAGAATGGGTTATTTTTCAGGATATTTTGGAGACTTCTTCGAGATGTTATTTCGGTCCCATGACCGCTGGCCCGTCATGACAGGTATCGTTCACTCAATGGGAAAACCATTTTTTCCATACTAGCCTCCGTTCAGCGATACATTAGCCATAGGGTCGACCACATCATGTCTTGGTTAGCAAACCATGTTCACTCATCGATTTTTAAATCATGATGCAATGGTAGAGCCATCCCTTACATGGGCATCTTAGTTAGAACCTCACTAACATTGGTTGCCCATGCTGCTATAGTGAGTAGGCTTGGGAGTCCTCTTTAGTCCCACCATGACTTGTGCATTGAAGACACATTCTCCTTTATTCTACGCTTATTTATGGCCTTATACCCTAGAGGCTCCTTTATGCTGAGTTATAATGTTGCATTGTATTTTGACTATTTGTACCTTTTGGCCTTGAGCCAGCTTCACTTGGACTCATGTTTAAGCCACTTATTTGACCATATCTTCTGAAAAATCAACCATGCAATCACTTAGCTTCTGCAACTTGACGCATCCTTTGACCTGTGGAAGGAACATCCCTTTAAGTGTCCTTGACCAGTTTTGCCTCCCCTGCATTGAGCATAGCATTGTTCCCATCCCAGGAACTAGATCATCTGTTTCTCTGACACTCGTTATTTCCACTGTATTATAGCATTCCTTTACTCTTTTTCCAGCTTAAAGGAAAAGACAAAAAAAATTATATATTCCAAAAAGAGCGGGAACGGGACAACATTTCCATATTTTTTTGGTAGCTAGAGTTAGTCATGTCACTCTTGAACAAAACACTTAAAAGAAAGTCTCTCCTCCATTTTGGGTGGGATTTAGTTTGACTTAGGTACACCTTAACCTTGTTATTGAGTCAGTTCTCCTCTGACTGGTTACCTCTTCCAATTATATAGAGAGTTTGCTCGTGCCTCCTGCATGATGAACTTATACAGAGTTATCATATGCTGCCATATAGTCATCATTGAGTCGTGCTTTTGTTTAAGGGAAGTAAGCCTGAGTCAGCCTCTCTACAGTGTCGACCTATTTTTCAGTCGGCCATCCCTAGTTGTTAGTGTCATGTTTTTCATCACATCAGTTATATTGTTCCTTTGCTCGTGCCGGTTTGAGAAGGTCTCCATTGACTTCTTGCTGGCAGGTTTTTTCCTTATCGACGATGACATATTGCTCTGAGGGCAGGCCTAGAGACGCACCCTGGCCCTATTTTCATTATTGATAGGTCATCTTGTGCTCAACATCGATCAATATTATGGGTCTTTGACTGAGTGGTTTCCCATGTGTTCGACATTAGTTTTCATTATCACACATTGGGATTCATGTAGTACCTTGGTTTCCATTTGACCCTATTGGTGGATTCCTCGCCTCTGTGTCAACTTTCATTATTAGTTGTTTCAGAGGGTTTCTATCATGCGCTAGCAGCATCTTGTGTATATGGGAAACGTGCTTTGGTTGGGTTACTACATCTTTTTCGTTTTTTTCCTTCCACATTATTGGCCTGTTGGTTACACTCACACTAGATTGATGAAGGATGCCTTAATTCCTTCCTTTTAGTAGATCGTTTCCTATTGACTATGACTCATTTGCTCTGAGACAAAGATCTAGATTCCATTTGGTAGTACCTTAGGGTTTGCAGTCATCAGTGGCAGATTCCTTTGCTATTGACAGTGGGAAACCATCATTGTCCCCTGATTGATAGATTCTTCTAGGTGTTTGACTTCAACGCATTCATTCACACTTGTTAGATTGTACTGGGTAACTTGACTCTCATTATCATTATGAGTGAGTAGTCTCATGTTTGTTAATAGTATACATCAATGACTGGTAATCAAAAAATTTCTCACGTGGTTGACCTCAGATCATTTATTCCCATTGTGTAGAAATGTACCACAACAGTCGATGAAGACCTCGGGTTGCATCAACATGTTTTGGTTCACTTGTTAGTTGCTCCTATTACTGCTAGTTGACACCATCCACCGTATATGTTGCAGTTCTTCACAGTGACATCTTATATGCTAGCATTCGAGTTGCAATGTAGTATCATTTTATTCCATCATGTTCATTTGGTACTATTGGGATCAGTTTTTGACATCAGTGATCAGCTTCATCTTTCAACTTCATTGATCATCTTCTTATATGTGATATTCAGACATGTAATTTTTCGATCACAATCAGATGATCCATTATGTACTTTCAGTTCTTTATACTTGTATACATATTGGATCTACTTGTACTTGATATGCAAACATGATTTTCTTTCTCTGAGCATGGGTATGCCCGCCTCAGACAACAGTTTCTTTCTGATCTCTTTTGATGGCTTGGCAAGCTGAATTCTGGTGAAGTCCTTCTCAGTCTCGACAGGGTTCTTTCCATATAATTAATACATTTTAGCCATCACGTACCCCTTCTAACCTCATATATTAGGGGGCATCTGTTATAGCACCATTTACCACCCTTGGTATTTGTGATGCTTGGTTTATGGCCTAGGGCAACCCCTCCTTCCAGACTTGGTCCAAATATTTTAAAAACAATGTTTTATTCCATGTACGCTACTTTTCCCTGAGATAAAAGTGTGTACATGCAGGTTAGTCAATACCCAACCTGCGTATATATGTTAAAACACTAAAAAGTTAATTTTCCTTAATTGTGGGCAGAGTTCATGGGTTTTACCTATTGATTACCTCCTATAGCTCATGGCCCAACTGTTTCTCAACTAAAAAACTAATTGGGAGAAGTACAAATAGAATTCTATGGGAAGGCCTTAAGGAGAAGAGATAGAGTTATTATACTGAGATTATCCCTGACTGAGTCTGAAGTATCCCTGTGCTTCATGCACTTCCCCAAGTTGCAGGAAACCCTTGTTTCCTTTATTATAGATATTCTCCCTCTTGCTTGAGATATCATAGTATTGGTTATGGAAGGAGGCTATTGAAGACTGGGAATGGACGGATCCGGAGGATGGTTCTGCTTGGAGCCAGAAGAAGAAGACTCTGGTGAATTCTCCTTGTGTTAGTTATAGCCTTCTACAATAAAAAGAAGAGATTTCTTATTTCCGAGACTAACTGTGTTTATGCATTAGATAGTGTTGTAATTCATATATGAATGTTATTTTGATGTATAACTAAGCATTTGCTTATGTGATACAAAGTTAGTTTCATTAAAATTCTTTATCTCTATATTGTTATGTATGTTCGAATTGAATTATTTTCAGGTTTGAAGAACATCTGGAGTTGCAGAGGGTCTGAACCCTATGGGATCGACCCAAACGAAGGACATCCGGGTATGGTCGCTCTCACATAGTTTGTTTATATAAGCATTTTTCCTGAGTTGTATGAGTGTTTCTTACTGTAGTTTTCTCTTGCTGTGTTGGGGTTCCAACCCAAAGCCCTAGGGTACTTATTCTCGTAACATAAGGTTCATCATGGCAAGCCCTTAGAATGTCATAAACTTCATCCTCTTTGATGCACCTTTGGATTTGAAAATCAGAACCAATGTGGAAAATATAACCATAAATCCAGGAAAAGCATGCACTGTGCTATATGATCAATTTCCTTTCTCGTGGTGACATATATGTTGGAAATTTCCCTACCGCCAAGTAATTTTCCACATCAACGTACCACATTTTTTTTATTGTTACTGCGAATATGTGTTCGTCTGGAAATTGGCTGTCTACCTGGTTGACAGTCATCTACCTTAGGTACTTGATATAGGAAATTTGCCACAAAATTTCTTTTCCTGGCTGATCCTTAATGGCGATATCAATTTCCTGCAACACAAATAGCCGTCGAGTCACCTGACCATTGGTAATGGGTCTATTAGTTAAATATCTAATAGTAGAGTGATCAATATATGGAAAAACTGGATACCCTGTTATATAATGTCAGAATTTATTGATAACATGTATAACAGATGCAAATTCTTTTTTCTATTACTGTATAGTTTAATTCAGCCGAAGTGAGGTTTTTGCTGATATAATAGATATAATAAGGTTTCTTATCTTCCTCTTGTCCAAGAACAATGCCTATTGCTATATCTGATGCATCTGTGGAGATGTGGAAAGGTAGTTCCCAGTTTGGTCCTCTTAACACTGGTGCTGTAGAAACAAGTTTCTTGATATATGCGAATGCAACAACACAATTGTCATACCATTCAAATTCGACATTTCCTGTTAAAGTATATAAAGGTGAAACTATCTTTGAAAAGTATTCTCTAAATCTACAATAGTACCCTACATAACTGAGAAAACTGCATACCTAGGTTTGTGTGCGGGGTGTAGGTAACTTAAGGATTACCTCAATTTTAGCTGGATCCATATGAATCCCTGTAGTAGAAATATAGTGCCCTAAAACAACACCTTCAGTCATCATCATATGGAATTTTTCATTACTTAAACACAATCTGGTAGGAATACATCATTCAAGGATATTTTCTAAATTTTTCATAGCTTGATCAAAGTCATCCCCAAACGAGGTGAAATCATCCATATAAAATTCAATTCTTTCATTAATTAGGTCGGAGAAAATACTCAAGATTTCTCTTTGGAACATCACTGAAGCATTTCATAGTCCAAAGGGTAAAACCCTATATGTGAATGTACCCCATGGGCACATAACCATGGTTTTATCTTGATGTTCTAAAGCAATCTGAATTTGATTATAAGCACTGAAACCATCTAGAAAATAAAATAATTTCTTCCCAGCAAAGTATCAAGGAATTGGTTTATGAAAGGAAGGGGAAAATGGTATTTTTGGGTGGCTTTGTTGAGTTCCCTATAATCTACACAAATTCTCCATTTCCCATTTTTCATAAGGACGACTACTAAAGGGGAAACTCACTAGCTATTTGAAATTTGTTATATGAAGTTTGAATCTAGTAGTTTCTGCAATTCTTGTTTTACAATATCCCTGAGGTGCAGACTCAATCTCCTCTGGGGCTGTCGGATAGGAAAGGCATCTTTTTTGATATAGATATGATGGGTGCACAGCTGCAGGTCAAGACCTTTCATGTCTGAATAGTCCTAGGCAAAAGCCTACTTGTACTTATAGAGAACCTAGATTAATTTTTGCTGCTGAGGTTTGTCCAGATCATTGTAGAGTTCGAAGATTGTCTTACCATGACATCCTTTTTGCCTAATGATCCTCTCTTTTCCTATATATTTACCACCTAAATAAAGCCACATCCACTAGGTTTTGATGAAGGTATACAATAACACGTCTTCTTGTTCATATTTAACTTTATACCCTATTGTTTTGTTAAAGTTTGCAATTGGCTACCAAATCAGTCTGTTTCTGTAGCTAATCCAGGTTTTTGTAGTTGTCTCCATTGCTTGTAAGATTCTAGAGTTCCAAGTGTTATAGCTCCAAATCTCACTCTTGAGGTTTGTGATGCAGCACTCATGTCCCAGGGCAACCGCTCCTTCCTGACCTGGTCCAAAATTTAAAAAACACTATTTTATTCCCTATACGCGACATTGCCCTGAGCTAAACGCATGTGTACGTGGGTCTGTGTATACCCAACCCACGTATATGTCTTAAAACACTTAAAAAAAATAAATCTCCGTAATTTTGGGTGGAGATCATGGGTTTCACCTGTTGATTACCTATTAGTGCCCGTGGCCCAACTATTCCCAACGAATTCCCAACTAAAAAACTACTTTGGGAGAAGTATAAAAAGGCTTGAATGGGAAGGCCTAAGAGAGGAGAGAAGAGAGAGAAAGGTTACTCTGCTGAGATTTCCCTAATCAGGTATGAAGATCTTAGTGCCTCCTGCACTTCCCCCATTTACAGGAAACCCTTGTTTCCTTGTGTGATGATGTCTATCTACTACTTGAGATATCAAGGAGTAAGTCATGGAAGGAGTTTGTTAAAAGCTTGAGACTGGAAAAATTCGGAGGACGGTTTCTCTTGGAGCTTGCGAAAGGATGAATCAGGTGAAATTATTCTTTTATGTACTTTATTTGTCTATAATAATAGAAAAACTTGTCTTTGTTCCTGATATAAATCTTCTTCACGTTTATGATATCCATGTTATGATTCATATATGAATGGTTGTTTAATTGTATAACTAACTACCTTTCAATATATTATGAAGATGATTTATTTATGATGTTTAGTCTATATACTGCTATACTTTCTTGAATTGATTGTTTTGCAGGTTGAAAGAGCAAAAGGAACTCCAAGAGGGTTTGGACTGTGGCAGGATCTTCTCAAACGAAGGACCCCCAGGTACGCCCCTTATCATATAGTTTTCTTATATTAGAATTATGGCTCTATGGAATGTGTGTTTCTCTGTATAGACAACCTCTGATTTACAAGGGCATCAACCCAAGACCCTAGGGGAATTTATCCCTTAACAGAATTGGCGACTCTGCTGGGGACAACAGTATTGTTGTTCCTAGTTTGGGTTTATTCAAGCCAATCAGGGCTCAACTATCTGTTTGCTTGCTGTTACTGTGTAGTTTGTTCCTATAGGAACTTGAATTATAAGTTTGATCAGATTCTTCAGATTGTTTCTTGTTTTTTCTTGAAATATTTTATATGTGCTGTTTTTCTTGTTTACATAAGCGTATATACGCATGTTTCCTTAAGTTAACCCGCGTATACGTAGGTTTCCTTAGGCTCAGTGGCGTATACATGCAGCTATACATCAATACAGTCGCGTATATCTTGTAGTTTTCAAGATTTTTCAAATCTTTTTGTTTCTAAAGGTCTGTCTACTTGTCTGGTTCAGTCCTAAACAGTTACTTTTCTGTGTCAGTTTTTAGTTTTATAGCAAGTATCTGATTTTGGAAAGTGCTGGTCTTATTGGTTTTATTGCAAGCATCATCGTTTTTGTCAAGCACACAAGATTTCTTGTTAGGATTCTTGGCTGCTCTGTTTTGTCAGGGAAGAAAGGTTGATCTCAGTCTTTGTGTCAAATCTTGTTTTCGTGGCTTTTTTGGTTTGCATGTCAAAACTATATATTTATGACCATCTACTTTTCTTGCTTTCCAAAAGTTGTTGGTTTACACTTTCTTGAAAGCTGTCTTTTCAATCTTTTGGTCTTTATTTCCAAGCTCTTGTTGCTGCTTTTTTATCGTTAAGAGCATTTTGAAACACATTTTTGTTGAGTTCTCACTTGTTTTGTGTTTCAAACTCGCTAAGTGTTTCATTGCCTATTCTTCGATCATAAAGTTTCAGTCTTGTTTAGAGCACTTTTGAAAAGTAATTTTTTGTTTTTCTTTTGAAAAAAACTTCTTGAAACTTGGTTTTGATTTAGTTTCTTTTAGTGAATGAAAGTGCATTTTTGTTTGTCTTGAAACTTGCTTTTAGTGTAGAGACGAAAATGAGCATTAGCAACTCATATTCCATCTAAACATTTTAAGTGGCAAATTAAAAATTGATAAACAAGTAACCTTCATTTCTTCATTTAAGAGTAGTTTTGAGTTTTGCATC
This sequence comes from Pinus tabuliformis, assembly GCA_031772625.1. Classification (NCBI taxonomy): domain Eukaryota; kingdom Viridiplantae; phylum Streptophyta; class Pinopsida; order Pinales; family Pinaceae; genus Pinus; species Pinus tabuliformis. The sequence continues at coordinate 1,294,723,851 of CM062805.1, forward strand.
AGCATGTACTTGTTGCATTAGGATAAATTTGTGCAACTTTTTAGGCATCCATAGTTTTGGTAACTTTTGTGAGTGTGAAGCGTGAGTAAAAGAAAAGAAAAGAAAAATTTGTTGCTTTCTTTTAAGTTCCTTTGAGCCTAGTAGAAATTTCTTTGAAAAACGAAAACAAGTGCATTTGCATATAGTTTGGTTTTTATTAATTTCTTTTGCGTCAAAACACCACTAGTTTCACTTCCGCTTATCCCTTGACTTAAAGAACAGCCCATTTAAAAACAAGCGCTAATTAAAATATACTAGAACTTTTTATAATTGTCAAGTTAGACACACCAACAAGTTTTAGGATATTTTAGGGCCTTGGATTAGGCGAGTGGAGAGATAACTCTCCAAGGCCATTTAAACTGTCAAACATAGGAGTCTGAATAGTGAGTGAAAATCTAGTAGCATTAGGGAGACTAGGAAAGCTCTGGATCTGGGAGTTAAGCACGAGGGTTTTTGAAGACAGGGAAGAGAGATACCCCCTCTCCCACTTGTCGGATCTAACCTAAAGACTGTTCCGCTTGGCTTCTGATATGAGTTGGTAACCTTAGTTGCTAATCCTAGGGATCTACAAAATTGGCTACGAAGGGGAATACCGTGGCACTTGAGGTCGACGTTGTATCACTCTCAATGGTACTACTGGAGGGCACCCTTGTGAAGCTTGGGGGCTTGCACCGGAATAGGCTATTGTTAGGAGGTCAGCGTAACTTCCTCTATTACCTTCGCTAATAGGACTGGGCCGTCATTATCCCAGACTATCTTCGGAAGGCCCCTTACTTCACTTTCTCGTATTTTGGTGTCCACTCCTCATCACTCGAAGCAGAAATACTCGAAAGTTGTTTGACTGGCTGATATATTTTAGGGACTTTTTAGTGTGTGCACTGTGCTCCTAGTTGGCCTAACTTTCAATTTTTTGAGTCTTTAGCTAGATCTTAATAAAAAATTCAAAGTGGCTGATCGATCACCTAGACAGTCTAGAAGACTTTGTGGTCTTTCACCACCAAGTTTAGAGCCTTCTCCTAGAAGGCGCAGAGGTAATACTGCAGGTGGGTTTCATCCCATGGCAGTTGACACATCGGGGATTGATCTTCCTATCGGGGGAATTAGTGTTCAGAATAGGCCTGGTACTTCCACAGAACAAGAGAGGAACACTCCAATTCTTTCTCGAGTTCTCTTTCAGACAGAAGATAACATAGAGGTAGAAGAACTCCCCGAGTCGTTAGTGGCTCAGAATTCTCCCATACCTTCTAGTTATCCAGAAGTATTACGATACGTTGGGACTCTGACGCATAGACCGTCAAGTCCAAGTCACATTACGCACCTACCATCGATGACCACTACTGGAAGCATGGCTTCTACTACAAGTGCTACAACTACGTAGACTCCAACATCAGTGCAAGGGGGAGGAACTATTTCCATCCCCTCTGCATCTTTATTTGGGTCTTTTGCTAGCACATCTTTAGTTGGGTCTACCTCCATTCCTTTTACGAGTGGAAATTCCCAAGCCAATGCTTTTAGTTCTGGATTCTTCCCATTTGGCACCCATTCGCAGGGTATTCGATTAGTTCCGTTTAGTGCCTCCACATCCATGATGGGTGGATCGGCTTCATTTTATGGTTTTCCTTTCGGAAGTGGTCATATACCACATTCCAAGCCAAAAGTAGGATCTATTCCTTTTTCTTCTACAGGACAAAGTAGCAATCCTTTCCAAGGTTGGACTAACCCTGCGGTTAGTGGCATGGGAACTGGGAATATATTTTTCGGCCAAGAAGGGAATGGGTCGTACTCCACAGTTAGTTCATTTTGAATTATTCCTCCCTTAGTTTCTACTTGGAATCCTTATAAGGGGTTATTGACTCCTTATAATCCTTTAGGAGGAAGCTTCGCCGGTTATGGAGGTTTTGCGGCCGGAGTTGGTCAAACTCTGAGTTTCACTGGATCACAAGGATTGCCTTTTGGTTCAGCTGGTTCTGCTGGATACTTCGGGAACCCTGGTGCCTTTCAAAGTCCAGGCCAATCTTTTCAGAACTTTGGGAGCTCCGCCCAGTCAGGGTGGAACCCCCAAGGTCCTCATAGGCTTCCTTTTCTGGCAACTTTGAACTTGCCAGATCTCACGAAATTAACAAACAATCCAATCAAATACAACCCGGCCTGGCCTTCGGTCCCAACCAAATTCCCTTCGGACATTCCAAAATTCGAAGGGAAGGGTGGTGAATACCCAGGTGACCATGTAACCACATTCCATTTACGGTGCTCATCAAACTCCCTTATTGATGACTCTATTAGGTTGAGACTTTTTCAATGCACCTTGACTGGTAATGCGGCCAAGTGGTATATAGAGTTGCCAGCTTTACATCTTTCGCTGACTTAGCTAATATTTTCTTAAATCATTTCTAGTTGCATGTCCGTTATGATGCCGGAACTGAACTTCTGGCCACTTTTCGTCAGGACACGACAACTCACATTTCTGATCATATTCAGGAATGGAGACAGAGAAAGAGGCTCATTAAAGCCAAAATCCCTCTGGAATACCGTCTCGAATGGTTTTTGAAATCTTTACAACCTAAAATCTCTAAGGATGTCTCCATGTCCGGAGTCTATTTTGAGGAGCAAACTATTTTTAGGGCCCAATAATTAGAATTGATTTACTCTCAGTTTGGGATCCTACAAAAAATCTTGCCAAATGCTCCTGGGTCTAAGGTTGATATAGCAAAGTCGAAGCCAAGTCCCCATGTGGATGGTATTGTTGGATCAGTAGACACAAATGCGGTGAACTTGTTGAGCCAATTACAGTAGTTGTCTTTGCAAACTGCTCCTAACAACCAAGTCACATCGTCTAACCCTTCGTCTTCCCAACCCTATTCAATTAATGCTGTCCAATCTGATAAACCTAAAGGAAATCAAAATTCCAATGGGAAGAAGAAAGGACGAGGTAAGAAAAAGAGTCAGGATGGGAAGGCTAATGAAAATAAATCTGACAATAACGCTGGTGGTGGTGGTAATGAGTCTAGAAAGAAAGTCAAGTTTCCGTGCAAGTTATGCAGTGGAGACCATTTAACTCATCTATGCCCCAAGATTCAAGACACTCAGTGCTTGTTAGGATAGCATGGAACTTCTAGTTCTCAAGCTGTGTTAACCAACCCTTTTCCCCAAGGGCAGCAAATGCTTGTTGACGCGAGTTCAAACCCTAGTACCTCCACAGGGGGCAACCAGGAAGGGGATAAATCATCAAATGTTTTCATGATGGGTTCTCACGCTAATGTGGCCACATGGTGACGCGATTATGGTGAAGGTGAAACTTCAAAGGATAAAACAGTTCCCGAAACTAACAACTCACTTCATATTGAGCGACCCTCTGTCGAGACTATACCACGGGTACCAAAAGGTTCTGCTAAACGTGCGACTATCAACCCTAATATTAGGGCAGCCCAGAATTACTCCATTATTGAGTATCTGGTGTAGAGTCTATGTGCTATGTCCGCTTTAGAGGTGCTCTAGTCGTGTCCTGCTCAAAGAAGTGCCTTGCTGTCGGCAATGGTGGCAGTAGATCCAAATAATTCTTTAGATCTCACTTTTGATATGCATAATGTCAAAAAGAGACTTCCTCATCATATGGCTTTCCAGATAAAGTCTACCTACCAGAAAACTAATATTTTTCGGACGGTTATAGATGAGGGAGCTTCCACGTGTGTCATGTCTATGTCATGTTGGAAGGCCATTGGATCACCTTCGATTGTTCCTTCACCTACCCTCTTGACAGCGTTTGATGGTCATTCTCATAGGCCATACGGGATTATCCCAACCTTTCCTATATGTGTTGGGGGGAAGGTCGTTAATATTGAAGTAGAAGTCATCGATGTTAACCTAGACTACAATCTCCTCTTAGGAAGGAATTGGGTATACAAAATGGATGCCATTGTTTCGACTCTGTTTTGTGTCATTTGCTTTCCTCATGAAGGGAAAATCATTAAGGTTGATCAATTGGATTATTGTCCAGTGGATCCTCAAGCAACTTCTGACTCTACAGTGACTTTAGTGGATAACCCCCGTCTGCCTATTGAGAATCTAGGAGTCAGGATGTACTCTTCATTGATGGGTACGTTTGATCTTCCCCCTCCTATGGCTAGAATAGATACAATTTCATCCTCCAGGCACCCTTTACGGAAAGAGTTTGTTCAAGCTCATTATTTTTTGGATCCTATACCCTTATCTTCATCTGTGACCACATTAGATGACAGCAAGGTGGGTGAAATAGAATCTTCTATGTCTGCAACAAAGCTTAGATGTGAATCTACTAATGACCCTGCAGACGACCATCCTACTCCTTCCTCAGAGAAAGAGTTAGATGGTGATGTGGTTCATATTCGGACCCTTGATTCCACTTCTGCGTTGGATTGCTTGGATATTGTTTTTCCATCTGATGAAGCGATATTCGAAGTAATGACGGTTGTAGATCGACCTTCGGAAGATTTACATCATCATTCACATTTTCGTCCTCCCTTGCATGAAGTCGAATCTAGGTCCTCCAGGCTGACTAGCGATGTTTGTACGGTTCCTTTGGCTCCAACACAATTATTCGCCGAAGGAAGTATATTGATTGGTTCGATAATAGTACCGATAAACATCCCTAGGAGCAAGTTGGCGGAGCCCCCCGATCGGCTCTACCTTAAGAAGTACTTTGCTTAGTAATTAGGCAATGGCTTCTTTTGTACATTTTGTATATTTGTACATATCTCGTCGAGAGTTTTTGATATCAACACTTTTTGGTCTGCTGTGGCAGGTGTTGATGGATGACTTGGTCTATTTTGGATTCACCAATGGTGCTAGTCGGCACACTCAGAACCTCGCTTCCACAGCTTGGGTACTCTACTATCCAACTGGTCAGTTGATGGTATCAAGGGGAGTATGCATTGGTCCCGCTTCAAATAATATGGCTGAGTATATTGCCATCATTAATTTACTATCCAAGGCAATTTCTCACGAAATCGACTCGTTGGTAGTTTATCTTGATTCACAATTGATAGTGTCACAATTGAATAACATTTATCGGGTAAGGGATCCATGTTTATATTGCCAATATTTAAGGGTGAGGTTGTTGCAAAGATCATTTACTTATATTAATTATTTTCACATTCCAAGATCTCATAATTGGTTAGCTGATTCTATCGCTAATCAAGCATTAGACTGGCACATCAATCATTCATCACAATAAAATCAAGCATCAAAAAGTCGAACTGTATATATATATATATATATATATATATATATATATATATATATATATATATATATATATATCTATATATATATATATATATATATATATATATATATATATATATATATATATATATCATAAAACATATCGAGTGTACATAAGTCTGTCCAAAAATAATATACAAAATTGGGACTCAAATGCCCATAGTCATGTCTAGTGCATCTAATGCCCCAGCTCAGGATGAGTAGCTAAGTAGGAAACTACTGCATTGCCCACACGCCTAAGAGTGCAGACCCAGTCTTGTGGCATGCCAACCACATGACGCTGCATATCTACTGGAAGATCCTCTACGGCTACCATGAGTACTCCATGAGTCAGTCTCACCAAGTGCCGCTGAACTGTGTGAAGTAGTTGCTCTATGTCTGCGACTGCCCCTTCAACCCCTCGGCCGCGACATCTGTGCCGTGGGAACTCATCTGGTTGTACCAGCCCAATATCTGAAACATGATCATCATATTAGTCATTTGAATCCTATCAAAAATATTATTTGAAAAATCCAAAAAATTCATAAAAATCAAAAAACACTTACCAATGTCGCCCCATGCTATGGTCGGTGGTAATACTAGATCGATATCTCCTCGGAAATCCAACCCAACATAAGGGTAGTCATCTATGGTGATGATCTGCTGATCCCACTAGGAAAAGAAGTCATCGTCAAATGCAGTCTGTGGGATGCCCCCACCTCCTAGACATTTCATCAGGTTAGCCCACCTGCCCATGCGTGGATCTCGTGGGGTGCTGATTGAAACTGGCACTCTAGGACGAAGTGCAAGGACCCTCTCAAAAAAGAAAGAACACAAAATAGTCACATATCAAAAGTTTTTGTCTGCCCTCTCTTGATGGAAGTGAGATAGCTTTTCAGGCTGGCCAGAAGAGGAGTACACCAGTCGAATACGGTAGTGAGATAGTCTACCGCCAAGCTCATGGCTAGCCATGATGCCTAGTGCAGAGAAGCTGATCCGTTCACTCTAGCTATGGTGAACAGGATTATCCTCGGCGATAAACTCTCCACACGTGTGATTGAAATTTGACTTCCAACCTTTTTTGGATGTCTTGGGTAATATATATGTATGTAGTCCTCGATCGAGAGACTGCCTCATGTCCTACCCTGGAATGTACTACCTCTCCCCTTCGGGAAAGGCCTGCAATGAAATAAATATCTTCCACTTCTATCCTGAGTGGCATCTGGTCAATCATAAATGCATCATCCTCGATACTCCGGTAATGAATGAGCATCTCAAGCAGACGTGTGTTTGCTTTCATATTTGGAAATTTGAAGAATTTTAGCAAACCACATCCCCGTAAGGCATCCAAAGCATTAGGATCGTTCATGACCTCATCATCCATTGAGGTATGCTCTCTTTCTCGTCAAGTGACTGGCATCCTGAAGAAAAATGATTTTCGACCAATAGTTTTTTTTTTTTGAAATGTTCACGGCATATACGTGGGTCCATTTACACACAGTCGTGTGTAGGGCCCGCATGTACGCGGGTTTCATATTTCCAACCTGCGTATATGCCGTGGTGAAATTTTTGACAAAAAATTCAACGGTAAAACATAAATTAAAAATTCTAAAACTAGTCACAATTGATTGCAAGACAAGTATAAGAGTTACCTGGGGATTTTGGAAGAATCTGAACGGTTGAATTTGGTGTATGGAAAATTTTGCTCCTTTTGCTCCACTTCTCTACTCTCAAACTCAAATGGTGAAAATGGTGAGTCCAAAAACTCTTTTATAGGCTTTGAAAATGCAAAATTTTTTCAAAACTTAATTTTGTTTGGTCTCATGTAACTTTTAACTTGGGAGCTTGGAATGTCGAGAATGGTTTGACTTTCAGGACATTTTGGACATTTTTTCGACGTTTTCGAGACGGTTCCATGATTGCTGACCTGTCATGGCAGGTATCGTTTTCTCACTGGCATATAGGTTAGGGAAGCCATTTTTCCGTTGCACTATGCATACTAGCCTCCATTTGTCGATACATTTTCCATAGGGTCGATCCCATCGTGTTATGGTTCGTAAACCATCTTCAGTTGCCAATTCTTTAAATCATGACACGATGGTAGAAGCCATCCTTTACATGGGCACCATAGTTAGCACCTCACTAACATTTTTTGTCCATGCTGCTCCGATTTGAGTAGGCTTGGGAGTCCTCTATAGTCCCGCCATGACTTATGAGATGAAGACTCATTCCTCTTTGCTTCTTCGCTTTGTTCTGGCCTTATACCCTAGAGGCTCCTTTGTGTTGAGTTGTACTACTGCATTGCATTTTGACCATTTGCACCTTTTGGCCTTGAGCTGGCTTCACTTGGACTCGTGTTTAAGCCAACTTTTGACCATGACGACTGCAAAATCAAACTTGCATACCTTTAACTTCTGCAACTTGACACACCTTGACCCATGGAAGGAACACACCTTTGAGTGTCTTTGACCAGTTTTCGCCTCCCTGCATTGAGCATAGGAACGTTCCAATCCCAGGAACTAGATCATCTGCTTCACCGACACTCTTTCTTTCCACTGTACTATAGCATTATTTTATTCTTTTTTCCAGCTTAACAGAAAAGGACAAAAAAAATTATATATTCCAAAAAAGAGCAGGAACGGGACAATATTTCCATTTATTGTTGGCAGCTAGAGTCATTCATGTCGCCCTTTGAACAAAGCACTCAAAAACAAAGTCTCCTCAGTTTGGGTGGGATTTAGTTTGACTTAGGTACACCTTAACCTTGTTATTGAGTCAGTTCTCCCCAAATTGGTTATCTCTTCCAATCATATGGAGGGTTCATTCGTGCCTCTTGCATGACGAGCTTATATAGAGTCATCATATGCTGCCACATAGTCACATTGAGTCATGCTTTTGTTCAAGGGAATTTAGCCTGAGTCAGCCTCTCTGCGGTGTCTCTTGACTCATTTTTTAGTCAGCCATCCCTGGTTGTCAGTATCATGTCTATCATCACATCAGCTATATTGGTCCTTTACTCGTGCTGGTTTGAGAAGGTCTCCATTGACTTCTTGCTGGTAAGTCTTGTCCTTATCGACGACGACATCTTGCTCTGAGGACAGGCCTAGAGCTGCACCCTGGCCTTATTTTCATTATTGATAGGTCACCTTGTGCTCAGCATCGATTAGTATCATGGGTTTTTGACTAAGTGGTTTCCCTTGTGTTCGACATCAGCTTAAATTATCACACATTGGGATTCGTGCAGTACCTTGGTTTCCATTTGACCCTATTGGTGGATACCTCGCCTCTGTGTCAGCTTTCATTATTGGTTGGTTCAGAGGGTTTCTGTCGTGTGCTAGCCACATCTTGTGTACGTCAGAAATGTTCTTCGGTCGGGTTACTACATCATTTTCGTCCGATTCCTTACACATTATTGGCCTACGGGTTACACTTGCACTAGATTGATGAAGGATGCCTTAATGCCTTCCTTCTAGCGGATCTTTCCCTATCGACTTCGACTCATTGCTCAGGGGCAAAGATCTAGAGTCCATTTGGCAGTACCTTGGGGTTTGCAGTCATTAGTGGCAGATCCTTCACTATCGACAGTGGGAAACCATCATTGTCTCCTGATTGATAGATTCTTACAGGTGTTCGACTCTAGCTCATCTATTCACACTTGTTAGATTGTACCGAGTACCTTGACACTCATTATCATTATCAGTGAGTCGTCTCGCATTTGTTAACGATATACATCAATGACCGATAATCAAACAATTTCTCACATGGTCGACGTCAAATCATTTATTCCCAGGGTGTAGAAATGTACCATAGCGGTTGGTGAAGACCTCAGGTTGTATCAACATTCATTGGTTCACTTGACAGTTGCTGCTAGTTGATACCATTCCACCTTATATGTTGCAGTTAGTCATGGCGACATTCTATATGCTAGCACCTGAGTTTGCAATGTAGTACCATCCTATTCCATCATGTTCATTTGGTACCTTTTGTGATCAGTCTTTGATATCAGTGATCCTGTTCATTCTTCAACATCATTGACATTCTTATATGTGATATTCAGACATGTACTTGTTCAATCGTGATCAGATGATTCATTATGTATTTTCTAGTTTTGTATACTTGTATACTTAGTGGATCTGCTTGTACTTGATATGCAGACATGCTTTACTTTCTCTGAGCATGGGTATGCCTGCCTCAGACAATGTTTCTTTCTGATCTCCTTTTGTGGCTTGGCAGGCTGAACTCTGGTGAAGTCCTTCTCAGTTTTTGACAGATTTCCTTTCCATGAACTTGCTTAATACATTTCAGTCATCATGTACCCCTTCTGACCTCATATGTTAGGGAGCATCTGTTATAGCTCCAAATCTCACTCTTGAGGTTTGTGATGCTGCACTCATGGCCGTGAGCAAACCCTCCTTCCAGACCTGGTCCAAAATTTAAAAAACAATGTTTTATTCCCTATACGCGACATTTCCCTGAGCTAAACGCGTGTGTACGTAGGTCTGTGTATACCCAACCCGCGTATATGTATTAAAACACTTAAAAAAAAAATCTCCTTAATTTCGGACAGAGATCACGGGTTTCACCTGTTGATTACCTATTAGTGCCCGTGGCCCAACTGTTCCCAACGAATTCCCAACTAAAAAACTACTTTGGGAGAAGTATAAAAAGGCTTCAATGGGAAGGCCTAAGAGAGGAGAGAAGAGAGAGAAAGGTTACTATGCTGAGATTTCCCTGACCAGGTCTCCTGCACTTCTGCCTCCTACACTTCCCCCATTTACAGGAAACCTTTGTTTCCTTGTGTGATGATGTCTATCTACTACTTGAGATATCATGGAGTAAGTCATGGGAGGATTTTGTTAAAGGCTTGAGACTGGACGAATCTAGAGGACAGTTTCGCTTGGAGCCTGCGAAAAGATGAATTAGGTGAAATTATTCCTTTCTGTACTTTATTTGTCTATAATAAAAGAAGCACTTGTCTTTGTTCCTGATATAAATCTTCTTCATGTTTATGATATCCAAGTTATGATTCATATATGAATTGTTGTTTAATTGCATAACTAACTACCTTTTCAATATATTATGAAGATGATTTCTTTATGATGTTTAGTCCATATACTGTTGTACTTTCTTGAATTGATTATTTTGCAGGTTGAAAGAGCAAAAGGAACTCCAAGAATTTTTGGACCCTGGCAGGATATTCTCAAATGAAGGACTCCCAGGTACGCCCCTTATCATATAGTTTGCTTATATTAGCATTATGGTTGTATGGAATGTGTGTTTCTCTATATAGACAACCTATGATCTGCTAGGGTGTCAACCCAAGACCCTATGGGAATTTATCCCTTAACACCAAGTCAGCAGTGAAGGGTGTAGATGGATAGAGGATGGCTCCCTCATGGATCCCTTCCTATCCCCTCGAAAATGTTCGTTAAGATAAGTGCAGGACATCACTGTCAAACTCCAAGTCAACTGTCGGATTAATGTAGAACAAAATTTGAGTTGGGTCGAAACCTTATTGTTTTTCTTTGGGAATAGAAAAACGAAGGTTTAACGATATAAGTTTAGATAAGATAGAGATATTAGGATTGAATTACTCATGCAGTTATTCTAGAGACTAGTTATAAAACTTATGGCCACACTGTGATTTGTGGTTTGCGTCGGATGATGTAATTTTGAATAGTTTGTGAATTCGTTTGAATAGAATTGGTTTTGTGTGTATGCGTTGTGTTGATTGGAAACTATGAACTACTATTTGGAGGGCCCCTACAAACAGTGGAAGGTTTTAATCAATTGCAATATGATTTCCTTTCATTCTTCAATTGCTCTGTTTTGTGTGAAAATTAAGCATAATGATTTCGCCATCGAATTGTTATTTGCATAAGTACTTTCATTTGCTTTATACCTAGTTTAGCCTGCTATTTAATTTGCTTTATACCTGGTACATCATGGTTATTTCATTTGCTTATTATCTAGCATAGTTGAAGTGTGTTTAATTCATAGTATAAATGTTGCTTGGATTATTTTGTTTGAGCGAAAATTGAATAAGTAAAAGAGTGAGAGTTCTCTCTTAAACAATTGAGTTCAGACAATATTTCTTCATAGCTGATAGAATATGTTTCTTTTTGCACTTAGTGAATTATAATCTGCAACATAAAGATTTAGGATAAAAAATCCCAAAATAATCTAATACAAGTAGGATCACTCTCATATCATCTGCAAACTAATTAGATAGAGATTAACTCCTAGGAAAATTAGCCAACATTTTTAAGAATTACGACACTAATATAATTGACAAACACCACCTCCATATCCATCTTAAGTTTAGATCCTAATAAATACATAATGACCTAATGAATAACTTCTAAGCACATAGTGTGCACTTGTAATTCATCAGTCTACCTGCCCGGGTTGACAATTTATGATTGATAATTTAAAGACCTTAAATTGGCTAAACATTTTGGCGCTGTTGTCGAGGAAGTAGGAATAGAAGTTAAGAAAACAATCATTAATTTAAAACATGACATGTGTAGGGATAGATACTCTAGGGTTAGATTTGTAGGACGAGGAATAAGTTTAGTTACCACAAATCCACTCACTTCACCACGATTTCGAGATTCCACACCACCTACTCAAACCTGAATTCCATTTAGAGGTCTACAAAGACTTCCTAAAGTCTCAAGATCAGAAATCCAATCCAGAACTTCACCTACTTCTTCTACTGAATATGTAATTGAAGAAAATCCTCCATCCCCAACTACATGAGTAACCTTTCTATCCTTCACTGGTGAGAAAATTTTGGGAGAAGAATTAGACGTTCCTAGTGAAGAAGAGGAATTGGAAACTTATTCTGAGCAACCATTGATAGAGGAACCAAAAATATTAGAAGAACACTATATTATCTCTAAAGAATCTATCATGGTTGAAGAAAGGGAAGGAGAAGTACACAATGTCCATGGTGAAGAAGATATGATTGGAGGAAGAGGAAGAGGAAGAGGTAGAGGTAGAGGAGGGGGTAGAGGTAGAGGAAATAAAGATCCTTTAGGATTCCCTATTCTTGATGAAGATACAACCCTCACAATGAAAAATATATCACCCTTGATTCTTCCTAATTTCCACAGGAAAATAAACGAAGATCCGAAGACATTTCTCTTCAAATTTTAAGTATTATGTAGATCATATGACTATCTACATGATGCTCAAAAGTTAAAATTGTTCCCTGCCACATTAAAAGATTCAACATTAAAATGGGTCATGGGTCTAGGAGTGCATTCTATAACAACATGGGGACAAATGAAAGAGGCGTTCCTAGGTGGAGATTATTGTGTGCCTAGTAACCTTAAAGATGAAGTCTTCAAAATGACATAAAAAGAAGATGAAAATCTTGAAGACTTGGTAAAAGGGTTTGTTTATAATGTTAAAAGAAAAAAATGTATAATTTGGATGAAGAAACCTTAAAATCTCTCTTACTCAAAGCTATTAAAGATGAATGGATCAATCTCCTTAACCTAACTGGGAAAGGAGATATTTCCCAGCTACCATTTGCATATATTTGTGATTTATGTGTACATATCTCAAGGGGTAAAGCACGAGTTGGAAGGAGTCCTAGAGACCCTCTCTTGTCAAGAATTAACAAATCTACATCTGAGACAGTCAGTAGGGTAGAAATAGGAAATTTACTTGACACCTTCAAAACATATATCTTAGGGAGCCTAAGTGAGCAGATAGACACCCTTAAAATAAAAAACAAGAAAAATTATGAAAATGATGCATTATCTATCTTCTATCCCAAATGTCAGAAGAAACATGCTCTAAGAGAGTGTCCCTTAGACTCAAAATCCATAGAAACCTATGTCATATGTGCAGATAATCATGGTACGAAGGAATGTCCATCCTTACTAGGTCTTAAGGCTGTATTCAATGATGAAGGAATCTCAGAACCAATAGACCCTCTCTACTTTATAGCCAAAAGACCATGGAAAAAGCCCCAACCAAATAAATCACAAGGATTTAGACCACAACAATTTGCCCAGTCATCACAAAATAATTGGAACTCAGCCTAGCAGCCTTGGGCTCTGCCACAGTCATAACCTTGGAATCAAGGATGGCAAAATCCTTATGGATCCTATGCTCAATATAAAAAATACTCACCATCTTACCTTCCACCACAATTCTTACCTCCATTTAATCAAATTTCTCAAGCTAATCAATTGCCACAAGTTCCTGTTCAGCAACAAAACCCACAAATTTCCCTACCATTTCCACAAAAATAAAATCAACCACCCACTCAACCACTTCTGAATCCTAATAATAAAATACCACAGCAACTAGTGTACAAAATGGAGGGTCAGAATCCTCAAACTTATGTAATAACACCACTAGACCTAAGCAATGTCCAATTAAGGTCTAGAACAGTATTACCAAGAAAACCTCCCGTTGTCATTCAAGAAACAAGATTTGATCTTTAAAAACACAAAAATCAATCACAAGAAGGGGAGACTTCTCTCCTTCAAAAAGAAAATAAACAAATAGAAGAAATTCCAATAGATACTCCTATCATAGAACAACCCTCGGTATCAGTTAAACCACATTTTCCAGAAAGGTTGAAAATCGATAAAGGAGTAGAGAAACAAACTACCTTGCGTGATTACGATATGATGGATGAATTGAGAAATGTTTCTATTAAGATTCCTTTATTGCAAGCCATAAAAGAAATACCATTTTTTGCAAAAACAATAAAGTAATCAAGTACACAAAGATTAGGGGAAGAAGAAAAGATATAAAAAGAGTTCAGTTAGTTGGAAAAATTGCAGACATTATGATGGGGAAGACAACAATTCAAAAATATTTAGATCTAGGAAGCCCCATTGTAAAAATTCACATCAAAGGAATTGAAATACCAAACACATTAACTGATCTAGGAGCAGCCATAAACATAATGAGTAAACAAGTTATGGAAACACTTAGGATTCCTAACCTTCAATACACACCAACCTTATTGCAATTAGCATATAGATCTGTTATTAAACCAGATGGTGTGTTAGAAGGTGTTTGTGTATCCTATATTCTTGGGAATATCCTATTGATTTCATGGTCTTAACACCCAAGAATAATCTAGGAGGACAACCATTAATTATAGGAAGGCCTTGGTTGGCTACAACTGATGCTTTCATCGGCTACAGATCAGGTGATATGTTTATCTTAGATGGAAATTCTACCAAGAAATTTACATTATGCCCCCTGGAAGAAAAATAATAGATACAAAAACTTAAGAATGGATAGAAGATGGAGAAGATATACAACCTATTTTTGCTACTGAACAAGTGAAAGAGGAAGGCCAACTTTTAAATTTACTAGAAAATAATGAATCTTCCTCACATTATGAGCATAGCCGAAATGAATATCTCTCATCTAAACAAGTGCCATTGTTTTCCATGGAAAAATTTGGGAATTCCTTGATAGAAATATTTCCAGGAAAAACCTTGAATGTCAATGAAAACTTGGAACAATGCAAAAGAATCAATTAATAGAAATTTTACAAAAAAATTCTTCTACTTTTGCATGGGAATACAATTACATGAGAGGGATTGATCCTAAAACTTGCATACATCATATCTATATTGAAAAAAATGCAAGACCAGTTAGACAACCTCAGCGAATAATGAACCCAAATCTAAAAGAAATCATTAAGGAAGAGTTGCAGAAACTATTGAATGTAAATTTTATCTATCCAATATCTGACAGTCAGTGGGTTTCAACCCTAGTAATTGTTCCTAAGAAAAATGGAAAGTGGAGGGTATGCATCGATTACAGGGAGTTAAACAAAGCAACATTAAAATACCACTTTCCACTACCTTTCATAGACCAGGTCTTGGATACATTAGCAGGGAAAAACTATTTTTCCTTCTTGGACGGGTTCAGTGGATACAACTAGATTCAGGTAGCCCTTGAAGATCAAGATAAAACCACGTTCACTTGTCCATGGGGAACTTATGCTTACCAAGTATTTCCTTTGGGTTATGTAATGCTCCAGCAACATTCCAAAGGGTAGTCCTCGACATTTTCTCTGACCTTATTCATGATTGTGTGGAAGTATACATGGATGACTTCACACTTTATGGGGATTCTTTCAATGAAGCACTAGTAAATTTAGAAAAAGTCTTAATAAGATGTCAAGAAACAAATCTCTCATTAAGTCATGAAAAATGTTTCATGATGTTTAACGAGGGAATTGTTTTAGGTCACCATATTTCCGGAGATGGGATTAAGGTAGACTCATCTAAGGTGGAAGTCATTTCTAAGTTATCAGTGCCAAATTGTCAACGAGATGTTAGAATATTTCTCGGTTTTACTAGATATTATATGAGGTTCATAGAAAACTTCACAAAAATCACATCCCCACTCTTTAAACTACTTACCAAAGACTGTGAATTCAATTGGGATTCCGAATGTCAAGTTTCCTTTGAAACTTTGAAAAAGAGAATCTCTAAAGCACCTATCTTAAAAGGATCTAATTGGAAGTTGCCTTTCCATATCTCAACAAATGCTTCAGATTCAGCCTTAGGAGTTGTATTAGGACAAAAATATCTCACTCCTTATGCCATTTATTATACTAGTAAAAATTTAACTCCTGTAGAGTTAAATTATACTGTAACTGAAAAGGAGTTCTTAGCTGTAATTCATGCCATTAATAAATTTAGACATTATATAACTGGCTATGAAACTTTTTTTCACAAAGACCATTCTTCTGTTAGATACCTAATGAATAAACCAGTCACTAATGGAAGAGTAACTAGATGGCTCCTACTTTTACAAGAATTCAATATAACCATTCTAGATAGACCAGGAAAATAGAACACAATCGTTGACTTTCTATCTAGAATACAAAATGAAAATAATGATCAACTAGTAGAAGAAAAAATTTCATGATGAATATCTTTTTGCAGTATCTACTAAATCACCTTGGTATGCAGATATTTCTAACTATTTGGCCACAGGAAAAATGCCATTTTATTTATCTCCTAAAGAGAAGAGAAGAATGGTCCACAATAGCACATCTTATTCGTGTATAAATGAAGAATTACATAGGACAGGACTAGATCTCATCATCAGAAGATGTGTTCGTGAGGAAGAAATACCAGAAATACTTAAGGCCTGTCATGATGAGCCATGTGGAGGACATTTTTATGAGAGAAGAACTGCTTACAAATTTTTTGTTTTAGGATATTATTGGCCTTCCATTTTTAGGGATACCAAGGAATATGTTAAGAGATGTGACAGTTGTCAGAGAATGGGAAAACCTACTCTTTCAAATGAAATGCCACTGCAACCACAGGTACTCATTGAAGAATTTGAAAAATGGGCACTGGATTTTGTTGGACGAATCAGCCCACCTTCAAAGCAAAAAAAGTATATTCTAGTATGTACTGATTATGTCACTAAATGGGTAGAGGCTAAAGCACTTCCTTTTGCTACTAAAAATGTTGTAGTTTCATTTCTTTTTGAGGATATTTTTACTCATTTTGGTGTCCCAAGAGAAATTGTAACAGATCAAGGAACACAATTCACATCCAGACTAGTGCAGAAGCTTGTGGATCAATACAAGATAAAACATCAGAAGTCCACTCCATACCATCCACAAGCCAATGGACAAGTTGAGTCCACAAATAAGGTGATTGAATCCATCCTTACCAAGATAGTACATCTACACAGGAAGGACTGGGTGGAAAAGCTTCCAGAAGCCTTATGGGCCTACATAACTACAAGGAGGAATACTACAGGGCATACTCCCTATGAACTTGTTTATGGGAAGCAAGTCTTACTACTAATAGCATTCCAAATCTAGACCTATAAGACAACATTCTAGTTAGATCTAGACTTGTTAGAAGCCCAGAAGCAAAGGATGACACAACTGAATGAGCATGATGAAATCAGATAAGAAGATTTCTAGAGAACTAGCTTAGTGCAACAACAGAGGTCAATATGGCATGATAAATACATTGAAGAAAGGAAATTTCATCCAGGATATTGGGCATTTCTCTTTGATTCAAAGTTCAAAATTTTTCAAGGGACATTCGAAACCCATTGGCTTGGACCTTATGAATTTGAGAATGTCTTTGAAAATGGTGCAGTTAGAATCAGGAGTGTTGATGAAGAAAAAGCTCCTCTATTAGTAAATGGACATCGACTCAAGCCTTACCATAAACCATTAATGAAAGAGGAATTTGTTAAAATGTTTCAAGATAATTCAGAGCTGAAGATGGTCAAGAAGAATTCTTCTTCTTTTCCACATTAGAAATCTTTACTTATTCTTTAATATATATATATATATATATATATATATATATATATATATATATATATATATATATATATATATCTTTACATATATACATACATACATACATATATATATATATATATATATATATATATATATATATATATATATATATATATATATATATATATATATATATATGTATAAACATGAAAACCAACATGTTGTTGGCATGTTTATACAGAAAATTTGAAGTGAAAACCAATTTGTTGGCACTTCAAATTTTCTTTAAAAAAATAATAATAAAGTTCATCCATTAAATCCATCTTCTCTTAGCTGCAGAATCAGAAACTTTTCGCAGCTTGGACAAGTTTCCGCAGCCAAGACAAGTTTCTGTAGCCTAATAAATTTTTGAAGTCTACAAAGATGCTTGGTGATTTGGATTAAAGGATAGCTGACAGCAAAGTACTTGCAGGAGATCAAAGGACAACAAATAATGTTAGCAAAAGAATATCAAAGGTATGTGTTGCTTTAATTTAACAATAGGGAAGGTTATATAGCATATATGATTAAGAAGATATAGTACTAAAATGCAATCATTATAACCTAAGAGTAATGGACGCCTAACAAAATATCATATTCCACCACTTAAAAGTCATGTCATGACCTTATTCCAAATCTGCCGAAGTAATTACCAAATCATAAGTTTAAATGCGCTTAACAGTTGAATTCATCCATATAATCCTTATGATAATCTATCTGTTCTTCCCTATTCTTACACTCCTCTGAAATTTCATAGGAACTCCATCTTTTTGCCATCTAGCAAACCCTACCAGATCCATTTTCCTATCAAGGTAGCTAGTCTTCGAGGCAAAGCATCCTTTGGAATGGGGATAATTTTTTGAACTGGGCCCACAGGGAAGCAATTCTTAGAGGGGTACCCACAAAATAGGGAGCTGCCGCAAAGGAGACAATGACTGCAGTTCATTGAAAATTTTAATGGCTTCCACAAGGAAGTAACCAAGACATTTGCGTGCTCATTTGATGGAATTGAAGCTAAAATAGGGGACATTAAGCTCACAATAACAGAGCCTATGATCGCTGAGGCTACCAAGTTGCTAAGGAATGGAGAAAAATGGTTTAAAAACAGGGGGATTGATAGCACGGATTGAAAGGTCTTCCTCAAGAATCCAAACATGGACACTATGATCTACAAGAAAGGTATTCCTAGCACAACTCTTAAAAAAATGGAGAAACTTATTACTTGTGCTTCAAAAGTTTTGTCACTTGTGAGGGTAGGTTTGGGCAAATGTATTTTTATCATGTTAGGATGATGATGCACTCTATTGAAGATCATCAGATGAACCTCCCTTATTTTCTCTTACAAAGTCTCAAGAAAATGTCTACAAATAGTCAAAAGGAAATTCAGTTTATTGAAAACACCATGTACCATCACGGATTAATCAAAATCTTGGTTGAATTTCATCTCTGAAGTATAGGGGATAATTGGGAAAGTTTCCTGGTGAGAAACCACTTTCAAAAAAAATCCACAAAAGAAGAAAGTAGCAGCAGGGCCCTCAGAGGAAGAAAGAGAACCATAGAAGTGGTAAAGGAGCAAACATCTCAGACTCAGACAAAACTGTCAGAAGAAGAGTTGTCTATAGTAGATATTTTGTAGAAAATGAAGAGGGGAAACCTTAGAAGAAAGAAATCCAACCAAAGTGAAGAAGAATTCTCACAAACTAAGACCCCTCCTCTAGAAGAAAAATCAGAGAATAAAAGGAGTAAAGTGCAAAAAATACAAACCCTAGGATTGAGGAGGAGCACAAGGTTGAGCATGATCCCACAAACAACCTCAAAAACTATAGAATACATTAATCTTGAGGAAAATGAGCCAAATGAAAAGGATCCAAATGAAAACAAGCCAACAGAGAACGATTCAACAGACGATGAGCCAATTGAAAGCCCTGGAAATTCTCCAAAAGGGTCACCAAGATCATCACCAAGAGTATCACCATAGCCTTACAACTCACCTCTAAGAAGCACAGTGCATAGTCTGGGTATTGATCCTGCTCAGCAAGAAATATATGATTATGTAGAGTCATTGGAAAGAAAAGGGACAACAACAAAGGAAACAATTCAAAGCCTTGGAGAAGGGAGAAATCAGGTAAATGAACCATCAACCTCAAACATCTTGAAGAAAGAGATCTTTGAACTAGAAACATTGAACCGGTATCTCAAAAATGAGAATCAAGCATTGAAGACACAGAGTGAGATCTAGATTGCAAAAAGTGACAATTTGATCCTTCATCTGAGCTTGTGGTATAAGAAAAACAAAAAGCTGAAGAAGGAAAACAAAATTATGCAGAGAGAGATTATCAGTTTAAAGTACAAAATTCTCATTAGAAATCCTAGAATGTCGATCACTGCCAAAAAGAAGAAAACAATGAAACATGGAGATGATAAGAAAGAGGCACAAGTGACTAACAAGGAAGAAGTGTATGAGGACATACAAAATCTCTAGTCTGGGGGAATGTAGAGTCTGAAGATTGTCCTACCATGACATCCTTTTTGCCTAATGATCCTTTCTTTTCCTATATATTTACCACCTAAATAAAGCCATATCCACCAGGTTTTAATGAAGGTATGTAATAACATGTCTTCTTGTTCATATTTAACTTTATACCCTATTGTTTTGTTAAAGTTTGCAATTGGATACTAAATCAGTCAATTTCTGTAGCTAATTCAGGTTTTCGTAGCTGTCTCCATTGTTTGCAAGATTTCAAAGTTCCAGATCAGCAGCGAAGGGTGCAGATGGATAGAGGATGGCTCCCTTGTGGATCCCTTCCTATCCCCTCAAAACTTTTCATTAAGATAAGTAGAGGAGATCACGATCAAACTCCAAGTCAACCGCCAGATTAATGCAGAACAAAATCCGAGTTCGATCGAAACCTTATTGTTTTGCTTTCAGAATAGCAAAAAAAATGTTTAGCGATATAAGTTTAGATAAGATAGAGATATTAGGATTGAATTACTCATGCAGTTATGCCAGAGACTTGTTATAAAACTTATGGCTGCACTGTAATTTGTGGTGCATACTGGATGATGTAATTTTGAATAGTTTGTGAATTTCGTTTGAATAGAATTTGTTTTGTGTGTATGTGTTGTGTTGATTGGAATCTATGAACTACAATGTGGAGGGCCCCTACAAACAGTGATAGGTTTTAATCAACTACAATACGATTTCCTTTCATTCTTCAAATGCTTTGTTTTGTGTGAAAATGCAACATAATGATTTCGCTAGCGAATTATTATTTGCATAAGTACTTTCATTTCCTTTATACCTAGTTTAGCATGTTATTTAATTTTATTTATACCTGGTACAACATGGTTATTTCATTTTCTTATTATCTAGCATAGTTGAAGTGTATTTACTTCATAGTATATATGTTGCTTGTATTATTTTGTTTGAGCGAAAATTTAATAAGTAAAAGAGTGAGAGTTCTCTCTTAAACAATTGAGTTCAGACAATATGTCTTCATAGCTGATAGAATAAGTTTCTTTTTGCACTTAGTGAATTAGAAGCTGCAGCATAAAGATTCAGGATCAAAAGTCCCAAAACAATCTAATACAAGTAGGATCACTCTCATATCATCGGCAAACTAATTAGATAGAGATTAACTCCTAGGAAACTTAGCCAACATTTTTAAGAATTGTGACACTAATATAATTGATAAACACCACCTCCATCTCCATCTCCATCTTAAGTTTATATCCTAAAAAATACATAATGACCTAATGAATAACTTCTAAGCACATATTGTGCACCTGTACTTCATCAATCTACCTGCCCAGGTTGACAATTTATGATTGAAAATTTAAAGACCTTAAATTGGGTAAACAATCAACATTAATATTAAGGGCTTTTCCTAGTTATATTTCAAATGGAATACTATTATGGACAACAATTGTGGGAATATGATTGTCATTTAAATTATCTAAGGGGTCTCCTTGTGGATCATTATCAAGCAGATATTTTAGCATCTGGCATGTTGGGTTTCCAATAATAGCTGGTTTATTGATGAAGCTGCTAATTACATCATCTTCTAATTGATTTTTAAGTCCCAGAGGTTCATCTAAGAAAGGGGAGAGCACAAATTTTCTTCTTGATATCTAGGCGGGTATAACTGAAGATTTTTGGCAGGTGGACTAGGTTGGGTAGGAGGATACAAAATAATATTTTTGACAACGTTTCCTTTCACAATCGTGATGTTTCCAGTGCGACATCCTATATATGCATCCTCCATTGCTAACCATGGTTTTCTTAGTATTAATAGATGTCCATCTAGTCTACTTCTTGGGTTGATGACCAGGAAGTTTACAGGATATTCTAAGGAGTCTACAGGATATTCCCAGGAGGCTACAAAGATAGTAATGTCTTCCAAAGTTCCTTCCGGCTTGACCACCAAATTATCAGCTAATTCGAGCAGGATTGAGGTTGGTTTTAAAGTTGTAATACCCAAGACATTATAGGTTTCATAGGTGAGAAGGTTAATAGTTGCTCCCAAGTCTACGAATGTGTTTCGAAAAGTGCAGCCTTGTATTTGGATAGTCACGACTTGAGTCGCTAGTCTTTTAGGGAATGGAGGGGAAGTAGTTGTGATTTTCTCAGTGTTGGCTTGAGGTGGCCTGACCCAGGTTCAACATTAATTAGCCAAACAAATCCCTACACTACTAGCCCTTTCGGCATCAACCCGTGGAGCGAGGACTAAAGTCTCACCCGAGGCATTATGGGGGGATGCTAGAACAACGTTTCTACACCCTAAGATGGCTGTGATGTCGTTTGATTCCCTCTATTCCTACCTTCATGCATGTCGCTTCACTCTAGGGCCTGCAAGACAAGCCCTTTATTCCTTCCTTCAATACCTCCACAAAAGGGTATGATTTACCTTCGCACAGCCCTAGTCTGCTACTCAGGTACTTTCATGCTACTATGGCAGCGTGTTGTGCATATTCCCTAATTAGTCTAAGTGATTTTCTTATCTTATCCAATAATTAAAGTTAACACCACGTAAACAGATACCCTTGATCGCGTTCAGTTATCCAATTTGTTTGTAGTCATTTGCGCATCATATAAACATAATAAAGGAATTTCATATATAACATATCAAGATGCATCAACAGAACAAAGACATAGAAATTGTAGAATATCTTTCTTTATTAATATATTCCAAGTGTTTACAAACTCTATCCACCTTACGCACACAGCTGCAGGGGTTCGTGCACTCAGCTGCGGACTTCTACCCTAGGCCTCTGCGCACTCAGCTACAGAGCCTCTACTTATGCTACAACCCAAGACTTTGACTTCTTACTTCAGAGCTATGACTCTCTTACATTGTATGTCTATTGATGATTCTAACTACTTAGAACTTAGATATTTTTATACAATTCCATGGTCCACGAACCATGGGTAGATCTCTTACAACCGACTTTAGTTTACAAAACTAAGGGTGGACTACCCTTTATGATACATAATACCTTTGTGCTCCATGACCACAAAATGTGGAGCCTTTACGATTTTATTACAAAATTTGACTCAAACATGGGTTTTAGCCCCACAAATTCCCTTAGGGGATCCAACTCCCAACAGCCCCCCAACACAACCATCGTGAATTTCCCTCGAGTCACTCGATACGCATGAAGATCTGTGTGCAAAGCCCATCAAGCTCAACCTGTATGACCGCTACCTCAACCGTGCACTAAGCTGTCACCTGCTTTGCATCTTCCACTGTCTTCTCGGTCACTACTCCTGCGTTGTCAGCCTGAAGCTTTTGTTGCATTTCTTGCAGAGTCGCAAGCTTGCCTTCAATATTTCCTGTGACTGCATAAGATTCCTCCAGACAGGGCTTTAGTCTCTCCTTCAACACTGCTTCCTTGTGCAGTGTTGCGTCCACATGTTCCTTTAGCTTCTTGGTCTCTCACAGCTTGGCTAGCCTCCATGTTAGGGCAACAGTTCACACTGTGCCCTTGACCTCATTGTAGTGCTATTGTAGCTCGAATGCTTCCCTCTTTAGCCTCTATATATTTTGGTCCTCCTGCAAACTTGTTAGGACCTGAAATGATTTCTTGAACAACTACGTGCAGTCTGCTACTGCACTTTCCACTGCCGTGATTGCCTCTATGACAGTGGTTGCCCGTTTTTCCTTTACATTTGGCGGTGTGGAGGGTTGGTCCCTCAACTGTAGCTTGGTAATTTGGAGGTTCAACTCCAGGTGAACCCACGTCATCTCAGTTCGAGTGTCACGCACCCCTGTGGCCAATTTTCGGATGCGGACCTTGACTGGCTCCTCCTTCGGAATGGCCAACTCTAGGACCATTCAACATGCCTCCTCAATGACCTGTATAATCCTCTTGCTCTGATTAGTCGCCTCGATCTCCGTGGCAATGGTAGCATTTCTCTGTAGGGCCATCTATTCATTGTTGATCCGCAATTCGCTGATCACTTGAAGGGCGTGGTGCTCTCGAGCCCTCATTTATGCAATTACTCCATCCTACAAGAGGTGGAGTGTTTCACACGGAAGCACTGCCAGGTTTAGCCTAACTCCCTTCAAGGCGCTGATAGTGGGCTTGTTAGCCTCATTTTTCGTGGTCAGTGCTCCATCCAGCAGCACTATCACACTGGAAGCCTTCGTGCATAGCATATCGGCAGCCTTTGAAGCGCTGATAGCCAAGCTGGTAAACATCGTGCCAGCTTGTGACGAACGAGTCTGTAACTCCTGCAACTCAGTCTAGATGGACCCTAGGATGATTTGCTTATATTGTTCAAATTTCTACAGGGCCTCTGCGGTAACATCTTTGACTGTGTCACTGATATCATGTAAGTCACCCTCTGTCAATGTGATAGGGTCCAGCGAGGTCTTTGTTGCCTTGGATTTCTTTCTGGACCCTCCCTTCTCTAGCTCTCTTGGGTGCTTAATGTGGGCGAACATCTCCTGAGGGTCCACGCTGTGCTGTTTTGTGTCTTCCTCTTTTGTCGCAAGAGAAGGTGACTGCGCACCTTTGTCAGAGACATGTTTCGTTCCACCTGCCTGCTTACCTGCCTACTTTTCTACCTATCCCACCTAGGCCTTCTCAGTGGCCTCCTTTCTC
Source organism: Pinus tabuliformis (assembly GCA_031772625.1). NCBI lineage: Eukaryota > Viridiplantae > Streptophyta > Pinopsida > Pinales > Pinaceae > Pinus > Pinus tabuliformis. The sequence goes on from CM062805.1 coordinate 1,294,748,554, forward strand.
TTCTTCTCGACCAGCTACACTATCTTCATCTTGGCCTCTGCCTTCTTCTTCTGCGTGGTGGACTTGCTTCCACCCGCTACCAAGTCCGTGGTAGTGCACCACTTCACTAGCCATTGATCAAGCACCACATCGATGGCATCATCCGTGGCCAGATATGGTAAGTCATACCACTTCTGCATAGGGTCCTTCCATGCCCTAATTGATACTCGATGAAAATAGGCTTTGAACTCGGTGTAGCCCTATAGATTGGCATACACCATGGGTGAAAATAGCAGCTTGCGATTGATGGCCATCCTGATGTTCATTTTCATCAAGATCCATAAGATCTTGCTGTCCCGAACTTGCTACGCATCCTTGGTCGCCCACAACGAAGCATACTTCACTGCTTCAGGGAGGTCTGGCATGACCGAAGGGAACTGGCTATCCTTTGGTAGCTCCCATGCTACCAGTACAATCGACAACAAGAGCCACACATAGTAGAATGTCTTGCTGATCTCTTGTGCTTCATGACAATTCACCAAGAACTCTCCGCGAAGGTAGTCCAACCAGTTAAACTAGATTCCTTCCACACACTACTCTGTGAGCATGACGACAAGTGCTAACACCTCATCGGTGTGACACTTTTGCATCACCTTCACTGCGAGGATCTGCATGGCTACCTTCACAGCAGGGTCACAGATGCTGGAGATAGCGTATCCACGCGAATTCTTCACCAACTTGAATTTTTCCTTCAATGTTTCTGCGAGAGCCTGCTCGCCACCCTTGCCACCAAAGATCATGGTTGGATTCTCACCTGTATATGGCAAGTGTGTTATGCAGTGAATTAACATATCTATGACAGGTATCGACTCCTCCAGCCACAGACACCCATCATGCGCAATGCACGATAGCTGCTTGATGACCAAAATTGTCACCGGGGTGTGGTTATAGTGTGGCACCCAGAGCAGGTTGAGCAATCCTGCTTTCTCTACTCCCTTGAGCCACCTCCGCGACTCCAAGGTGGTCATTCCCGTATTGGTGTCAATGATGCGGCACATCAGCTACTCAGTCACTAGGTGTGGGAACTTCTTGTGGTCTGCCAAGTCCCAGTCTTCAAGCTTTAGTATCAGCACCAATTCCAAAAACAGACTGTCAAAAGCAATTTCGTTTGGTAGCAGAGGGGTTTGTAGTGGAGTCTTACTCTCATCAATCTCCTTTGGGACCTTGGATTTAGGCTTGGGCGGAGGGACATACTCCGGCAACCGCGTAATAGGGTCTGCACCCTGGGCTTTAACCTCCTCCACTTCGGCTCCCACATCCTCATCGTCCATGGCGATGTCTTCAATGTCATCCTCTTCTGGCTCTAATTTTATGGCCTTGACCTTCTCCTGTGCAGTGGGCTTTGGTGGATTTCTCCTTGGCGAGGCGTGCACCAATATGGCAGGCTGCTTGCCCTTCTTGTCCTTCACAGTCTCCTTAGTTGGGGTTGGCTTCGGTCTCATCGTTCTCGGCGATTTAGGGAGTTTTTCCAATACTTCGACCACTTATAAAGCATCTACTTCTACCTCTATTTCCATTTCCTGTGTCAGCTCCTCTACTACTTGTTCAGTATTTATAACTTCTTTGGGTGCTGACATAATGCTCTCTAATAGTGCTCGCGTTGCCTCTGGCAAGTTTGCAAACTCAAGAGTCTCTTTGAAGGTCTCGAAGAATTATCGGTTCATTAATGCCTGAGAGCTCAAAAACTCAATTCTCAAAATGCCAAGTGCTTTTCGTTGGACAACCACTTGTAATTTATAGGGAATTTTGAATTCAAATCTGACCATTCCCCCCAAATTTGATTCATTAATGTCGGATTGTCGACAAATTTTCAAGGATCTGAGCCATAAATTCCATCTTAAAGGCCAACCGCCCACTCCATTTGGCCTCAATTCTACCGTTAAATCATGAATAGTGACTTTAATGGTCACTTTCTAGCCGACCTGTGTGATTTCTCCCTGGGTAGTGCAGCTCCCTCCACGCTGCCGCGGACCGAATGACACTTCCTTGCTTTGCACCATCCTCCAATCATGCAGCTCCCCAACCCGAACAATGTAGTTTATAGTCCCACGCCTCCTTTCAGCTGCCTGGAGCACTAAGACTGTGTTACCTTCATTTAGTCACCTAGCCAGACCGTTGGTGTATGTCTTCAAGCGACTACCATTCACCTTTCTGGGGAAGGGTTCTCCATTCAATTTGGCCAGCTGTACTGCTTCTTCATTGGTAATCTCCTTAATGACATAAGGCCCTAACGAGTGCATCCTAAATTTCCTAGAAATTTATCAAACTTACTATCATATAAAAAAACCAGTTTATTTACCTTAAAGGTGCACAACTTAATATGTCAATCATGCCATGCCTTTTCGTGCTGCTTTTGGACCTTTTGGTGAAATCCATCCAAAAATCTCTCTTCTTCGAGCTCATCCAGCTATGCGAGCCTCTCCTCCAGGGCTCCGTGGTCCATCATACCTGTGAGCACTGCTATGCGCAAACTAGGCACAATATATTCCATAGGCATTACCGCTTCAACACCATAGATAAACCTAAAAGGGGTTTGTCTAGTCAACTTCTTACATGTCATTCGATAAGCCCACAGTACTGCAGGTATGCCTAGGTCCCAATCACTTCCCTAAGAATTACAAACCTTGGTCAACATATTCTCAAGCACTTTGTTGAATTCTTCCACCATCCCGTTAACGTGTGGGTGATAAGGTGTGCTCTTCTAGTGATATACCTGAAATTCCTCCGTTAGCGCGTTGATCGTCTCATTCAGGAAGTGCGTACCATGATCACTCATCAAGATCTTTGGACAAACAAATTGCGTCAGTACATGCTCAAATAGGAACTTTGTGGTAGTTGCGTCTGTGCAATCCTTCACCGGCTGTGCCTCTGCCCAACGAGTCAAATACTCTGTCATGGTGATGGTGTCCCTCGCTCCTGTATTTCCTTTGGGTTGAATGGGGCCCACAAAGTCTATCGCCCATTTCTAAATGGGTTGCAACGTCATATGTGGATTCAAAGGCATATCATCCCTCTGCGATGATATGTTAGTCCTTTGACAGAAATTACACACCTTGCAATATGCTTTTGAGTCCTGATGGAGGGTTGGCCACCACAACCATGCATGTAGAATCTTCTGCGCGGTTGCTCTCCCTACATAATGTCCTCCTGAAGTGCCCCCATGAGAATCCGTGAGGATGCTGCTTCTTTCGAACTTAGGTACATACCATTGCAATATATCATCAGTCCCCATCTTGTACAAATGCCCAACAATGATATAGAAATCTACCACATGCACCACTAATTCCTTCTTCTGTTGGACAATGTATCCTTCCAGTGGAGTACTTGTCATTAGGAATTGTATTATATCCTCAAAATGACTATCTATGATGTGCACTACAAATAGTTGTGCGTCAGGCAATCCTTCTTCCAAGTTAGTGGGTTCCTCCCCTATTTCAAAGCGCGATAGATGGTCTAGTCCCACGCTCAATCGTCCAAGCTTCACAATAACTTAAAAATCATATTCCTGGAACAATAAGAGCCACTTGCAGATTCTCCCCCCAACACAGGATTATTGACCAGGTACTTCAGCGCGGAGTGATCTGTATACATCTTAAAATGGCCTCCCAACAAGTAGTGCAAAAACTTCTGGAGCACATACACCATAGCTAGCCCTTCGTGCTCAGTGGTGGAATAGTTCTTCTCCACTTTGGATAATCTTCGGCTTGCGAATTCGATAGGATGGTCCAAGCCTTCTCCGCCAGCTCGTGTTAGTACTGCTCCCAATGCTGTACATGATACGTCAACATGTACATGAAACTCCTTCTTCCAATCTAGGAAGACTAGAATCGGCATGGTGACCACCTTTTCTTTCAATATATCCAATCTGTTCTTACAGTCATCGTTCCAGTAGAATGTGACATCCTTCTTCAACAATTTTTCCATAGGTGCAGTGATCTGGGTATAGCCTTTGCTAAACTTTCTGTAATATCCTCTATGTCCCACGGTAGCGCGCAACTGTTTCACACTCCTCAAGGCTTCCAAGTTTAGTATCACCGTGATCTTCACAAGGTCTACCATTAGTCCCTGTCTTCAAACCACATGCCCCGACAACTTTCCAAAAGGAAAAAAAACCAAACACTTCTTGAGATTGAGCACAATCTGGTATCTTTGACAGGTATCCAACATCAGGCGCAAGCTAGCTACATGGTCTTTAACTAGCACAAACATGGTCTAGTCATCAAAATATACTTCTAGGAACTTATGAATAAATTCCTTGAATGCAGCAAAAACTACGCATGAGAAGATCGAAGATGAATTGTTGAATCCAAAAGACATTATAGTGTACTGAAAACAACTCCACTCAGTCGCGAAGTTTGTCTTGCTCCTATCCTCCGGCGCGATTTTGATCTGGTGGTACCCAGAGAACCCATCAGTGAAGGAATACGCTTTCTGGCCACCTACATTGTCCAACACTTCATCAGTGAATGGAGTCAGGAAAGGATCATGTACACAAGCATCATTTAGCTTTCTGAGATCCACGAATATCCTTATTTCATCCTTCTGCTTCCTCCTGTACTACCATTATGCTTACCTAGTCAGATTCTTCCACAGGCTCAATGATGTCTGTCGCTAGCATCTTGTTTAGCTCTAAGTAGACCTTCTCCTTATACTTCAGACTGAGACAGTAAGGTCTTTACTTAGCTGGCCTTGCATTGGGTTTTAATGTGATCTTCATCATACCTAACTCCCAAATTATCCCCTTCAGATCCGTGAACTTGGTGGGGAATAAATCCTAGTATTCATGGAGAAATTCAGTGACCTTATCCACCATCGCGTTGTCCTAGTAGTCTCCAATCTTCACAAATTTGGGTTTTACTTCTGTACCAATGTTTACTTGTTTTGTTTTCTATTAGCACTTAGAATGAACCTCAACGTTGAGAAGAGGCAATTCTGAGGTAACCACAGACCAAGTTTTTGATCTGGCATCTAGCCCTGCCAAACCAAAGAGGGCTCTCTCTGTGCCAACAAAATGTGGCTGTAATAAGTGAATCTTAGGCTAGCTATGAGGTGTGGGGATTTGATTTAAAAGTTGTGGGTCGAAAATAGCAAGAGAAAGGACCATTGGGATATGGAGTCGATGCCAGTTTTTGTCGGCAAACTTGGGGCAAAGTAAGTGCAATGTTCAGCCAGATAAAAGATTGCAAATGTGAGAAGAATAGGGGAGAAAGCCCGCTACCCTGTAGGCATCAAATAGGGGATGGTTCTATAGTAGCAGCGTTAGACGAAAGAGAAACACAGGGTTACTCAACAGAGCATCTAACAAAGGATGGATTCTACAAAGACAACCATTACATCTAACAACAAAATCATTGCGAAAGGAGCATCACAGGTGGATGGATTCCTAACACTTCTCTTAGATCATGCTGTAACAAAAAATAGTAGAAAAGACAAAATATGTAAGTGAATTTACGAGAAAAACATACTGGACATTAAACACCATGATGGATCCCAGGTCTAAAGGGTAGAAACTACTCTATTAAAATAATATTCAAAGAAACTTTACACAGTCCAAATGCCTCTTCCTCTTGCAAAAATCGAACCTGTACATCTTTAAACTAATCCTATTTATATAATATTACAAAATCATTTTAATTTCCTCAACATAGGAAATAAAAAATAAAAATAAAAATAATAATAAAATCCTATATTAAAACAATATTATAAACTAAACAATATGACCAATTAATTTGCAACTAAAACCCCAAACTATCTCGAGAACCATGAGAAATAGTTTTTGAAAACCCAAATTAGGTGAAGGTTTTCCAAGTGGATTAATATCACTGTATCTGCTCCTTTAAGTGTGGAACCATATTCCACAAAATATTCCCTTTGACTACCACCTCGCACCTACCTGCACCAATCCTGGAGTTGGTTGATCAACCTGCTGATCTTGTTGTTCTTTGGATGTTCTTTTAATGCCATTTGTGCCTAGAATTTTGCGAACTATAAAATAACTGTAATGTCACCAATACAAAGTCATACTCCAGCCATAAATGATACAATTAACCTCAGAACAAGCATCGCGAGGATCATCAAATTTGGCAACCATATCAACCACTGCTTGACTGGAGATAAACTCAATGATTCCATCACAAGCACCTCAGAAACTGAAATATCCCCTATGTTTTTAGTAATAGTATCTCCAACACTGTGCATCCTAGTTTTTCAATCCTTCAAGCAATAATAATTGCATTGTAAGAATCACGCTTTTCACTTAGACATTTAATCAAAAAACTGGCCTCCACCTGTTAATAATGTAATGTTGTATGAAATATTTAGCACCATAGAATGAATCCTCTGTCATTTTAATTAATCAAACACTTGGATTCAACATTTTTTCAGTGCCCTCTTTTAACATTTTCATGGTCTTGGCACTAGACTCGTTTGCTGGGCTTCGACCTGTGTGTTATGACTTGTAATATGCAGCATGAGTGGCTTGGAGATTTGGCAATGAAACATAAGAGTTGAATATCAGGCCTTACATCAAGGAAGAACTCTGCTCCAAGGTTGGATGTCATGATAATGATTGTGTTTAGAAACTAACTGTGTGACCTGTTGCTTCTATTTGTTGCCCAGGTGTAAGCACTGTGCGTAGGACCACACTCCAAAAGCATACCGCCATAGATAGAAGTGCAGCACCACACTCCAGGAGCGCAACGCCACACTCCAGATTGGCTTGGCTTCAATTTTTTGACTTGTGTGTGTTGTGGATGTAGGGGGGTTGAGTTGTGCCTTCGGCTCTCATCGTAAACATGAAAGAAAATAAGAATCCTTGGAACCAATACGCAAGGTTGCTTCAAAACCAGGCCATAACTTATCTAGTTTGTCTCCCTAGACAAAATTTTTGAAACTTGAAAAACATTTGTTGTTGTATGAGACATCCAGATTCCTTCTCTATCTTAATCTTCACTGGCGTTTCCATTTTATAAACACATACATCAAGATGAGACGGATAACTTTAAAAACCATTCGATTTGAATAAATATCATAACATGAGCTATAAAGAGATCCAATTTCAGTACCCAACCTGAAGTTAGGTCATTTAATTTCACTACACTCAACATCTGGCATTTGAAAACCAATTTTCCATTGATCTTTCATAGATTACCTGCAAAGTTTCGCTTTCATCTATTGAGCCCAGCATCTTACTGATCAGAATCTGTTGCTCAGCTGGACCTCCAAATTGTAAACACATTTCTGGATAACATGGTTCCCATTTTGATCTCGCACACATCGCATAACATGTCCATCTATTTCCTGGACGAGCTTCAACTACTAGTCATCGTTTCCCTTTAGTGTGCCTGGAAATTTTTGGAGCATAAAACAAAATTGCATTGAAACAACCGGCAACATTTTTGCACTTGTGGTCTCTTTGGACACATTAAACAAGCAACAGTTGTTTCTAATGTGAGATTGGCTAAAATTTCATGATACTCCTTTGCACTATCTTGGTTTTGATCAACCATAATCTCATTCTCTGAACAATTATCAGTGTTAAAATGACTTCATTTATGAGTAGCAGTTGGTAATAGGCAGGAAAACATGAGGAACAGAGTCTCTGCACCGTGTGACAAGTTGGACCATCAGATTTCCCAAGGTATATCAAAGAATCACAATCACAACCCATAAATAAATCTGATACATTTATGAAATTTGAGGAAGTTTCTCTGTTTGCCTACAAAGGTGATTTTGATCAGCTGTAGAATGTAGCTTTGCAGGATGTCAATGTTCCACGAACAACTTCCTTATTTGAAAAGCCTTGCATCAGAATAACCCTTGTATCGATGTGTTGTGCAATTGTAACTACCAGGCTTTTCTCATCCCACTTTATAGTCTCTAAGAGACTTTCAACCTGAAGTTTGCACCTTTTAATGCCTTGAGCTTCCAATTGAAAATCATTTCTTTATTTGAAAACATTATTGCTACAAAGATTCCAGATTTACCCTTTTGCTTCCACAAGATCACCAACAAAACTATAATTCTGACCGAGGAATTTTTACAGGTGCTTTTCTTTAATGTTCTCTGACACTTTTTCCCTTGTGATATTGCCATATTTCTCCTTTTTTTACTATGTGCAAGGGTGCTATGAGCTGAAGCGAAATTATGATAACAACGATATCTTGATTAAATAGGACCATTTCATATTCCTCTGATTTTCAATTTTGCCAGATGTTGGGAGAGCATCAGTTCTAGTGCCATCATTCAGACCAAAACATTAATGGTTTCTTGTTGTAATATTTTCAACATTTGAACATACTGATGCCATAATAGTAGCCTCTAAATTTGCAACTTTATCTTGTCCTAGTATCATGGATTTCATGGAAGAATGATTTTTAGGGTTTCAATAGGCTTAGAGCCATCTCACCAAAGGATTTTGAAAGTATCCATGTCTTCCTCACAGCCATGCGATCTGCGATTACTTGCAAAAAGGACCCCAATGAGGATATCTATGGGACCCTTTGGCAAAGGGGGAGCTTTCCATTTCTTTGACATGTCAAGTATTCTTTGAGTTGAGAAGTTTGGAAGAGATGTAGGTAAGGATGACAACAAACCATTTATCAATAAGCCAGTTGCATTAGTGCCAATCTTGTTAGAACAAATTGTTGTCGAGTCATAAATGTTTGAATAGTTGAACCTCCCCAAGATTCATACCTATAAATCTCCAAGTAATTCTTCTCTAGAACCATGAGACCAGAAGTTGTAAACTTTTCACAAGCAATATCACTATCAACAATGTACACTGCCCTATGCCACATATTGGAGATAGGATCTCAATTGCCAATAACTGCATCTCCTTTTCTTCAAGATCATGAACTGCTACATTGGGAGATCTTTGAGTCAATCATTCATTCAGTCATATCTTCTGATTTAGAAGTTGGTTTTTGGAGTGTGATATACCGTTGGAAAGCTTTTTCCGAGATGCTTATGATGAACATGCTTATGATATGTTTTGCACTAAAGATCATGTGCAAAACATCTTTGAAATCTAGACATAATACGAGCCCATTTTGATCCCTGGTGACAGGCTGCGAAGACTGGAACTAACATCTTCAACGACGTAGTTATATTAGGGTTCACAATCTGTGGTCCTTCAACCTCATGGTGACCCTCTATTTCTGGAATGTTAATCTTCCATGAATCCTTGTCCTCTTCCTCAGCAGTTACATTATAGCATTCCAGCGTGTGACTTAGCTGAGTAGCCCACTCCAGATGAATCAGGTCCAAAGGATCCTGTGGTATCCGAAAGATGGTTGCGTTCACCTCTTGTAGCACTTCATCAATACTGTCAAACCCGTCTTCAAAACTAAATGTCATCATGAATCCTTCGCGCAGGACATCCCATTCTCTTGTCCCATGGCGAAGCTCTATTTCTATATACCAGTTCATTGGGACAATATCTAGGGTATGACAGAACAAGTGAACCCATTTAGGTTGGGGATTTTTTCCATAAGCTTGGGTCCATTTGGAAAAATGCACATGTGGATCATCCTACCCATTATACTTGTCTGTCATATGAATCTTTGGCTTCCCAAAGAGAATTCTCATTATTATCCTGCATTCTCACCAATAATCAAAGCTTCCATTGTGCGTACTCCACCATCTTGTGGGAGTAGCGCACAATTCCCAGTCCAATGCTTGGAAGCATTGCTTTTCTGGTACCTCCCTTTCAAATGCATCCAAAAAGATATCTACCTCATTCAAACCATCACAAGTAGGAATATTTCTTACCTCTGAGGTCACACAACGAAGCGATCGGGTCATCATGTTGTAGTTCAGGGTAGTCACTTCATGTAACCGGTTCTACCAGCGTTCTAACTCTTCATCAGAGTCTGAAGTGTAGGAACTCTCATGATCCCAGGTAATTTGCCCATCCATGGTGGGATTCACCCAATCTTGATCTCATGCCGTTATCTTATAGATACAATCCAAATCGTCATCACTCTCATAATCCCAGACTGGTTCTGTATAGCACGACCCCTCAGCAGAATCTAGAGGTACTATTATGCATAGCAATTTCTTCTCAAAGGTCATCTTCCACTTCTTTTAATTGATTACCCCATTCATATCAGTGGCCCAGTCAATTCCTAAGAGCACAGGATAGGGATTGTTGTTATCCACTATCTCTAGTACTTCAAAATCAGCCAACGTGCTCGCTCCCTCAATATCCAGGGTCACCCCCTGCAGTCGCCCCATGGGGATGATCTTCTATTGATTGGCCATCCTTAGCTAAATCAGAGACCATTGCAACACGGGCCTCCCCATTCGTTCCCAAGTCTACTTTGGTAGGACGTTTGCATCTGACCCTAGATCCAAAATAACCTGATCCATTTCATATTCTCCTATCTACGTGGTCAGTCTCATCTCCCGTCCCGTTCTTGTTTTATGCTTACCAATATTCCATACTACACGTGGCTCACCCGATGCAGTTCCAGCACGTCTATTGATGAGCTCTTGTAACCCTTTCACAGCCTTACTATCGCACAGTAACTTCATACAGGTCTCTCGGAAAGTTGTGAGCATAAATGGGTCCATCTCTTCTTCATGGTTATCCTTGCTTCCTGAGTTGGAGGCCTCAGTGAAGCTCTTCTTAGATTCCATGAAAGTTTCATGTACGTGCTCCAAATCGAACTTAGCCTTCTTCATCAGAGCTTTGTGGACCCATGTACTGTTTTCTAGCTGTTTCCCCTTGTCATATCCTGTCGCGATTCCACTTCTGAGCACTATATTTACATTTGGATCTTGTTCGTGCAGCTCAGACCTCATCGTCTGCAGGTTCTAAGTCGGCGAAGGTGGTAGCATCCCTTTGTCATGTATCCTAGCTACCAGCGTAGGACATTCTTTCGTTTCATGATTAAACATCGTGCAATACTTGCATGACGGACATGTTGGGTTAGTGCAATCACGAGCATAGTTTCCTGGTCCTCTACAATTGTATAAAATCAACTGTCCATGACCTCTGCCAGGTCCTCCCTCACCTCACCCTCATCCGCACCCCTGAAATCCTATCTGTGCCATCCCTGCACTCTGGTGAGGGGGTTGGGTTTCTGCCTGAACCCTATAGGCGGGAGTTTTATCCATCATTAATTCATAACTCTTGCAATTACGCTCATCATGCCCTACCGACCGACAAATGTTGCAGAACAGATGTTGCGGCGCTGTACAAACTTCTGCAATAAATTACAGTTATCCGTGGCATGATTTCCTGCTACATGACAAATAACGCACCATAGTGCAGGCCCTGCGCTAGGCCCTGCTTGAGCTTCTGGCCTTAAAGGCATCGGTCCCCCTCCTGCACAATGGTTTGCAAGGATTGGGAAATGGTCCTTGTCATTCCCTTGACTCTTGCATTTCAAGCACCATACCTCCAGATCTCGGCCATAGCTCATTACATCCTAAGGGATTTATCTCATAGACCGGATTTTCAATGATTTTCACGTATTGGACAAGTCTATTATTGGGGTTAGGATTTGGCTGAGCTGATAATTTAGGACGCATCAGAGTTTGAGGATTAGGAGGCAACTAAAATGGAGCCTATAGTGTCGGTTGAGGTTGAGGGATCATCCCTATGGGTGGATTTACCAATCTCATGGGGTACTACCAAGTTTGAGGCCATATTGGATTCTGTACAGGCGTATTCGACCATTGCGAGGGATAGGAATTGGTAACTGGATTATGCCATAATGGGGTAGGATATTGTGAATTTGGCCATCCTGATCTAAAAAAAGATTGATTCGACCATGGTGATGTAGGATATGATTGGGATTGCCAAGTGGGATTGAAGGGTGATTGTCCCTGCCATGTGTTTCCAAGATTATGTTGTGGAATATACTGCCCAAAATAAAATAAGGAGGGATGTTTCATCATACATGTAGGGTGTGATTGCCATGGTCAACGACAAGTCATCAGGTATGCATGTTCTATTTCCTCCTCGGCTTCTTTAAATACAACTTTTAATCCTGGAAGCGACGGACACTGTTCTATCGAATGTTCCTTAGTGCAAATAGCACAGGTTCGAACCATGTCTAGTGGGCATTCCCTTTCAATGTGTTTCTTTCGGAAATGTGGAAATAATATGGCCAATGCTTGATCTGCCTTGACTTTCTTCTGTCTAGCCTATAAAACATCTAATTGTGTCACCAGTGTGCCTGAAATGACAGTTTTAAAATCTTCTAAAAGATTACCATTTTTTGTTCACGTTACACCACCACATGTGGTCTTACTGATCTAGGTGAGGCGATCCGTATTCTAGATATGGCTCGTGTACTACCATGTGAACACCTGATACCAAACTTAAAAATATTATCATACTCTTCTTGATAGATATCACCCTGGCCCATTAAATTCAACGTTTCTATCCATTCATCCTTCATTTCTTTTATTAAAGAAAATTTCAGTATTTCATTTAGTAAAGTAGTATAAGGTGATCTTTTTAAGTTGTACTGAAATATCTCAATATATTATTCTAAGGTTTAATTGTCTTTTGCAATCATTTTAAAAATTTCATCCTTTAGGTCCCTGGTTCGACAGTAATCTTGGTATTTATTAAGAAAGGTATTTTTCGTAGCATCCCAGGAATTTATAGTGCCTCCTCCTAAGTCCATAAACCATCGTAACATTTCTCCTTTTAAAGTAGAAGGGAACATTTTCAATTTCTTTGGATTGGTGGTATAATCATAACATCTACACAACACATCAAATTCAAATAAAAAGGCGTCTGGATCCTCTGAGGTCATCCAATGAAAGGTTGGGATATTCTGTAAAGGGATAACCTTCATTGGGGAATTAGCCACTGGGTCAACAATAGGATATTCCAATGTCAAAGTTTGGTTTTGTTGCCCTTGGGTTGCCATTTGATAAAAAATATTCCAATAATTTTCAGGGATTTTTTGATCATGAGGTATTATTTGAGCAGGGAAGTTATGGATATTACTTGGATCTCGAGGGCGTTTTAATATGCTGCCTAAGTCTGAGATCTCAGTCAGTTTCTCTTCTATTGAGATCACAGGAGATCCTAACCCTGAGGATTGTGGATCTTCTCCATAGGTTTCTCCTTCTCCTTCTTTCAAATTGCAATAATTTCCCTCTTGTGAAGGAGTGGAGTGTCACACGGAATTTGTCAAGGGTGCGGACACGACTGACCTTCCTAGAAGTCTAAGACGTTCTAATGACAAACAAGACAAAATGGAGTGATCTTTCTCTAAATACACCTTTTACAACATGAAAACTACAAGTGTTTAGGCTTACCTTATTCCAAAACGCTGTTGTTGAAGTCCGTTCTTGACGATCCGGATGAGCTCCTCCTTCAAGTCAATTCCTGCAACCACAAACAATCAAACAATTACCAAGCACTTGCATTTCATATAATAAAACATATATTCAACATGCAGACCAAGGAACACATGAAATAACTCATTAACACAAGCTATTGAGAAAAATAAACCAGTTTGTATTAATAACGAAACAAAGAAACTCTTACAACCTGGCCTTGGTGTTGTGCAAGTTCCTCCCAGGGTCCATCAAGGGTTTTCCTCTACTTTGACAAAGCTCACCCTCTTCCAAGTAGAATCAAGTGAAGACAATCTCTCCTCACAAAGGCTCTAATGGAAGACCTAAATCCTGCAGCATTTACCCAAAGAAAATGTATAGCTCCAACCTCTTCTCCCTCTGGCTCAATGTCTTTATTTATAGTGCTGTAAAGAGGTTATTCAGGTCCACTATCAATGGGATCATCCCCCTCTATGGGTGGGATAGCTCCCTTATTGATGGGATAAGTTCCCCCTTAATAGAGATACATGAACCAACTGGAGGCGCATCCATTTCATCAAACCGACCTCTAGAATGTTCTAGAAGTAACCACAAGTAACTTTTTCAAGATAAAACTCGCGCATTTTGCCTTTTACAGAGGGACGCACCTGTCCCTTAACATACAGAGCGTCCATGGACGCAGATTTTGTGAACATGGTCAGCGTCCCCGCAGGTAAGGCTAGAGAGAACCTGCGACCCCAGAGATAAACATAGTTTTTACAAGACTTTCTCTCTTCTTTGAGTTTGAGATGGATAACAGAGGCATGAGACTTGCCTAAGAGGGTAGCATGACTGTTGATTTGAGCCATACTAACTGTAAGTAGTCAAGGTGACATTTTTTAGTGTAACAGATTGCCCCCTAAAGTGCGAAGCCTGGAATAGAATAGGGTTTTGTAATTCTAGGAAGGGTGAAGCGCTTTATCATTTCAAGGATTGTCTTGTGGATGGCCTGGTTGGAACCTGCAATTTTCAACACAAAATACATGGATAAGATTATATCATCACTGAGGTAGGCATTCCCATACTCAGATTCAAAACTTTAACTAATGGACTAACTATTCTGATACAGGAATGATCTTGCAGTACATCATTTTTATAGACTTTTGTAGACACAGTATGGACGCAGCCATCTGTTTATGATTAGTCTACATAGATAATGAATACAAAACTCCTCGCAGCCTGGATGGTAGAAACTAGATCCAGGGTCTTCACTTCTACTTCCCGAATTGGTACGATTCTAGCCATGTGATTAAATGATTCGATGTCGAACATGTTAGAAACCACTTGATTACCAGTCGATGATGTAAACTGTTAACAAGCGTGAGAGAGACCACCAGTAATGTCAATGGTTCTCAAAGTACCAAGCACAACCCGTGAAATGTGAATAGATGTTTTGATGTCGAACACTTCACGGAATCCTTTGATCGAAAGTCAATGATGTAAACTGACGTCAAAGGCGAGAAACCTGCCATTGATGCATGCAGACTTCAAGGTACTGTCGATTCCTAAGTCATCTTTCTAGATAATGTGTCGATGTCGATAGAAAGCGACCCGTTGCAGGCAAGCCCGCAACACGAAATCATTGTTCAAGTTGAAGAAATGTTGCTGTAAGGACTGACTCAGGGATGGTCAAATGGATGACAAGTATTTTGCAGATGAAAGTTTTGCTTGCAGACCTCTTGAACACATAACGACACAACAGATGGCTTGGTGACGAATAACTCAAAGTTAATCCCCGGAACCCGGTTAAAGACTTTCAAAGTGGTTTGGTCAACTGTGAGGTAAAAGATTTCCCAACCCAGGTGAATGAAAAGTGTCGTGTTCAAGAGCGGTAATAAAGTTTCTTTGAGACAAAAGGTGACAAACAGGTTCATTCTTCTCTCTTTTCCCCCACCATTTCTGGCAAGTACCTCTTTATTTTTAACAAGCTTGAGGAGGATAACATATGCTTGATTATAAGCTCATCCTTCGGACGAGTCCAACCTAGTTTAAATTCGAACCCTAGGAAGGAGTGGTTCGTTCCTGTTTGTAATTGAACAGGTCCTCTACTGTAAAAGTTTAACGAGCCCAGTATAGGAGAAACTCGGCGTTTTTCAATTTTAGAGAGTCTGAAAAAACTAAAGGAGACTCCACGTTGAACTTTTTCGTATATTTGTGTCCCTCAAGCCCGAAAAAGTATAAAATAATACCTGGGGGAACCGCTTGATCTTGCGACCAAGGAGTACTTTCATAATAGTGTCGTTGACCTGAAAAGTAAAAAGCGATCAAGGACACGTCGTTTTATTTCCTTATCGAGTTTGAAACGACAAAAACCCGGCAATCTTTTCCTGATTTTGCGGTCAGAAAAGAGCTAAAAGGGGACCGTCTTTTAATTCCGTTTTAACGAGTGTAAAAGAAACACTCGGCGATCTTTTCATGTTTTAGGAGTCAGAAAAGGGCTTAAAAGATGACTCTGATATTTTTGTTTGTGAAAAATTACAATTTCCCTCGAAATCCCTTTGTCCTGCACAAAAGCAACACATTACTCATACCTGTTTAAAATAGGCAAAAATACATTCAAAAACATCTTTTCATGGTAAAAAATGAACTAATTCATCCAAAAAACCTATAAAAAGACCTTTTACCATGTCATTTTTACCGTTTCACTGTTGAGGTTGAAAAAGGAGCTTTTGACAAGAAACTTCCCGTGGTCGCTGCGGAAAATCTGACCGTCGGAATCGAACGCCGTCTCATCCAGGTATTTTACACATCCTACTCTGCATTTCTATCCGTTTAGAATCAATTTTTAGGTCTTAGTTTCATTTTTTGGGGGGGTTTTGGTTTTGGAATGCGCCTCTCGGCGGACGCAGGTGCCCTTCGGGTGACCTGCGTCCCCCGACTTTTTCTCATACGGGAAAACGGTCGGAAGACGCAGCCCGCCTTCAGGCCAGCTGCGTCCGGGCGCCCTGTGCTACAAAGCCGGGGTGCGTCTTCCGAGAAACGCGCATTTCAAAACCCCAACTCTCTCAAAAAACCACCAAAAATTCCCAAATCAATTTCTAATTGCTATTTTTGATATGCAGGGCATTAATCATGTTAGACTGGAGAGAAAGAGAGCATGTAGAGGAAGATGAAGCTGCAATAAATCATCAACCTTCCCTGGATGCCCTAAGAGCATGCGGATTATACAAATATTGGACCATACCGGGCATGAGGGGCCAGGTAAGATTCTTGGAATGGCTGGTTGAGCGATGGAACGTTCAAGAACAATGCTTTTACATAGGAGGGCACCAGCTCGAGATAGAGCCCTCGGATGTATACTTTCTCACTGGCTTGCCAAACAGAGGTGAGCAACTCAGTCTTGCGGGGACTAGGCCGGGTGGCCAATCCCTTGATAGTCTCCGCGAGGATTGGTGCACACGTGGGGCTCACCATTCAAAAGGCATAGAGATAAAACACATCACTCTACCGGAACTCAAAGTCATAGCGTTCACGGTTACCAGAATTTGCGGCGCGGCCGCTTTACACATTGCTTCCGGATCCCAAATGCGGATGGCAATTGACTGTTACCAAGGCACCATTTTCAACTGGTGTGAAGCTGTGTCGGCTCATATGAAGAGCCAACTGACCAAGGCAAAGAACGGACGACTAAAGACTTTTGGATATGGGCCTATAGTCGTGAGCTTTGCCTTGGAGAGAATTCCAATGCTGATCCCTCAGCAACTCACTGTTGATATCTTGGGTCCTCGGCAGCCAAAGCTGATACGATGGGTTGCGGTGATGGCCCGGCATCCTGACGAGGGCGCGACAGTAGTTCGATTCTCAGATAGTTATTTTGACTGGTTAGAGGGCCAGCTTTTTGTGATACAGGACTTTCCGTATGCCGGAATGGATTTCAGAGGTGATCCGGACATGGTTCTTCCACAGGGAGAACAATGGGACGACAGAGGTACTTTTATTTTCACAAGTTTTCTAGTTATGTATTTTTTGTATTTTTTATATATATCGTCTCAAAACTAATAGTAAAACTTTTTCAAAATGCAGATGTTGGTCCACAGCGTCCAGCCAACCTCCGGCCTTATGATAGACTACATCCAGCTGCACCGGTACCGGCCCCACAGGATGCGACAGCAGAAGTACTAGCTGAGTTGGAGCATGATCTAGAGCGTCTCACGGCAGATATACCTGAGACTACTATGGACGACATTCCTATCAGGCTTCAGCGCTTCGTAGTCGCGGTCCCTGGACCGTTTAGGAGATTTTTGCGTAAGGTAGCCCGCGCAGTGGTGTCGTACAGAGAGCACCACCAGTGATTGACTAGTCACTTTTGTAGTCACATGTGACATTTTTGACTTTTTGTACTATCATTTTGCCGATCATAAGGTGTTTTCAACCTATGATCGAAGACGATGTATATATTTTTGACACACTTCTACCTATATATATCACTATTACCGGCTTATCTTGTTTAACATGTATGATGAAATGTTTTTAAATTTACTTGCATGATTATTATAAATGTCTGTCCAACACTCGAGAAGCAATTGCATCTGCTAATGTATTCAAAGACCTTGGAATATGTTGATATTCAATGTAATCAAATTCACGTTCCAAGAGACGCACTCTCAAAAACAACCTTAATAACACAGGATTTCTAATGGCATAAACTCTATTAAGCTGTAATACAACAAGTTCAGAATCTAACCTCACTATCAAACGTCGAATTCCAAATGAAATAGATTCGGATAATAATTCAACCACTGCACTGTATTCTGCAATGTTATTCGTTGTTTGACCGAGGCTTACCCCATGCATAGAAACTAACTCGTCAGAGGGCGAATAGATAACCCAAGCTGCGGAAGAGATATTCCGTGTATTACGACAAGCACCATCAGCAAATCCAATGTATGTTTGGAGAGGCGTCGACATCTACAATATCAAGAGTAAAACCAAGATAAGCCAGAATAATGACGAAAAACCACACTCGCTAAGCTAAGCACACTGACTAAACTAACACACTTGCTAGCTAGAAAGGAAATCTAACCTATCTAAAAATTTCTCCATACCCATCATTTTAAGCATAATACCTCTTTAGGTAAAGTCCATTTCTGGGTTTACCCAAAGAGTCCCCATCAAAATCAACTAACTCATAAGCCCCTTTTGCTAGCTTTCGCTTTACAATGTAGGGCCCATGCCACATGGGAACGAATTTTCCGGCACCTAGCTTATCGTTAGCTTGATCATATAATAGTACTAGGTCTCCTTCCGAAAAACTTCGAGGGGTTACATTTTTATCGTACTGAGCTTTCATTCGTTTCGCGTGAGTCTCGATAGCTAAAGTAGCGTCACGTCGAGTCTCATCTAATTTAGCCAAGTATAATAACCGTTTCTCCTCTTCGGAAGTAGCTGGAAGTAATTCGACAGCCATTTGAAGTGATGGGATTTCGCATTCAATAGGTAACACAGCTTCTAAGCCATAAACTAGCTGGAAAGGGGTGAAACCTGTTGAATTTTTCACTGAAGTTCGATATGCCCATAGCGCCGAAAATAACATGTTATGCCAATTCGTTCGATGGATACCAATGATCCGTCGAATCATGATGACTAGAACTTTGTTGATTGACTCAACCAAACCGTTGGCTTGCGGATAATAAGGAGTAGAGCTATCGTGGCGCAAACCAAGCTGGCTTGTAAGCTCAGTCATCATGACGTTTCGAAAATGGCTCCCATGGTCAGTAATGATTGCTTGTGGGACACCAAACCTAGTTATGATATGATTGAATACGAAAACTGCAGCTGTCTTGCCGCTTGCGTCGAATGTAGGCATCGCCTCGGCCCATTTTGTAAAATAATCAACCGCGAGGATGATATACGCATGCCCCCCGGCCGAGTGAGGGTTACAAGTAATAAAGTCAATGCCCCATTTGGCGAATGGACCAGCGGCAATTATAGGGTGGAGAGGAGCAGGTGGAGCGCGCATCTTTCGATCAAACACTTGACAGTTGTGGCATGTTCTGACGGCAAGGATACAATCTTTAAACATAGACGGCCAGAAATAGCCAGCGCGCAACACCTTCTGAGCTGTGGCATACCCAGACATATGACCGCCACATGCTCCAGAGTGACAATCATTCAAAACTCTCTCAGCCTCTTCGTGAGTTAAACAACGTCGAAAAACTAAGTCTGCCCCCCGGCGATAAAGTGTATCTCCAATAATTCTGTATTGCTGGGATCGAAACCGAATTTTTCGACGGTCTTCCTTGGAAGCTTCAGGCCGAAAGGTTTGGGTTTGGAGATAGATGATTATATCCCCATACCACGGATCTAAAGTGCTAATAAGAAACAAAGATTCGTCCGCAATGGACTCCTCTGCCACAGTCTCTGTGTCAGCACTCGGGAAATCACACATCAATTCCGCAAAAACTAAAGATTTCTTAGACTTGGACTTCTCGAACTCCAAGTCGAACTCTTGCAGGATAACAATCCATTTAGAGTACTTGCCCCCTAGCAGTTGTTTTGTCAAAATATAAATCATAGGGTTGCAATCCGAAATAACTGTAGTTTTGCGGAGAAGAATGTAGTGACGAAAACGCTGGACAGCTTGAACGGCTGCCAGGGCCAATTTCTCCACATGCGAATATTTTAACTCAGTGGGATTTAAGGTTCTACTAAGATAATATATCACATGCTCTGCTTTGAATTCATCTTCTTGAACTAACACCATTCCAATGGTGGAATGCGAAGCTGCGAGGTATAAGAAGTAGTCCTGGTTGTAGTTGGGAGGATGCAATAACGGTGCATGGGTCAACGCGTGTTTTAATGCATCAAAAGATTGTTGGGCAATCTCGTCCCAAAAGAATTGTGCGTTCTGTTTCAACAACCGTGTAAAACCTTTAGTGACCTCGGCGTAGTTTGGGATGAATCGGCGTAAAAAGTTCGCTTTCCCTTGCAAACTTTGGAGTTGGCGCAAACTCGAAGGAGGAGGCAATTTGATGATAGCCTCGACTTTCGAGGGATCGACGCGAATGCCGGCTTTTGAAACAACAAATCCCAGCAATCGACCTGTTTCTATACAGAAAACACACTTGTGGGGATTCAACCGAATTCGATAATGCCTACACCTCATAAAGATTGCTCGTAGGTGGACAAGGTGATCAGCTCGATGTAAAGAATGAGCAGGCAAATCATCGAGATAGGGTTGCACAATGTGCTTGATGTCATGAAATGCATAAGACATCGCCCGTTGAAAAGTAGCGCCGGCATTCTTAAGCCCAAAAGGTAATTTGCAATAAGCAAATGTCCCCCATGGACAAATGAATGCCGTTTTTGGTTGATCGGCAGGTAGAATATTGATTTGATTATAGCCTGAGAAACCATCCATGAAGGAAAACATCTCACTTCCGGCACAATCATCAATAATTTGATCGATATAAGGCGTAGGATAGTTGTCTTTTGGACAAGCTCGATTGATATCCCTATAATCGATACAGATTCTTATTGTTCCTTGTTTTTTATTGACGGGAACAATATTCGATACCCAATCCGTTAACGGGATCGGATAAATGAAACCTGCTTTCAACAGCTTTTCGACTTCTGCTTTAATTGCAGCCGCTTTTCGAGGGTGAATCTGACGCAACCGTTGCCGAATGGGTTTAGCATCCGGGTAGGTTTTGATTTCATGAACAACAATGGCAGGATCAATTCCTGGCATTTCCTCGTAAGACCAGGCAAACACGTCGCGGAATTCTTGGAATAGGGCCTTGTAAGTTTGGATTTCTTCTTCAGTACATGCGGCACCTATATGAATGTTCTCCTCGATTCCGGGCTTCACTGAAATATCAATGGGAATAGTACGAGAAATATTCCCTAAATTCAGCTCTGAATCAGAATGTTTCGTTGGATCCTGAGCGTCTTTGACATATTCAGCGGTAAAGATAGATGAAAAATCATTTTCAAATGCATCATCCTTAGGTAAAAACGAAGATCTGTGATGGAGATCTTCCCATGGTAGATCATCTACACTTAGGATTTCGCGAAGTTGTTCGTCAGATGACACTTCTTCGGGAAACGTTATCCGTTCTAAGGGTGAGGTGAAAAGTGACTCTTCACTGACCACATTCATTTGGTCGGTTTCGGTTGAATGAAAGTCGGTAAAAGACATAAGAGCTTCATAAGCAATCTCATACGGACTCAACGGCATAACATCACCGAGTGAGTCTAGCTCAGAGTCAGATGGAACATACCAAGGATCATCATAAATAATGTTTTCTGACGTGATCATATGAATTGTTGCAAACGAAGGGTCTGCATTGAGTGGAGGGAGAGGAAAAGTTCCCAGTAAACCGGAATCCTTAACTAAACCTACACCAATGTCCCTATAAGGGATTGTCGTTTTACCAACATGCTGGATAGTTTCTGAAGAGGTTGGGTCGGATGAAAAGTATGTCAGCTGATCAATAGTCACGATCTTACCGTTATGTGGAAACTTAATGACTCTGAAGACCGATGAAACGACCGCTGTCATAGCATATGACCAACTTCGACCCAAAAGAAGGTTGTAGTCTAGAGGGGCATCAACCACTTCCACATCCAGACTAACGGTTTTACCTTCGACCCCTATAGGCAATTCTTGTAGAATACCAAACGGACGGAACCCACGGCCATCAAAGGCCTTAAGGATGGTGGGGGATTGGTTCAACGAAGGAGAACCAAGCGATCTCCAACATTGAATCGACATAATACACGTAGAAGCTCCCTCATCAATCACAGTCCGATGAATAGGCCTGTTTTTGACTATCACTGGAATTTGGAAAGCCATTTGATGGGGGAGACGCGGTGTACTATTTTCTAGATCAAAGATCATTAGGTTCGGGTCCTGAACATCGACAGCTCCGATAGCCGACAAAAGCAATTTTCGTTGCGCTGGACATGATTGCAGCACTTCGAGTGCCGACATTGCTGAAGGTGAAACAGCTAAGTCTTCAACAATGTTGTAATTCTGGGCTGCTCTCGCATGTGGATTGAAAGCAGACCTTCGAAGTACACCCTTGGCGGGCGGCTTAATCACTAAGTCTGGGTTAGGTTTTTCGATCTGTAGTGGATCGGAACCAGGAGCTGAGGTTGATGGGTTAGAGTGAGAAGATTCTGCTTCCTTACCATCAACAGGAGCCTTACTACCATAATCTTGCGATCGAGTCGCAATCCTGACATGAGACATCATCAAAATGGGTTCTTCACTGGCATTCGAAGAAGAACCTATCATCTTATTCTCCTGCTCTGGAAATGGATTTTTTAACACAGCAGGAGTGGGAGAACCTTTGACTATTTTCACTACCTCGGCCCGATGAGGGCAGTCTCTCGTAAAATGATCTTCTTCACAAATGAGACAAGGATATCGAGGTTTGCGTTTTTCGTCATTGGTTTCCGACTTTTCCGTTTTCTCCTTTGGAGCCTTGTCTGCTTTAGCCTTCTTCTTTCCTTTCTTCTTTCCACCGTTTTTTGATTTGGCCGTAGATGACTCTACAGCGTGAATGTCGGCGGTAAGTTCAGGAGGAGAAGACTCTCCTGTCGGAGAATCAGGCAAAGTGATAATTGGAGTATTGGAGGCCTTGGAAGACTTCTTCTTACTCTTCGTAGTCACGATACCAATCATACCATCAGCGGCATGAGATCCCGAAGGAGCAGCAGCGATTTGGTTTGACTTTGGAAGATCCGGAATTTTCTCGTGTAACGTACCCGACTGAGTGTAAACTAAGTCAAGGTATTGTGCCTGAGCAATGACTTGCTCCTCAGTAACTACTCCGGCCTTAGCTACATCTTCAGTAATTCTTGGTAATAATGATTTGACAAACCATTCAGCTAAGATTTGGTCCGGGATAAAAACTTTCACTAATCTTCTTCGACGTCTCCACTCATGGATGTGATCAGAAATGTACGTGGATGTCGATTGTTTTAGCGAAGTTAATAATTCTGTACCATTATCGTATCTGACTGGTAACTGAAAATGAGTTAAGAACGAGGTAGCTAACTGGCTAAAGTTGTAAAAAGAGGCCCGTGGTAACTCAATGTACCACTTGGCTGCGAGACCAATGAGTGTACGCTGGAAAAGACGTAAGCGGATGGAATCATCTGAGATGGAATTTGATGCACACCAGAGGTGGTAAGTCATCACGTGATTAGACGGATCCTCTCCAGACTTACCTTCGAACTTGGGTATATCGCTGGGCAACTTATTTGGCATTGGCGGCCAGAACTGAAGATATTGAATTGGATCGTTCGTTAGGCGCGTCAAGTCGGGTAAATCTAAAGTCGCAATAAACGGTAACTGCCGGTTAGGATCTCTAAAACTCTGAGTCACAATACCAGCCCCAGGAGGAGGATATCCAGGATAACTAGGAACAGGAGTCGCATTTGGGATATTATATCCTCCTGGAAAACCAGGATTAACCGGACCGTACTGGGGTTGCTGAGGTTGTTGATAAGTGTACCCAGGATACGGTTGATACTGGTAAACCGGTTGTTGGGCAGCTTGCCCAGGTTGATACTGTCCCTGGTACGGAGGTTGAACAAATTGAGGTTGAGTAGTAACAACCGTACTTGTACCAGGTTGGCCTGCAGGCATCTGGACTGTGGTTTGAACCGTAGGTCCAGACAACGGTACAGATGTCTGAGGAGTGGTTACAGGGACAGTAGAAACCGGAGCTGCCGATACTCCAGAAGTAAGCATGGTAGATGAAGCGGTAGTTGCTGCAGCCGTGTGAGGTGGAGTACCAGGTGCAATTGGCGGCTGAGTAACTACGGAAGTTACAGGGGTCTGAACACTTGACTGGACAGGTTGCGGTTGCTGGGGTGGACCAGGAACTGCAGGTTGTCCTGCTTGAGGTACCGACTGTATACTTGGTTGCGACATCTGTTGACCCTGTGACGGATCCCATGTTAACATTCCAGGGTATTGACTCGTAACAGGTTGAGGATACTGAGATCCATAGCCGTATTGAGGATAGGGTTGATAACTGTAAGGTGCAGTCCCATATGATTGCCCTTGAGGTGGTTGATAACCTTGACCAGGGTATTGACCCGTAGGTTGATAACCTTGAGGTAAATACGAGTACTGGGGTTGACCTTGACCTTGAGGTTGGTATCCTTGAGGTTGATACCCTTGGGGTTGATACCCTTGGGGTTGCCATCCTTGAGGTTGCCATCCTTGAGGTTGATATTGATACTGAGGTTGACTTTGGGGTACATATTGAGGCTGGGGTTGATACCCTTGGGGTTGATACCCTTGAGGTTGCCCCCCAGTCACGAATGAAGTACCTTGAGGTTGCCCCCCAGGCATTAACGAAGGTTGCCCCCCAGGCGGTAATTGGCCACCTTGAGGTTGGTTAATGGGAGTTGAACCTGACATCATATAAACGTCACCTATACTCAATGGTACATTACCACTGTTTCCAACTAATAACCCATGATCAATGGGTTGAGGAGATGCTCCCGCAAAGGTACCAGAAAGTGATTGATACCCAGTAGGAACAGAAGGACCGCCATGTAAAAATGATTCAGGACTTTGCGAAAACACAGATGACTGACCAGACATATTTACAGGAGAATGAATTCCTCTAGGTGGAATAGGAGTACGAGGTGTAGAAAAACCTACTGAGTTGTCTAAAAAATTGGTTAATGCAAGGTACCAAGATTCACTTCTAGGAGGACTGTAAAAGATGGATTCACGCTCCCTTAGATCAAGGGTAATTAGATCTTCAGAATCAGAAACGCCTATTTCTTCCTCTGGAACAAGTTCTTCTATAGCAATTAATCCAACAGGAAGATTTTCGGTGATAATTCTTTCTATTCTTGGTGAATCAGGAACACTAGGAGTTGGAGTAACAGGTTCGGAAATTTCAGGTTCTTCGCCTGTTTCACTGGCAGATGAAAAACTACCAGCAAGCTCGGAAACTGTAACAGCTTCGGGATTGTAACCTGTTTCTAATCTTTGGTAATCTGGATGGACTACCAAGAAGATTCTCCTTCTTCAGGTGAACCTACTCTACTGCCACTAGGAGGAGTTACAAGGACCTTTAACCCTTCTAAATTACCTGGGTCGTCTCGAGGAGGGGATCCCCTAAGTCTACGGGATCTTCTCAACAATTCGGCCACAGAAACAACTTCAGGAGACTGGCCCGCAATTCGACGGGACCTTCTCGGTAATTCCGCCACAATTAAAGATTTTTAACTACAACACACGAAAACAAAGTAAAAATTTCAAATCAAACCACCTAAAGTCTTCTAAAGAACCAAACAAATTTGAAGCACACGCCTAAATAATCTAGAGCGTCAAACCACACACAAACAGTAGTCTTCCGGACCAAAAGCGCTAGTTGGTGATTAGGCCCAACCTCGCAGGATTCAGTACAGAAATGGCGGGTGGAACAGTTACCCCGGCAACCTGCTTAATGAATAGACTGGACAAGTTCCTCCACTTTAACCGTCTCGAAGTGAAGTGAACCCCCCAGAAAATCCAAGTGAGTATAACCGACGTCTGCTCCAGGTACAGTGGGACCTTCCCTCCACCGTCACCTTGGGTAGAATCCTAGATATTATGGCCACTAAGGTTACCAATCACAACAATTACACCTGGGGGAACAGTCTAAACTCCGACAGCACGCAAGGGCAGAGTAGCAAGCTCCAATCCCCTTACCGGCTCCTTGACAACAATCCAAGGTTTACCGATAAGTGACCCCTGGCTCCTCGACAATGGTTAATCCGAGGTTTACCGTTTGTAATACGTACTGCCTGGCGTCGTTCCCAACGAGGGAGGAATGATCCCCTCACTGGTTCGGACACGAGCTCGTGCTTCTCCTTTAAGAGGAGCTTTCCCAGAATGTAACTGAAACAATTGGATTTGTTCTACTCAAGATAGACTATCTGTTTGGTTTTGTAGTCTTGGAGAGTTAAGTACTCACCTACTCCAAGACCCTAGCCTAAGCTATGTTGGTGTTTCAGAGCCCTAGAAAAATAAAGATTACTAGATTGATTTTAATTTAAGCGTTACTTTTAAGGTTGTTTCTTAAGTCAAAAGGTGATGGAAGTGAAACCAGTGGTGTGTTGACTCGACTCGAAACCACTACAAAATGCACCTAGAATGATTTATCCACTACTTTACTTTTTCGATGAATTGCTTAACTAAAAAGTTGAGAGAATGCAATCTTTATAAAAGCAACTTCTTAATTGAAGACAATCAAAGAAACAATTCGTTTTTCTTTTCCAAGCATAAAAACATAACCTCTCTTTACATGCACGAAAAAACTCTTTTCTTCTTTCAAAAACAAAAAGCTACTTGAAACAAGACTTTTAAAGAAGATGTTTTTGTATTTTTCTTTTAATAAAGCAAATAAATCTAATATAACCAAAAATCAATCTTAACAACTATTAAAATCTATGAAAATCCACTCATAAGCAAACTAAAGGCAAATTTACTCTAAGCAATCTTAACGAGGCCAAAACTAACAATGATTATTTCTAAGGTGTTTTACTTGATCACAATCAAATCAAGGACTAGTTTATTGCAGAACCAAAAACTAGTCAAAACAAAACTCTAATCTTTTTGTTCTTTTTGTAAAATGGAAATCAATACTTTATAAACAAGCAATTCGAAATTTGACCCAAAACAACTTAAATGGTAAGCTGCTCACACAAGGAGACTTTACGACAGGCCCGACTTCTAAGAAGGTTGACTAACCAGAGAGATCTAAGGTTGGACAACTTTCTACTATCAAAGTCACTACAAAACCTATCCAAAAATCAAACCCTAGGTCTAAACTTCGTTGAAAACCACTAAAACACTCAAAGCTCACAAAACAAGTTCAGGTGAAAATTCTTGACAGGGTACTAAAGGATCTGGGCAGAAAATACAAGGAAAAATCAAAATCTAAAAGCAATTAAAGCAAAAAATGGAATTTTCTTAAGTTTTACAGGAAGACGCAGGCAACCCGTTGTCACAGGTGCGGCCCCGCTCTGTGCAAACGGCAACAGCGCGTCCAAAGACGCACTGTGCAGTACTCAGAGAGTGCGTCCTTCTGAAAAAATGAAGAAAAACCAAATCTAACTAAATCTAAAGCTAAGCCACCCAAATACTAATTCTCACAGTCAAAAACCAGAAAATAAAAATGATTTTCTCAAAGCAAAGTTCATATAAAGGAAAAGACTCTCTCATTAATGGATTCCCCAGTATGGTCGCCAATTTGTCACACGGAATTTGTCAAGGGTGCGGACACGACTGACCTTCCTAGAAGTCTAAGACGTTCTAATGACAAACAAGACAAAATGGAGTGATCTTTCTCTAAATACACCTTTTACAACATGAAAACTACAAGTGTTTAGGCTTACCTTATTCCAAAACGCTGTTGTTGAAGTCCGTTCTTGACGATCCGGATGAGCTCCTCCTTCAAGTCAATTCCTGCAACCACAAACAATCAAACAATTACCAAGCACTTGCATTTCATATAATAAAACATATATTCAACATGCAGACCAAGGAACACATGAAATAACTCATTAACACAAGCTATTGAGAAAAATAAACCAGTTTGTATTAATAACGAAACAAAGAAACTCTTACAACCTGGCCTTGGTGTTGTGCAAGTTCCTCCCAGGGTCCATCAAGGGTTTTCCTCTACTTTGACAAAGCTCACCCTCTTCCAAGTAGAATCAAGTAAAGACAATCTCTCCTCACAAAGGCTCTAATGGAAGACCTAAATCCTGCAGCATTTACCCAAAGAAAATGTATAGCTCCAACCTCTTCTCCCTCTGGCTCAATGTCTTTATTTATAGTACTGTAAAGAGGTTATTCAGGTCCACTATCAATGGGATCATCCCCCTCTATGGGTGGGATAGCTCCCTTATTGATGGGATAAGTTCCCCCTTAATAGAGATACATGAACCAACTGGAGGCGCATCCATTTCATCAAACCGACCTCTAGAATGTTCTAGAAGTAACCACAAGTAACTTTTTCAAGATAAAACTCGCGCATTTTGCCTTTTACAGAGGGACGCACCTGTCCCTTAATATACAGAGCGTCCATGGACGCAGATTTTGTGAACATGGTCAGCATCCCCGCAGGTAAGGCTAGAGAGAACCTGCGACCCCAGAGATAAACATAGTTTTTACAAGACTTTCTCTCTTCTTTGAGTTTGAGATGGATAACAGAGGCATGAGACTTGCCTAAGAGGGTAGCATGACTGTTGATTTGAGCCATACTAACTGTAAGTAGTCAAGGTGACATTTTTTAGTGTAACATGGAGTGTTGAATAAATGTGCTTTGGAAGCTTTGCTCAGATCCTTTAGTTTTACTATGAATCTCAGCATGAGCTATAGTTGGTGATTCTGCTGCTTGAGGGATTATGGTAGAGCCCTTCCCAGATACTGTTCGAGGTCCTATTGATGCTTGAGATTCATATTTTTTAATAATTTTGTTGATGAAGGTCACTCTCCCAATGCTCACAGGTGCTTGAGATTTTGTGTTTTTTGATACTAGCTTTTGTTATGTTACTTCCTGATTCCTATTATTTTTCTTAGTCATACACACTTACATAGACTAATCGTATCAACCGAAAGTGGGTGCTAGGTGCAATATTTTTACTTGTCGCATGTGTAGGTTCTTACCTTCCATCTTCAATACCTGACCTCCCAGAGATACAACCTATGATTTGACAACCTCCTTGGCAATGCCGCCAAAATTTTGGGCACTAAGATCACTCTTTAAAATCAACTTAATCCTACCTTCATTAATATTACCAACCTGGGTTTCGTCTCTTATTTCAAGGCTATCGGAATAATCTATGCAAGAATAGATTATTATATTATGAAAGAGTGTAAAATGATTTCTACAGAAAAGTTACATTAAACATTATCCTAATTCAATCGTTGTAAAGACAAACGATGACAACAAATAATTACTCCTACAATTACAATCTTATGAAAGAAGACTATTTTGATTCATCAACCATTCTATCTATCCTTCAACAAACCCTACGCATAGGGAAGACTAGTAAATCACATGAATGCTTAAAAGTCTTAATTCTTAAAGATAACTTACGGAATTAACATACTCAAACGTTACATTCATGTAATGAAATCCAATCAGAAATTTTAGGAGATGCATAAAAAAATTACTAGATACAAAATTCAATCGATTACCTACCATGAAAGAAAAGGCAAGTGAATAGAAACAAAACTAATGTGAATGTGGAAAAGTAACTAACTAATAATAATACATAACAGATAGTAGAACCTCCGGTGACTGGGCCCACAGTCTCTAGAAGTACTGTCTTAGATAAATTCGATACTAAGGTCTAATGTAAGATCTTGCGCAAATTCATTAACTTCAAAGAGTTTTACACAATGACCTTGAGAAAGTTCAAATTCAGATTGTTGTATGCAATATACAATGAAAAAGTAATAATCAAAAAGCTCCTTTGTCTTTTCAATTGTTGTCTTATATATTACATTAAAAACTGAATATGGAGCTATCCTGAGAATCAACAAATTCTCAGGATTTATCTTTTAACCATAAGATCCTTGAATATTAATGATTAGTTTCCCTTGACTTCATTCTTTGATCATGCTCAAGCATCGAGCTATAATTTTCCACAAATAAGGCATCGACTGATGAAAAATCTTGCTCCAATATCTCGAGGGAACAACAATCATTCGATTGGGATGATCTACATAGCAATTTACTCAAATTATAACCTTTTAGATATATAAGAGACTCAAACTAACTATATTATTTTCAACTTGCTTTAATTATCCTTTTTCTCTTAAATCATTACAAATTAAAGGCAAACTGCTCAAATACATAATGTTTATTTAAGGAAATAGGGAGAAGAATTATACCATTTTCATGGCCCAACAAATGTCATCTTGGAATTTTCAGTATAATTTTTCTTATGGGATGTTTTAGGCTATGAAACCTGGAGTATATAAATACCATATCATCATGTACACGTGGTTAAAATTTCAGACCTTGGTTCATTATAATTTTAGAGATATGCTCCGAGGAAGTTAGGCTTCCTAAATGTTCTCGAAAGATGCTTCAAACATGTTAACTTGACATTGCTATACATTTTATTTTGGTATGTTTCAGACCTTGAAAGTTGGAAGAGATAGAGAAGACATCTCAAGGTAAAAATGGTAGAAATTTCATACCTTTCTTCACTATAATATTGGAGATATGCTCTAAGGAATATAGGCTTCCTAAATGCTTTTGAAATCTACTTCAAATAGGTCAACCATTAGAGGAAATTTCAGCCTAAAAGTGCTGATTAAATTTTACAGTAATTTCCATGTCATCATATGTAAACCAATTAAAATCCTTTAAATTTAGAAAGAGACACATGTAAATGTTTTGGAGGGAAAAGAAGAAAACTATTTTTTTAACTTGTAGTTTTGGATTATCTCCTTATAGGTTTACTCAAATTTCAAGTGTAGACACTCATTGGATGCGGAATTAAATTCCACATCCAACGAGTCCACATTATGCATATTGTTTAGAATATCCACATTGTTAAAAACTGAAAATACATTAAAAAAACATGTTTAACGCACATTTTTAATGTATCTTCAATTTCTATCAACATGGATCTTCTCAAGAGTATGCATAATGGCTGCTCACTGGATGTGGAATTCAATTTCACATCCTATGAGTGTCTACATTTGAAATTTGAGTAAACCTGGTGAGCACCAGTATTGCAGAAATAATTCTACAACTACTAAGGCTGCCTACTTTACTCTTATCAACCCGGTAGTTCGTAACAAACTTGGAAGCAACGGTGCTGTATGCACAAGTACTAGCTCTTACTGCAGGTTGTCACTTGGTCAGCTGGCGCAAGATCACTAGGAGCTCAATCCAACTTCTATGGATTCTAGAAGAAGCTCTATATGTGATGAAAGGAGAGAAAGACTACTCTACAGATACTATTCTAACTGTAGAAAGGAGAAAGACTGAAATGTAAAGCAAACCAATTAAATCCTAATTAACCAACTAATCCTAGTTTTTCAGAAAGAACTATGAAAACCATGAAAAGAATGCCATTACTTACTCAAGGAAGTAAACAACATCTAACTAAGATATTTCTGGAAGTAAATGATCAAAAACATATTTTTGGATTTTTATGTGAAATTGACATGCATGTAATTTATTGTTTGTGAATGTGGTAGCGAATAGGTGGCGTTAAAGGGTGGTTTTGGGACTTGAGAGGATGTAGGATGGTGTGGATGGGTCCTAGAGGTCTCAGGTGGCCTTT
The DNA here is from genome assembly GCA_031772625.1 of Pinus tabuliformis. Taxonomy (NCBI): domain Eukaryota; kingdom Viridiplantae; phylum Streptophyta; class Pinopsida; order Pinales; family Pinaceae; genus Pinus; species Pinus tabuliformis. The sequence goes on from CM062805.1 coordinate 1,294,780,216, forward strand.
TGGAGGCTTTTCCCACACTCGGCCTTCAAAAGAAAGCCTACAGAAAAATCTACAGGTGGACACAGAAAATCTACAGGAGGAAAAACAACGTTCTACAGGAGGCCTACAGGAGGAGGCCAAGAGAATTTTTCACTGTTTTGAAGGTGTGAGAGTGGGTGGAAAAGGTGGATGAAGGTTGGAATGAAGTGTTAGGGCACCTAGGGTCTACCAAGAATCATTAGGAGAGAGAAATATGATTGGATTTGCTCAAGGAGAGAGGAAGAAACTCTATGGAAAATGCAGGAAACTAAGGCAGAATTGAGGGGAGACTTGGGAAACTTGTAGGGCATGGATCAAATGGAGGATGGGATGGCTGATAGGCTGGATTGCTACATAAACAACTGATAGTCAACCAATGAGAGTAAGCAAGCAATGAAATACGTGCATCAAGAAAAACAGAGTTTTGGATCAAACTAGTCTAAACTATGATCTATGGAAGGAAATGATGAGAAATGCTGCAAGAAAGGAAAGCATGAAAGAAGACTATTGTAAATAAAGAAGTGAGCATGATGTAGAAGTTCTGAAGCAAAGCAAAACTAGACTATTAACTAACTAAAATGCTGCAAACACTAGAAGTCCTATGAATGAGGAAAATCTATGTTTTTGGGGCAACAAGAGGGTCTTTGCCTCAAATCTTTGTCCCAAAGGGAGGAAGAGAGGCCAAGGCACCATTTCTAGCCTTTTGAATCTTTTCTTTATCACTTCTTAACCTGCTATAGAAATCACAAATGGAAGCAAACTACTGAATCATCAAAAGCAACCTATTCTTAACCATAAAATAAATACATCTAACAGCGACCTAATCTACCAACTTAAATAAAACATACAAATACAAGTAAAGAGGAGCTTGGCTGCTTGGATTGGGCCCTAACCCAAGAGCTTTAGCCCTCTAAGGTAACTCAATGCTAGCTAAAAAATGATTCCATCTTTATTTCCAAAACAATAACAAGATTACATGGAACTGTCAAAATAATAAGCTCGAAGTTGGAGCATATTTTACATAAGCAAAAATACAACAAAATTCCAACAAAAATCCGACCCTAGTGAGGCCCTAGGCCTCTCTACTTATACAAATGAAGCTACCAACAACTTCCTTAAAATTAGGGAGGCTTGGCTCCCAAAACTTGAGATAATCATTAGTCATCCTCCACTTGCTCGGTTGCTTGCTAATGCATGACTTGGCTGCTTGTACTCCAAGCTAAATGAAGGGGAATTCGAAGAGAGGAGTAATATATGAGGGGGATTCCCTCCTAAAATTCCTCTCATTTTTCCACTTGGAGTTATTGCTGCCATTTTTCCACTGGATCCTTGACTTTGACCTCAAAATTCATCAATAATCTGCATTAAACACATATTAGACCACATGGCATCATAACTAACTCAACTCACTCTATAAGCATAAATATAATCAGAAAATCATACAATAAGCTAAGAGAATGGTTGATTTGACTAGGTTAGGAGGTAAAATGAGCCCATATAGTTACCCATTTATGAGAATCACCAAAATCTATAAGGATATAAGCCAAAAAGACAATTAAAAAAGTAGTTTTCTTCTTTTCCCTCCAAAATTCATCACTCTTATTTTATTACTTTAACTATTATTTTATTATTTTTCCTTAGGAGACCACTTTTAAGCCGAAATTTCCTCTAATGTTGGTATTTTTTCTATAACTTTCTTTCTAAGATGTTTTAGACTATTAAATATGGAAGAGATAAAGAAGAGATCTAAGGTACATGTCGAAATTTCATATTTTGTTTGCTATAATTTTAGAGATATGATATGAGTATGTAAGTGTTCTTGAATGCTCTTGAAACATGCCTCAAACATGTCAACTTGGTATTTTTGGTATAATTTTTTTTTTTTTTTGTGGTATTTTAGATTGAAATTTGGAGGAGATAGAGAAGAGATATCAAAGTACCTATGGTAGAAATTTCAAACTATGTTTTGCTATAATTTCAGAGATGCGATCTGAAATAGTTAGTGTTACTGAATGCTCCTGAAACATGTTTAAACATGTTAGCTTGGTGGTTTTTCTATAAATTTCTTTATGAGATATTTCAGATTGTGAAATCTAGAGGAAACAAAGAATATATATCAATGTACATATGGTAGAAATCTTAGAACCATATTTGCAAAATTGAATACATGTCATTTTGTGCAAGTTTGTTCTTAGAAAGAATCCAAAAGCAACATGTATTGCAAGAAGTATACTTAGTGAAGGAAGAAGAAACATGTAAACCTGGTGAAGGAGGAAGCAAATAACAAACTTGGTGAAGGTAGAATAAAAAACCATACTTGGTGAAAGTAGAAGAAATTGACAACATTGTGAATACAAAAGTAGACTCAATGATGTAGGTTGGAACCTATAAAGCAGCAGAGGGGATTGGTGTCTCCTGTAGGTTGGTGCCTACAAATAAGCAAAGACGATTATTGTCTCCTATCGGCTAGTGCCTGTAAATAAAAAAAGGGGATTGATGTCTCCTATCGTTTGGTGTCTAGAATGTAGCATAGGGGATTGGTGTCTCAAATATATTGGTGCCTACAAATTGATGTAGTAGTAGGTTGGTGCTTATAATATCTTTCATATAATGATTTTTCATGGTTTTTTCCCCTAAGTGTTTTCACTTAAATCTTGTGTTACTTGTTCAATTTATAATATTGATGTTGTATGATGCTTGAACATTTGACTAAGAAAAAAAAATTCATTATACTGATTCATCCCTCCTCTTAACATAATTATGAATCCAACAATTGATATTAGAGCAAGTTCCTTCAAAAGCTATCTAGCCACTGCAATATTAGAGCAAGTTCCTTCAAATGTAGTCCAACCACTCGAAGGAAGACTTCAAATGGACCATGTTTATGCATGAAAGTTCAATAAAAAATGCTATGTTTGATGGATCAAACTATGTATACTATATTCAATGTATTTTGGTGCTGATGGTTGGAAATATATAATAGATGGAAGGAAGGATGATCCACATAATACATACGTCATAAGTTCCACCATGAGTGGCCTATAAAAATGAAATTTTAATAAGGCGATTAATTTTAAGACAATAAAAGAAATATGGGATAAGCTATAAAACACCTATGAAGGAGGTGGCATTTAAGAAATGAAATAGAAGGAGAATTTGAATATGGATACTGCATATGAAATGAGAATAGAGAAGTCAACTTAGAAGGAAGAAGTTCTCAAGGATTCAATGAAGATATAAAATAACAAAGCCTATAATTTCTCTAGCTATGAATTAGATAAAGAACAAGCTCAATTTGTAAGAAATATGAAAGGAGGATTTGGAAAATGGTAATGATAAATAAGAACAAGAAGTTAACAAAAAATATTATGAGTATAAAAAGGAAGGATGTGGATCATAAAAAAAAAGTAATCGATATGCATCTCATAATGAAAAAGATAATTCCTACCCATGACCAGTGAGGCCCAATACTTTGATCAAGAGAAATTATATTTAGATGAAGAAAATGTTGACGATCTTAAGGGACAACTTATCTGTGCAATGGATGGAATAGAAAGAGAGGATAAAAATTTAATATGTTGAAAACTGTAGCAAGAAAGGCTCAATTTGACTTTATCCTTAGTCAAATTGATTAAATTTAATTTCCAAATCAACATGACAACTTGGTGGTAGTCAAATAGTGTGACATCGCTCTTGTAACTTAGTTAGCTTATTAAATTCAATTTAGATGGCTTTGATTTCCGTTATGCATGTGTGTTTGATAATTTTTAGTAATCTAGTTAAGTTATTTTCAATTGTATTTAGTTAACTGACCTCTAAATATTGTTAGAGTCAGTTGAAGGTCAGTTGTGCAATGGGACAACAACCTAACTCAAAGATCTGTTAGTTAATTGATCAATCATCCTAAAATATCTAGGCCATGTAGATAATTCAAGTTCTTCAGCTAAAGTGGAGATGACAAGGCAGTGTAGCATCAATTGTAGATTATTCTTGAGTGTACATGTGTTGCATGCAATCAAATATTAATCCTTGGGAATTGCAAAATCAATTTGGAGGAAATTTCTAAATAACAGGGGATAATTTCCTCAGGATTTGTGCAAGGAAATAGGAGGCTAGGTGAGATGATATTTGGCTAAGTGTTGGCTAAAGTTGTTCATTGAGAAAAGATAATAGTTATTCTTTTGCAGGTTGAGCTGAGAGCTGGAGCTAGCAATTGTAATAGATTCTTTATTCATCTGATTAATGCAAATAGGCTTGAGGGGTTTTTCCCAGTTGGGTTCCCCTAGAAATTAATATGTATTTGTGGTTTTCCTTATTGAATGTCTATGCATGTTGTTCTAAATCATCAATTTCATTCCGTAGATCAGTAGAGTAAAATTGTGTCTCTTGATTTTAGATTAAATTTCTTGAGAAGTTCCAATTCTATAAAATTTCTACATGGTATCAGAGCCTTGAATTCACATTAGAACCAATATTTTGAACTTGTCTCTCAAGAATTTCAAATTTTCAGACTTCTTGCAACAATTTTCCTTCAGGATCGAGAGAATGTATTTCAACAGACTGGGATTGGAGTTTGACCTGGAGCATAGCTTGAATTTCATATCCTGGAAGGATTGAATGGAGGCTATTCTCGATTACAATTGTGTGTCAAAATATGTTAAAAATGACATTGAAAAACCTCCAAAGTCAGATGCACAACTAATCTGATAAAAAAAATTCTCAAAATTGAAAGTGTGAAACAGAGCTTGAAACCTATACAATTGGATAGATCTCAATGACTTGAATCCAACACAACTTGTTTCATTAAAATATGACATCAGATTCTCCCGGAATCACGTTCTGTTCATTTTAGTAAACAACTAACAAAATTGAAATTTGAGTTGCAGGGATGCCAAGTCAGTAGTTCATATGCTGATTAGGCCATGACTTGGTAGGTGACTAGGTTCCTCATCTACCAATGGTTGGTCGAAACTTGGAATTAGATGATTGGTTGAGGCATGGTTTATTTTTATTGGTTAAACATTGTTGTGGTGGCCCAATGAGGGAGTGCCATGTGGGCCAACTAGTGGCTGCCAAAAGGCCTCCTCATGGTCGACCAAAATTTGTATGGAGGTCGAACAACACCCCCGAGAGTCGAACTGAAGACCAAGTACCAAGAAACCATGAACCATACCATTGTGCCATCGCTATGTCACTTAATATTGAATTAATATGAATAATCTTTAAGGTTTAACGTTGGCATGGTTGGGGTAGGACCGAGGCTAAGCCCCAACCCTAGTCACCATGCCCAAGAGGACCAAGGGGCAGGGCTTAGTCCCACACCCATGGTCACCACCCTCCATACAAAATAGTGGAACTTTGGCTGAAGAATTGTTGTCGGTAAAAAGGGGGTCAACCCCAAAGAGCTAGCCCCAAGCCATATAGAATTCCATATGACTACTAGAGGAAGAGTAGGAGGAGCCAACAGAAAGGTGCTTGCAGGGTGGGTCCAGCCCTGGGCCATATGGCCTCCACATGACTTCACCGTAGCGGATGGAGTGCTCAGTCAACAACATGAAATTTAAGTGCCAAGCCCAGGTTATATGGAGAAACAAGACCACATGTCAAGCGGTTGGGGGCCCGATCGATGAGGGCAGGCAGTTAGCCTTGGCCCCTGGGCATGTGGCCCCCATGTGGTCTAATTTTTCAGAACTGGGAGCTTACTAGCTCCATTAATGGTCTTACAAATTCACCGATTGAGTGAGGGTTGTGCCAAGTTTAGTGCGGTGGTTCTGCATTTGGGGCGCTCAAGCCAGGTTGAGGCCGAATTAGAGGATGGTTAGCTGCAAAACTTGGAAAAATGAAGAAACAAGCATAAATTTCTCAATTTTTAGCCATATGAGGTGCAGAAAGAACCAAAATGGGGGTTTTAGAATGTTCTGGAGCGATTGGAGACATTGTTTTAGCATTATGATCATTGTAACTTAATGTAAACAAATATTTTTGAGCATAATGGAAGAGGCCCAACACTGGAAGATGGACCAAGAGATGTAGCCCAAGAGGGGTGAACTCCTTTATTATTTGTTGTTTTGTGTATGTTTTTATGGTACTAATGTGTTCATTATTTTCTACAAAACTGAGATAAAAATCATGTTTATGTGTTTAATAAATTGATCCTCTACCAAAACACATATAATTTACACTTGCAAAATTATTTTAAAAAATATTCAAGTTTTTACATTCAGATAATTTTGGTATCAGAGCCTAGGTTATTGTAAAGATTTGATTTGTTTGCAAGTGTTTTTCTGATGCTTACAAGGTTGAAGCTTAAAAGAGGAGAAGGAGAACTTGTGGAGCCAATATCTCAAATTGTTTCAAGGAGAAAAAACATACCTCAAGCTTCAATAATCATGGAACTTGAAGAGGGTGCTAAAGGGGATATCTAAAGATGAGAAAACTTTCAGAAAGAATTCTTTCAGATGCTTGAGATGGTTAAGGTTCTATATGAGGAGAGGAATTCCAGACTGTATGGAGAAATATCCAAACCTCATGGAGGAAAAGGATACAAACCTCCAAAAGGGAATGGAGGAAATGGTGACAAACCATCACCCTCACCTTCATCCTCATCCTCATCTTAAACTTGTTCTACCCTTTGACAAACACCTCCAAATTCCCTAAGGGGTGATGGTAAAACTCCTTTTCTTAAGCTTGACATTAATTTTGAATTGCCTATGTACAATGGAGAGGTAAATGAAGAAATATTAGACAATCAAATTCATTAGATTGAAGTGTATTGCAAGATACAAAGAATCAAAGATGATGAAACCAAGATTCAACTTGCTTCTCTTAGATTCGAAGGTCAGACACTAATTTGGTGGGAAGCCAAAAATCAAGAGGACATAAAGAAATATGGTAAGGTTTTATCCTCTTGGAATTATTTTGTTGTTGCAATAAGAAGGTAATTTTATCCATTAGCATACATGCAGAAATCTATTGTGGATTGGAAAAACTTTAGACAAGATAAGGGACAAAATTTGAAATCTTATCCTTAAGAATTTATAAAAAGGGATTTAATTTTGGTTATAGATTTGTCCTCACAAGATACTTTTCTCAAATACATTGGAGGATTGCATAGTTATTTGAGACACAAAATTCTCATGTTTAACCCTACAAAACTAGATGAAGTTTGTGTACAGGCAACTCATTTAGAAGCAAGGGGGAAGAATGTTCCTCAAGAGGGCAGCAAAAATCCATTCAAGAATGGTGACAAAGGAAAGGGGAAATTCAATGGAAAAGGCAAGAAAAATGCTTTAGTCAAGAAAGAGGGAGAAAATCTCACCTGTAAACATTGTTAAAAAGAAGGATACAATGAAGATCATTGTTGGAAACTTCATCCTAAAATTAGACCCAAAAAGATTAACAAGAAAGGGAAACAAAATACTACTGCAACTACACAACATGATTTAGGATTTGACTCTGGGGATGAAACAAAGATCACAACCATGGGATTCAAAGGTAAGGACTCTATTGCAAGTACTAGTTTTTAAAGTAGTAGCCTTAATGAAACTCAACATGAAAAGGAAATAATATATATTTTCCACATTAGAGTCATTTCAAAACATACCAAGATAGATACACTGTTTGATAATGGTTCACAAGCAAACCTCATTTCTGAAGACACAGTCAAGAAATTGAATTTGGAAACAACTCCTCATCTTAAACCATATCCTTTAGGTTGGATATATGACATTGAAAATTTTCATGTGACAAAAATATGTAAATTAAGATTTTCCATCACTCCAAAATTTATGGATGAGGTAGAACTTGATGTCATTCCACTTGATATTTATGGTATTGTTTTGGGAAGCCCATACCTATATGATAGGAGAGTCATATTTCATCACCACGAGAATAAATATCACTTGTTTAAAAATGGAGTTGAGTACATTGTTAGAGCACATAACAAGAAGTTGAATTTGTCACTTGTAAATGCTGGACAAATGAAGAGGTTAGTCAATGCTAGTAATAATTTTATACTCTTGATGATCAAAATCAAAGAGAATGTTTAAAATGAATCTTTCAAAGGATGTGATGCAAAGTTAAAATATTATTTGTATGAGGTTTTTAACACATATGATGAGATGTTTCAAGAGCCCAAAGAATTGCCCCCTAAAAGAGGTATCCAACATGAGATCCAATTGCAATAAGATTGTCTTCTTCCAAATATTGGCATGTATAGGATGTCAGTTATGGAGGATGCATAGATTAAAATACAAATCCAAGATTTTCTTGAAAAAGGGGTCATCAAACCAAACACATCTCCATGTGGGTCACTAATTGTGTTAGTACCAAAGAAATACAGTACATGGCGCATGTGTGTGAATTTCAGAGCCTTGAACAGGATAACGGTAAAGAATCATTACCCTCTTCCTCGAATTAATGATTTGCTTGTGTTAGAGCCTAGATTTGCCTCAGGCTGAAAATACAAGGTTGTAGGTCCACATGAAACCACGCTCAGCCTCGTAGCTAGCCCTACGAGGACAGGAGAGGGCTCTCTCCGGGTCGATCTCGACAAAAGACAAGCGATGGAGCTCGAGATGACTGAAATAAAAGATAATTTTAGGCTAGGTATGAAGTACAAGGGTTTGATTTGAGTTTTTGGGGGTTTTTGTGTTGGAAACAGGGAAATGAAAATTGGGCTCGGGGATGAGGCACAATTTCTGCAGAGTTCTGATTGGGGCAAGGAAGGAAATCATTTTGATGATTTAAAGTGAGTGAATGGATAGATCAGACTGGTGAGGAGCTAAGGAGAGCAAGAGAGTCTCAAGAATTCTCCTTAAACAGATGAAAACATGGAAATTTAAACAAATCCAAAGGTAGAGCATAGCAGTTAATGGATTCTACCTTAATCACTCATTTGTTCAAATTCAGAAGAAGAGATAGGAAAATGATACAAATAACACTAATGAACTTACAATTACTTAGAGAAGAACACCATCAAAACATAAAGCCACATGGATCCCAAATAGTGCTGCAAAACCCTCGTCTTTCCTTAGCCGAAAATGCAGAGATAGAATGTACAATGATATGCCAAAGCAATCCCTAGTGTCCAACCCTGAAAATGACTTAGGAATTAAATGATATAGACTAGCCCAACCCATTCCCTTGACTCTAGGGGTCGAGCTCATCATTCTAGGAGCTGTTTGAACTAATTCTAAACAAGGAACTGAAAACTAGGTAGTCAAACAACTTACCCCTATATGATAGGAAACTGATTCATTCACTCACATTTCACCTTTTGGTGAATGAATCTTCTAGACCAAGAAAAATGTGCCAATATACATCATGTTATTCAAATTACATCATGAAAGGTCAAAAGTAACACCAAGAAGCAAAACTGGTCAAAACTGGGTCAATTGCTGAGCTGAACAATGAAAAATAGGCAAAATTCCCCTATGCGCCGCGCCAAAATCTGTATGCGTTGTGCCACTTTGGAGCTGATTTTGAGGCACTTCCTGAAGTCCAAATTGAGCCTAAGTGTGCTTGTTGGAAATCCCTACCTGTATACTTTTCAAACCAAGTGGAATATCTGAATTTAGATGTCATCCCCCCCCAGTTTCAGTTGTAAAGTCACTGTCTTGGTGTTGAAAGTCTATGCCATGGTGTTGAAAGTCTATGTCAAGTGTATGTTTGGTTCGTTGAGAATGAGAAATGAGAACTTGATGTCTTATTTCAATTCCAAATGTGTGCCAAATGGAAATGAGGGACTGTGGCAAAAATGGGACAGTGGGAACAATGAAGTCTTTCCAAGTGGTAGTTTGCCCTTTGATGCTTTGACAAACTTTGGAGTAGGGGACAACCAATGAATGTTGGAGTAACTTTGGATTTTACAAATGAGATGGGGAAATAGGAATGATATAGAATGATGTGACTTAGGGATAGGAAAAAGGGGCTTAGGAGTGAATAAGGGAGCTTTAGGGATAACAACTAGGGTTTGGGATAGTGGGAGTTTAGGAATATAGGGTTAGTGAATTTAGGGATATGGGAATTAGGGATATGGGGATGAAACTAGAAAATTAATGTGGGATACAAAGAGTGTGGAAGTGAGGGAATGGAATTTGGCAACAAAACACCAACTACAAACCCTAAGCACTTGTTTGTGAGCACAAATTGCAAATTACTAGGGTTTGAATTTTCTTTTACACAACCACCATAAATTGCATGAAAAAATCCTTCACTAGCAAGGAAGAGGGCTTAAATTACTTGCACACTAGAAGAGTTGAGTGATTTTTGAAATTTGAGGGAGTTTTTGAGAGAAATCAGGCTTTTTAGCCCAGTGCGCCGTGCCTTCCCAGTGCACCGCACCAGTGTAAATTTACACTGGAAATTACTGCCCAATGCGCCGCGCCTTCCCAGTGCGTCGCGCCTTTTTCCAGGTGACTTTTGGAGGCCTTCCCAGTGTCCAAATTGGGTGCAGGATAGCTCGTTGGAAAGGCCTTTGAGTCAAATTTCCAACGCAACTAGAATTTTTTAATTTGGAGTTTATTTTCCCTATCAAAAGTCAAATCTCCCAAGACTGGTCAAAATGTGCCAAATGAGGCTGCCTCAAGGCAGAGTGCTGTTGCAGTCAACTTTTGAATGCCTTCCTCAACTCCAAATCGAGCTCATGATAGCTCATTGGAAAGCTATTTGTGTCCTGTTATCATTTGACTTATCAAGAAAATTATTTGGCCAACCAAGCTAAGAGAAAACTTGATTTTCCCAAAGTCACTTCAGAGGTGCATTCAATTCTCCTAAGGCAACGGTATTTTTGACATTTCTCTAAAACCATGACACCTGTGTAAAATGTGAAGGAGGGTTTTTTTCCTTGGCCTGTGTTGGACAAAAACCTCTCTCATTTTTTCCAAATTCATCTTTTATTGCTCAAAAGAATCATTTTAATAAAATCTATCCTGATGTGTGGAACAGGGGATTTGTCGAAATGAATCGAAATGAAGGGGATAAGGGGCTTCTAAATTATTGAGAAAATTTTTGGAAGTAGGGAGGGATGTTAGGAAGTAGGGGAAAGTGGAATTTTAGAAATTGAGTGAGGGGAAGGGGTCCAAAAGGGTAAAACACAGGCCTAGCCTAGAAAATAGGGTTTATAGCAAGAAACTAGGGTTTGTGCAAAAATGAGGAATTCAGGGGATATTAGTGATGGGAAGTGTTTAATAAGGTACATTAAGGATAGGGGAAGGTGTATGAATATCAGGATACAGGTTTTGCCGGTGATTTGACCATCCAAGAGAAATTGCCTTGAAAACCATAGGAGAGGGAAATGACCTTACCTAGGTGCAATTGAAGCATGAACAAGGCATAAAATGACTCAGTGGAACTTGGCATGATGATGAAAACCCTCTGAATAATGGTACACTCTACCGAATGGTGACATGAAGCTCTTGGGACAACCATTAGGGTTTGGGAATTTTAAGCATGAGACTAGGGTTTGGTGCATTTGGGATTTTGGGAAAGGGAACTTGGGATTAGGGGTATGTGAATTTGGGGAATAAGGAGAGCAAGGAAAATATGCAATAAGGGAGTGATGAGCAAAACAACCAAATACAAAACCCTAGTAGCAATCTCCTTTGCAAATTTTGAAGAGATAGGGTTTGCTTTCCCTAACACACTTCACCATGCAACAAAAACCATCAACAACCATCAATCTTGGATGAAAAACCATGAGAGAAATTCAACCTACTTGTATCGATGGCAAGGCATACATTTTGGGTGATTCTGGAGCAAATTTGGCAATTTTCGGGCTTCCTGGCTGTATGCGTTGCGCACTCAGCCCAATGCGCCGCGCCTTCCCAGTGCGCTGCACCCATGTTATTTTGCACTGGGTTCTGAGGCCCAATGCGCCGCGCCTGATGGGTGCACCGTGCCAGCCAATTTTCTTCCAATTTCACCCAATTTCTCACTTGTTCACAAAAATTTCTTTGAGTTGCATCCTCTTTGTTCTTGGCATGCAAATGAACTATTGAAGCACAAGAATATCTCCTATGGCATGGACTTTGATTCTTCATTTGGCAAACCCACTTTTGTAATGTTGCATACTTTGGCGCTTTCACATAACTCTGCTTTTGCTTCCACTTTGATTTTTGGTTGAATGATGAAACTCTATCTATTTTTGCAGGGATGATTGGCATGTAATTTCGACAAAGGACGACCAGGGCTGCACCTGAAGTACCTCATGACTGAAAAACTTTAAAAATTACATATTTATTACAAACCATAAATTTGATGATTTCTTCTTCAAAACAGAGTTTTGAAGAAGAATCGTGATCAAACATATTGACGATGAAATTTATATCATGAAAACTTATTTCGAACCTCCCTCATGTGCCTGCTAGTAATTATTGAACAGTTTGAAGCATTTATTGACAAAACCCTAATGAAACCCTAGACCTACTGACTAAAATGACTCTTTTTTGACCACGAGACCAAACAAGACTGTACATGACTTTAAAATTGACTTTGGTGAGCAGACACGGACCAGCAGGTACATGACATGAGGGAGATGAGTGACAAGACCCTTCCATCAGAAGATTGATGCTCCTAATGGAATGCAAATGACTGGACTAAATGAGGCACCTAAAAATGAAATGAAACAAAAGAGATTTTGATCGCTGATGGAGGGCTGAACAAACCAACTCTAACATTGGCTCCAATGGGGATGGTAGCTCCTTGGAGGTGCCAAGAATGGCAGATCTTTGGGTGAGCAGATAGTACCTTCGTCCATTGGGCTATGGAGTCGATGACTTGACAAAACCACACAAGATTTGTTGACTCATTTATTGACTGCAAATTTGACTCAAAACTAAAATTGAAAACCAAAATAAAACCAAACATGACTAAAACACAACTAACAAATCTACTCTAAGTGTTACTTTCACCACTCGATCAAGTGAAATGGAATAGCCAATGCAACCAAGTAAGCCTTCCGGCTGCTATTTGATTTCTTCCCAAATGCTTTCTGATGCACAGGAAAAGGGAAGAATTGAAAGGCAACTCCCATGGAAACTCGGAATCAAGTTGACTGATGATAAACTTGAAAAATATGAATTGGCTGGATGACTTCAAGAATACTGCAAAAGGATCTTCATAAGCATAGCTATTGATTTCCATTAACACATTACTACTCTGGTCCAAGTAATCTTCATAGCTGGATATTAAACTTTTCCTCACATCTGCACTGTCTTTCTCTGATGATTGCAGCAAGCTGCCAAAAGGATCCTGAATTTCATGAATAACCAAACCTTGTTGCTGATTCCAAACAGAACAAAAGTCTCCTTTATCGATCTCCTCATATGACTGCAAACTTTGATCTGAGCTTTGTAATGAAAAATCTGTTAAATAAGACAAAGGCGATCTTTGAATAAGATTATTATCAACATTCTTATCTGGCACATGGTTAGCTAATGGAGAAGAACTTTTACAGCAAACATCATCCAACACACGAGAAATAGGATCATCAAAAACTTGAGAAGATTGCTGCGATGTATCTATTGAAGCTGTATGACATCCTACTGGCTGTTCATCTTTTTCTTTAGAGATATTACGAAGATTCTGCCTTATAAACTGAAATGCTTCGAAACAAAAGGGTACAAAATCCTCTTGCATCATTAGATCATGTATTTCGGCTGCCACACCTTCATCTGTAATCTGACCTTCATCCTCAACATTAAAGCTGAGAGATTTTTGATTTCCTACACGTTGCTCATTTGAAGATTTACTATGCAATTTACCCTTCAAAAACTGAAATGATTGAAAACAGAAAGGTAGGGAATCTTCTTATATTATTTGATCATATGTGCCAACTTCCATGTCTTCATTTGCAACTTGACAATCAATGGAATTTCGGGGCTGGAAATCTGAATACGAGAAGTCTTGAACAAGGTTTTCATTTCTCTTAAGGTGGTCCAGATCAAGACTTGTCGACAATTGATTTCTGAGTGCATGAATGTTGTCTCTGATGAACTGAAACGAAGAAAAACAAAAAGGCAAAGATCCTTCACTTACTTCAAAATTTGCTGCACTTTCCTCGTCATTGTCATAGCTGATATGCATCAACTGATCACTGTATTCGAGCTGCTGATTTGTCTACAAGATTAGCTTCTGTTTGGAGAACATAATCATCATCATCATACTGATCAAACTGAAGAAAATCATCAGTATAAAACACATCATCAAGCATACATGTCATATCAGTAGATCTCTCTCCTCCAAGATGATCTATAAAACAATCTTTGTCAGATCTATGACAACTGGGAGAAGAAAAAAGATGTTTTGGATCAACAACTTGTTCTTCTTCATCAGCAAGCCATGGGTTTGAACAACATAATCATTCCTTGCGGTGATCTTTTGCATCATCTCTTCCACTGCACTTACCAAAATGTCAAGCTTTACTTCTAGAGATGTCGATTCCTCCGGATCTATGTTTTTCGTCTCTTCTTCTTTCAACCTTGCCCTTCGGATCAGCAGATGAGCCTCTACATTTACTGCACTATTCTGTATCTCTTCAAGTGTTTCAAGATTATTTTCTCTCAGCTAAAACTCCATTTCCGGATCAAAGGCACCTGTATAGTGCAAGAGAGTAGATCTAGGAGGAGGCCTTATATCAACCGACATCGAATAATAAACTTGGTTAAATCTAGCAGAAAACTGTTGTACTGTCTCCCCTGGTAGTCTTTTCAGCTGGTCATACTCTTCTATAATCAAGAAAAGGTTTTGTCTTACCACCCACCTGTCGAGGAAAACTTTGACAAACTGCTGGAAATCTGAGATGCTCACATCAGGCAGGGTTTTGAACCAACTCTTGACTTTGCCTTCAAAGAAAGCGCAAAAAGCCTAATATTGACATCTTCTTCATCAACTTCAAAAAGGTCTAGAAAAGTCTCAACATTCTGCACATGTTGCTCAACGTTGACATTCTTACATTCACCGTCAAACCACGGCAAGTATAGATCATGGTTTTTGGGTAAAGCATGAAGAACAGAAGGTAAAACAAGAGGTTTATACCTATCCGAGACTATAAAAGGTGTAGGAGAATATACAAGAGCTACAAGATCAGGTTTGTTTTCTTTAGGTTCATCACATTGAAGAAAGTCATAATGAGATGTAGGATCAAAGGGAAACTGAGTACTTACACTTTTTGAATAGGTAGAGTGAAGATTTTGATCACCTTCATCATACAACAACTTCTGAAAAAGTTTCAGGACAGCTTCAAGAACAGCAAAGAAGTAATTTATAAGAAAGTAGACCAGATCCTATATACCATTCCACTTTGGATACCCAAACTTTGTGTAAAATCCTTCCATTTTTTCAGAGAAAGAGTTAGTCCTCCAATGGAGTCTTTACATGAGTCACCAGGTGAATGATTTCAGCCTTCTTATGTTTGATCATTGTCCACCATCAACCATCAGATCTGAACTTGATACATGTACTGGGGTGATCGTTTAGATCAGATGTTTAGAAGTAGCTTTTATCTACTTGCGCTAATGCAAAGCAAAAGAATTTCGAAGGCTACCTGGCTAATCTTCAAGCTTCGTCTGTAGTCTACAAAGCCAAACAATGAAAATAAAATTTCTTCCCCAGTATGGTCACCACTATGTTAGAGCCTAGATTTGCCTCAGGCTAAAGACAAGGTTCTAGGTCCACATCAAACCATGCTCAGCCTCGTAGCTAGCCCTACGAGGACAGGAGATTGCTCTCTCTGGGTCGATCTCGGCAAAAGACAAGCAATGGAGCTCGAGATGACTGAAATAAAAGCTAATTTTAGGCTAGGTATGAAGTACAAGGGTTTGATTTGAGTTTTTGGGGGCTTTTGTGCTAGAAACAGGGAAAGGAAAATTAGGCTCAGGGATGAGGCACAATTTTTGCAGAGTTCTGATTGGGGCAAGGAAGGAAATCGTTTTGATGCTTTAAAGTGAGTGAATGGATAGATCAGACTGGTGAGGAGCTAAGGAGAGCAAGAGAGTCTCAAGAATTCTCCTTAAACAGATGAAAACATGGAAATTTAAACAAATCCAAAGGCAGAGCATAGCAATTAATGGATTCTACCTTAATCAATCATTTGTTCAAATTCAGAAGAAGAGACAGGAAAATGATACACATAACACTAATGAACTTACAATTACTTAGAGAAGAACACCATCAAAACATAAAGCCACATGGATCCCAAACAGTGTTGCAAAACCTTGGTCTTTCCTTAGCCAAAAATGCAGAGATAGAATGTACAATGATATGTCAAAGCAATCCCTAGTGTCCAACCCTGAAAATGACTTAGGAATTAAATGATATAGACTAGACCAACCCATTCCCTTGCCTCTATGGGTCAAGCTCATCATTCTTGGAGCTGTTTGAACTAATTCTAAACAAGGAACTGAAAACTAGGTAGTCAAACAACTTACCCCTATATGCTAGGAAACTGATTCATTCACTCACATTTCACCTTTTGGTGAATGAATATTCTAGAACAAGTAAAAATGTGCCAATATTACATCATTTTTGTCAAATTACATCATGAAAGGTCAAAAGTAACACCAAGAAGCAAAACTGGTCAAAACTGGGTGAATTTCTGAGCTGAATAGTGAAAAGTAGGCAAAAATCCCCTATGCGCCGCGCCAAAATCTGTATGCATTGCGCCACTTTGGAGCTGATTTTGAGGCACTTCCTGAAGTCCAGATTGAGCCCAAGTGTGCTTTTTGGAAATCCCTTCCTGTCTACTTTCCAAACCAAGTGGAATTTCTGAATTTGGATGTCATTTGCCCCTCCAAAACTGAAATCTCCCAGGACTGCTTCTTGTGTGTCATAATAGGGGCAGTGAGGTCATTTTTTGAGTGTTTTTGACCTCCTGAGAACTCAAAACTTGCCAAAAATTATTGGACATGCACTAGAAGCCATGATTTTTCATGAAAAATCCAAAAATTTAAATTTTTTGCAGTTTGGAGCTCCCTAGAAAAAGCGCGCGGGGCACAGGGAGAAAAACCCTGGTTTTGTGCAAAAAATTTCCAAAATGCAAAAATTGCTCCAAATTTCTTGAAATTTGGACTGAAGGTGCCTCATAAAACACAATTCTTAGTAAAAGAGGCTTCAGCCAAGATTCAGATTCTATCCTCCCTTTTATGGTGTTTTAGTGCCCTCTTCGTGCATGCAGTTTCAGTTGTAAAGTCACTATCTTGGTCATATAATGTATCGGTTCCCGCCTCTATGGTGTCTAAAGTCTATGCGAAGTGTATGTTTGGTTTGTTGAGAATGAGAAATGAGAACTTGGTGTCTTGTTTCAATGCCAAATGTGTGCCGAAGGGAAATGAGGGACTGTGGCAAAAATGGGACAGTGGGAACAGTGAAGTCTTGCCAAGTGGTAGCTTGCCCTTTGACGATTTGACAAACTTTGGAGGAGGGGACAACCAATGAATGTTGGAGTAACTTGGGATTTTACAAATGAGATGGGAAAATAGGAATTATAGGGAATGATGTGACTTAGGGATAGGAAAAAGGGGCTTAGGAGTGAATGGGGGAGCTTTAGGGATAACAACTAGGGTTTGGGATAGTGGGAGTTTAGGAATATAGGGTTAGTGAATTTAGGGATAAGGGAATTAGGGATATGGGGATGAAACTAGAAAATGAATGTGGGAAATAAAGAGTGTGGAAGTGAGGGAATGGAATTTGGCAACAAAACACCAACTACAAACCCTAAGCACTTGTTTGTGAGCACAAATTGCAAGGTATTAGGGTTTGAATTTTCTTTTACATAACCACCATAAATTGCATGAAAAACTCCTTCACTAGCAAGGAAAAGGGCTTAAATTACTTGCACACTAGAAGAGTTGAGTGATTTCAGAAATTTGAGGGATTTTTTGAGAGAAATCGGGCTTTTTAGCCCAGTGCGCCGCACCAGTGTAAATTTACACTGGAAATTACTACCCAATGCGCCGTGCCTTCTCAGTGCGCCGTGCCTTTTCTAGGTGATGTTTGGAGGCCTTCCCGATGTCCAAATTGGCTGCAGGATAGCTCGTTGGAAAGGTATTTGAGTCTAATGTCCAACCCATCTATAATTGTTCAATTGGGAGTTCATTTTCCTTGTCAAAAATTAAATCTCCCAAGACTGGTCAAAATGTGCCAAATCAGGCTGCCTCAAGGCAGAGTGCTGTTGCAGTCAACTTTTGAATGCCTTCCTCAACTCCAAATTGAGCTTATGATAGCTGATTCTAAATATATTTGTGTCTAATTATCATTTGAATTATAAATTAAATCATTTGGCCAACTAAGCTAAGAGAAAACTTGATTTTCCCAAAGTCACTTCAGAGGTGCATTCAGTTCTCCTAAGGCAACGGTATTTTTGGCATCTCTCTAAAACCATGACACTTGTGTAAAAAATGAAGGAGGTTTTTCTTTTTTGGCATGTTGTGGGCAAAAAATCTCTCATTTTTTCCAAATTCATCTTTTAGTGCTCAGAAGCATCATTTTAGTAAAAACTATCCTGATGTGTGGAACAGGGGATTTGTCGAAATGAATCGAAATGAAGGGGATAAGGGGCTTATAAATTCTTGAGAAAATTTTGGGAAGTAGGGAGGGATGTTAGGAAGTAGGGGAAAGTGTAATTTCAGAAATTGAGTGAGCGGAAGGGGTCCGAAAGGTCCAAACACAGGCCTAGCCTAGAAAATAGGGTTTGTAGCAAGAAACTAGGGTTTGTGAAAAAATGAGGAGTTTGGGGGATCTCAGTGATGGGAAGTGTTTAATAATGTACATTAAGGATAGAGGAAGGCGTATGAACATCAGGATATAGGTTTTTCTGGTGATTTAACCATCCAAGAGAAATTGCCTTGAAAACCGTAGGAGAGGGAAATGACCTTACCTAGGCGCAATTGAAGCATGAACAAGGCATAAAATGACCTAGTGGAACTTGGCATGATGATGACAACCCTCTGAATAATGGTACACTCCACCGAATGGAAACGGTCGAGTGGCTCTCCAACTCACCCTTTCTTTCTTCCCCTCAAATTACTAACCAGAAGGTAAGGAAGGTGTTATGCCTAGCCTGGTCCAGGTAGGCAAAAGTAATATAGCGCCTAGCCTGGTATGCCTGGCTGGTAGGTGGGGGTGCCTGTGTTTGGTTAGGTAGGATACCAGGTGAAA
Source organism: Pinus tabuliformis (assembly GCA_031772625.1). Classification (NCBI taxonomy): domain Eukaryota; kingdom Viridiplantae; phylum Streptophyta; class Pinopsida; order Pinales; family Pinaceae; genus Pinus; species Pinus tabuliformis. The sequence continues at coordinate 1,294,799,389 of CM062805.1, forward strand.
ATGAGAAGGGTCGGGTGAAATGGATTACGATATGACGAGAATCTCATATAAGAGGTATAGCGAAGTGAACCTTTCAGGATATGTCATTTCGAATGGGTCTGGGATTATCTGGCTGGCATGGATCCGAAAGCATCATGAAACGTCTCAATCCATGAAGCTCTTGGGACAACCATTAGGGTTTGGGAATTTTAAGCATGAGACTTGGGTTTGGTGCATTTGGGATTTTGGGAAAGGGAACTTGGGATTAGGGGTATGTGAATTTGGGGAATAAGGAGAGCAAGGAAAATATGCAATAAGGGAGTGATGAGAAAAACAACCAAATACAAAACCATAGTAGCAATCTCCTTTGCAAATTTTGAAGGGATAGGGTTTGCTTTCCATAACACACTTCACCATGCAACAAACACCATCAACAACCATCAATCTTGGATGAAAAACCATGAGAGCAATTCAACCTACTTGTATCGATGGCAAGGCATACATTTTGGGTGATTCTGGAGTGAATTTGGAAATTTTCGGGCTTCTTGGCTGTATGCGCCGCGCACTCAGCCCAATGCGCCGTGCCTTCCCAGTGCGTCACGCCCGTGTTATTTTTTACTGGGTTCTGAGGCCCAATGCGCCGCACCTGTTGGGTGTGCCACGCCTCCTGCTCTATGCACCGCGCCAGCCAATTTTCTTCCAATTTCACCCAATTTCTCACTTGTTCACAAAAATTGCTTTGAGTTGCATCCTCTTTGTTCCTGGCATGCAAATGAACTATTGAAGCACAAGAATATCTCCTATGGCATGGACTTTGATTCTTCATTTGGCAAACCCACTTTTGTAATGTTGCAGACTTTGGCACTTTCACATAAATCTGTTTTTACTTCCACTTTGATTTTTGGTTGAATGATGAAACTCTATCTATTTTTGCAGGGATTATTGGCATGTAATTTCGGCAAAGGATGACTAGGGTTGCACCTGAAGTACCTCATGACTGAAAAAATTTAAAAATTACATATTTATTACAAACCATAAATTTGATGATTTCTTCTTCAAAACAGAGTTTTGATGAAGAATCATGATCAAACATATTGACGATGAAATTTATATCATGAAAACTTATTTCAAACCTCCCTCATGTGCCTGCTGGTAATTATTGAATTGTTTGAAGCATTTATTGACAAAACCCTAATGAAACCCTAGACCTAATGACTAAAATGACTCTTTGCTGACCACGAGACCAAACAAGACTGTACATGACTTTAAAATTTGGTGAGCAGACATGGACCAGAAGGTACATGACATGAGGGAGATGAGTGACAAGACCCTTCCGTTAGAAGAGTGATGCTCCTAATGGAATGCAAATGACTAGACTAAATGAGACACATAAAAATGAAATGCAACAAAAGAGATTTTGATCGTTGATGGAGGGCTGAATAGACCAACTCTAACAGCTTGATCAATTGAAATATGTTATTTATTTCACTAAGTTGGACTTGAGGAGTGGTTATCATCATATTAGGATTGTTGAAGGAGACAAATGGAAGACAACTTTAAAAACAAAATAAGATTTGTTTGAATGGTTGGTTATGCCATTTGGGCTTTGTAATTCTCCTGCAACATTCATGTGAGTTATGAATGATGTATTAAGGAATTTTCTTGATGATTTTGTAATTGTCTATTTAGATGAAATATTGATATTCATAAAGTCTCATGAAGAGAATGTCATGCATGTGAAACAAGTTTTAGATGTCTTGAAGAAAGAGAATTTGTTTTTAAAGATGTCTAAATGTGAGTTTGGAAATACCTCGTTAGTTTATTTGGAACATATTGTTGGAGGGGGTGAATTGAATATAGATCCTTAAAAGGTCAAATTCATTGTTGATTGGCCTAAGCCCACTAATGTAACTGAGGTGAGAAGATTTTTGGTAAAATACCAATATTGGAGAAAGTTTATTTCTAAATTTTCTTCAATTGTAGTTCCATTACATGCATTGACAAGCATTAAGCAGTTTCTTCAATATGGAGGCAAAGCATCGAAAATATTTTCATGCATTGTGTTATCACTCAGGTTGTCCCTGAAGGTTAAGAAAGGGATACGGCTGAGGTAACCACAAACCAACTTTGGACTGCAGGTTCTAGCCCACCTGCAATCAGAGAGGGCTCTCTCTTTTAGATTTAACTTTGTTTGAAAGGATTTTGGGCTAGGTCTTGGGTTCAGGGGTTCTTTGTTTTGTTTTGGTGGTAAAATTGATTCTTCAGGTGGAGAGGCAGTGTATAGTCTAAGTTTCTCGAACCATTGGGCGTGGAGTCAAGGAGGAGAAATGCTGTTATATTTCTTTAATCGCAGTGAGGGAAGATGGAGCTAGATAGCTGAGGACAAAGCAACCTTCAGGTTTTATGGACGGAAGAGATGCCAAGCAATGAGAGGCAGTTAAGAATCTCTCAATCGACTTAACAGAGAAAGTAACAGGGCGCTACTATTATGCTCTTAACCTGCAAAGTAATACCCAAACATAGAATTTGCAAAGAAAAGATACCGAGAACATAGAATATGCGAAGAAAATATACCCAGAGCACAGAATAGCAATGATTTTATTATTCAGAGAGAAATTTTCACAGGCCTCTTCGAGGGGGAAACCTCCAATAGAGCAGAGCTCGATTACAAAACAAGACACGATGCTCCTCGCAGGGAGTCTCTATCCTTTATATATGACTCATACATGCAATACCATGGGCCAATATCGTGGGTTTTATTAATACCATCTATCTAATACTACCGCCCATTTGCAACTAACTATGGTCCCGTCATTAATTGCGGGTTAACCACTTACAAATATTAATATGGGCTTTATTGACTCTTGACTATGACGTGATCCCATGACATAAATATGGGGGTTAGGGTGGGACACTAACATGCCCTCCCCCTTAAGACTAGCCTTGTCCTCAAGGCTGAAGCTGCGGAAACTTCTGAAGAATAGTGGCTGGTTCCCAAGTTGCATCTTCCGGAGAGGTGTCTTTCCATTTGATGAGGACCTCCTTAATCATGCGGCCGCGCAGGTGCTTGTCTCGTGTGTCTAGAACCTGTTCAGGTTGAAGCTAGATTGACCCTTCTTCTTCCAATTCAGGTAGACTGGTTTGAACTCGGCAATTGTTCCCAATCACTTTCTTGAGGCACGATACATGGAAAACTGGGTGGATTTTTGCTGTAGGTGGCAAAGCCAACTTGTAAGCCACTTCTCCAATGCATTGAAGTACTTGGTATGGTCCGTAGAATTTTGGAGAGAGGTTTTGACAACCCTTGTCTTTGAGTGATGTTTGCTTATATGGTTGCAGCCTCAAAAAGCCTGATCCCCTTCTTGAAATTGGTGCTCTGAGCGATGTTGGTCAGCCTGTTGCTTCATACGGTTCTGAGATTGATGAAGATTCTCGCGCAGATGGGCAAGCATGGTTGCGCGGTGTTGTAGGAGTTGATCCATAGCTTGTACTTTGGAGCACCCCGTGAGATAAGAAGTAGGGGAAGGCGGAAGTTGTCCATAGACTACTTCATAGGGAGTCATTTTGGTGGTGGCATGATAGTTGGTGTTATACCACCACTCCGCCAGAGGTAACCACTGTACCCAAAGGTGTTGCTTTTCTGAAGTGAAACACCTAAGGTAGGTTTCTAGACATTTTTATGACGGCTTCTGTTTGACCATCTGTTTGCGGATGATATGAAGTACTGAGTTTGAGTTGAGTGCCTTGTATTCTGAAGAGCTCCTGCCAAAAATTATTGGTGAAGATTGGGTCGCGGTCAGACACAATAGAAGTGGGCATGCCATGCAATTTGAAGATCTGATCCATGAAAGTTTGAGCAACCAAAGTTGGTGTAAATGGTTGGGGTAGGGCGCAGAAATGAGCATACTTCGACAGTCGGTCCACAACCACCATGATGACTGACTTGTTCCCAGACTTTGGAAGACCTGTAATGAAATCCATGGAGACCTCCGTCCAAATTGACGCCGGAATGGGCAATGGTTGTAATGTGCCTGGTGCGTTGACGGTTTCCCCTTTGTGGCGTTGACAGATGTCAAATTCTGCTACGAAAGTAAGGATGTCATGTTTCATGCCGGCCCAAAAAAATGATCTTCTAGTGCGAGCGTACGTCTTCTGAAAGCCCGAATGTCCTGCAATGGGAGATGAGTGCAATTATGCCAAAATGCGACTTTTGAGGGTGGATGTTGGCGATATTACGACTATGTCCTTGTAGCGAAGAATATCATTCTTCCACGAGTAGCCCTTGCTGGAATTAGGATCTACCTGCAATTGAGAAATGAGTTGGGAGAGCCCGGGATGTGAAAACCATTCCCTGCGAGCCTCTTCAATCCAGTCGAGAATGGGGAGGGAAATTGCGAGCAGAGTACTTTCCTCCTCAAATTAGCGCGACAATGCATCTGCTACCCTGTTGTCTTTCCCTTTCTTGTAAATGATCTCATAATCATATCCCAGCATTTTGGCTAACCATTTATTTTGTTGTGAGGAAGATAGGCATTGCTCCAAAAAATATTTAAGACTGTGATGATCTGTGCAGATTTGGAAACGTCGCCCCAATGAGTAAGGTCGTCAGGTCTCGACTGCATGTAAGATGGCCATCATTTCCTTCTCGTAGGTAGATTGGCCCAGATTCCTCCCACTTAGTTGTTGGCTGGTGAAGGCCAATGGTCGCCCTTCCTGCATTAAGACCGCTCCAATACCTGTTCCCGAAGCATCACATTCAATGACAAATGATTTGGTGAAGTCCGGTAGTGCTAAGACAGGAGTGGAACACATGGCGGTTTTGAGAGCGGTAAATGCCTGTTGTGCTTCCTCGTTCCAGAAGAAGGAATTTTTCTTTAGGAGTTGCGTTAGGGGCTTCGTTATGCGGCCATAGTTGCGGACAAATTTACGATAATAGCCTGTGAGACCCAAAAATCCTCTCAAGCTTTTCAAGGTCTTAGGTTGAGGCCATTCTTGCATTGCTTGGATCTTTTTGGGGTCCACCTTGACACCTTCACGCCCCACAATGTGGCCCAAATACTCAACTTCTTCCATGCAAAACGAACACTTAGACATCTTGACAAATAATTTATGCGTGCAGAGCAGTTGCAAGAGTAGATCTACATGCTGAAGATGTGCCGCCCAAGTGCCACTATAGATGAGGATGTCATCGAAGAAGACAAGGACAAATTTTCTGAGATATGGTTTGAGGAGGTGATTCATAAGGCTCTGAAAAGTAGAGGGGGCATTACAGAGACCAAATGGCATGACCAGGAACTCATAATGGCCTTCATGAGTTCTGAAAGCTGTCTTGGGAATGTTGACTTCCTTCATGCGAATTTGGTGGTAGCCTGAGCGAAGATCCAACTTAGTGAAGAATTGAGCCCCATTGAGTTCGTCCAGCAAATCGTCGATCACTGGGATGGGAAATTTATCTTTGACTGTTAACTTATTGAGGGCCCTGAAGTCGGGACACATCCGCCACTCCCCATCTTTCTTGAGGACCATGACCACTGGGGATGAATAAGGACTAATGTTGGGACGAATGACACCTGCTTCCAACAATTCCTTGATGATTTTTTCTATTTCATTCTTTTGGGTGAACGGATATCTGTATGGCCGCACATTTGGGGGTTGGGCCCCTGGAACCAATGTGATGCTATGATCATGTTCCCCTCGCGAGGGTGGAAGCTCATGAGGCTTGTCAAAGACCGTCCGATGTTTATTTAAAATCTGTTGCATCTCAGGATGAATTGGCGGAGACATGGTGTCTACTACATGGATGGCATTGAATTGAGCTACCACTCCATGATGGCCCTTTTTTAACAATTTTTCCATCCTATGCGAGCTGATGATAGAAGGGGCTCCCGCCTGTAGTCCACGGAGGGTATGTGTGGAGTTGTTCTGCTTAAAACTCATATATAACTCCTGGAAATCCATTGTGATTGGCCCAAGAGTGCGGAGCCATTCCACGCCTAGGACAATGTCGCAACCCCCCATGTGTATTGCAAACATGTGGGTTTTCAATTGATAATCCCCCATTTGAATTTTGACATTTTCACAGCGACCTTCACATTTCATTGTGCCCCCATTTGCAATCTGGACTTGGAAGTTAGAAACTACCCGGACGAAACAATGTGCTTCTTCAGCGATCTTTTGATGGATGAAACTATGGGTACTTCCACTATCAATCAAGACTGCTACTGGGCGATGTTTAAGAAAACCCCTGATTTTGAGAGTTTGAGGGGAAGAAATTCCTGCCAATGCATTTAGCGAAATAATTGGTTCATTAGATACAATTTCCTTTTGGTTATCTTCTTCGATCTCCGCCAGTTCCTCAAGTGGTGGATCTTCCTCGGTGGAGCTGTAGTCAGTGGCATCTATTTGAAAAAACTTGTGCTCTTTGCATTTATGACCCCGGGAATATTTTTCATCACAGTAGTAACATAGTCCTTGCTTCCTTCTTTCGGCCATTTTCGCAGGTGACACCTTTTGAATCTTAAGTGTCTAAGTCGTATTGGGAGCTTGTGAGGGACGACCTTTAGCGGGGAAGTTGGGGCGGCTGGATTGGGCTGTTAATGCACGTTCCACCTTACGGGCTACCTGGCAAGCCTCTGTCCATGTGGGAGGGTGGTGGAGTAGAACCTGAGCTTTGATGGCTTCTTTAAGACCGCTGATAAAGCATTCCATGTAGAACTCATTTGTGAGACCCCTAGTGTGGAAGGCTAAGGCTTCAAAAGCAGTAATATATTCCTCCACTGTACCCGTCTGTCGGAGCTTAGTGAGACGCCCCAAAAAAGAGTCTTCCTGTTCAAAGCGACTGCGAAGAGTTTTGGAAAATTGGGCCCAATTCTGAAAATGTCCATTGCAACGCTGATGCCATTCCTTCCATTGCCATCGTTCATTGTCCAAGTACATGGTGCCCACCATAAGCTTAGTCCCCTCATCTATGATATGATTCAATTGGAAATACTACTCCATTTGTGCTAGCCATGCGAACGTGTGAGAACCGTCAAATTTATGCATATCCAACTTGGGAGGTCACTGACTAGGTGGTGGATGGGTGTGCCAGACGTGCTGAGAGTGGCTAGACTCACCCTCATGGTATTCATGGCCATTATACGCCTCCTCGTGGGCTGGCTCCTTGCCCTTTGGGAGTGCATCATGTATCTGGTTACTTATTCCTTTAAGCTCAAGTTCGATATTCTTCACCGCAGTTTGGAGGGAGTGCACATGGTCTTCAATTTTGTGGATCCTTTCATTGGCCATCGCTTGAGCACGAGTTTCTACCATACACCAACCTGAGGAAAAAATTGGGACCGCCTAAAATTTTTTTACTAAGAAATTGAATGGTACCACCTTGCTCAGCTCGTCGTCCTGATTCTGATGGGCTAGGTCACCAATAAGCGCCTCGAAAGATCTCAGATTTTTTTTTTTTTTTTGGAAAACTCCTAACGGAGTTTTACTCCTTCCTGATCAATGCTGCAGTCGCCAAATCCTCAAAATGTCAATGCCGCCAAAAGTCCTGCGAAAATTATATCCAGGGATAGGAACCCTTCACAAATACTCCAATCTGGTGGATCTGAGAGATCTGAATGGTGGAACAACTGCTGCTGCTGATCTGATGGAGCTGCGGGACTGATGTCGGCTGCTACTACACTTGCTGATCTGGAATAGGTGATGTGTGATCCCCCGATAAAAAGGGAACTATGGTCTTGAGGAGTGTCAGGTGCTACAGATCACAATATACATAAGGGTCTGACAGTAGTACTCGGTCCAATGTTTCAGGGCTCTAACTAAGGAGGATCGACTGTACCCTTAGCCGTACAACCCGACTACCCTATCGTACGGGCGAGTAATCTCTCTGAGTGCTGTTCTCGGTGTACTGTAGCCACAAGATGGCCGAAGGTTTATTTATGGCGAGGTTTCAAGGGAGCTAGGGGGCTTCCTATATACCCAGAGGGTACGTGGAAGACAGTCCGTGCGCGGTTCTGTCTAATGCGCTACTACTCGAAGGGGTACCCACAAGGGTTACAAGGGAGTCCAACAGACGTGACCACCTCTTGTATTTCCTGCGTGCATGCCTCCCCAAATCCGTAGGTTTATGCGCTTAACGACAGATCCCGTGGTTTAAAGACGCCGGAACACGTCTCTAGCCAAAAAAAAATTTTGCTAAAATTTGGAGATCCCACCTAGCCCTGGAAAGTGCTCTGATACCACTTGCTATGCTCTTAACCTGCAAAGTAATACCCAAACATAGAATTTGCGAAGAAAAGATACCGAGAACACAGAATATGCGAAGAAAATATACCCAGAGCACAAAATAGCAATAATTTTATTATTCAGAGAGAAATGTTCACAGGCCTCTTTGAGGGGGCAACCTCCAATAGAGCAGAGCTCGATTAGAAAACAAGACACGATGCTCCTCGCAGGGAGTCTCTATCCTTTATATATGACTCATACATGCAATACCACGGGCCAATATCGTGGGTTTTATTAATACCATCTATCTAATACTACCGCCCATTTACCATCTATCTAATACTACCGCCCATTTGCAACTAACTGTGGTCCCGTCATTAATTGCGGGTTAACCACTTACAAATATTAATATGGGCTTTATTGACTCTTGACTATGACGTGATCCCATGACATAAATAAGGTGGTTAGGGTGGGACCCTAACAGCTACCTAGGGGCAGTTAAGAATCCCTAGGTAATTGGCCAGCACAGGTGAATTGGGGTAAATACGAGCCGGGAGGAATTCATACTCATAACCAATTCATTTAGACGAAAAACACAGAGAAATAGCAGAAATTGAGCATAGAGAGTGTTTAAACTTATTCTAGGCTATTCTTTCTTCCTGCTATTTAGATAATGGCAAACACATAAACAGAGATAAGAGGCACTTATTGCTTCAGGCCGCAGCGCAGGAATTCCATCTTCAGCTTTTCAAAACATTCATCAACAATAGACAGTTCTTTCTCCGAGCTTTCAGCAATCTTTGATTATGGAAAAACTCAGGTGTACAATGCGAGTCTCTAATGAAATTCTCAATTGACCAACCCTTAAAACTATACAGAGGGTGGTATATATAGGGAAAAACTCTCTGCAGAGTTCCTTTATTACATCTTGACCTAATTAGGTCATAAAAATGAATACTTGACCTAATCCTATCTAGAAATAAATGCAAAGAATGTCTTGGGCCGTGCTCAGGGTCGATGTGTCAAAACTGAATGAATGATGCTGTCCTCGGTGGCTTGCTGCAGTGCTTTCTGCAATAAATGGGTATGGGTTTATGCTTTCTTGCTGTCTTAGTGCCTTAAATGTCTTGACGGTGATTTGAAAGCAAGGATGGGCTGATGCTTATCGATTTGATTTTCTGGGGGCTTCATCAATGTTCAGGTGCCTCGAGCCCCTAAAAAATTATGACTGATTCTTTCTGGCGTCCTTTCTTCCACTGATACTCTCTGACAAAATCTGGGCTACTGATCTGCTGTGCTGCGTGTCTAATCACCAGTAAATGGCTGCTGTTCGGTATTTGTATCATCTGGAATTGTCTTCTGATCATTTTGGTATGCTCTGTGAAGAAAACTGATCATTTCTGCGCCTTTTCGGGCTTCCTGGGGCTACATGGAGCGAAGATTCCTTAAAGATTCCCTGAAGATTCTCCATTTCGGCCCAAAAAATCGCTCATCAAAAACTGCCTCAGAATTCGATTCCGGGGCTCCGAAGTGCGACTTTCACGCCTCTGTGTCAAAAAAAAAAGGGTTGATGACGTTAGCATTGTACGACGGGTGACGTCAGCATGGCGACGTGGCGGGATGACGTCAGCATGACATCATCTCGTACGGACGATGACGTGGCAGGTACGGTGGCGGGACACGTGGCAGTGACGTGGCAGGAGGCCACGCAGGCGGGTGACTGATCGGGTGACTGTACAAGGGGGGTGACGTGGGCTGTTGACTGTGTAGGGGTGACGTGGGCTGGTGACGTCACCGGGCAGTAAGCGGTATGTGGCGCACCGCTTATGGGGGATGGCGGTTTCGGAGGGAGGGGCTCCGCCACAACCCGGCGCCTGACGCGTGGCGGGAGTACGGCGGCAAAACCACCGAACTCCCGGACGTTAAAGGCTGGGCGCGTCGGGGATAAGGATGCTCGCCAGCCGTAGATCTGCAGGGCTGTGGATCGGACGGCTGGCGGCGGACGCGACGGGATAGGGGGTTAACGGGCGGGAATATTCACAGGAATATTCTGAATTTAATATGCGCGGCGGGTTATAGACTTAGGAAAACGGGTTTGCGGGGTTTTTACAGCGGTGGGGTGAAATTTTACAAGGGGAAGGTGAAAACATGGGTTTTTTGGGGGTTTTTAGGGTTAAGGGAGAGGTTGCTAGCTGACCAGATGTCAAACTAGTTCCTCAATGACTCGGATGGGCTAAAAACAGTCCCAGATGGACTGAGATTTCCCGGACTTAGTAGAAAGTATGGCTATAATGCCAGGGAGGGGTATTTACATAGGGGGAATTATATACATGATTTTAATAGGGGGAGGGAAAAACTAATAGGGAGTTACATAATAAGGGTGATGAGAAAAAAAGATGTTAGTGAACTCCAGCCTGAGTACCTCCAACTGAAAAACTGCCTCAAACCAAAAATGGATTGCTTAATCAAAATTGGAACACAACAGTGGCCCTTAGACCAGCCTACTCTTGTGGATACTTTTTGGCCATCTGTAGCAAATATGGAGCATTGCAGCATGCATAGCACGACATATTTGGCATGTAAAACTGTCGATCATGAAAGATGATTAACCTGCTGCAGCAGGAGGCTAACAGTGGCTCCACTTGGGGATGACTTTTCCTTGTGAAAAGTCAAGAACAGTAGGTCAGACTGCCTTGTATTCAACTGTTACTGTGTTCTGCAAATTTCTCTTGGCTGGCTGCCTTATTGATCCTACCTACCTACCTACCCTAACCAGCACTTACTTTGTTGTTAGGTGAAGTGAAATAACCAATGCAGCCACTTAAGTAATAATAACATGAGTGGGCTTTGCTGCTTATGCTTGCTAGTGACATCAACTAAGATTTTGCAATTTGTTATGGCTTTGTCAATCTTTGAGAAGATCAGGAAGCTACTGACCTCCTTTGCGGTGCTTAAATACTGTACAAAACTGTCTTGCAACATATATATACAATTTTTTGGCTGAATTAAAGAACTGTACAAAGGTTCAGGATCACTACCATGCCTTGGAGTCGGGAGATCATTGACAACTCGATACTGAGCCTCGCAGCCTGTTGATGGCGACGTGCACTGATCTCTTTCATTATTCTGCCTGCCAGCGGATAGGTCATTCGGTACTTGCAGAGGTGCTTGTAATTTATTACAATCTGGCTCGAATAGGGCCGGACTGATCTGTGCGGGCTGCTGGTTTTCTTCTTCTTTGAATAATTCAGATGGTTGAAAACAAAGAGGCAGAGGATCCACTTGGATCATCTGGTCATATGCTTCTACTTCTGGGTCTTCCTCGATCTGATATTCAATGGCTCTATTTTTGTTTCCTCCTTGACTGTATGATGACCTTCAACAGCATTTGAAAGCTGCTGCTCTGATGTGCAAGGAGGTTTTTCAACAATCTTTTCCAAAGCAAAAACACAAAACTCTGACATAAAATCGCTTTTAAAGTACAATATGCACAGCAAAATTTGGTGCAAGAGAAAGAACATGGTCTCTTGGATGATCATCCAAATCAAGAACCTGATCTGCTTATATATTTCCTTCGGGTTCATTTCTCCAGCGGAGTCTTTATTATGAGGATGATGTGGAGTCGCCAGGTGGATGATGTAACCTTAAAGTGCCTGATCTTTGTCCACCGTCACAGATCAGGGCTGAACATGAAAAACCCTGAAGAAAAGGGAACACTTTCTCCAGAAAACAAGGCGAACTGGTCAAAATTGAGGATTCACACTAATAGACACATGATTCATTTCCCCAGCGGAGTCGCCATTATGTTATCACTCAGGTTGTCCTTGAAGGTTAAGAAAGGGATACGACTGAGGTAACCACAAACCAACTTTCGACTACAGGTTCTACCCCACCTGCAATCAGAGAGGGCTCTCTCTTTTAGATTTAACTTTGTTTGAAAGGATTTTGGGCTAGGTCTTGGGTTCAGGGGTTCTTTGTTTTGTTTTGGTGGGAAAATTGATTCTTCAGGTGGAGAGGCAGTGTATAGTCTAAGTTTCTCGAACCATTGGGCGTGGAGTCAAGGAGGAGAAATGTTGTTATATTTCTTTAATCGCAGTGAGGGAAGATGGAGCCAGATAGCTGAGGTCGAAGCAACCTTCAGGTTTTATGGACGGAAGAGATGCCAAGCAATGAGAGGCAGTTAAGAATCTCTCAATCGACTTAACAGAGAAAGTAACAGGGCGCTACCTAGGGGCAGTTAAGAATCCCTAGGTAATTGGCCAGCACAGGTGAATTGGGGTAAATACGAGCCGGGAGGAATTCATACTCATAACCAATTCATTTAGACGAAAAACACAGAGAAATAGCAGAAATTGAGCATAGAGAGTGTTTAAACTTATTCTAGGCTATTCTTTCTTCCTGCTATTTAGAGAATGGCAAAAGCATAAACAGAGATAAGAGGCACTTATTGCTTCAGGCCGCAGCGCAGGAATTCCATCTTCAGCTTTTCAAAACATTCATCAACAACAGACAGTTCTTTCTCCGAGCTTTCAGCAATCTTTGATTATGGAAAAACTCAGGTGTACAATGCGAGTCTCTAATGAAATTCTCAATTGACCAACCCTTAAAACTATACAGAGGGTGGTATATATAGGGCAAAACTCTCTGCAGAGTTCCTTTATTACATCTTGACCTAATTAGGTCATAAAAATGAATACTTGACCTAATCCTATCTAGAAATAAATGCAAAGAATGTCTCGGGCCGTGCTCAGGGCCGATGTGTCAAAACTGAATGAATGATGCTGTCCTCGGTGGCTTGCTGCAGTGCTTTCTGCAATAAATGGGTATGGGTTTATGCTTTCTTGCTGTCCTGGTGCCTTAAATGTCATGACGGTGATTTGAAAGCAAGGATGGGCTGATGCTTATCGATTTGATTTTCTGGGGGCTTCATCAATGTTCAGGTGCCTTAAGCCCCTAAAAATTATGACTGATTCTTTCTGGTATCCTTTCTTCCACTGATACTCTCTGACAAAATCTGGGTTGCTGATCTGCTGTGTTGCGTGTCTAATCACCAGTAAATGGCTGATGTTCGGTCTCTGTATCATCTGGAATTGTCTTCTGATCATTTTGGTATGCTCTGTGAAGAAAACTGATCATTTCTGCGCCTTTGCGGGCTTCCTGGGGCTGCATGGAGCGAAGATTCCTTAAAGATTCCCTGAAGATTCTCCATTTCGGCCCAAAAAATCCTGCGATCATCAAAAACTGCCTCAGAATTTGTTTCCGGGGCTTTGAAGTGCGACTTTTGCGCCTCTGCGTAAAAAAAAAAAGGGCTGATGACATCAGCATGACGTCAGCATTGTACAGCGGGTGACGTCAGCATGACGTTAGCATGGCGACGTGGCGGGATGACGTCACATTGAAGGAGAGAATTAGTAAACTCCAATTCTTGAACTTCCAGATTTAGGACTTCCATTTGAGATACAAACATATGCAAGTGACTATGCCATGGGAGCTGTCTTGATGCAACATGGTAAGCCCATATGTTTCCATTTTGAAATTTTTAATGGTGCAATAGTTAACTATCCTACTTATGACAAGGACTTGTATGCATTTGTGCAAAGTGTGAAAAAGTGGAAACACTATTTGATGGGAAAGGAAACTATCATTCACATTGATCATCAACCAATGCAATACTTGCAATCACAAACTAAGCTACATCAAGCAAGGTACTTCAGATGGATGGGTTTCTTGCAGCAATTCCACTTGGTGATAAGGTATAAGAAAGGTATCTATAACAAGATTGCTGACATGCTTTCTAGACCAATTTTTAGTGCTTTAGTTATTCTTAAGCATAATTTTATCATGCATGAGAGCTATGTTGAACAATATTCTTTAGATGAAGACTTTAAAGATGTATAGGCAACTTTGTGTCAAGGAAACCAAGTAGAGGAATTGGATTACCATGTGCATGATAAAATTTTGTATCATCTTGGAAGGCTATGCGTTCCAAAGGGTGAAAGAGTCAACATCATAAGGGAGGTGCATACTTCTCTTATTGTTGGCCATTTCAGTGTAGGCAAAATGGTGGCACAATTACAAATGTATTGTTATTGGCCTAGAATGAATGAAAGTGTATCACAATATGTAAGAGGATGTTCTTTATGTGCTACAAGTAAGCCTAGAAATAGAAAGTTAGGATTGTATACTCCACTTCCAGTTCCTTCCCATCCTTGGGAAAGTGTTTTTATGGACTTTGTAGGAGGACTTCCTATGCCTAAAAGAAAACATTATTATATTTATGTTGTGGTGGATTGTTTCAACAAGATGTGTATTTTGATGCATATGGGAACTCATGGATGCCATGTTGAAAAAGATCACAACATTCCATCCACAAACCAATGGTCAAGCAGAATTGGTGAACAAAATAGTAGTACATCTTCTTCATGGTTATTGCAGCAAACATCCCAAGCTTTGGGATGAACACTTACACTACATTCAACATGCTTACAACCGAGAAAAGCATTCATCGACTCAAACATATCCATTTGAGGCATGTTTTGGTTACTTACCAAAATCTCATTTAGATTTTATCTTTGGGAAAGATGTTGCTATTGATGGTCACAATGACATTGATAAGGCCAAGTGGTTCATTGAACAAGTTCAATTGGTGCATCAAATGGTTCAAGAACAGTTGGAAAAGAGGCAAGCCAAGTACAATACATGGCATGATAAGCATAATGTTGATCACAGTTTCCAAGTTGGAGATTAGTTATAGCTTTAGATTAGCAAAAAGAGGCTTAAAGGAGAAGGAAAAAAGATGTAACCAATAAGGTATGGTCCTTTCAAGATTGTTGAAAATATTGGTAACAATGCCTTCCATTTGGATTTTCCTCCTTATATGCAAATTTATGCAGTTGTTAATGTTGAGAATTTGAGACTATATGAACCTCCTTTGATTGATGATTAAGGAGAGAATGTTCAGATTCCTTCAATAGAATATTTCTCTCTAGAATTTCTTGATGAATTACAACAAGATACCATCTTTGACAAAAGGACAAGAACTTCAAAATGAGGGAATGTGGAGTACCTTAGTGTTGGTATCAAAGGCACAAATCCAAGAAAAGATAAGTGGATTGAGAAGGGAAGGGTGAGGGAACTATACCCTCATCTATTTGTTGACTGAAAGTGTGCTTTTGGAGGTCCAGAAGATTCTAATGGGGAGGAGTGATCCATGAGATAAAAAAATGCTCAAAATTGAAAGTGTGTGATAGAGCTCAAAACCTAAATGATTGGATAGATCTTGGTGACCTGAATCCAATGCAACTCATTTCACTCAAATCTGACATTGGATTCTCTTGAAATTACGTTTTGTTAGTTTTGGGAAACAACTAAACAAATTGAAATTTGAATTGCAGGGATGCCCAATTGTAGTTCGTACGCTGACTGGGCCATGACTTGGTAGGTGACTAGGTTCTTCATCAACCAATTGTTGGTCAACACTTGGTATGAGGTGATTGTTTGAGGCATGGTTTATTTTTATTGGTTGAATGTTGTTATGGTGGCCCAATGAGGGAGTGCCATGTGGCCTCCTCATGGTCGAAAAAAATTTGTATGGAGGCCGAACAACACCCTCGGGAGTCAAACTTGAGACCAAGTACCAAGAAATAAAGAACCATACCATCACACCACCGCTATGTCACTTAGTATTGAATGAATGCGAATTCTATTTAAGGTTTAATGTTGGCATGGTTAAGGGTAGGACCAGGGCTAAGCCCCAGCCCTAGCCACTGTGCCCAAGAGGACCAAGGGGTGGGATCGTGGGCTAGGGATTAGCCCCAACCCCATGGTCACTTCCCTCCATACAAAACAATGGAACCCTGGCTGAAGAACTGTCAGTGGTGAAAAGGGGATTAGCCCCAAAGAGCCAACCCCCAAGAAGACATACATGAACTGTAGGATTTAACCTTGTACATAAATTACCTGCATACGAATTCTAAAACACAGAAAATAAACAATGTGAGAGCATAACACATAAAACACATATACATAGAGATTTTCCCCTGGATCCCAAAACTGGGACTGTCATGCGGAAAGAGTCGATAATGCGGACAAAACCGACCTCCCTAGAAGCAAAGGCTTTCTAGTGACAAACAAGACAAATAAACACTACCTTTCTCTAAACATGCATTTAGAATACAAGTAATCAGGTGATTGTAACATACCTTTAGTCCAACGCTTTGTAGTAGTCCAGCCTCGCCGATCCGGATGAACTCCTCCTTCTCTTCGAAACCTGCATTCACTAACAAGCCAAAAGATTAAATAGCACCTAATAAACTTATAAAATAACACATATCCATCATACTGACCAAGGAGTATATGAAACAAATCATGAATAACAATCTGTTGAGAAAAATGAGTTCATTTGCATTAAGTGGAAACAAAAGAAACCATTACAACCTGAGGCTTGGTGTTGTGCAGGTCCCTCCTAGGGTCCAGCAAGAGTTTTCCTTTACTTTGATCAGCTCACCCACTCTCAAATAAGGCTAGGAAAGGATGGGAATCTCTCCTCTCAAGCTTTACAAGGGAGTCCTAATTCCAGCAGCACCTACCCTTAGGAATGTTCAGCTTTCAACCTCCCCTCCCTCTGGCCCAATGCCTGTATTTATAGTGCTCTAGAGGAAGTTATTCAGGTCCACCATCAATGGGATAAGCCCCTCTTTGGATGGGATAGCTCCCCTCTTGATGGGATAAGTTCCTCTTTCATAGGGATACATGAACCATCTGGAGGCGCTCCATACACGTCAAACAAGCTTCTAGAATGCTTTAGAAATGACCACAAGTAACTTTTTTGGAGTGAAACTTGCGCCTTTTGACCTTTACAGGAGTACGCACCCATTGCTTTACAGACAGAGCGTACAAGTACGCAGGTATTGTGAACTTGGGGTGCGTACACGCAGGTAAGCTAAGAGAAACTGCGTACCCAGAGATATATAGATTCTTAAAGACTTTCTCTCTTTCTTGGAGTTTGACATGGAGAGCAGAGGTATGAGACTTGCCAAGGAGGATAGTATGACAGTTGATGGAGCCATACTAACTGCAAATAGTCATGGTGACAAATTTTAGTGTAACAGATTTCCCCCTAAAGTGCGAAGCCTGTAGTAGATAAGGGTTTCATATCATCCAGGAAGGGTGAAGTACTTTATCATTTCAAGGATTATCTTGTGGAGAGCCCAGTCGGAACCTGCAAGTATTCAACACAAAATACATATATAAGATCATATCATCACTGAGGTAGGCATTCCCATACTCAGATTGAAAACTTTAACTAACAAACTAACTACTGCTCTGATACAGGAATGATTTTGCAGTACATCATAATCATAGACTTTTGTAGACACAGTATGGACGCAGCCATCTGTTTATAGTTGGTCTACTTATATAATGAATACAAAACTCCTCGTAGCCTGGATGGTGGAAACTAGATCCAGGGTCTTCATTTCTACTTCCTGAACAGGTACGATTCTATCCATGCGAATAAATGAGTTGATGTCGAACATGGTAGAAACCACTTGATTACCAGTCAATGATGTAAACTGTTAACAAGCGTGAGAGAGACCACCAGTGATGTCAATGGTTCTCAAAGTACCCAGTACAATCCATGAGATGTGAATGAATGAGTTGATGTCGAACATTTCATGGAATCCTTCGATCGAAAGTCAATGATGTAAACCGTCATCAAAGGTGAGAAACCTGCCATTGATGCATGCAGATTTCAAGGTACTAACGATTCCTAGGTCATCTTTCTAGATAATGTGCTGATGTCGATAGAAAGCGACCCGTTGCAGGCAAGCCCACAACACGAAATCATAGATCAAGTTGAAGAAATGTAGCTGTAAGGACTGACTCAGGGATGGTCAAGATGGATGACGGGTATTTTGCAGATGAATGGTTATTTGCAGAGACCTCTTGAATAGATAACGACACAAAAGATGGCTTGGTGACATTTGACCCAAAGTTAATACCCGACTGAAGACTTTCAATGTGGTTTGATCAACTGTGAGGCAAAGGATTTCCCAACCCAGGTGAATGCAAAGTGTCGTGTTCAAGAGTGGTAATAAGGCTTCTTCTGAGACAAAGGATAACAAATAGGCTCATTTTTCTCTCTTTTCCCCCACCATTTCTGGAAAGTACCTCTTTATTTTTTACAAGCTTGAGGAGGATAACATATGCTTGATTATAAGCTCATCCTTCGGATGAGTCCAACTTAGTTTTGATTCGAACCCTGAGAAGGAGTGGTCTGTTCCTGTTTGTAATCGAACAGGTCCTTTACTGTGAAATTTTAACGAGTCCAGTATAGGAGAAACTCGGCGTTTTTCAATTTTAGAGAGTCTGAAAAAACTTAAGAAGACTCCAGGTTGAACTTTTTCGTAAATTTGTGTCTCCCAAGCCCGAAAAAGTATAAAATAATACTTGAGAGAACCGCTTAGTCTTGCGACCAAGGAGTACTTTCATGATTAGTGTCTTTGACCTGAAAAGTAAAAAGCGATCAAGGACACGTCGTTTTATTTCCAGTATCGAATTTGAAACGACAAAAATCCGGCAATCTTTTCCTGTTTTTATGGTCAGAAAAAGGCTAAAAGGGGACTGTCTTTTAATTCCGTTTTAACGTGTAAAAGAAACGCTCGGCAATCTTTTCATGTTTTGGGAGTCAGAAAAGGGCTTAAAAGATGACTCTGATATTTTTTTCGTGAAAAAATGACATTTTCCCTGAAAATCCCTTCATCCTGCGCAAAAACCAACACATTACTCATACCTGTTTAAAGATAGATAAAAATACTTGAAAAATACCTTTTCATGGTGGAAAATAAACAAATTTAACATTCATTTACTCAAAAAACCTATAAAAAGGGCTTTTACCATTTCATTTTTACCATTTTACTGTTGAGGAGAGAAAAAGGGCTTTTGGCAAGAAACTTCCCGTGGACACTGCGGAGAATCCAACCGTCGAAATCGAACGCCGTCTCATCAGGTATTCTACAACATCCCCCTCTTCATTTCCATCCGTTTAGAATTCGTTTTTAGGCTTTAGATTTATTTTTTGGAGGCCTTGGGGGTTTCAAGGTCCGCTTTTCGGGGTACGCAGGTGCCCCATGGGTTACCTGCGTACCCCGACATTTTCTCCATTGGGAAAATGCCGGGTGTACGCAGCTTGCCTTAAGAGAAGGTGCGTACAGATGCTCTGTCTCTAAAGGCGGGCTGCGTACCCCGCGGAAAGCATTTTGAAACTTCCAATGCTCCAAAATGAACCAAAAACTTTCAATTTTATGGACTCTAACAGATGTTTTATGGTGTGTAGATTGCCCACCATGCTTGATTGGTGCGAGAGGGAACACGAAGATGTTTATTTGGCCGCGATTAATCATCAACCTTCCATTGATGCTTTGAAGGCATGCGGTCTTTACAAATACTGGGCCATACCTGGCATGAGGGCCCAGGTGCGCTTTCTAGAGTGGCTGGTCGAAAGGTGGAACGTTCAGGATCAGTGTTTCTACATCGGAGGGCACCAGCTTGAGTTAGAGCCCTCTGATATCTACCTCCTCACTGGTTTGCCCAAAAGGGGCGAACAATTGACTCTGTCCGGGACTAGGCCGGGTGGCCAGTCCATTGCTAGCCTCCGGCTAGAGTGGTGTAACAACCAAAACCAGGATAAGGGAATAGAAATAAAAAAGATAACCCTACCTGAACTTATGGTAATTGCCTTTACAGTTACCAGAATTTGCGGCGCTGCCGCTTTGCACATTGCCACCGAGTCCCAAATGCGGATGGCGATTGATTGCTATCGGGGCACCATCTTCAACTGGTGCGATGCTGTGTTGGCCAACTTAAAGGGCCAACTGACTAGGACTAAAAACGGACAGCTGAAGACTTTTGGTTATGGGCCTTTAGTTGTGAGTTTTGCCCTAGAGAGGGTTCCGATGCTGATCCCACAGCATCTCACTGTTGAGATTGGGCCTCCCCGAGAGCCTAAGTTGATGCGATGGGTTGCGGTGATGGCCCGTCATCCTGACGAGGGCACGGAGGTTGTCCGATTTAGACCAGAGTATTTTCACTGGTTAGAGAACCAAGTCTTCTCGATTAAGGATTTTCCATATGCCAGAGTTGATTTTCGCGGAGATCCGAACATGATTCTTCCACCAGAGAATAGTGGGACGACACAGGTACTTCATTTTCCACAAGTTTTTAAATTATTTACTTTTTTTGTTTTGTTTTTATATCGTCTCAAAACTGACAGTGACAATTTTCAAAATGCAGATGTAGGTCCATAGCGACCCGCCAATCTCCGGCCTTTCGAGAGGAGAGTACCAGTTGCACCAGCACCAGCCCCACAGGATGCGGCCGCAGAGACCTTAGCCGAGTTGGAACAGGACCTAGAGCGTCTTACGGCAGACATACCAGAGATGACTATAGACGATATTCCTATCAGACTTCAGCGCTATGTGGTCGCAGTCCCAGGACCTTTTAGGAGGTTCTTGTGTAGGGTAGCGCGTGCAGTGGTCTCGTATAGAGAGCACCACCAGTGACTGACTGGTCACTTTTGTAGACACATGTGACATTTTGGTTTTTTGTACTTATCATTTTTGCCGATCATAAGGTGTTTTTCAACCTATGATCGAAGACGATGTATATTTTGACACACTCCTATCTATATATATCATTATTACCGGCTTATCTTGTTAAACATGTGTGATGAAATGTTTTTAAATTTACATGTATGATTATCGCAAATGTCTGTCTAACATTCGAGAAGCAATTGCATCTGCTAATGTATTTAATGACCTTGGAATATGCTGATATTCAATGTAATCAAATTCATGTTCCAAGAGGCGCACTCTCAAAAATAACCTTAATAACACTGGATTTCTAATGGCATATACTCTATTAAGCTGTAATACAACGAGTTCAGAATCTAACCTCACTATCAAATTCCGAATCCCAAACGAAATAGATTCAGACAATAATTCAATCACTGCACTGTATTCTGCAACGTTGTTTGTTGTTTGACCGAGGCTCACCCCATGCATAGAAACTAACTCGTCAGAGGGCGAATAGATAACCCAAGCTGCGGAAGAGATATTCCGTGTACTATGACAAGCACCATCAGCAAATCTAATGTACGTTTGGAGAGGCGTCGACATCTGCAATATCAAGAGTAAAACCAAGATAAGCCAGAATAATGACGAAAAACACACTCTCTAAGCTAAGCACACTGTCTATACTAATAAACACACCAACTAGAAAGAAAAATCTAACCTAACTAAATCTCCATACCCATCATTTAAGCATAATACCTCTTTAAGTAAAGTCCATTTCTGGGTTTACCCAAAGAGTCCCCGTCAAAATCTACCAGCTCATAGGCCCCTTTTGCTAGCTTTCGCTTGAAAATGTAGGGCCCATGCCACATAGGAACGAATTTTCCAGCACCTAATTTATCGTTAGCTTGATCATATAATAGCACTAGGTCTCCTTCCGAAAAATTTCGAGGGGTCACGTTACGATCATACTGAGCTTTCATCCGTTTTGCGTGAGTCTCGATTGCTAAAGTAGCTTCTCGTCGAGTCTCATCTAATTGAGCTAAGTATAATAGACGATTATCCTCTTCGGAAGTAGCTGGAAGTAATTCGACATCCATTTGAAGTGACGGGATTTCGCATTCAATGGGCAGCACTGCTTCCAAACCATAAACTAGTTGGAAAGGAGTGAACCCTGTTGATGTTTTCACTGAGGTTCGGTACGCCCAAAGCGCGAAAAATAACATGTTGTGCCAATTCGACCGATGAATACCAATGATTCGTCGGATCATGATAACTAGAACTTTGTTGATAGACTCAACCAGGCCATTGGCTTGTGGATAATAAGGAGTTGAGCTATCGTGACGCAAACCAAGCTGGCCTGTAAGTTCTGTCATCATAACGTTTCGAAAATGGCGCCCATGGTCAGTGATTATCGCTTGTGGGACACCAAACCTAGCAATAATGTGATTGAATACGAAAATCGCAGCTGTCTTGCCATCTGCCTCGAATGTAGGCATCGCCTCGGCCCACTTAGTAAAATAATCAACCGCAAGGATGATATACGCATGCCCCCCGGCCGAGTGAGGGTTACATGTAATAAAATCGATACCCCATTTAGCAAAAGGACCAACGGCAATTATAGGGTGGAGAGGAGCAGGTGGTGCGCGCATCTTGTGATCAAACACTTGACAGTTGTGGCATTTCCGGACCACAATAATACAGTCTTTAAACAAGGACGGCCAGAAGTAGCCAACGCGCAATATCTTTTGGGCTGTGGCATACCCAGACATATGACCGCCACACGCTCCAGAGTGACAGTCATTCAAAACCCTTTCAGCTTCCTCATGAGTTAAGCAACGACGAAAAACCAAGTCCGCCCCACGACGATAAAGAGTATCTCCAATAATTTTGTACTGTTGGGACTGGAATCGAATTTTCCGACGTTCCGACTTTGAAACTTCGGGCCGAAAGGATTGGGTTTGGAGATAGACAATTATATCCCCATACCACGGATCTAAAGTGCTGATGAGAAACAAAGATTCGTCTGCAAGGGGTTCCTCTGCCACAATTTCCGTGTCAGCACGCGAGAAATCACACATCAATTCCGCAAAAACTAAAGATTTCTTAGACTTAGACTTTTCAAATTCCAAGTCGAACTCTTGTAGGATAACGATCCATTTAGAGTACTTGCCCCCTAGCAATTGTTTAGTCAAAATGTAGATCATAGGGTTGCAATCCGAAATGACTGTAGTTTTATGGAGAAGAATGTAGTGACAAAAACGTTGGACAGCTTGAACGGCTGCCAAGGCCAATTTCTCCACATGTGAATATTTGAGCTCATTGGGATTTAACGTCTGACTAAGGTAATAGATCACATGTTCCGTTCCGAATTCGTCTTCCTGGACTAAGCCCATTCCAATGGTGGAATGAGCGGTGGCGAGGTACAAAAAGTAATCCTGGTTGTAGTTGTGAGGATGCAGCAACGGTGCATGGGTCAACGCGTGCTTAAGCGCATCAAAAGATTTCTGAGCTATCTCATCCCAAGAGAATTGAGCATTTTGTTTCAACAACCTAGTAAAACCTTTGGTAATCTCGGCGTAGTTCGGAATGAATCGGCGTAAAAAGTTTGCTTTCCCCTGCAAACTTTGGAGTTGGCGCAGACTCGAAGGAGGAGGAAATTTGATGATAGCTTCTACCTTCGAGGGATCGACGCGAATGCCAACTTTTGAAACTACAAATCCCAGCAATCGTCCCACTTCTATGCAGAAGACACATTTGTGTGGGTTCAACCGTATACGATAATGCCTACACCTCATAAAAATTGCTCGTAAATGGACAAGGTGATCAGCTCGATGTAAGGAGTGAGCAGGCAAATCACCGAGATACGGTTGCACAATGTGCTTGATGTCATGAAATGCATAAGACATCGCCCTTTGAAAAGTGGCTCCGGCATTCTTAAGCCCAAAAGGTAATTTGCAATAAGCAAATGTCCCCCATGGACAAATGAAAGCCGTTTTTGGTTGATCGACAGGTAGAATATTGATTTGGTTGTAACCGGAAAAACCGTCCATAAAGGAAAATATTTCACTGCCGGCACAATCATCAATTATTTGATCGATATAGGGTGTGGGATAGTTGTCTTTGGGACAAGCACGATTGATATCCCTATAGTCGATACATATTCTTATTGTTCCCTGCTTTTTGTTAACCGGAACAATATTCGATACCCAATCTGTTAACGGGATCGGATAAATGAAACCTGCTTTCAACAACTTCTCAACTTCTGCTTTAATCGCAGCCGCTTTTCGTGGGTGAATCTGACGCAGACGTTGCCGGACGGGTTTAGCGTCCGGGTAAGTCTTGATTTCATGGACAACAATGGCAGGATCAATTCTTGGCATTTCCTCGTAAGACCAGGCAAACACGTCGCAGAATTCTTGAAATAGGGCCTTGTATGTTTGAATTTCGTCATCTAAACACGAGGCACCTATATGAATGTGTTCAACAATTCCGGGCTTGACTGAAATGTCAATGGGAATAGTACGAGAAATGTTTCCCAAATTCAGCTCTGAATCAGGATGTTTCATTGGACTCTAAGCGTCTTTGACATATTCAGCTGTAAAGATTGATGAGAAATCATTTTCGAAACGATCATCCTCAGGTAAAAACGAAGATCTATGATGGAGATCTTCCCATGGTAAATCGTCTACACACAGGATTTCACAAAGATGTTCGTCAGATGACACAACTTCGAGAAACGTTATTAACTCCGAGTTTGACGCGAAAAGGGATTCCTCACGGACCACATTCATTTGGTCAATTTTGGTTGAACTTGGGTTGGAAAAAGCCTGCACTGCTTCATAAGCAATTTCATATGGACTCAAAGGCATTGCATCACCAAATGAGTCGATCTCAGATTCGGAAGGAATGATCCAAGGATCGTCATAAACAATGGTATCTGAAGTAATCATATGAATAGATGCAAATGAAGACACGGCGTTGATTGGAGGAAAAGGAAATGTTCCCAGTAAACCGGCATCTTTAACTAATCCTACGCCAACATCCTTGTAAGGGATAGTCATTTTACTGACATGCTGGATACTCTCTGAAGAGGCTGGGTCGGACGAAAAATAAGCTAGCTGGTCTATGGTTATGATCTTGCCATTATGTCGAAACTTTATTACTCTGAAGACCGATGAAACGACCGCTGTCATAGCGTAAGACCAACTTTGACCCAAAAGAAGGTTGTAGTCTAGAGGGGCATCAACCACCTCCACATCTAGACTAATGGTTTTTCCTTGAACCCCTATAGGCAAATCCTGTAGAATGCCAAACGGATGGAACCCACGGCCATCAAAGGCCTTAAGAATTGTCGGGGATTGATTTAGTGAAGGAGAACCAAGCGATCTCCAACACTGTATCGACATAATACATGTGGAAGCTCCCTCATCAATTACAGTCCGATGAATAGGCCTGTTTTTTACTATCACTGGGATCTGGAAAGCCATCTGATGAGGCAACCGTGGTGTACTATTTTCTAGATCAAAGATTATTAGGTTCGGGTCCTGAACATCAACAGCTCCTATAGCCGACAAAAGTAATTTTCGTTGTGCTGGGCATGATTGCAGCACTTCTAAAGCCGACATTGCTGAGGGTGAAACAGCTAAATCCTCAACAATGTTGTAATTCTGGGCCGCTCTCGCATGTGGATTGAAGGCAGACCTTCGAAGTACACCCTTGGCGGGCAGTTTAATTACTAAGTCAGGGTTAGGTTTCTTGATCTATAGTGGATCGGAACCGGGAGCTGAGGTTGATGGATTTGAATGAGAAGATTCTGCTTCTTTCGATCCATCAACAGGACTTTTACTACCATAATCTTGCGATCGAGTCGCAATCCTTACATGAGACATCATCAATATGGGTTCTTCAGTGGCACTCGAGGAAGAACCTATCATCTTGCTCTCCTGCTTTGGAAATGGATCTTTCAAAACAGTAGGAGTTGGGGAACCCTTGACGATTTTCACAACCTTGGCCCGATGAGGGCAATCTCTTGTAAAATGATCCTCTTCACAAATAAGACAAGGATATCGAGGTTTGCACTTTTCGTCATTGGTTTCCGACTTTTCTGTTTTCTCCTTTGGAGTCTTGTCTGCTTTACTCTTCTTCTTACCTTTCTTCTTCCCACCGTTTTTTGATTTAGTCGTAGATGACTCTACAGCATGAATATCAGCAGAAATTTCAGGAGAAGATTCTCCTGTCGGGGAATCTGGTAAGGTTATAATAGGCGAAGAATTCTTTGAAGACTTCTTCTTGCTTTTAGTATTTACCGTACCAATCATGCCATTAGCAGCATGAGATCCCGAAGGAGCAGAAGCAATTTGATTTGACTTTGGAAGATCTGGGATCTTTTCGTGTAACGTACCTGACTGAGTGTAAACTAAGTCAAGGTACTGCGATTGAGAAATTACTTGCTCCTCAGTAACTACTCCGGCCTTAGCTACGTCTTCAGTAATCTTCGGTAATAATGATTTAACAAACCATTCAGCTAAGATTTGGTCCGGGATAAAAACTTTCACTAATCGCTGTCGATGTCTCCATTCATGTATATGATCAGAAATATAAGTGGACGTCGACTGTTTTAATGAAGTTTGTAGCTCCGTGCCATTATCATATCTGACCGGCAACTGAAAATGAGTTAGGAACGAGGTAGCTAACTGACTAAAATTGTAAAAAGAGGCCTGTGGTAACTCAATGTACCACTTGGCCGCGAGACCAATGAGCATACGCTGGAAAAGACGTAAGCGGATCGAATCATCCGAGATGGAATTTGAAGCACACCAGAGGTGGTAAGTCATCACATGATTTGACGGATCCTCTCTAGACTTACCTTCGAACTTGGGCATATCACTGGGCAACTTATTTGGCATTGGCGGCCAGAACGGAAGATAATTTATTAGATCGTTCGTTAGGCACGACAAGTCTGGTAAATCCAAAGTTGCGATAAACGGTAATTGCCGATTAGGATCCCTAAAACTCTGGGTCACAAGACCAGTCCCAGGAGGAGGATATCCAGGATAACTTGGAATAGGAATTGCATTCGGGATATTATATCCTCCTGGAAAACCAGGATTAATCGGACCGTACTGGGGTTGCTGAGGTTGTTGATAAGTGTACCCAGGATATGGTTGATATTGGTAAACCGGCTATTGGACAACAGGCCAGTATTGGTACTGTCCCTGGTACGGTTGATAAGCGAATTGTGGTTGACTAGTGACAATCGTACTTAAACCAGGCTGTCCTACAGGCATCTGAACCGTAGTTTGAATCGTAGATCCAGACAATGGTAAAGATGTCTGAGGAGTAGTTGCAGAGACAGTAGAAACCGGAGCTGTCGATACTCCAGAAGCAAGTGTGGTGGAAGGAACAGATGTTGCGGTAGTTGCAGCAGTCGTTTGAGATGGAGTACTAGGTGCAATGGGCGACTGAGTAACTACCGAGGGTACAGAAGTTTGAACATTAGACTGGACTGGTTGCTGGGATGGACCAGCAACTAAGGGTTGTCCAGCTTGAGATGACAACTGTACGCTTGGCTGCAATACCTGTTGAACTTGCGATGGATCCCACACTATGTTCATTCCGGGGTATTGACCCATGACAAGTTGAGGATATTGAGATCCATAACCGGATTGAGGGTAGGATTGATAATTGAAAGGTACATTTCCCATACCTTGAACATAAGATTGACCTTGGGGTGGTTGATAACCTTGACTCGAGTATTGACCTTGAGGTTGATACCCTTGAGGTAAATACTGATACTGGGGTTGACCTTGAACTATGAATTGATACTGAGGTTGACCTTGGAGTACATATTGAGGCTGGGGTTGACCTTGAGGAACGTATTGTACTATGGGTACATACTGTCCTTGAGGTTGCCCCCCAGACGCAATTTGTGTACCTTGAGGTTGCCCCCTAGGTGTTAATTGAGGCTGCCCCCCAGGCGGTAATTGGCCACCTTGAGGTTGAGAACCGGGAACTGAACCTGACATCATGTAAATGTCCCCTACACCCAACGGTTTATTACCATTGTTTCTAGCTAATAACCCATGTTCAATGGGTTGAGGAGATGCTCCCGCAAAAGTACCAGAAAGTGACTGATAGTTGGAGGGAACAGAAGGACCGCCGTACAAGAAATATTCACGAGATTGAGTGAACACGGACGATTGACCAGACATATTTACAGGAGTATATATACCTCCAGGTGGAAAAGGAGTACGAGGTGGAGAAAAACTTATCCCTGAGTTGTCTAAATAATTGGTTAACGAAAGGTACCAAGCAGTACTTCTAGGAGGGCTGTAAAATATGGATTCACTATCCCTTAGATCAATAGTAGGTTGATCTTCAAAGATAGAAACGCCAAATTCTTCCTCTGGAGCAAGTTCTTCAATAGCTATCAAACCAGCAGGAAGATTTTCAGTGATAACTCTTTCTACCCTAGGTGAATCAGGAGCACTAGAAGTTGGAGTAACAGGTTCAAATACTTCAGGTTCTTCGCCTATATCACTAGTAGATGAAAAACTACCAGCAAGCTTGGAAACTGCAACAGCTTCGGGATTATAACCTGTTTCTAGACCTTGGTAATCTTGATGGACTACCAACGACGATTCTCCTTCTTCAGGTGAACCTACCTTACTGCCACTAGGAGTTACAAGGACCTTCAAACCTTCGTAATGACCCGGAACCTCTTCAGGAGGTTTGCCCCGAAGTCTACGGGACTTCCTCAACAAATCGGCCATGGTAACAATCTCATGAGACTTGCCCCGAAGTCTACGGGACTGTCTCGGTAATTCAGCCACAGTTAAAAACTTTTAACTACTGCACACACAAACAAAGTAAAATCTCAAAGAAAACCACCTAAAGTCTCTAAATAACCAAACAATTTTGAATCACACGCCTAAAGAATCTAGGGCGACAAACCATACACAAACAGTAGCCTTCCGGACCGAAAACACTAGTTGGAGATGAAACCCAACATCGCCGAATTCAGTACAGAAGTGGTGGGTGGAACAGTTACCCCAGCAACCTGCTTAATGAATAGACCAGCACAAGTTCCTCCACTTTAACCGTCTCGAGTGAAGTGAACCCCCCGGAAAATCCAAGTGAGTCTAGCCGACGTCTGCTCCAGGTACAGTGGGATCTTCCCTCCACCGTCACCTCGGTAGAATCCTAAAGATAATGGTCACTAAGGTTACCAACAGCAACAAATATACCTGGGGGAACAGTCTACGACCCGATAGCACGCAAGGGCAGAGTAACAAGCTCAATCCCCTTGCCAGCTCCTTGACAATAATCCAAGGTTTACCGACAAGTGACCCCAGGCTCCTCGACAATAATCCAAGGTTTACCGTTTGTAGTACGTGCGTATCTAGCGTCTTTCCCAATGAAGGAGGATTGATCCCCTCACTGGTTCGGACACGGTCTCGTGCTTCTCCTTTAAGATGAGCTTTCCCAGAGTACAAATGAAACAGTTGGATTTATCCTACCACAAGATGAGCTACTTGTTTGGTTTTACTGTCTTGGAGAGTTAATTACTCTCCTACTCCAAGACACTAGCCTGATCTATATTGGTGTTTTAGAGCCCTAGTAAATAAAAAGTTACTAATTTGATTTTACTTTAAGCGTTAATTTTTATGGCTTTTCTTTAAGACAAAAGGTAGTGGAGATGAAACTGATGGTGTGTAGACTCGACTCAAACCACTAAAAAGATGCACTTAGGATGATTTATACTAACTTTTCTTTTTCAATGAATTCCCTAGCTAAGAGAGTTGGAGAATGCAAAATTGATATAAAGACAACTTTCTTGGCAATGAAAATCAAAGAAACAAACTCTTTATCTTTTTCAAAACATACAACACATGACCACTAATCACTTCACGAAAATTCCTTTTCCTTTCAAAGACTCAAATGCTACCAAAGCAAACTTTCCTTCAAAAGATATTTTTTGTATTTTTTCCTAATTAACAAAGCATGTAAAACTTACTTTAAAAGAAATCAAAGTTAAAAAATCTATGGCAATCAAATCAACTCAATTTCACTCAAAAGCAAATCTAAGAGAAAATTCACCTAAAAGTAAATCTAATGAGGCAAAAGCCTACTAAAGATGATTCCTGGATGTTTTACTCAGTCAAAATGTAACTAAGGAGTAGTTAATGCAGAACCAAAAACCAGTCAAAAACAAAAATCAAAATCTTTTGTTCTTTTTCTCAAGAATAAAATTCAAAGTTCAATCAACCAAATTTTTCGAGATTCGGAAAGAGAAGACACAAAGGTAGGTTTCTCACAAGGGTGGATTCTATGACAGGCCTGACTCCTAAGAGGACTGAACAAAACCAGGGAGATCCAAAGTTTGACAACCTCTAAAGCCAAAGTCACTACAGGACCAGTGCAAAAATCAAACCCTAGGGAAAAATCTCTATGAATTTCACTAAAACTCTCGACACTGATGAAACAAGCTTAGGTGAAGATTTATGGCAGAAAACCAGTGGATCTGGGCAGAAAAAACAAAGTAAAAACAAAATCAAAAAGGTAAAAAAGGAGAAAATTGAAATTTCCAAATTTTTACAAGGTACGCAGGCGACCTGTTTACACAGGTGCGTGTACGCTCTGTGCACAAAGCTGCAGTGCGTACAGGTACGCGCTGTGCTCAACGTAGAGGCTGCGTAATTCTAGCAAAACTAAGAAAAACTAAAATCTAATTTAACCCTAAGCTAGCCCACCCAAAAACACAGTCAGACAGCCAAAAACCAGAAAACAAACGACTTTTCTTAGATCAAAATTTCATACAAAGGAAAAAACATTCACATTAATGGATTCCCCAGTGGAGTCGCCATTTTGTCATGCAGAAAGAGTTGATAATGCGGACAAAACCGACCTCCCTAGAATCAAAGGCTTTCTAGTGACAAACAAGACAAATAAACACTACCTTTCTCTAAACATGCATTTAGAATACAAGTAATCAGGTGATTGTAACATACCTTTAGTCCAACGCTTTGTAGTAGTCCAACCTCTCCGATCCGGATGAACTTCTCCTTCTCTTCGAAACCTGCATTCACTAACAAGCCAAAAGATTAAATAGCACCTGATAAACTTATAAAATAACACATATCCATCATACAGACCAAGGAGTATATGAAACAAATCATGAATAACAATCTGTTGAGAAAAATGAGTTCATTTGCATTAAGTGGAAACAAAAGAAACCATTACAACCCGAGCCTTGGTGTTGTGTAGTTCCCTCCTAGGGTCCAGCAAGAGTTTTCCTTTACTTTGATCAGCTCACCCACTCTCAAATAAGGCTAGGAAAGGATGGGAATCTCTCCTCTCAAGCTTTACAAAGGAGTCCTAATTCCAGCAGCACCTACCCTTAGGAATGTTCAGCTTTCAACCTCCCCTCCCTCTGGCCCAATGCCTATATTTATAGTGCTCTAGAGGAAGTTATTCAGGTCCACCATCAATGGGATAAGCCCCTCTTTGGATGGGATAGCTCCCCTCTTGATGGGATAAGTTCCTCTTTCATAGGGATACATGAACCATCTGGAGGCGCTCCATACACGTCAAACAAGCTTCTAGAATGCTCTAGAAATGACCACAAGTAACTTTTTTGGAGTGAAACTTGCGCCTTTTGACCTTTATAGGAGTACGCACCCATTGCTTTACAGACAGAGCGTACAAGTACGCAGGTATTGTGAACTTCGGGTGCGTACACGCAGGTAAGCTAAGAGAAAATGCGTACCCAGAGATATATAGATTCTTAAAGACTTTCTCTCTTTCTTGGAGTTTGACATGGAGAGCAGAGCTATGAGACTTGCCAAGGAGGATAGTATGACAGTTGATGGAGCCATACTAACTGCAAATAGTCATGGTGACAAATTTTAGTGTAACAGGGACTACCAGCTTGATTTTTCATTATTTTTCCTTTAAATGTTACAATACATATTTATACATGCTGAGGCATCTAATACCATGGACCGAAAACCATCGCGTCCAAAACCATGTGCAAAAATCATGCACAAAACCATAGGTAGGTCCACCCAACCTAACATAGGCTCCAAAAAACAAAATTTTTCATGGCGCTACCCCGGACCCCATAGAGGGGGGTTACCTGCACCACTCAAACCCCTTGTGACCCCCACGCTACGCAATCAGTGATACGAAGGGGGGGCTCCATCCCCCCTCTAACCCCCTAGTTAACTACGCGGGCTAGTCATGGAAAGAATATAACACAACCCAACATTCTCCCACTTGTTGTTTTATTTCAACAGGGGGCCACAAGAGAGCTTAGTCATTTATCCAGCCCTGCAATGCCCATTGTTTCTCTACACCAAAAGAACTTCCTAGAGCTCAAAAATTTTGTCCATGCATCTGCAATATTCTTCAAAGTGTCCACCTTTACCAGCAACACCTTTTTATCTTCTATCATATCCCTCACAAAGTGATATTGAACATCAATGTGCTTTGTCTTTGAATGATATGCAGGGTTCTTTGCCAAGAAAATTGCACTTTGGCTGTCAAGGTCTATCCTTATATCTCCCTGTACAAACCCCATACTTGAACACAATCTTTGCAACCAAACTGCTTCCTTGCTTGCATGAGTGGCTGCCATGTATTCTGCCTCTGTAGTTGATAATGCCACTACAAATTTTTTCTTACTCTTCTAACTGACTACACCTCCAAATAGGTTAAACAAATACGCACTTGTAGATCTTCTCTGATCCGGATCTCCAGCCCAGTCTGCATCAACAAAGCCACAAATATCTAGCACTCTGTCCAATCCTGGTCTTCCTTTGTAGCACAAACCATAATCACTAGTGCCATGCAAATACCTGAAAACTCACTTCACTACTGTCCAATGCTCCTTCCCTGGTTTTGACATAAACCTGCTCAATACTCCAACTGCATGTGCAATGTCTGGTCTAGTACAGACCATTACATACATCAGGCTACCAACTGTACTTGCATATGGAACACGAGACATTTACTCTTCCTCTTCTTGTGTCTTGGGACACTGTTCAACAGATAACTTCACACCTACATGAATATGAACCTTCATAGATTTACTATCCTGCATATTAAACCTCTGTAGTATTGTCTCGAAATACTTCCTCTGGTTTAACCATAGCTTCCTCTTTTCCCAATCTCTTTTAATTTCCATGCCCAAAATATAGTTTGCAGCACCAAGATCTTTCATGTCAAATTTGGAGGACAATTGGGTCTTCAAATCTTGGATAATTTATTTGTCATTTCAACCTACAACATATCATCCACATATAAGACCAAATAAGTAACATGGTCACCAATTAGTTTAAAATACACACAATGATCTGCTTTGCTTCTGGTGAAGCCAAGTCCCCTTATAAATGTATCGAATTTCTAATACCACATCCTTGGTGACTGTTTTCACCCATATAGAGAATTTTTTAACTTGCATACTAGTTCTTTCTTACCCTTCACCGCAAAGCCTTTAGTTTGTTTCATGTAGATTTCCTCTTCCAGATCCCCATGAAGAAATGATGTCTTCACATCCATTTATTCTACCTCAAAATCAAAAGCAACAACAACAGATAAAAGTAATCTAATAGAAGTTACCTTGGCAACAGGAGAAAAAATATCACCAAAATCAATTCCCAGCAGCTGGGAATAACCTTTTGTTACCAACCGAGCTTATTATTTCTCCACCTTTCCTTCTGCATTTGTCTTCTTCTTGAACACCCATTTTCTACCAATGGGTTTCCTTCCAGCCGACAACTCCACCATATCCCAAGCCTCATTTTTGTGCAAAGATGTCATTTCATCAACCATGGCCTCTTTCCAGAGTTTTCCATCCTGTGAATCTATTGCTTCCTTCACAATTCTGGGATCATCGTCAGTAATAGATAAAGAAAAATTTGAACAAAAAGCAGATGGACTATACCTTTCTGGATACCTTATTTCTCAAACTAATCTTCTCACACCCAGAATTTGTGGCTCTTCATCTTCTTATTCCTCCTCTATTGTAGAGTCTGATTCTTCCTCCTTAAGCTCAAACTCCATCTTCTCAGGTTCCTTTGGTTGGACTTCATGTTTAATAACATCTTTTACCTCTCTGAACACCACATCTCGACTGTACACAACCTTCCTTGTTACTAGGTTCCAAAGCTTATAACCCTTTAAACCATCCTTATACCCAATAAAGATGCACTTTTTAGATTTACTATCCAACTTGGTTCATTTATCCTTTGGAACATGTACATATGCATCACATCCAAATACCCTCAGATGTGAAAGAGAGGGTTTCTTACCAGTCCATACCTCTTGTGGAGTCTTATCTTCCAACGCTGATGAAGGTGATCTGTTGACTAAGTAACATGTTGTCTCCACCGCCTCTACCTAGAATTCCTGTCCTAACCCAACACCACTAAGCATGCTTCTTTCCCTTTCCATCAATTTCTTGTTCATTCTTTCTGCAACTCCATTTTTCTCAAGTGTGTATGGAGTAGTCTTCTATCATGCTATACCACACTTCTTACATAATTCTTCAAATTCCTTACTGCAAAACTCTCCACTGTTATCTATCCTCAACACCTTTATCTTCTTCTCTATCTGGTTTTCCACCAGAGCCTTAAATTCTTTAAACCTGTCAAAGACTTCAGATTTCTTCTTAAGGAAATATATCCATGTATTCCTTGAGAATTCATCTATAAATGATACATAGTACATGGACTTACCTAGTGATGGAACCTTCACAGGTCCAAAAACATCACTATGGACAAGTTCTAATATTTGTCTCGCCCTCTTACCACCAAAGGGGAAACTCACCTGATTCTACTTTCCATATACACAATTTTCACGGAAATCAAAATCCAGAAAGGTATTACTCATACCTTCTACCATACCTTTACCATGAAGTATTTGAAGGCCCTTCTCTCCAATATGTCCAAGCCTTTGATGCCACAACATGGTCTTCTCTCCAGAGACGACTAGATTTCCTACTCCACTTTCACGAACCATAGAACTGTTGCACCCATCAACAACAATGCTACCCTACAGCTTGTACAGAGTTCGAATTCAAACTCCCCGCATCAATACTAGTGCCCCCCGAACCATCTTGCAGGTATCCTCTCGAACACTATTTTTACACCTGCATCATCCAACTTGCTTATAG
Source organism: Pinus tabuliformis (assembly GCA_031772625.1). Taxonomy (NCBI): domain Eukaryota; kingdom Viridiplantae; phylum Streptophyta; class Pinopsida; order Pinales; family Pinaceae; genus Pinus; species Pinus tabuliformis. Next base: position 1,294,834,336 of record CM062805.1, read on the forward strand.
AAATTAGATTTCTGGCTAGTGCAGGAATATGTAGAACACCCAGAAGTGTTCTAACCCTTCCACCTTGCAACTTCAACTTTATTTTTCCGTGACCAATGATTCCAGCCTTCCTATCATCCCCCAAGAAGACATCACCGCCATCATATTTCTCATACTTGCAGAACCACTCTCTAAGGGGAGTGAAGTGAAAAGATACACCTGAGTCAATCAACCATGCCTCATGATCTACATGTGTACTTTAAGAAGCCAAGTACACATCCCCACCTTCATCTAAGGTGGTTTTCGCCTCTACAGAAGTAGCATCATCAGATCCATTTCTTTTATCAGGAGCTTTAGATTTACAGTCCCTTTTGTAGTGCCCTTCCTTTCCACATTTCTAGCACACCACCTTTACAGGTTTTCCTGGAGATTTAGATCTCCCTCTAGATTTAGATCTCCCACTCGATGACTTATTTTTTTTTTCTGCTCTAGGACCACCCTCGTACAGACAAAGTATCACCATTATGGCTCTCCATATTTTTCCATCTCATCTCCTCCGTCATCGAGGATGAGACTATTCATCAAACTGTAAGGCAGTTGTATTTCTACCTATTATAATAACCATACTATCCCACGAATCTTGTAGACAACACAAAAAACTGATGCACTTATCTTCATCTGAAATTTTAATATCAACAGATAATAACTGACTTACGACAATATTAAATGTGTTCAGATGCTCTGTCACCAAGTCTCCATCTTTCATCCTCAAGTTATAAAGCTTTTTTCGTAGGAACAGTTCATTCACTAAAGACTTAGATTGATACAAAGTCCCTAACTTGTCCCACAAAGTCTTCATTGTAGCTTTCCCTGATACATTGAACAATACTGATTCTGAGACACACAATCGTATTGTACTCTTTTCCTTCTGATCCAACTTCTTCCATTCTTCATCAGAGACTCCCATTGGTTTAGTACCTGGATCTACCGTGACCCACTGATGTTTATCCACCAACAGATCCTCCATATTGAGTTTCCACAATTCAAAACTCTAACCATTAAATTTCTCGATCTTCATCTTTCCACTACTCGCCATCTTCTTTCACCACCAGAATCGATCTCGTAGATCTCCCATTGAATAAGGTCTACCACAGGCCCAAGTGAAACCCCTCAGCAACAAAGGCGTCCCTTTGAAGCCAAAACAACTCCGATACCAAATGTAGGTTTTAACCTTGTATAGAAATTACTTGCATACAAATTTTAATAAACAAAAAATAAACAATGAGAGAGCATAACACATAAAACACATATACACAAATATTTTCCCTTGGATCCTAAAACCGAGACTTCCAGCTTGATTTTTCATTATTTTTCCTTATAAATATTTATACATACCGAAGCATCCAATACCATGGACCGAAAACCATCGCATCCAAAACCATGGACCAAAAACCATCGCGTCCAAAACCATGTGCGAAAATCATGCACAAAACCATAGGTAGGTTCGCCCAACCTAATATAGGGTCCAAAAAAACGAAATTTTCTATGGCACTATCCCAGAACCCACAGAGGGGGGTACCTGCACCCCTCAAACCCCCCATGACCCCCCTGTTACGCAATCGACACAATGAAGGGGGTACTCCGCCCGCCACCCCCCCCCCCCCCCCCCCCCCCCCGCGACCCCCCTCTAACCCCCGGTTAACTTCATGGGCTATTCGTGGAAAGAATATAACACAACACAACATGAACAAGACAAAATGCTTCCACTTCCATGAGTTCATGCACTATGAAAAAAAATGTACACATAAAAATCCTAACAAGAAGCCTTAGGGAGGAGAAGCAGGTGAAGCAATGGCTTCACAATTCGAATTAGACTTCACCCTAATAACATGCATGACTAGCACTGTTATGGGGAGTGTGTGGTACCTTTATTTTGGTGCCTCTTTCCATGTGATAGGGTGCAAATTTTTTTTCATTATCTTAGAGGAGAAGGATCTCTAGATGCATATCCAAATGCAGGATTATGGGAGGTACAATGCTACATGAATTCGTATTGTTTCCTTTGAGAGGGAGAAAGCCTCTCCTATTTTCCTTAAAAATGTTATGTTTGTACCTGGGTGAAGAAAAACCCGATCTCTGTAGTAGTATTGGAGGATCATGGCTATGATTTTATCTTCAGTAAATGGAAAGCCATTCTGAGAGACATAGCTACTAGGAAAGTGAAGCAGATCAGTGTTCAAGTAAGAACCTTTATAAACTTGAGGTGGGATATTACACTACATTGCGTAGTAAGGCTACAAAAGTGTCGAGTCACAATGTTGGAGAACTCTAGCACAAGAGATTGGGTCATCTACACCATGGTGCCTTAAATATTTGCTACAAATTACCACCAGTCTCCTTAAAGGCTTCCTTGACTAGTAGGATTTCTGCAAGGGTTTTCACATTGGGGAAACATGTCAAATCCATTTTCCATTACCGAGATAGCAGAGTAGATGCAATATTAGAGCGAGTCTACTCTTATGTTTGTCGACCCTTTTCTACAACCCCCATAGCAATACATAAGTATTATGTTGTTTTTATCGACGATTTCTCTAGAAGATGTTGGATCTTCTTCATGCGGAAGAAGGATGAAGTTTTCTCAAAATTTGTTGAGTTCAAGGAATAATTGAGAAGGAGATTGGGGAGAACGTGAAGGCTCTCAATAATGACAATGGAGGTGAATTTGTTTCGCATTCCTTCAAGGATTTATGTGCAAAATAAGGTATTCAAAGAGCACTAACAACACTCCATGACCCATAGTAGAATGGGGTGGTTGAGAGGAAGAAAAAGAGAATAGTGGGAGCAGTAAGGGCCATGTTACATGATTAGGGGCTTTCATTTCATCTATGGGAAGAAGCATGAAACACCGCAATCTACTTCCAGAACCAAAGTCCTCATAGGATACTTGTTATGATCACACCAGAGAAAGTTTTCTCGAGGAGAAAGCCTGATGTGTCTCATTTCAGTTTTTTTGGAGCTTAAGTTTATTTCCATTTCTCCAAGGATTTGAGGAAGAAACTTGATACTACAACATAGTTGGGAGTTTTTGTGGGATACACTAAAACTCCACACAATCACTGGGTGTCTTTTCCTTCACTAAGGATGACAGTTGTGAGGACAGATGCCAATTTAGATGAGGACAAGGATATGAGATGCTCTTTGGAATAAGAGATGAGTATTCCACCAGAGCAGGAGCTTCTAGCTCCAAAGGAGGAGCCTCAGGTTGAGCTTCAGGAGGTTTTGGAGCAACCACATGCAATGGAGCAAACAAGAGGTGGAGTAGAGGCACCCACTCAACCAAAGTCTTCTAGAGAAGGGAGAAAGAGAAACAGAGAAGATGATAGACGATTGGAGGATGAAAGGAAGAATGTGGGAGCCCCCACATCATATCAGAGGCAAAGGAGGTCACCTAATAGGTACACTGGTTACATGGATCTCATGACAGAGCTCATTGAGATAAAGCCTTCTTCATTTGAGGAAGAAATTTTTCATATTGTTTGGGTTGATGCCATGGTGGAAGAATATGAATCCATCATGAAGAACTATGTATGAGAGGTGGTGCCAATTCCAGAAGGGAAATCAGTGGTTGGTTTGAGATGGATCTACTAGATGAAGAATGTAGCAGACAAGAGCATAGATAAGTACAGGGCCAGATTTTTGGCCAGAGGATTCTCTTAAATAGAAGGAGTGGACTATGAGGAAAATGTTTCACGAGTTGTAAGATATTCCTTGATCAAATCCATTGTAGCATTGACTACTCAGATGGGGTGGAAAATCCACTAGATGGATGTGAATACCACCTTTCTCAATGGTGTTGCTGAGGAGGAGATTTACATAGAGAATCTAGAAGGATTTGAGACATATGATCAAGAGTCGCATGTGTCTAGATTCGAGAGAGAATTTTATCGTCTCAAATAGGCACCCCGAGCATGGTACACTCAGATCAACAATTAGCTCATTGGATTGGGCATCACAAAAAATGAAGAAGATGTGAACCTCTATTGGTTGATGGTAAGTTTCTTATTCTTGTTTTGTATGTTGATGATTTAATATTGAGAGATGATGAGCAATTGATCCAACCTTGCAAAGATGATCTAGCAAGGGAATTTGAGATGAAATACATGGGCCTCATGCATTAATTCCTCAGGATGAAAGTATGACAAGGTGATGGTGAATTGTTTGTGTATCGAGGAAAGTATGCTACCAATATACTTTATAGGTTTCAAATCAAGAAATGTAAGCCCATGGACACACCTCTAGCTAAAATCTGGAGAAAGGAGTATGCTTCTTCAGGTGAGGAAGTTGATGCTAACATTTATAGGAAACTTATGTTTTCATTAATGTATCTTGTAAACACACAACCTGACATGTGTTATGCAGTCAATTAGCTTAGCCAAGATATTGTGAGGCCTACCAAATTATATTGGAAGGCAGCAAAACATGTGTTATGATACCTCAGAGGCACTACCCAGTATGGATTATGGTACAAATGTATAGAGGGAGTGAAGCTTCAAGGCTTCACTAATGCAGATTGGGTAGGAAGCCCATCCGACATGAAAATTACATCAGGTTCTATCTTCAGTGTTGGGTCCGTAACTATTTCCTGGTACAACAAGAAGTAGAGGTTTGTGGCTCTCAACTCAACAGAGGATGAATACATAGATGTAAGTCAAGAAACATGTGAAACATTCTGGAAGAGGAAAATACTTATGGGGCTATTCATTTAGAAGATCGATCTGATAGTGATAAATTGTGATATTGAAAGTTTCATTAAGCTCTATGAGAATCTGTTATTTCATGATATGTCCAAGCACATTGATATCTGATATCATTATTTTCGGGACTGTGTGCAAAGGAGAATTATGTTGCTAAAATACACTCCTACTGAGGAGCAAGATGCTGACATCTTGACAAAGGCATTGTCAAGAGGTAAATTTGAATTCCATAGGTGCAGGATAGGAGGGGTGGAAAATCCATTTCTTGCTAAGAGGGAGTGTTGAAAAAATGTAGCAAGAAAGGCTCAATTTGACTTTAGCCTTAGTCAAATTGGGTAAATAAAATTTCCACATCAAGAAGACAACTTGGAGGTAGCTAACTAGTGTGACATGGTTCTTATAACTCATTTCACTTAGTAAATTTGAGTTAGAGGGATTGGAGTTCAATTATGCATGTGTGTTTGCTAATTTTTAGTAATCTAGTTCAGTTATTTTCAGTTTTATTAAGTTAGCTGATCTCTAACTATTGTTAGACTTAGTTGAAGGTCAATTATGTAGTGGGACAACAGTCTAACTCAAACATATGTTAGTTAACTAAATCAACCTAAAATAGATACTGCATGCAGAGAATTCGAGTTCCTCATATGAAGTGGAGATGACAAGGAATTGTGACATCATTTGTATACTAGTATTGAGTGTACAAAAGTTGCATGCAATCAGAGATCAATCCTTGGGAATTGTGCAATAAATTTGGAGGAAATTCCTAAATAATAAGGGCTAATTTCCTCAAGATTTGTGTAAGGAAATAGGAGGCTAGGTGAGTTGATATTTGGCTAAGTGTTGGCCAGAGTTGTTCATTGATTAGAGAGAACAATTATTCTTTTGCAGGTTGAGCTTAGAAATGGAGCTAGAAATTGTAATAGTTTATCTATTCACCTAATTAATGAAAAGAGGTTTGAGGGGTTTTTCCCATTTGGGTTCCCCTAGAAATCATTGTGTATTTGTGGTTTTTCTTATTTCATGTCTATGCATGTTGTTGTAAATTGTGAATTTCATTCCACAAATCACTAGAGTAGAATTGTGTCTCTTGATTTTAGATTAAATTTCTTGAGAAATTGCAAACTTTCTATAAAATTTCTAGAATACTCTGATAAAGAGAAATTAGATTTAGATAAAGAAAATGTTGATGATCTTAAGGGACAACTTTTTTGTGCATTAGATTGAATAGAGAGAGAGAGGAGAAAAATTAAATAGTACAAGGAGATGTTGTAGAAACATGAGAAAAGAAAGAATCATGATTTGGATGAATCAACAATTTCTATCTTGAATTTACACTAGAAGAGGGAAAGAAAACATAAGAATTTTTGCTAATCTATTATGAAACCAGCTCACAAAAAGATAGAATAGATAGATCAATGACTTCAAAATAAGCCTCTTTGAGGGGGCAACCTCCTTTACATTACACAAATGAAAAATTCTTGGATGATACAAATGACTAAACCTCCTTTCTATATATAGGAGTCTAAGGGGTCACAATATAATCAAAGTCGACATAACAATAATAATATAAGGGCACAACAATAACAATAGTGGGCTTCTATGGGGCACAGTAATAATAATATGGGGACAATAGGGGCACAATAATAACAATAAGGGATATAGTGACAATAGTAATGGGGGAATCACTAGTATTATAGGGACCTAACATGTGCCTCTCCTTCAAAAAAGTGTTGTCATCAATGCTTGAGTAGTTATGGATGCCTCTATATAAAATTATCATCCTCCCATGTGGAAGCTTCAGCGGGTAATTTCTTCCACTTGATGAGATACTCTGAAATTGATCGATTTCGTAGCTGTTGAGTACTTGTTTATGTGACTACTTAAGGTTACAATATGATTTTTCCTTCCTCGTCAAGTTATAGCAATATTGTTTGAACTCGGAGCTTGTCACCTATAACCTTCTTTAAACATGAAACATGGAAAACTGGGTGCGCTTGTGAAGCTGCAAGAACCTCCATTTTGTATGCCATAGTACCAATCTTTTGCAACACCTTGTATGGACCATAATACTTTGGTGATAATTTGTTATCCTTCTTTGCTTGCTTGAGGGACATTTGTTTATATGGTTGTAGCCATTGGAATACCCAGTCACCTACATGAAAACTTCTTTCACTGCGATGTTGATCTGCCTGTTGTTTCATTCTATTCTGTGCCAAAGTTAGGTTATCCTTTAAGAGTTGGAGAACTTGTTGTTGATGCTTGATACGATCTTCCACTGTTTTAACCTTATAATTTTCTCTTAAGTATGATGTGATGGATGGTGGATAACATCCATAAAGTTCCATAAATGGGGTCATTTTTCTGTAGTATGGAAGGAAGTGTTATACCACCATTCAGCCAGAGGCAACCATTTGACCCATTGTGTTTGTTTATCAAAGACAAAGCAACGAAAATATCCTTCCAAACATTTGTTTACTATATCAGTTTTCCCATCAAATTTATGATGATAAGATGAGCTATGATCTAACTGAGTACCGAGACAAGAAAATAATTTTGTCCAAAAATTTCTGGTGAAAATGGGTTCTTTGTCGCTTACAATAATATTTGGGTTTCCATGAAGCTTTTGAATTGTTTCCATAAATGAAGTAGAAAATGTACTGGATTTAAATGGATGAGATAATGCACAAACGTGTGCATAGTTGTTAATATTGTCAACTACCACCATGATGACACTCTTTCCTTCGAACTTGGGTAAACCTGTGATAAAATACATTGAAACCTCCTCCCAACGTTGGCTTGGAATGGATAAAGATTGTAATAGACTTGGGGTCTTAATTGTGTTGGAAAACTAAACATTCCGTGACAAACTTTTGAATATCTGATTTAAGGCCATTCCAAAAGAAATCTTACATAGGTATAAGCGATCTTTGTACCACAATGAATCATTTTTCCAGCTAAATGTATCAGATGTACAGGGATCTTGTTGTAGCTTTTGAATGAGTGCCCATACATCTTCATCATTCTTCCATTCATCCCTTTCTTCATTTATCCAATTTGGTTGGATAATAGAAATGGCGCAAAGCAATGCTTCCACATCCTCATCCTTTCTTGAGAGTGCATCTGCCACAACATTTTTCTTACCTTTTTTGTAGATGATTTCAAAGTCATAACCCAACATGTTTGTGACCCATTTTTGTTGCTTTTTTGAAGATAATATTTGTTCTAAAATTGTTTAAGACTATCATGATCCATGTTTACCTTGAATTGTCTTCCCATTAGGTAGGGTCACCATTTATTAAGTGCATGTAGTATTGCCAACATTTCCTTCTCATAAATAGCTTTGTGTAAATACTTTCCTTTGATTGGATGAATTTCAAAAGAAATGGGTCTTTCTTCTTGCATTAAAACAACACCAATTCCATTTCCTAAGGAATCACATTCCATAATAAAGGTCTTTTTGAAGTTCGACATAGCTAAGATCGGTGCTTGGAACATTGCCTCTTTAAAATGTTCAAAGGCCTTTGTTGCTTCTGGAGTCCATGAAAATTCATATTTATTCAATCATGTTGTTAGAGGTGCTGCTATTCTCCCATAATTCATAACAAACTTGCGATAATACCTTGTCAACCTGAGAAATTCTCATAGATGCTTTATGGATGTGGGAATTTTCCATTCCTTAATGCCTTTATTTTTTCCCGGGTCTACCTTAACACCTTCATGAGATACAATATGACCCAGATATTCCACCTCTTGTACTCCAAAGTAACATTTGGAATTTTTTGCATATAATTGTTTCTCCTCCAATAGTTTGAGCACCCTGTCAACATGTTGAACATAATCCTTCCAAGACTTGTTGTAGATTAGTATATCATCAAAAAATATTAACGCAAATTTTCTAAGGAAGGGTTTGAAAATGGAATTCATCAAACCTTGAAATGTAGAAGGTGCATTGGTAAGGCCAAAAGGCATGACCAAAAATTCATAATGACCCTCATGAGTTCTAAATTTTTTTTTAGAATGTCTTTAGCCTTCATTCTGATTTGATGATATCTTGAATTAAGATACAACTTGGTGAAGTAAATTGATCCATGCAATTCATCCAATAATTTATCAATGACAGGAATGGGAAATTTTATCTTTAATAGTGAGCTTGTTGAGCTCCCTATAATCTAGACACATGCACCATGACCCATCCTTCTTGTGCACCAATACTACTGGAGTAGAGAAAGAACTTTGACTAGGTTGAATTATACCAGCCTCTAGCATTTTCTGCAACCATACATTCAATTTCACTCTTTTGTGCATAGGGATATCTGTAAGGTTTGATGTTTGGAGTAACACTTTGTGGAATCAAATGAATAACATGATCAGGATCACGAATAGGTGGGAGGCCTTTGGGAGTCTCAAATTCCTTGGAATGATTGTCCAAATTTTTTTGGAGATCTGGAGAAATAGATGATTTTGTTGTGGGAACATCTAGCGAATATAATTGTGCAATTACGCCTCGTTGTTATTTCTTTAGAAGCTTTGTCTTTCCCTTAGAGCTGATTATCTTTCCTGGTTTCCCTGTGATACCCCTTAATTCAAATTCCTTTCCTTCTAGACAAAATTTCATGAAAAGTTCTTGAAAATTAAAAGCTATTGTAGTAAAGGACTGTAGCCATTGGACTCCTAGTACAACATCAACACCACCCATTGGAATGGAAAGAATTGGTATATTCAATACATATTCTCCCATGGATAGCTTGATATTATGGCACTTTCCAAAGAAATTTATGGTTCCTCCACTTGCAATCATTACTTGACACTGTGGTGTTGGATATAGGAAGAAATTCAATTCCTTGGCTATATTACAATGAATAAAATTATGGGTACTGCCCGAATCAATCAACACTATTACCTTTTGTCTTTCTATCTTGATAGTTTGAGGATTGGTAATTCTAGCCAATGCATTACAAGATATGGTCAAATTCATTTATTCTTTCTCTAGGGTTTGTTCATGGTGTATATCCTCTTCATTTGATGTTTCTTGTTCCTTTTCTTCATCCTCTTCACAATATATGTAAAATAATTTCTTCTCAACACACTTATGAACTTTAGTATATTTTATATTACAACTGTAACAAAGCCCTTTTGATATTTTTTTTCCAATTGTTTTGGTGTCAACCTTGTAGGTTGTGGAAGGCTAGGGGCAACAACACTTCCATCTTTATAGTTGAGTGGTAGGCTTCCTAGTTGCCATAATTTTTCTTTCCATTTTTCTTGCCAACCTGAATGCCTTCTCCAATGAATTAGGTTCCTAAAGGCAAACCTCATGTTGGATGTTATCCTTTAAAGTCCTTATGAACACATCAATCCTATGCTCCTCTGGAATATCTTTTACCCTTATATTCAATTTTTTGAAGTCCTCAATGTGCTCCATCATTGAACCCTTCTATTTGAGATTTATCAATTGGCTAAAAAATGTGTTTATTTTTGTATCCTCATAATGTGCTATCATTTCTTGCTTAAAAATTTCCCAAGTGACAATTTGTTTATGAGAGAAAATCCATCTATACCATACAAACTAATTGGTTCCAAATATAAAGTTGCAATGCATACCTTTTGTGTTTTTTTCACATTATGGAGATCGAATATATTGCCCCATCCGTAGTATCCATGTTACAGGATCCTTGACATCAAACTTACTCATATCGATCTTTGGAGCATGGTAGGTCTTTAATCCAACCTTAGAGTCTATGAAAAAATGATTAACATTTCTTTTGTTCTCATCATGAGTTTAATTTACTACCCTTTCACCATTAGTAAACATTTCTTGTAACAATTTTGTCAAATTTGTCTTCAATTCTTCTATTTTTCCTTCCATCTTAGCTTCCACGCCTTTCTTTAAACCATCCATCTTAGCTTCCACGTCATTCATCTTAGCTTCCATGCCTTTATTTAAACCATCCATCCTATCTTCCACGCCATCCATCTTAGCTTTCACGCCTTTCTTTCAACCATATATATTAGCTTCTCTCACTTTTTGTGAGAGTGAATTTTGTTGCACTTGGTCGCGTAATTTTGAAAAATCATGTTGCATTTCTTCCTCTTCTTCATGAGTCATGCTAGAGCTTTCAAGTTGTTTACTAGGTGTTTCCATTTTCTTTCTTCGGGGAAACAATTAATGATAATTATGCTTCATTATTCCCTTTGAATTCCTTCAAACTATTTTTTCAAACGAAACTTACGCAAAATAAAAATAAAAACTACACACCTTTTTTCACTTTGTAGGAGCTCGATATTGAATATGATGTATCTCTGAAATTTCGGATCTCTGATCTTTGAAATTGAAAAATTTGGCATCCCTCTGAGTCCTCTTTCTAATGCCACCAGTCTGATCGAAATTGGACTCTCCAAGAAAGAGTTATGCCCAATCCCCCAAGAGGACATGATTATACACTTTTTTTAGTACAGCGAACTTGTACGAAGTGTCGTGTGTCACTGTTTCAACCTTAGGACCTGAAAACGATGGAAAGTAAACTACTATCCATCCTCTTTTTGTAATTTCTTATGAAATTTCAATCTGATACTTAGAGAGAAAGTTATGACAATTTTCCCAAGGTCACCTGTTTGGGATGTAATTCGGGGGCCTGTAAAAACCCTGACTTACTTAGATCATATCTCCGCAAATATAGTGAGACAAGATCTGAAATTTTGATCTGAGGATAATAGATATTTTGGCTCAAATGGGTTTTTTTTAGCTTTTGAAACGTCACAAAACAAACGTTATAACAAAAATTCCAATGACCTCTTTGGAGCAGCGAAACCCTAGAATCCAAACCTCTGATACCAAATGTTATGAAACCATATCATAAAAAGATAGAATACATAGATCAACGGCTTCAAAATAATCCTCTTCGAGGTGAAAACATCCTTTACATTACATAAATGAATAATTCTTGGATGATACAAATGAGTAAACCTCCTTTCTATATATAGGACTCTAAGGGGTCACAATATAATCAAAGCCAACATAATAATAATAATATAAGGGCACAACAATAATAATAGTGGGATTCTATGGGGCACAATAATAAAAATATGGGTACAATAATAACAATATGTGCTACAATGACAATAGTAATGGGGAAATCACTGGTATAATAGGGACCTAACATAATCCAACTTGAAGAAAATGAAGGACATTGTGAAAGACTAGAAGTTGAGATTATTTTCTTGAGAAAGGATTTAGAAAAATCCAATGTTCAAATGAACCAAAGTTTGAAGTTTGGAATGAGATTTGAATTCTCAGATGATATTCTAACCTGTCAGAGATCTCCTCTTGTCAAAATAGGTCTTGGTTATCATGAAACTACTAAGGAAGAATCAAGATCAATGGCATCATAAGAGAAATGCAAGAAGGAACATGAAAGCTATGTTAAATTGCTCTCTCTCTCTCTCTCTCTCTCTCCCTATATATATATATATATATATATATATATATATCTATATATATATATATATATATATATAGATATATATCAATGAAAGCAACAGTAAGAAAGAGTGAGGGGAACAACATACAACGACATTTATATAAAACTAGGTAATTAAAATTTTCTAATTATTATGGTATATGTAGATGGTATCATTTTTGTAAGTGATGTTGATTTAATGAGTCAAACATTTGCATCAAAAATGCAAAAGGAGTTTGAAATGTGCATGCTAGGAGAATTTTCATTCTTCATAGGAATTCAGGTTACTCAATCATACAAAGGTATATTCATATCTCAAACAAAGTATATAAAGGAAATATTAAAAAAATTTGGCATGGAAAATTATACACATGTTTGGACTCTTATGGTCACATGATTCAAGATGATGAAACACGATGAATCTCTTAATGCAAATCAAACTATATATAGGACAATGAGTGTCAAATTTCTATGTTTGACATCATCAAGACCAATTATTATGCAATTAGTAGGCTTGGTTGCAAGATTTCAATCTACACCAAATGAGACACATGTGCAAGAATTTAAGAGAATATTCATATTTTTGAGGGGCACTCTAGACTTTGGCCTATGGTATTCAAGAAGAAATGATTTTACATTCACAACATATATAGATGCATATTAGGAATAAAGTGTGGATGATAGGAAAAGTACAAGTGGATGTGCATTATTCATATGAAATTGATTCCTGAGGGTTAGCTCAATTGATTTAGTCCCAATCGTTAATGCACCTCTAGTATTGAGAGGTCATGGGTTCAATTCTCTTGACATTCTCGGGGTTTAAAGGCTCTGTAGTTGAGATAGTAGGAATTGATCCTTTCGAGTAGATTTTCTTGGTACAATTATTTCATGGATGTAGTGGTGACAAAAACTCTTTCTAGGAAATTGTATGGCACCATGCTTGAGAAAAAAACAAACCTCAATCTCCCTATCCATAGCTGAAGTTGAATACATTGCAGAAAAAACATGTTGTACTCAATTTCTTTGGATGAAGAAGATTCTAAAGGATATCATAGTAGAATATGATCAACCAATATCAATTGTATTTGATAATACAAGTGAAATCAACATTTCAATGAATCCTGTGGTCCATTCAAAGATAAAACTTGTTCCCATCAAGTAACACTTTTTAAGAGAGCAGGTAGTTGAACAAAGTGTTAAGTTGGAATACATTGCTAACAAGGAACATGTTGCAAATATATTTACTAAACCTCTTCCTAGGGATACTTTTTAATATATATGAAATTTTTTGGGAGTAATATCTCTCCAATATAATTAGCAACAGAAAAGTAAGAGACTCAACACCTCAGACCACATTAAGAAAATGAGAAATTTCGAGAGTGAGATGCAAGAGAAGAATGGTGAAATGGAAAGGTTGTAGGATGTGAATTGATAATATAAAGTGAAGTAAATAATGTATTTCAACTAAAAACAATGTATAAGTTTAGGGGAGCAACATATTTCCCTTGATATCATCAAAGGGGGAGAGTTATAAATAAGGACAAGCATTAGTTCAAGGGGAGCATCCCTTTATAGGAAAAAGAAAGTTGCAGTAATGAGAGTTAAACTGTAGAAAAAGGAAGCATAAGTCTAGGGGGGAGTAGTAGCAAAAGGAAAGGTAAAAGGAATTTTGAATACGTGGGGAGCATCCCTCTTCTATTGACATCAAATGGGGAGAAGTTGCAAGCACAAGGAGAATTACAAATAGGGGGTATTGTTCAATATTATTGTAAAATTGACTAAGGGTTGCCATCAATGACAATGAGGGATATTTTTGGAAATATTTTTTGTCATTGGTCTCAAATATAGGGAGAGATAACACACATCTAAGATAAATATTAGAAATTGAAGATTGTTGGAAATATTGTTTTTGGACTTTTGATTCCCAGTTTGGATACCCTATATTTGAAAGCATTTTTACTCCAACTATATAGCTCAAATTGGAGCATAGGATATATGGTTGTGTTATAGTGGCTACAACCACCCTCCAAAATTTTTCCTTAGCTTCGCTTTGGAGCCTCCCTACCAAATTTCCACAACACCTTGTCTTGCTTCGTCAAGTACACAAGATTTAGTGTTTTTCTTGCACAAAAGCAACCTGTCGATCATAGCTTGATGCATCCCCCTTATAGACTATTCATACGGACTTGGTCTAGTTGTAGGTTGAGAAACTCCCCCAAGAAATTACGCAATTCTTTAGGGAAACCAACCTTCCCTCCAGAAATTGCGCAATCCTGTCTGGCACCCTGCTGGGCTCCAAAATTGCACAATTCTGCCAGTCAACCCTCACATTGAAAATTACACAATTTTCCCCAGCAGGGTTGCTCAACCCGGAATTTGCGCAAATCTGGGCAGCAGTCAGCTGCTCTACCCAGAAATTGCACAAATATCCTGGGCAACTAGCCTAGATCCCAGCTAGAAATGTGCATTTCCTTCCAGCAATTGGGCAGCTTCATGCATGAGCAGTTGGGTTGACCAGTTCCACTCGGGACCAAGGAAACTTGACTTGCATGCATGGCTTTATTTTTCATGGAATAGCAAAAGGAAACATGAAAAAGGCATCCCATGATTTAGGGAGCTATTTTTAGTAGCTGGAGGTTACATGCAAAGTTGTTTTAGAAACTTTCCTCCAAGTGTCGCTTTTTCCTAGATTTGTGGCATGCACGTCATGAGCTCAAGACTAATTTATTCAATGTATCGGAGCTCATTCTTTCACATTGATCTTGGAGCTCTGACATCCCAAAACACATCCAGGACTCTTCAACACATCCAACTCATCTATTCACGGGTAAGTGGTCTCAACTTGTCTTTTTCAACATTTTTGTCATTTTTTATGTTTTTGATTGTGTGAGTGATGTTTTCTTGATTTCTTTGAATGCTTGCCATCGTTTACAAGTATACAATCTTGTCTTAATACTATTTCAGCTTTCGTTGCTATCTCACTAATTTTGCATGCATGAAACTATTTTGCACAAACGGTCACCGATTCAATGACTCGCTTCACCCACATGCATGTTGATCTGTTTATTGAATCTTTGATTCATATTTGCATGCACTGTTAATCACTTATGATTTCACTTAGTGTCGCCATGCATTCACTTTCATATTTTCTTTCAGTTGCCCATTGACAAGTCTAACCAACCTTGGTCCTGACTCTGACTTCATCGAGACAACATTGCACAATTTGGGGAAGGAAGGATTTTCCTTCCTCTCTAGAAATGCACATTTCTACCTAGGCACTATCCTCTAGGACTGTTTTGCACATTTCTGAGGAACAATGACTACTGGCCCAGAAAATTGTGTAATGCAGTCCTTAAGTCTGAAGTCACTCCCAGCTGGAATTGCACATTACGAAAATCCAGCAGCCAACCTTGCCTCCCAGACAACCCAAACTACCTTTTTCGCATTTCTGACAGCCAGTCACCCAGCCTCCCAGAAGAAATTGTGCAATATTGTCTATTAGTTCCCCAAGTATGTGTTATGTCATTCCCTGAATTTGCTTTATTTTTCGCTGACAGATTTCTTTCCATGCATGTTGCTTTGTCTTCAGATCTTTTAGGTGTTCATCTGCCTCTTAGCAATACAAGATCAATGGCCTCCAAGAGAGTAGGATCACAGGACACTGACGAAAATGCAGCTAGAGCAATAGTTGAGCGAGTGTCGTCTAGTCTACCGATCTATGAAACTACCAAGTTGTTTCTAGACAAGGACATCAAACTAAAGAGGCAAGAGGTTAATGAAGCATTCATAGGCATTTTTGAGGAATACCTCAAAGACCATCAGGTGTATGTGAACATTCACAAGTTTGGCTTGTATTGGATTGCATGCAGATACCCCATGTTCCCATGCATGAACATGATACACTGGATTGTCTCTCACACTGATCCCAAGATGATGAACTTGGCAGTGTCAGTGGGATGAAGCTTGCAACCTTCTAGGCATGAGATTATGATGAGATGTATCAGATGTCAGAGCCCGTGACTATCATGAAGACTCCCTTCAGCTTACCCAACAATAGTGCTAACTTCAGAGACATTCTGAAGAACTGGGTAAAGGAGCCAACTTGGGTTGACAACCAATCAGATCTACAAGACAAAGATATTGCAGAAGGCATATCAATACTTTGTCATATTTTCATGTCGACTGTATGGCCAAGAAAGCACAGAAACCTTCCCACAGATTTGGGTGATCGCGTTGGACCAACTGGCTAGAAAAGGAAAACCATGTAACTAGTCTGGCATGTTGAGAGATTTACATGTCCGCCTACATCTTAGATGCAATCTGTGCCCGACAGGAGTTCCTAGGCTTGGAGTGGGCATGGTCACTGACAGAGACTACTGTGAACACATATTTCAATTTGTTGTCCGAATGCAACTTCAGAGGAGTAATCACACGGTTGTCCGATCATTTTTTCACCCCAGTTTACAAGATGATATTCAAACAAGATCCACCCTACATGTCAAAGGAAGAAATGGAGGCATTGATAGACATTGCTGATTGGTATGCCTCACCATCCAACACCTTCATCCAAATTTTCAGTGCGGAGAAGCCTCCGCATGTTCTACCGAAGTTTTCCTTAGACATACTTGTCATGCAGGAAGTAGCATATCACATCTCAACTAGATTGACAGCTAGACTGCACCAGAAGAAGAAGGAACCTTGGCCATCTCTTGCATTGTAGATTGGGTTATATGAGATCTGAAGTATCAAGCAAGTGGATGTTGAAGCATAACAGATGAAGAAGTATCCATTTGACCTCCAAAGTTACAATCCGTATGATCCACATTGCATTTTGAAGGATCATTGCATGAGAGTTGAGTTCAACTAGATCCATGGGGAATTTCATTAGGCCGAGGAGGACCCATGGAGATTTTGCTACAGTTTCTCCAGACCCAATGAACATGTCAAATTCTCTATAGAGTGGTTAGCGAAGAAACATGAAGCAGCATCATAGAGAGCACCAGCAGCAGTAGCAGCAGAGGTAAGCATACCAGTGCACGACAAGGGTAAGAGGAAGATTGTTGATCGCATGGAGGAGGACCAAAGCTGCAAGTTTTGAGTAGATCCATTAGTAGAGAAAGCAACTATGGTTATAGAGGCAAAGAGGCATCAACACGACATGCGAATCGTGCAAAGGCAGAGGGATAAGAGAAGAATGGAAGAAGCAAAGAAGGAGTTGCATGAGTTGAGGGAGCAAATCCGGAAGGAACAAGAACTGCGCAAACATGAGAGGGAACTGAAATAGTGGCAGTTATAGTAGGGGGAGAAACATGTCAAAATAGATGAAATAACACCCATATAGGTAGTGGATTCATTAGAATAGCTAGCATTAGGAAAATAGGGTGAACCATCACAGGAGCAAGACTTCCCTCATGAGATAGAACAAGAAATCCAACAATTGGATGTAGACATGGAGTAGTACGAGTTGGAACATGACACTGAAATCATGCGTCACCACCAAGAGGTCGAATTACTCACTTCACTGCATCTAGATGATGAGCAAGTCTTAAGTGCCCAAGGAGGCACTGAGATCGTTGGCGATCAGCCAGAAGGAGAGATGCACAACATCTCATTTGACGAATCTCAACATAGAGTTGTGCAGTCTCGCAAAGTGTCAACTCCAGAGGATCATACATCTCTTGCACAAGTTTATAAATGATTGATCATGACTAATGTGCGTAAACATCTAGTAGCCTTGGCTGATGCAACCAGAGTGTATGCTAAAGCCACTAACTCAAGTGTTCATTTTCTGATAGCTAAGAATGAGTGAATGGCGAAGGAACTACAGATAGCCAAGCAAGGAGAAGAGTTAGTGACAACATCCACCCGAGCTAAACTGAAGAAGGAAATAGTAGATGAAGTATTGTCCCTTGACATGGTTATGCGAGCATTGTACTCCAAGTTTGGTACTATGCATAAGGTAGTCATACATATTAACAGATGGAAGCAATGATGTGCTAGGAAAGCACGTACCTTGACGAACTTTAATGCTACTGTTGATGACATGTAAACATGGACGATGAAATACAAGGGAGCCCCACTTCACTTACCTAAGATGATGAGGGCCAATGTAGTTGAGTTGAAAGCACATGTCCGGAGCTAGATCTGGAACTATGAAGAGCTCTCGCAACTCATCACTAGCATACAGGCTTCCCATGCACGAGTATTTAGTAGTATGGATGTTGTGGTGTGCACACATGCGATCCCATCTATTGGGAATCTCACCTAGGTGAAGACAAAGGCACAGGTCAGACTAGAGATTAAATTGTACTTCGATGAGTTGATGTGCATTGCCACTAGCCCAGACTTGCCCATCAGTGCAAACATCATGCACAAGTATGTTGTTGGTCCAACCGCATTGAAGACAACGATGTGCATACTTCTAGAAAAGTTGGACAGAGGAGCCCAAGCAGTGTACCGGGATGCTATGGAGGCAAGAGTCAGGTTCTAGATAGATGTCACCGTGGAGCACACAGACACCATCAAGGACAACTGATCTTGGCATCAGTATGTTACTGTCAATCAGCATGAGGATGTTGAGGAGTTGGACTTCCATGGTTGTCTAAGTCAGAGTGATGTCTAGCATGGCTTGCTCAAGCCATTTTGTTTAACATGGGTACATGTGCATTGTAATGTAATGTCTTGTCAAGTGTAAGTCAAGTGTCGATAGTTGGATGCAACAGTCATAGAGTAGATGAAGAGTCATGAGGGTAGTTGAACTGTCACAAAGGGGAATGTCAAGGGTCACCCCACCCTTCGCTATAAATAGTCCCTCATAACTCATTGTACAGGCTTTTGATCAGCCAAGCTTCCAATAAGACTATCTTGGAGAGATCTTGGACAGTATTGTAATGAGCCTTGGCTTTTCCACTACACAGAGCTAGTACATCTCTTTGGAGGAGCAGGCAGTTGTGGCTGTAACATTCCACTATCAGGACTAGTCGTTAGACATGGATGTATTGTATGACTAGAACTTACACTTCTTAATATAATAAGAGCCAGCACGTTTAATGCATATGTTGTATTACATTCTATGCTATCTGGTTTACTCTAAATGGTATATGTATTTTCTTTCTTACGCATGCATGTACATACTATTATGTATAAGTATGTATGAATATTTCTGAAATGTGTTGTTAGTTTAACCATCACTTTCTATTGCTTGTTAACTTTCCTTCCATAGTGTGATGTATCTTTTCTCATGTGTTCCCTTCCAAGCCGAGCGCTATCACAGATTTCCAAGGGGTGCACTCATCTCGACCCCCATGTGTTAGAATCTCTCATGCACCTTCCTTGGATCACTGCAACCATCACACCCTTGCTAGCAATAGAGTTATCTTACTTTCCTATGTGTGAAATCGAGGTCAAGGCATTAACGCACGACCCATTGCTGGGACTCCTACACCAAACCATCTGAGGTCTAATTGGGACTTCCTACTAGGGAGATACCCTGACATGTTGGCGGTCCATCACTGACAACAGGCTAGAAAATTTATTCCAATACATTTCCAATGGTATAAATCACTCCTTATAACTCTATAAGAATGAGGACATATGAAATATTTTGTTAGGATGGATCAATAAAAAAGTACAAGTAGGTTGACCCAACCAGTTTTATAAGTTGGCCCCATAAGTGAATGTAGAAAGACTACAAATAAAGGACACATGAGTTCATTTTGAGTGTATCCCTGGAAGAAGATATTTTATATTTGAAAAAGGAGCTAAGAAATATGTTTGGGGTGATTCTTGGAGATTAAATGTGGAAGAAAAAATGTGATTTATGGGGTCAATGAGTCATCTTGGTATTTTTTCTATAACTTTTCTTTTGGGATGTTTCAAATTGTGAAAATTGGAGGATAAAAATAGAATATATTCACATATCTGTGGTTAAAAATTTATACCTTTTCTCTAATTTTTATAATATTCCCTAAGGAAGTTAGGCTTCTTGAATTCTCTTGAAATTTTCTTCAAAGAGCTTATCTTTAAATTTTCACTGTAACTTTTCTTCTAGAACGTTTCAGATAGTGAAACTTCAAAATTATAGATACAATATATTAATATAGTTGTGATTAAATTTTCAAACCCATTTTTTTATAGTTTTAGAGATATTCTCTAAGGAATTTAGGCTTCTTGAATGTTCCTGAAATATTATTCAAAACGTTCAGATTGGAATTTCCCTATATATTTTCTTCTGTGGTGTTTTAGACCTTGAAACTTGGAGGAGATAGAGAAGACATCTCATGGTACCAATGGAAGAAATTTAGACCTTTTTTCTCCATAATATTGGAGATATTCTCTAAGGAATTTAAGCTTCCTGAATGCTCCTGAAATATGCTTCAAACATGTCATCTTGGTACTTTTTCTTTAACTCTATCTTTAAGATGTTTTAGTCTATGAAATATGGAGGAAACAAAAGCCCTGATGGGTAGCCTAGTTTGTTGAATCACCCCTACCAATTCATTGGCCCTCTTTCATGAGGCATGGGTTCAATACTCCTTTGGTCCATTTGGGCCAGGATCCTTTTGATAGAGTCAATTGGGCCAGTGTTAGGCCTATCTAGGGGTGTTACACCAAAAAAAAAGAAATATGGAGGAAAAAAAGAAGACATATCAAGGTAATTTTGGTAGAAATTTCAGAACTTGTTTCACTATAATTTTAGAGATATTGTAATAGCCCTGGTGAAAATTCCATTTAATAAAAGTTAATAAAGGAAAAATGATAACCATGGTTGATGGGACACTTATTCCAAGCTGAATGTTGGGAAAAATCCTAGCGATGGTGACCACTTGTGATTGATTAGTGGCTAAGGAAATTGGCAAAGGCAATGGCTAAAGCCTTGAAAAAAAAAATGGAATTTTTGGCACATTTATTTATGAAAATAATGGAAATTAGGAGAAAAGGGAGGTGAAAGGTCACATGCTGCATGTGAGGAGGAAAATGAAGGAAAATAATGGAAAATGAAGAAAATAGAGGCCTAATTCATAAAAAGGCTTATGATGATCAGTTGGTAACCTTTTGTCAGTTCAGTTTTGGAGATCTCTCATTATTCTCTCTCTGTCATACTCTTAGATACTCAGAATTTTCTTGGAGCACTATTGAAGGGTCTGGAATACTTGGATTTTTAGAGCAAGAAGGCGAAGGAAGAGAAGGAAAGAGCAAGGGTACATTGAGATCAACAACTACATCGGGATTTCCTTACAGGTATAGAGTTGCATGTATGATTTACTCAATATTTTTGGCATGCATGTGGATTATTGGTCATCATCTGTCACTTGCATGGAGGATTGCTTGGATTGACAATGGATTTCGTAGCCTTTCCATTTCCTAGATATCCATGGATATTATGGGTTTATTCCTTGTAGTGTTTTGGTTGGTTCTCATGTTTCCTTAGCTTGGGTTGAGTTAATAGTTCCTGGAGCCTTGGTTGGACAAATGCTTTGGAGCCTTGTAATAACTTGGGTTGAGTTACTAGTCCCGTAAACTTAGTTGGACAAACTCTCTAGAGCCCTTGGTCGGTTGAGTTACTACTCTTGGAGCCTTGGTTAGAAAAATGATTTGGATCCCGACGACGACTGTGGGTTGAGTTACTAGTCCTAGAGCCTTGGTTGGAACAAATTCTCTAGAGCCCTGGAAGGCTTTGATAAAGACCAATCTAATGACGGTTTTGTGATGTTTGAAAGTGAGGTGGAATAACTGTTTTATGGGTTGAGGTGGATGACCTCTGGAAGCCCTAGATGGTTTTGGATTGATGTGTTCTATGAGATCCCACATTCATGCTTGGAATATGGCATGGGGGTGAATGGATGAAGAGAGATTTGGCTCAGCCATTTTACGGTTGGGTGGAATGTGGAAGTCCCATCCCGAGTTTTGATTTTACATCATCAATATGAGGTTATTTCCCCTTGTATTTATATGATTATTATATTGGTTTATATGTGGATCATATGGCTATGATTTCATTAGTATTTATGTTGCTATTATGCTGGTTATGTATGTGTTTTATTATTGGGATGGGGTCCCTAGGGGGAAGAATGGAATTAATTAATCAAAATTTTTATACAGTTTTGTAAAAGATGTAAAGTCTCTGTGATATATGGAAGCAGAGCGCATAGATGAATAAGAGTCAAAGGGACTTAGCCCCTTGTTTTAAGTAAAGTTTTGAGTCCACTTTGAGATTCACCCATGGTTCACGGACCATGTCATTGTATGGAAAAGTCTATAAATAGTCGAGTCCTAGCGGGCATTAGGAAAAAAGAAAAGATAAAGGTGGATAGAGAATTGGGTTCATTGAAGAGTCTTGGGCAAGAGCTAAGGCAGGAAGGCTCTGCTTCCTACACTTAGGTAGAGAAGGAAAGGCTCCGCAGCTGAGTGTGTGGAGGCCTAGGCAGAGTCTGAAGTTGAGTGCGTGGACCCCTGTAGTTGAGTGTGTAGGGTTGTTTGAATCTGTAATCAGTGAATTGAAGATCAATAAAGTTAGTTTTCCAACGAATTAATGAGTATTTATGTTCATATATATTTATGTTATATGATGCTGATGAACACACTTGTAGAAGCAATGAGTTAATGATGCATAGAACTCCCACCTATAGAGTTCAGGCCGAGACAAGTGTTACAGGGAAAAGTGTCTATGCAGAACTGCTAATCCCACTAAGGTGTGGTAGCTACCTTAGAAACAAACAAAGTAAAACTACTTTCGTTTTCCTTTATGAAAGATAGATGAGAGAAGAATAAAGGAGACCAGCATCTGTCTTGCGCTTGGCTTCTTGCGCTTGGCTCCTAGTTCGATTCCTCTCTCTTCTGATAGTCCTTTGCTACTTGCTTCATCGTACACCCAGCTTCACAGAGTACCTATAGAATCAAAGTAGCATAACACTATACAAGAACATGGACCTATTATCATAAACAATCTAGGATCAGATGTAAATTGACCATACAAATGCATAAAACATAAACGACACAAGAGTATGGAGGAAAACTTGAATAGCTTTATTGATAATCAAGAAAGAGCCAAGAGAGTTACAACCAGTTGTTCTGACCCAGCATCATCCTCTCAGCAAGTAATCCCTTCTGCACCTCATGCAAAGCTTAGATCACCCAACACTAGGATGTTTCCTCAAGAAACCAACAACAATTCCTTACAAGATGCAAAATTCTAGCCTCTGGATCTCTGGGATGAGGGATCCATATATAGATATCTGTAAGGGAGATGAGTCAGCTAGTGATTTGATTAGTGTCTTCCCTCTGATAGTTCTTGCTTCCACTTGGAGATTGATGATCTCTTACTCATCCTTGGTTGAATTTAGAGAGGAAAGTGTCACAGGAGAAGTTTCTGGAAGATTCCATGCCTCTCCACCTCGCGGATTGACACTACCATTTGTCACTTCTCACCCATCGCACCCCATAGAAGGGCTTTTTGAAATGCAATGCACCCATAGAGTGTACTTAGGTGAGATGCAATGCACTTTGCCTATGGAGTAGGTGAAATGATCTTGTTTTGACCAGTTCTGAGTATTTTTTCATGGAGAACTTCTGGGAGAAGCTGTAACTAGTTGACCTTGTTCCTTTAGGTGTTAGAACAACACTTTTAGGGACTTAGGAGCCCTTGGTTTATGGAAATTTTATGCTTGGGGTTGCAGTGCCCAAAAATGTCTATAACAGTCGCCCCCTAAAGCATGAGGTCGTTAATCTTTTTTGATGTCGGGTGAAATGCTTTATCATGAGGATCCGAAGTTCTTTCAAGCTGGGAGGAGACTTGTAATAAGATACAATACAATACATTATCTTCATAATGTTTTCATGATCTAGCTGAGGCGGGCATTCCCATTCTTAGCTTTATAAATTCATTTTCATGTACATAGGATAGACAATCGTCTGAGTGTAGACTGATGATTCTGGTAGAGGCATCATCCCTTTGATTGGATGATTATCTGTGCAGCAATGATGTACATTTGATGTCTTTATTTCCCTGAATATATATCGCAGCCCAGATGGATGAAACTAGATCTGGGGTCTTCAATCTCATTTGATCTTCACTCGAAGTACAAGTCGATCCATGTGAGAGATGTTCTGGAGTCGAACATGGAAAGACATCGCCTGATCACCAGCCAATGATGTAAGCTGTTAACAGGCGCGAGAGGAATCACCGATAATGATAATGACCCTCAAGGTACTGCAGTACAATTCACGTGGTGTGAATAAAGGACTTGGCGTCGAACACCACGCAAAATCTTTCGGTCAAAGGCCATTGATGTAAACCTGTCGCCGGAAGTGATAAACTTGCCATGGAGGCATGCAAGCTTCAAAGTACTGAAAGGGGTGTCCCTAGGTTGACTTCTTGGATAATGAGCTGATGTCGACATGAAGCAATCCATCATAGGAGGGCCTTAACGAATCCCACATCAATGACACGGAACGGAGCAAATGATTTTAATGGAGGTGAAAACGATCTGGTGATATAAGGTTCAGGGTGGCGGCCATGAAAGAATAGAGCGTAAATGTATTGCAGCGGGTGAGACACAGGTGAATTCTCTGAGTGACTTCTATTGAACATATCAACGACACTGACGTGATGGATTGGTAGCATTAACCCCAAATATGGATGGTGTGATGGGACCATGGTGATGTGACTGGTGAATGAAACAACCCAACCCGACTTGGATGCGGAGTGAAAGTGTCATGTTCAAGAGCGACTTGCTACCAACAAAGTTTCTTCAAGTTTTCTTCCCAATTTTTCCGCAATCATTGTTGACCAGTACCTCTTTATTTTTTTCAAGCTTGAGGAGGATAACATATTCTTGTTCTATAATTTTCCCTTCGGGCAAACCCATCGCTATGTTTTAACGAGCCTAGCGATAGTGAAACTCGTTCTTGTCTGCTATGGACAAGTTTGTCGCTATTAGGTTTTAACGCGTTTAATGACAAAGATAACTCAGTCCTTTTCAATTTTAGAGAGTCTGAAAAGGGACGTAAAGGAAACGCCAAAAATCCTTTTTCGTCATCTAATCCCTTAAGTCCGAAAAAGTGTAAAACAATACAGAAGGGATGAATTTTCGATACTTTTAATGAGCCGAATAAAACAAGCGCTCGATCTTTTTGTGTAATAATCCCTCAGGTCCAAAAAGATTAAAATCTAATGGAGGGATAGCACTTCCGGTCCCTTTAACGAGCTGGAGAGGCCAATGGCTTGACAATCTTTTCATATTTTACGAGTTAGTTGAAAAGAGCTTAAAGGAGACTCGTCTTTGACGAATGAGTGATAAAATTGGGTAGCAGCTGATTCTAGGTAAGGTTTGGAATTTTCCAATCACGGCAGTGTTACAAGGATGGCTAATAGGATCACTCTTCACAGCTATTCCTCAAAAGGGGTAAACAATCAAATGGAGGTGAATGATCGGCTAATACAGAGTGGAGGTGATGATGAGAACACGACCAAGGCTTTAAAGGCTGAAGTACTACATTCACGATGGTTATTTACCGGGAATTGGTTCATTTTTTATTGAGCTTAAACGTTGGGGGAAACATTTTCTCATTGCTTATGTTTATTTTTTAACGAGCATGAAGTCCGCGTTAAAACTGCTCGATGCAGGTTTATTTTTTAACGAGCTTGAACCCTGCAGTAACACTGCTCGTGGCGGGTTTATTTTTTAACGATCTTGAACCCTGCAGTAACACTGCTCGTGATAAGTTTGCATGCCCCCAGCATAATAACGCAAATCGAGGTGCATGCCACCCAAGCTTCATTGCATTCAAATCGGTGGTTGGAATGAAGGTTTACCTTTGAGATTTGGAAAGGGGATTTGTTTCATTTTTTAATGAGGTTGACACAGTAAAAGAACTATCCTCATGACTCCTTGTTTCATTTTTTAACGAGGTCGTCTCAAGATAAGAACCATCCTCAAAATCCATGGTATTTACAGTATTTGATAGAAACTCAAAAACTGAAGGATGATTAGGGTTGCTGGAATAATCTTCGTGGTAATCCGGAAGATGGGAGTGATGGTGGTAATGTTCCCTTGGTGCCTCTCCTATCATCATTGATTGAATGATTCCTTCATCTGTAGAATGTACATGCGACCAAGGATATGAAGAGGTGCCATATTCCTTAGACCTATTTATCCAAACACTCGATGAGCGTTGATTTGGGTTTCCCCTCGAGGCCAAGAAAATTGATTGCTACAATATTTCTAAAATGGCGATGATCCATGCTGACAAAATGTTTAGGAATATTTTGAATCCATTAGATATAGAAGATTTCATATTGCAGGTTTCCACTGTGGCCACTTCCGCCAAATTACTCGGAGGCGGTAGGGAAAAGTACCCATTAAGGTAGGGTCTTTTAGGAGGCCTACTCCAATATTTTGAAGCGAATGATTGCTTCCATGGATCATTGGAATTCTTCCCGTAACTTGTGAACTGTTGGGGAGAAATGTTTGTTGGTCGACGATTGTAATTCCTCCTTGGAAGGGAAATGCAATCTTCCTGAAGTAGGTCCACACAACTGTGGCCATGGCATATATCTAGGGCCTTCCCAGTAGGATGTTGTAATCAAGGTTTCCGTCGATTACTTCAACATCAATTTCTACTGTTTTGCCCCCCAGTTCAACTTGCAAGTTACTTAAAATCCCGTATGGAGTGTATGATCGTCCATCAAATGCTTTTAACATCGTTGATGACCTCAACAAGGGTGGTGAGCCTAAATTTTTCCAGCAACTCATCAACATAATACATGTAGATGCCCCCTCATCAATAATTGTTCGATGAACAGTTTTGTTGAGGGCTTTCACTTGAATAAGGAAAGCTAGTTGAGCTGGTAACTGAGGGTCATATCCTTTGTGATTAAAGGATACAAGATTGGAATCCGTTGGGTCAATCCCACCTATTACTGATAATAGATCCTGCTTTTGGGAGAGGCAATTTTGTGGTACCTCAAGTGTCGACATAGCGGACGGCGATTGGGCCAGGTCCTCTACTATATTATAATTTTGTGCTACTTTTGCACGAGGATTAAATGTCGATTTGTGTACTACTCCCTTTGGCGACTTTATCATTGGTTCAGGAATGATGGGTGGCACAAATTCGGTCAAAGTTGTTGTCGAACTACTAGGTTGTTCATTAGCCTTGTTATTCGACAGTTGTGGATTCCCGTAATCTTTATTCCTTGTCAAAGCATCATTTTGCTGCTTTGAGATAGAAAACATAAGCACTTGGGATCGGGAAGCATTTTGATTAGCAACTAGTTTGGCTCCCGGGTTTGGAAACGGATTAGTCAATACTGCTGAGTTTTTTGAACTCTTAAAGAGTTTCTTAACTTCAGCTTTATGTGGAAAATCTCTTGTCCGATGATCCTCATCACATATCTGACACCCCGCAGGGGGTTTCCTTTGCCCAGAAGGGTTTGCAGAAGGTTTTTCAGGAGATGACTCATCCTGCTTCTTTTTTCTCCCTTTCTTTTTCTTCTTGCCCCCTGGTTGCTTCAGTTGTTTGCCCTCGTCGATCGACACGACATTTACTTCCGAGGCAAGAAGTTCCTCATTTGCATTTTGACTAGAAATCTTACGGGCCTTCTTAGATGTAGCCTTTGTCGATTTCATGCTTGTCGTACCTATCACGCCATCACCGGCATGAGAGTCTTTGTTTGATTTAGGAGGGGGAGGAATGGAAAATTCCGGTCTAGGAGCATCAGGTATTTTATCGTAGAGTGTGCTAGACTGAGTATAGATCAAGTCTAGATATTGTGCACGAGCAATAACTTGCTCTTCAGTGACGACTCCTCCCTTTGCCACATCTTCTGTGATAGAAGGTAATAATGACTTAATAAACCATTCAGCTAACAGCTGATCAGGAACATATGTTTTTACCATTCTGCGATGACGTCGCCACTCATGAATATGATCAGATATGTGAGTGGCCGTTGTCTGTTTGAAATTGGTAAGAAGCTCTGTTCCTGTTTCGTACCTTATTGGTAACTGAAAATGGGTTAAAAAGGTTGTGGCTAGGGTGCTGAAGTTATCAAATGAAGCTCTAGGTAATTCGATATACCATTTTGCTGCCGGACCAGTTAACGTTCTCTAAAAAAGGCGAAGCCTAATCGAATCATCATTTAGGATGTTTGATGAACACCACAGATGAAAGGTCATCACATGATTCGACAGATCTTCACCCGGATTTCCATTAAATTTATAAATATCTAATGGAAGTTTATGTGGAATCACTGGCCACCAAGGGGCGTAAGCGATTGGATCGTTTGTTAACCGATTTAAATCAGGTAACTCTAAAGTTGCCACAAAGGGTAACTGTTGATTCAGGTTAGGTGAAGCATACCCAGGATAAGATGGAATCACCTGAGCAGTTGGTCTTTGCATGCGAGCATAATGCATTTGATGCTGGTAACTTTGGTAAGGTTGGTGGGCATGACCATTGTAGAATGGTTGATTTTGACCGTTTTGAATATACGGCTACCCACTATTTGCAAAGATTTGTTGCTCAGATCCTTGGTATACTTGTTGGAATTGCGGTTGTTGGTGTTGCACCAGCCATGGTTGTGAAGCCATGTGCTGTTGCCCGATACTAACTGTTTGACCAAGATGAGGGGTAATTGTACCTGTTTGGACCTGTGTCATTCCACCAGTCGGTGATTGTGGTTGAGTCGCAGGGTCAAGGGGCTGTTGCATTACAACCTGAGAAACCTGAGGTTGGCATACAACAGGCAGCGCTTGTACTTGCGACACCGTCACAATAACTGGTGTAGTTGGTATATTTGACATAGGTAAACATTGTTGCATCGAATATACAAGTCTTGGTTGTTGAGGTAGTATCGCTACCTAAACGATAGACGTAATTCCAGCATAACCTGAATTTTGTTGTGAACTCCCGTATGGCTGTCCTCCCGGAGGAGACAACAAAAGGGTATACTGCCCTCCATACGGCGGTAATCCGGTACTTAAAAGAATGGTTTGCCCTTGAGGACCGGACTGCCAAAATTGACATCCCAATGGATCAATTTGTTGAGACTCAACATAAGAGTTTTTGCATACTATTCCGGATGAACAAACAGGAACGGACCATACTGTCGAAATAGCCCTTGAGTGGGCTCCTTCTAGCGATTGAGAACTAGTTGGGACAGATGGTATACCGGCGAACATTGTTGGAGTGATAGCAGGAAGTTCTGCCGTCGCTGTGTCGGACAACACAGTCCTAGATGCTGACAGTTGTTCACACGTTTCTAGTCTATCCAAAAGATTACCTAGCGATTCTACAGGAGCTTCTGCAGGCGGTAGACTAATTTCTGATGAAGAAGGATACAAAGTGATCCCGGCTCCAAATTGCGATGGAGTAATAGATGGAGGATCCTCCACAATCTCTTCTATAGCAATCAGACCAGGTGGAAGAGGTAGACCGTCAGGTTCGTAGAATATTTCTGGTGCCGAAGAAGGTATGGAATCTGCAGCGACAAATGTTTGGGGAACAAAACTCTCCGAACCGGTTGTAGATGGAACTGGTTCAGTGATACAAGTGTTTACCCTCAGACTATGATCAGTACTACTATCCTTTGGTGGCTGCTGAACTTCTTCTGTAAAGGCAGGGATACCGGAAATGTTTGGAGTAACAGAAGTCTCTGATGTTGTTGGAACACTTGTTCTAACTTTACCAGGAGATTTGGAACTGGTTAAACGAGTTCGCTTTGTCCGTAATAGTTTCGATTCCGGAGACAAAGACGGTTGACTCGTAAGCCTCTGCGAACGACGGGGTTTCAATTGACTTTCATCCACAATTGCAGATTACTCGATCAACTAAAAATAAAGGGGAAGTATGTTTCCAAATTAGATGAATTTTAGATGCTTTTGACACAACTTGTTTTTTCAATTTTAAAGAGTTGAGAAAAAACAAAAGATGACTCTAGTCGCCTTTGATTTTTAATGAGCCTAAAGTGACAAGTGCTTAGATGGACCTTTTCCGTTAAGGAGTCTAAAAAAGAACAAAAGGGACTGCTCTGGAAATCTAGGCAGAGGGATTACCAAACCAATCGCGAAACTGCAGAATACTTTTAACGGTACGACAGTCAATCTTCCTGAATGCTGTGTTCAGTGCATTGCGATCGATAGGGTGGCAGACACGGCTTCCTATGGATAAAGGATTAAGCCTATTGTGGTCTCCCGAAATATACTCGAGGGTACATGGGAGCACAAGTCCGTATTGGCACTTATCGTGTCAAAGTGGAGGAATCACCCAACCAACAGTGAGAACAACAGTTACCAGGCTTTACGAAGCCGGAATATGTCTCTAGCCTAGACTTCTAGATGTTGTGCGTTAGGTTCCAAAGCGTTGTTAGATTCATTAAATTTATTTTATAGTTGATATTGCTTAAGAAATTTTCCTTTTAGGTTCACCACGTGATGTAGATGTACAATTCCTAAAATGCAATCTAAGATGATAAACAATCTTTTATCTTCTTTGTGCAATGAAAGTCCTAGCTACTAAGGAAAGAGAGACAGTATTCTTTCACAAAGAGAAAAGAGCACACACTATGTGCACTGTCCTAAATCAAACCAATCAAACAGTCTAAATGCAAACACACATCCATGTATTTGTTTTTAGCCTTCTTAATATGTGAATTATAAAAAGAAAGCTAATGCGCAAATCTGAATTACTTTCAAGTGACAATTAATAACAAGTTTCTTTTCAAATTCAAAATGAAGACTTTCTTTCGACACTAGAAAGACTACTAATTCAGATCAAATACAATAGTAACAGAGTAATCGACTATCAAGAGCAATCACACTCTCTTCTATGACTGAAAACGACACTTGCGACACTTTCAAATCAAGAAACAACAGTACAATTACGTTACTTTTTTGCAAAGGAGAACTGAAAATGACTCAACAAATACACAAAAACATTTACAGTTCTTTGCACAATGGAGGCGGAATATCAGCAAGGAAAGGGGTTTCAAACAGAGGTGTACTAACTACAGGCAGCAAAATTCATGAATAGAACTGAAAAGAATGAACACAGAAACCAAAATTCAGGAACAATGCCTAGTCTGATTAGTGCACCTATAACACAGTGAATTTGAAATGCAGCGCACCTACTACACTCGGGAAGTGCACTGGATTTCAGATTCACAGAACAGAGACTGCGCTGGGCTAGAGACGAGACTTTGCTTGGGTTCTGGGTCATAGTTTTCAGTTCAGTTCAGGGATTTTGGCCGAGCAAGTGGTAATCAGTAAATCAACAACAGGGGTAGATCTAAGGAGGTTACTAGAGCCACCACAAGGGCAATTAGAGAGTTTGTAAATCAGTTGTTTAATTTATAAAAAAAACTCAGAGATTGACTGAAGTGGAATTTATCTACTTTTCATTTGCATAGCAAATGCAGTTCGAAAGCTACCTGGCTCGACTTCAGGCTCCATCTGTAAGTTTATAAAGTAAACAAAAATGTAGATAAACAAACAACCTAGTCTCTCCCCAGTGGAGTCGCCATTTTGTTACAGGGAAAAGTGTCTATGCAGAACTGCTAATCCCACTAAGGTGTGGAGGCTACCTTAGAAACAAACAAAGTAAAACTACTTTCGTTTTCCTTTATGAAAGATAGATGAGAGAAGAATAAAGGAGACCAACCTTTGTCTTGCGCTTGGCTCCTAGTTCGATTCCTCTCTCTTTTGATAGTCCTTTACTACTTGCTTCCTTGTACACCCAGCTTCACAAAGTACCTGTAGAATCAAAGTAGCATAACACTATATAAGAACATGGATCTATTATCATAAACAATCTAGGATCAGATGTAAATTGACCATACAAATGCA
Organism: Pinus tabuliformis; assembly: GCA_031772625.1. NCBI lineage: Eukaryota > Viridiplantae > Streptophyta > Pinopsida > Pinales > Pinaceae > Pinus > Pinus tabuliformis. The sequence continues at coordinate 1,294,866,367 of CM062805.1, forward strand.
TAAAACATAAACGACACAAGAGTATGGAGGAAAACTTGAATAGCTTTATTGATAATCAAGAAAGATCCAAGAGAGTTACTATTATGAAACCAGCTCAAGAAAAGATAGAAAACAAAGATCAACGCCTTATAATTCATCCTCTTCGAGGGGGCAACCTCTTTTACATTACATAAATGAACAATTCTTGGATGATACAAATGACAAAACCTCCTTTCTATATATAGGAGTCTAAGGAGTCACAATATAATCCAGCCGACCTAACAATAATAATATAAAGCCACAAAAATAACAATAGAGGGATTCTAAGGGGCACAGAAATAACAATATGGTGGTAATAGGGGCACAACAATATAAATAAGGGGTATAACTACAATAGTAATGGGGTAATCACTAGTATTATAGGGACCCAACATGCCCCTCTCCTTCAAAAAAGTGTTGTCCTCAACGCTTGAGCAGTTCTGGATACTTCTGCATAAAATTCTCATCCTCCCATGTGGAATCTTCAGTGGATAAGTTCTTCCACTTGATAAGATACTCTGAAATTGATCGATTTCGTAGCTGTCGAGTTCTTGTTTCTGTGACTGCTTCCGGTTCCAATATAATTTTTCCTTCCTCGTCAAGTTCTGGCAATATTGTTTGAACTGGGAGCTTGTCGCCTATAACCTTCTTTAAACATGAAACATGGAAAACTGGGTGCAATCGAGAAGCTGCAGGAAGCTCCAATTTGTATGCCATAGTACCAATCTTTTCCAACACCTTGTACGGACCATAATACTTTGGTGATAATTTATTATCCTTCTTAGCTTGCTTTAGGGACATTTGCTTATATGGTTGTAGCCGTAGGAATACCCAATCACCTACATCAAAACTTCTTTCACTGCGATGTTGATCTGCCTGTTGTTTCATTCTATTTTGTGCCAACACGAGGTTATCCTTTAAGAGTTGGAGGACTTGTTGTTGATGTTCGATGTGATGTTCCACTGCCTGAACCTTAGAATTTTCTCTTAAATATGATGTGATTGATGGTGGTTGATACCCATAAAGTGCCATAAATGGGGTCATTTTTGTTGTTGTATGGAAGGAAGTGTTATACCACCATTCAGCCAGAGGCAACCATTTGACCCATTGTGTCTGTTTATCAGATACAAAGCAACGAAGATATCCTTCCAAACATTTGTTTACTATCTCAGTTTGCCCATCAGATTGAGGATGATAAGATGAGCTATGAGCTAACTGAGTACCAAGACAAGAAAATAATTCTGTCCAAAAATTTCCAGTGAAAATGGGATCTCTGTCACTTACAATAATCTTTGGGTTTCCATGTAGCTTTTGAACTGTTTCCATAAATGCAGTAGAAACTGTACTGGCTTTAAATGGATGTGATAATGCACAAAAGTGTGCATACTTGGTAAGTCTGTCAACTACCACCATGATGACACTCTTTCCCTCAGACTTGGGTAAACCTGTGATAAAATCCATTGAAACCTCCTCCCAACGTTGGCTTGGAATGGATAAAGGTTGTAATAGACCCGGTGTCTTAATTGTTTCAACTTTATTTTGTTGGCAAACCAAACATTCCGCCACAAACTTTTGAATATCTGATTTAAGGCCATCCCAAAAAAATTCCTTCTTAACCCTGTGGTAAGTTTTTAAAAATCCTGAGTGCCCTCCTAAGGGAGAAGTGTGCAATTCCATAAGAATCTTTTGTTTTAGCTGGGAATTCTTACAGAGGTATAAGCGATCTTTGTACCATAACGAATCATTTTGCCAGCTAAATGTATCAGAAGTACTGGAATCTTGTTGTAGCTTTCGAATAAGTGCCCACACTTCTTCGTCATTCTTCCATTCCTCCTTTGCTTCGTTTATCCAATCTGGTTGGATAATAGAAATGGCACACAACAATGCTTCCACATCCTCATCCTTTCTTGAGAGTGCATCTGCCACCACATTTTGCTTCCCTTTTTTGTAGATGATTTCAAAGTCATAACCCAACATCTTTGTGACCCACTTTTGTTGCTCTTCAGAGGATAATCTTTGTTCTAAAAAGTATTTAAGGCTATCATGATCCGTTTTTACCTTGAAGTGTCTTCCCATTAGGTAGGGTCGCCATTTCTTAAGTGCATGGAGTATTGCCAACATTTCCTTCTCATAAATAGCTTTGCTTAAAAACTTTCCCTTGATTGGACGACTTTCAAAAGCAATGGGTCTTTCATCTTGCATTAGAACAGCACCAATTCCATTTCCTGAAGCATCACATTCCACAATAAAGGTTTTTGTGAAGTCCGGTGTAGCTAAGACCGGTGCTTGGCACATTGCCTCTTTAAGATGTTCAAAGGCCTTTGTTGCTTCCTGAGTCCATGAAAATGAATCTTTCTTCAATAATGTTGTTAGAGGTGCTGCTATTCTCCCATAATTCTTAACAAACTTGCGATAATACCCTGTCAACCCAAGAAATCCTCGCAGATGCTTTATGGATGTGGGGATTTTCCATTCCTTAATGGCTTTAATTTTGCTAGGGTCTACCTTAACTCCTTCATGAGATACAATATGACCCAAATATTCCACCTCCTGGACTCCAAAGAAACATTTGGATCTTTTTGCATATAATTGTTTCTCCTCCAATAGTTGTAGCACCTTGTCAACATGTTCAACATGATCCTTCCAAGACTTGCTGTAGATTAGTATATCATCAAAAAATACTAACACAAATTTTCTAAGGAATGGTTTGAAAATTGAATTCATCAAACCTTGAAATGTTGAAGGTGCATTGGTAAGGCCAAAAGGCATGACCAAAAATTCATAATGACCCTCATGAGTTCTAAATGCCGTTTTCGGAATGTCTTCAATCTTCATTCTGATTTGATGATATCCCGAACGAAGATCCAACTTGGTGAAGTAAATTGATCCATGCAATTCATCCAGTAATTCATCAATGACAGGAATGGGGAACTTATCTTTAATAGTGAGCTTGTTGAGCTCCCTATAATCTGGACACATGCGCCATGATCCATCCTTCTTGTGCACCAATACTACTGGAGCTGAGAAAGAACTTTGACTCGGTTGAATTATACCAGCCTCTAGCATTTCTGCAACCATACGTTCAATTTCACTTTTTTGGACATAGGGATATCTGTACGGCCTGATGTTTGGAGGAACACTTCCTGGAATCAGATGAATAGCATGATCATGATCACGCATAGGTGGGAGACCTTTGGGAGTCTCAAATACCTTGGAATGATTGTCCAAGACTTTTTGGAGATCTGGAGAAATAGATGATTCCAATGTGGAAACATCTAGCGAACATAATTGTGCAATTACACCTCTTTGCTCCTTTTTTAGAAGCTTTGTCATGCCATTAGAGCTGATTATCTTTCCTGGTTTCCCTGCAATACCCCTTAATTCAACTTCCTTTCCTTCCACAGAAAATTTCATGAAAAGTTCTTGAAAATTAAAAGCTATTGTACCCAAGGATTGTAGCCATTGGACTCCTAGTACAACATCAGCACCTCCCATTGGAATGGAAAGCATTGGGCTAGTCAATACATATTCTCCCATGGATAGCTTGATATTATGGCACTTTCCAGAACAATTTATTGTTCCTCCATTTGCAATCATCACTTGACACTCTGGTGCTGGATATAGGAAGCAATTCAATTCTTTTGCTACCCTACAATGAATAAAATTGTGGGTGCTTCCTGAATCAATCAACACTATTACCTTTTTCTTCTTGATTTGTCCTTCTATCTTGATGGTTTGAGGAGTGGTAATTCCCGCCAATGCATTACAAGATATGGTCGGATTTATTTGTTCTTCATCTAGGCTTTGTTCCTGGAATATATCCTCTTCTTTTGACCTTTCTTGCTCCTTTTCTTCTTCCTCTTCACAATCTATGTAGAATAATTTCTTCTCAGCACACTTATGACCTTTTGTGTATTTGCTATCACAATTGTAACAAAGCCCTTTTGCTCTTTTTTCTTCCAATTGTTGTGGTGTCAACCTTGTAGGTTGTGGAAGACTATGGGCAACAACACTTCCGTCTTTATAGTTGTGAATGGTATGCTTCCTAGTTGCCATAATTTTGCTTTCCATTTTTCTTGCTAACCTGAATGCCTTCTCTAATGAATCAGGTTCCCAAAGGCGCACATCATGTTGGATATTATCCTTTAAAGACCCTATGAACACATCAATCCTATGCTCCTCTGGAATATCTTTTACCCTTATGTTCAATTTTTGGAACTCCTCAATGTGCTCCATTATTGAACCCTTTTGTTTGAGACTTATCAATTGGCTAAAAAAAGTGTTGCTTTTTGTATCCTCATAATGTGCTATCAATTCTTCCGTAAAAATTGCCCAAGTGATAAATTGTTTACGAGAGCAAAGCCATTGATACCATACAAACTGATTTGGTTCCAAATATAAAGTTGCCATACGTACCTTTTGTGTGTTTTGCACATTATTGAGATCGAAGAATTGCTCCATCTGTAATATCCATGTGGCGGGATCCTTGCCATCAAACTTCCTCATATCGATTTTTGGAATATGGTGGGTCTTCGATCCAACATTAGAGTCTATGGAATCATGATTAACATTTCTTTTGTTCTCATCATGAGTTTCCTTTACTACCTTTTCACCATTAGTAAGTATTTCTTGTAGAAAATTTGTCAAATCTGTCTTCAAATCTGCCATGTCTGTCTTCAAATCTGTCCTCAAATCTGTCTTCAGATCATCCATCTTAGCTTCCATGCCCTTTATCTTAGATTCCACGCCATTTATCTTAGATTCCACGCCATTTATCTTAGCATCTGTTAGCTTTTGTGAGCGTGACATTTGTTGCACTTGTTCTTGTAATTTTGATATATCATGTAGCATTTCTTCCTCTTCTTCATGAGTCATGCTAGAGCTTTCAGGTTCCTTACTAGGTGTTTGCATTTTCTTTCCTCGGGGCATCAGTTACCGATAATAATGCTTTACTATGCCCTTTGAATTCCTTCAAACCAAGCTTATGCAAAAATTAAAAAAAAAAACTACACACCTTTTTTTTACTTTGTAGAAGCCTGATATTGAATCTGATGTATCTCTGTAATTTTGAATCATCTAGTTCTAAAATTGTGACCTGTAGTAGCCTTCTATGTCCTCTTTCCAATGCCACTAGTCTGATCCAAATTGGATTCTCCAAGAAAGAGTTATGCACAATCTCCCGCAGTGACCTGATTATAGACTAGTTCAGTAGAGCGAACTTTATGAAGTGCCACATGTCACTGTTCCAACCTTTGACTCTGAAAAATATATACAAGAAAACTAAAGTCGATCCTCTTTTTGTACCTTCTTACGAAATTTCAATCCGATGCTCAGAATGAAAGTTATGACGATTTTCCCCAGGTCACCTGTTTTGAATGTAATTCAGGAGTCTGCAAAAAGACCAACTTCCTCAGATCATATCTCCGAAAATATCGCGCGAAAAGCTCTGAAATTCGGATCCAAGGTTCAGCGTGATGTCTTCTCAAATGGGTTTTTTTTGCGACTTCTGAAAAGTCACAGAAAAAAAGTTATAGTGAAAATTCCACGATGACCTGTTTGGAGCAGCGAAACCCTAGAATCCAAAGCTCTGATACCAAATGTTATGAAACCAGCTCAAGAAAAGATAGAAAAGAAAGATCAACGCCTTAGAATTCAGCCTCTTCGAGGGGGAAACCTCCTTTACATTACATAAATGAACAATTCTTGGATGATACAAATGACAAAACCTCCTTTCTATATATAGGAGTCTAAGGAGTCACAATATAATCCAGCCGACCTAACAATAATAATATAAAGCCACAAAAATAACAATAGAGGGATTCTATGGGGCACAGAAATAACAATATGGGGGTAATAGGGACACAACAATATAAATAAGGGGTATAACTACAATAGTAATGGGGTAATCACTAGTATTTTAGGGACCCGACAGTTACAACCAGTTGTTCTGACCCAGCATCATCCTCTCAGCAAGTAAGCCCTTCTTCACCTCATGCAAAGCTTAGAAACCAACAGCAATTCCTTACAAGATGCAAAATTCCAACCTCTGGATCTCTGGGATGAGGGATCCATATATAGATATCTGTAAGGGAGATGAGTCAGCTTGTGATTTGATTAGTGTCTTCCCTCTGATAGTTCTTGCTTCCACTTGAAGATTGATGATCTCTTACTCATCCTTGGTCGAATTCAGAGAGGCAAGTGTCACAGGAGAAGTTTCTGGAAGATTCCATGCCTCTCCACCTCGCGGATTGACACTGCCATTTGTCACTTCTCGCCCATCGCACCCCATAGAAGGGATTTTTGAAATGCAACGCACCCACAGAGTCTACTTAGGTGAGATGCAACACACTTTGCCTATGGAGTAGGTGAAATGATCCTGTTTTGACCAGTTCTAAGTGTTTTTTCATGGAGAACTTTTGGGAGAAGCTGTAATCAGTTGACCTTGTTACTTTAGGGGTTAGAACAACACTTTTAGGGACTTAGGAGCCCTTGGTTTATGGACATTTTATTCTTGGGGTTGCAGTGCCCAAAAATGTCTATAACAACAAGGCCCCTTGATCAAAATGTAGGAATGGCGTGAACACGATTTCAGGGGCGTAGAGGAGGTCGAGGTAGAGGAGGACCTGGAAGAGGTTGTGGATAGTTGATATGCTACAATTACAAAGGGCTAGGACATTATGCCCGTGATTGTACAAATCCAACGCACCCATCGTGTTTGTATTGCAACTTGTTTGATCATGAGACAAAAGATTGTCCTACACTGATAGCTAGGATACACGTCAAAGGAGTGCTACTGCCTCCCCCGACTCAGAACCTACAGATGATGAGGTCTGAGTTGCGCAAGGAAGATACGAATGTAAACATTGTTCTCATAGTGGAATTGCGACATAACTTACATAAACTAAGGGAGGAAATCTAGTGTGTCTTGACCCCTAAGGTATTTTCCCATCATGTATGCTTGGATTTGTGAGTGTTTTTAATTGATTGTCTTGATTAATTTGCAAAATTTGTCTCATTGGCTTTTAAGTGAAATCTGATTGAGTTCTAGGGTTCTAGTCAATTGGTCACTGCTTGTTGCTTGTTTGTGTCATTGAGATGTTGGTTTTGTTGATTAATTGACTTTTGTTTTCTGTGTGAATCATTGAAAACATTGTTTTGCATTTGTTTTAGCTTCTCTTTCAAAATTTACTTTTCATGAAAATACATTAGATTAATTACATTGAAAAGTTATTTTTTGAGATTCATCATTGAAAATAGATCACATTTTTCGGTGATTGAAAGCTAAAAATTGTATTAGGTGCATCAAATCATTCAAATGAAAAGAAAAAAATAATTCATATAAGTACATCTTAGTAAAGTAAAATCATTTTTCTTTCCAAAAAGATGCATTTAGGCTAGTGAAAAGTGAAAATAATTTTTACTTTTGGCATTGCATTTGGAAGACAAAAGTGAAAGTTATTGAAAGGCATGTTGTTTGATGAATTATTGATTGAATTTCTTCCATTGGTTAGAATAGCTTTCATGAAGTGGAAAATTTCCTTTTCTCATATAGTTTCATCCTAGGGATTCAAGTGACATTGTTTTGAGCCCAAAATTGAAACAAAATTCAAGAAAAACATTAAAATTTATTGAATTAACATAAGTAGCATTTGGAACTTAACTCAAACATTTAGAGGTCTAGGCTAGAGACGTGTTCTGACGTCTATAAACCTAGCAGCTATCGTTAACTTCCTGCATTGTATCCCAGGGGTGAAATATTGTTCATGTACGAAAGTATATAGGAGGTTCTCCATCACTCTAGGGTATATGAGAGTCACTCTAGTATGGCAAGTATATTGTAACGCTCTCACTAAATGGCTATGTATTAGACAACACTGACACAGACTTGTGCTCCTCGTACCATCGCGTATATATTGGGATGCCCCGCTTGATTGTTATCCTTTAGCCACGAGTAACTGAGTCAGTTACCCTATAAATGTGATACATCGAACACAATATTTGGGGAGATTGGCCACCATACGTTAAGTACTTGGTTTTGGCTAAGTTGTATATTGCGGTTCACGAATACTTGGTAAACTCTCTTGCTTAGCTTACCCCTCTTTTATTTTTTCTTGTTAATTTCTAAAATCAATTAATCAATCGCGGAACAATATCCTTTTTGTGTAAACACTCCTTAGTAGATCTTATGTTTATACTAATGGAAACAGTTCCTGAGTATACCAACCAAGGAAACCCCTTTGACGGGAATCCTAGTCCTTTTCCTTCTTTTGGAAATGTTTGTGCTCCATATATGGCAACGTTGTCCCTTCCTAGGTTAACCATTGGTTTATCAGTTTGGTTATTCTCAAATCAAGTCATTCATAATGTCCAAACTGCTCCTTAACTAATTTCTCCTCCACCTGAACAACATCAACCTCAAATTGATCTTAAAGTTGACCCTTTTCCTTCTTCGCCTATTTTTTCACCTCGTTCTTCCTCTTCACCTAGTGAAAGTCTGGATTATAGTAACCAGGAAGCTAAGAATAAGAAGATCAGGATGAAGAAGAAGAAGCAAATTAAGTAAGGGGGCAACCAAACATCCATTTATACAGATGCAACTAATGTAGAAAAATCTTCCAATTAGCCCCGAAAACTAAAATTCCCTTGCATGTTATGTAACGGTGACCACCTTATTCAAAATTTTCCTGGTATTCCCAAATTCTTAGAAGTGTGATCCATAGGTTCACATCAACCTTTGTCATCAGCCTTTGGAGATCATGCTAGTGATAAACCTTCAACTAGTAATAATAAGGTCCAAGGGAAAAAGGGAAAAGTCAAATTTCCCTGTAAGTTGTGTGAAGGTAATAATCTCATTCACCATTTTCCTCTTATGGATGAGGCTTCCAAAGAGTTGGAAAACCTTACAACTTCCCAACGTCGTCTTTTGGTTGGTTATTGAAAGCTTTCCCTTAATCCTTCGCTAGTTGATCAAGTGATTGATCAAAAGCCATCTTTGGTCAACCCCACTCTCTCCAAAAGCGAGTCTCATGAGTCCATTCTCAACTAACCATTGGTTGAGAAAACAATAGACATGGCTCCACCTTTAGTTAATTGTACCTTTCCGGCAGAGAGTGAACCTAATAATGCTCAGGTTATTCTAGATTATTCAGTTTCGAATGAACTGGAAGGAAACCCTACCCTTCTTGATCTGCATGAGAGAATTTCTATTATTCCCATATTGTAATAAGGTAGCTCTTTCATTCCTACGACACCCCCTCCGAGTAGTTTAGTCACTTATTTGATTTGAGTTGACTGGCAAGATATCGTCTTCTGCATTATGTGTCTTTCTAGATTACAGTATAGGATGATAATATGGTCGTACCTAGCACAGTCATAGATGAAGGTGCATCTGTTAGTATTTTGTCCTCAAATGCTTGGCAAGCTTTAGGTTCTCGCGGCTTGTCCCCGTCACCCAAAATGTATTAGCTTTTAATAGAGGAACCTATTGGCATTATGATTCTAGTTTGGCTCTATGGTACAGGTGTTGTACTTGATGGCAACTCACTCAAGTGGAAAAACTCTATTCAGGCTCTCAAAATGATGAAAATTACGAGGTTCGCAGGTGATTGGTTCAAAAGGTGTGGACCCACAGGTTTGTCGTTCATGAAGTGCGGTCATACTCGCTGGTTACCCGTTCAGAAAATGTGGTCCCCCAGTTCACTCACTTCAAGGCAGAGAAGTGTGCTCGCATGGGGTTTCTTATGTTTGGCCCGTGGTATTTATCCCGTCGTTCATGATCCTATGGTTTTGGCCTGTGGTATAGGATCAAATTTAGCCCCGGTTTGGATCCCTTGTACTGTTTATTGATGGTTTTGTCCCATGGTGTGAATAAGGGCTTGACTATAAATAGGGAAGGAGATCACTTGGCTGGGACATCTTTGAAAGTTGAATATCTGAAGATCTGAATTTTGGATTATCAGTTTTAAAAGCTAGATCTAAATCAAGGTAAAATAAAAAGGCGAATCTATTGCTAATTCGTGATCTCTCGGGCGCATGATTAGATCTGTGGATCTGACTGTCTATGGTACATTGGAGGACTGTTAATTTGGCCCTAATCAGAGGTTCACAGGCGATCTACAGTGTGAGTGCGGGGGTACGCAGTACAGAAGAAGGCGCATTGCGGATATACGCAGCACAGCTGAAGGCGCAGTGCGGGGTACGCAGTACAGAGGAAGGCACAGTGCGGGTATACACAGTGCAGCTGAAGGCACAGTGCGGGGTACGCAGTGCAGAAGAAGACGAAGTGTGGGTATACACAGCACAGCTGAAGGTGAAGTGTGGGTATCCGCAAGCTTATATTGGTGAAGTTGCGGACCTATTTTGAAATATTTGTTTGCTGCCTGTTTTCTATTTGCTGCCGTGTTCTGGGTTTAGGTTACTGGTGTTGGTTTTCTGTTTACAGCATTCTGAGGAGTTTGGGTGGCTCACTGGTTTGATTGTATAAGGAGATTGGTTGATTCACATGTACTTGATGTTTATTTGATGTTCTTGGATCCAGTCTGAAAATTAATGAAAAGTGGTCCTTGAAAGAAAAGAAGTAGGGGGTTGTAGCTCCCTTCCAGGAGAGACTGGAAAATGAGAGAGAGTTGTATCTCTCTGCAGGTTGCAACCTGCATACTGGTAAAGGACTGCACTAGTACAAAATCATTGTAAAAGGAGTTTCTAATTGAAAGAAGATAGAAACATATTGCAGCAGGTGGTTTTCACCCACATTGGGTTTCCACCTTATATCTGGTGTTCTTTGGTGTGACTATCTGTTTTTCTTGTTCATGCTCATTATTTTATGGTACTGACATACAATATCTGAAGACTAATATATTGAAAAGAATTTGATAATACTGATTCGCCCCCCCCCCCTCTCAGTATTATTTCCAACAATTGGTATCAGAGCATGTCCTTCTGAAGGAGCTTGATCGCTTGAAGGAAGATATTTCATCATGAGCAACTACGAGAGGGAAGCATCAATCAAGCCACCGATTTTTGATGGGACAAACTTCGTGTATTGGAAGGTAAGAGTTACTGCCTATCTTCAATCTTTGGGTACAAAAGTCTGGGACATCATAGAAACAGGGTAACTTTTCCATCAACTACTCCTACAGATCCAGCTGAGAAGAAGAAATATGAAACAAATGCAAAGGCAGTCAATACTCTTCTAGGATGTCTATCTCAATTAGAATTTGTGAAAGTTATGCAGTATAAATCCGCAAAAGAAATATGGGACAATATTGTTCTGAGCTATGAAGGAGATGATCAGGTAAAACGTGCAAAACTTCAAACCCTCAGGATTCAATATGAAAATCTCAAGATGTATAGTGATGAAAGTGTGGCTAACTATTTTCTTCATGTGGATGAGATTGTTAATTGTATGAAAAATTTGGGTGAAGAAATAAAAGAGGCTGTTGTGGTTGAAAAAGTTCTAAGATCTTTGTCACCTAGGTTTGAATCTAAAGTTTCTGCTATAGAAGAAAAGGAGAATCTACAACATCTAAAAATGTCACAACTGCATGGAATTCTAATTGCTTATGAAATGAGGAAAGGAGGTCCATCTGACAAGTGAGAAGTTGCCTTCAAGGCTTCAGGCAAAGGAGAGTACTATGAATCAGGACATGGGTCAGAAGAAGAAGAAGAATCAAATTTTGTCAGAAATCTTCAACGGGGTGCTGGACGGTTCAGAGGTAAGTTACCCTTCAAATGCTTTGCTTGTGGAAGAGTAGGTCACTATGTTGCCAAATGTCCTCATAAGGATAAGATCGACAAGGGAAAGGAACCTATTAGATGGAACAAGAAACAGAATGCAAATAAGAAAAGCTACTACACTCATGAAGACAATGATGGTCTATCAAATAGTGATGAAGATGAACGAGGTAATGACTATAAACTTTTAATGGCCTTTGAAGATGATGATTACATGGATGCTATAGATGTGGATAGTTTCTATGAAGATATTTCTAGACTCAAGACATGTATAGAAGAAAAGAATGTGATCATTGATACTCTCCAATTTCAAATTGATGAAAAGGAAAATTTTCTTGAAAAGTTAGAATGTGAAATTGTTGGCCTTAGAAAAGAAATTGAGAAAACAAAGGCTATTAATCTTAAGTTTGTCAAAGGATCTGAAACTCTGGATGAGATCATCAATGTATAGCGTTCTCCGCTAAACAAGACAGGTCTGGGGTATAATGGAGAATCATCTCAAGCATCCACCTCAAAGAGTTATCTTGATGCAGCAAGAAGGAATGAGCAAAAGCACAATGGAGATCACCAGGTAAAGCAGGGATGAATTACATCAAGAACAAACAAAGACTACCAGGTAAACCAGGGGCAATCTGTCTTAAGGATGAACAAAAGCTACAACCAGCCACAGGTAAAATCTTCTCAACCTGCATCAAGAATGGATGACAATAGAAATTACAATCATTTGGCCAGTAGATTTGATAACCGTAGAAGTTTCTTCAATGGCCAATGTTTCTCTTGCCATAACTTTGGTCACAAAGCAGCTCAATGTGTTGCATGTAAAACAATCATGACTAGAGAAGCTCAAAAACAAAGAAGTATGACTGGGATCAAAAAAAGGACCTATAACTACTTTTTGTCTCTTGAAAATGAAATCAAATGTTCTATTTGTAATAACTTCAGTCATGAAGATTTTGAATGCAGGAGCAGGTTTCAGCAGACAAAGGAACAAGTCTCAAGCACCAGAACATGGAGAATAAAGGAACCACAATCAGAAAGATGTGGGATAGCCTTTTATGCAGAGGGACAGGAAAATCTATGGTACATTGACAGTGGATGTTTGAAGCATATGACAGGTGATAAAGAAAAACTTGAATCATATTCTGCTTTAGAAAAGGGAAAGAAAGTTTCTTTTGGAAATGATACTCCTGCAACTATAAAAGGAAAAGGCACAGCTCAGTTGAAAGAAAAGGTCAAAGCTGGAAATGTTTTATATGTTGATGGCTTGAAGCATAACCTTCTGAGTGTCGGTCAGATGTGCGATCAAGGAACCGAGGTAATATTTCGATCAAATGGATGTAGTGTTCGTGATCTTAATATAGGGAAAACAGTGATCAAAGGTAGAAGAACTCCAAATAATCTATACATATTTGAAGAAGGACAAAAACAATGCTATTTGAGCAAGGATGATGAACATTGGTTATGGCACCGAAGGTTGGGGCATCTAAGCTTTTCAAAAATAAGGAAGGCATGCAAATATCAGGCAGTTCGTGGTCTTCCATATATCAAAATTCCAGACAACACCGTATGCAAATCATGTCAGTTTGGTAAGCAAACCAGAACCAACTTCCCAGAGAAGGAAGGATCAGCCAGCAGGCCTCTTGAACTAGTCCATACAGACGTATGTGGTCCTTTTAGGACAAGGTCACCATGAGGAGAAGAATACTTGATATTATTCATTGACGATTTCTCCAGGTTTGTTTGGTTAGGACTTTTGAAGCACAAAGACGAAGCATTCGAAAAATTCAAATCCTTCAAAGCCTTGGTTGAAAATGAATCAGGTTACAAAATTAAGTGCCTCAGATCCAACAGAGGTGGGGAGTTTACCTCAAATGAATTTTTCGATTTCTGTGAAGAACATGGGATAAGAAGGGAATTCTCCACAGCTAGAACACCTCAGCAAAATGGAGTGGTGGAAAGGATGAACAGAACAATCCAACAAATGGCTCGTGCTATGCTTGATGAGTCTGGAACTCTCGCAACTTTCTGGGGAGAAGCTGCATATGCTGCGGTTGTTATTCTCAACAAAACAAATGTCCGAGTAAACAACACTCAAACTCCTCATGAGCTTTGGTATGGTGAGACTCCTTCGGTAAAGCATTTCAAAATTTTTGGGAGCAAATGCTATATTAAGAATACTGATGAGAAACTTGGCAAACTTGAACCTAGAGCAGATGAAGGTATTCTTCTTGGTTATTCTCCACACAGCAAAGCATATAAGTGCTACAATAAAAGACTTGGAAGAATTGTTGACAGCATTGATGTAGTGGTTAATGAAAAAGGATACATTCCTAGGCAAGTAAATCATGAAAATATCGAAGAAAATGAAGACTACCCTCAAAGACATAATGTTGAAGAAGAAGAACCTCAAGGAGCACCAGAGGAACAGATAAGGATAGAAGAGAAGACTCCATCCAGGTACGTTCAGAAGAATCATCCAGAATCTCAGATTTTGGGGCAAAAAGAAGCAGGTGTACAAACAAGAAGAACAATTGCAGAAGCTTCAAGCTATTTGGAATTACTCTCCTCCATTGAACCACAAAATATAACAGAGGCATGCAAAGATGAATGTTGGGTCAAAGCAATGGATAAAGAACTTGAGCAGATCGAAAAGAATAACACTTGGGAGTTGGTTCCTAGACCAAAGGATAAGAATGTTATAGGGACAAAATGGATCTTCAAGAATAAGTTGAATGAAAATGGGGAAGTAATTAGAAACAAGGCTAGACTTGTTTGTAAAGGATATGCCCATCAAGAAGGAATAGATTTTGAAGAAACTTTTGCTCCTGTGGCAAGACTTGAGGCCATCTGAATGTTCCTTGCTCTCTCAAGCTTTCAAAAGTTCAAAGTATTTCAAATGGACATGAAATCAGCCTTTCTAAATGGAGACTTAGAAGAAGAAGTATACATTGAGCAGCAAGATGGTTTCATTCTTGGACATGATCCAAATCTTGTATGCAGACTGAAAAAGGCTCTCTATGGTCTTAAACAAGCTCCAAGGGCTTGGTACTATTGTTTGGACAAATATCTTCATCAACAATGTTTTTCAAACGGATCAGCAGATAGCAATCTTTATATAAAAATTGAAAATGACAAATTGCTAATACTTGTTGTGTATGTAGATGATATTATCTTTTGCAGCAATGAAGAAGCTATGAGTCAAAGCTTTGCCTTGGTGATGCAGAAAGAATTCGAAATGTCTTTGCTTGGAGAACTGACATATTTTCTTGGATTGCAAATCCAACAAAATGAAAGAGGGATCTTCTTGTCTCAAACCAAGTATCTCAAGCAGATTTTGAAGAAATATGGTATGGAAGATGCAAAACCAGTATGTACACCCATGGTCACAGGATGTAACCTCAGTACAAATGATGAATCAGCAGCAGTGCATCAACCAACCTACAGATCTATGATTGGAAGTCTACTTTATTTGACAGGTACCCGACCAGACATCATGCATGCAGAGGGAATAGTTGGAAGATTTCAGGCAAATCCAAAGGAAAATCATCTTCAGGTAGTGAAGAGAATTTTCAAATATGTTCAAGGGACTCAAAACTATGGCTTATGGTATCCTAGAGATACAAATCTCACACTTCATGCTTATACAGATGTAGATTGGGCCGGAAGCGTGGATGATAGGAAGAGCACAAGTGGTGGTGCATTCTTTATGGGTTCCAGATTAGTATCTTGGATCAGCAAGAAACAGAGTTCAATTGCTTTATCTACAGCTGAAGCGGAATATGTGGTTGCTGCATCTTGCTGCACTCAATTCCTTTGGATGATGCAGACCTTGCAGGATTTTCAAATCACTTGTACACCACCTATCTCCATCTTATGTGATAATACAAGTGCAATCAGCATTTCAAAGAACCCAGTCATGCATTCAAAGACCAAGCACATACCAATCAAGTATCACTTTCTCCGGGAACAAGTGCTTGAACAAAAGGTCAAGTTGGAGTATGTTCCTTCTAAGGAACAAGTTGCTGATATACTCACCAAACCATTGCTCAGGGAGACCTTTGAATACCTCAGGCAAAAGCTGGGGGTTGTTGATGCATCATCTTGTTGTTGACTCTCTTCTGGTTGTTGGTTGTACGCAAGGTTCATCTGGGGTATATGCGTACATTTGCTGAATTGCGGATTGGTCGAAGATCGAATGGCACAGGTTCAGGGGGAGCATATAATGCATTGTTGGCATTATGGAGGAAGTATAGAAGGAATATTGCTGCAATATGTCTCTATCTCTTTCATGGTCATTTATGGTGTTTGGTGGATTATGGTTCTTCTTGAAGAAATTTCTTTCCTTTGCAGATCTGTTTATAGTCAGGGGGAGCATGTTCTTAGGGGGAGCATAACCCTTTGCCCTTGATGTCAAAGGGGGAGAATGACGTTAAGGATCTTGAGGTTGCCATCAAGTCCAAAGGGGGAGATTGTTGGCATTATGATTCTAGTTTGGCTCTATGGTACAGGTGTTGTACTTGATGGCAACTCACTCAAGTGGAAAAACTCTGTTCAGGCTCTCAAAATGATGAAAATTACGAGGTTCGCAGGTGATTGGTTCAAAAGGTGCAGACTCGCAGGTTCGTCGTTCATGAAGTGTGGTCATGCTCGCTGGTTACCCATTCAGAAAGTGCGGTCCCCCAGTTCACTCACTTCAAGGCAGAGAAGTGCGCTCACGTGGGGTTTCTTATGTTTGGCCCGTGGTATTTATCCCGTCGTTCATGATCCTATGGTTTTGGCCTGTGGTATAGGATCAAATTTAGCCCCGGTTTGGATCCCTTGTACTGTTTATTGATGGTTTTGTCCCATGGTGTGAATAAGGGCTTGACTATAAATAGGGAAGGAGATCACTTGGCTGGGACATCTTTGAAAGTTGAATATCTGAAGATCTGAATTTTGGATTATCAGTTTTAAAGGCTAGATCTAAATCAAGGTAAAATAAAAAGGCGAATCTATTGCTAAGTCGTGATCTCTCGGGCGCATGATCAGATCTGTGGATCTGACTGTCTATGGTACATTGGAGGACTGTTAATTTGGCCCTAATCAGAGGTTCGCAGGCGATCTACAGCGTGAGTGCGGGGGTACGCAGTACGGAAGAAGGCGCAGTGTGGATATACGTAGCGCAGCTGAAGGCGCAGTGCGGGGTACGCAGTAAAGAGGAAGGCACAGTGCGGGTATACGCAGTGCAGCTGAAGGCACAGTGCGGGGTACGCAGTGCAGAAGAAGACGAAGTGCGGGTATATGCAGCACAGCTGAAGGTGAAGTGCGGGTATCTGCAGGCTTATATTGGTGAAGTTGCGGACCTGTTTTGAAATATTTGTTGGCTGCCTGTTTTCTATTTGTTGCTGTGTTCTGGGTTTAGGTTACTGGTGTTGGTTTTCTGTTTACAGCATTCTGAGAAGTTTGGGTGGCTCATTGGTTTGATTGTATAAGGAGATTGGTTGATTCACATGTAATTGATGTTTATTTGATGTTCTTGGATCCAGTCTGAAAATTAATGAAAAGTGGTCCTTGAAAGAAAAGAAGTAGGGGGTTGTAGCTCCCTTCCAGGAGAGACTAGAAAACGAGAGAGAGTTGCATCTCTCTGCAGGTTGCAACCTGCATACTGGTAAAGGACTGCACCAATACAAAATCATTGTAAAAGGAGTTTCTAATTGAAAGAAGATAGAAACATATTGCAGTAGGTGGTTTTCACCCACATTGGGTTTCCACCTTATATCTGGTGTTCTTTGGTGTGACTTTTTGTTTTTCTTGTTCATGCTCATTATTTTATGGTACTGACATACAATATCTGAAGACTAATATATTGAAAAGAATTTGATAATACTGATTCACCCCCCTCCCCCCTCTCAGTATTATTTCCAACAGAACCAGTCAACCGTTAGGGATCCTTCCTAAGTTTCCTATTACTTTGGGAGGAAAGAATATCTATATAGATATGATGGTTGTCCAAGGCTCATTGGATTTTAATATACTCCTTGGTCATGACTATGTTGATGTCATGGGATCTCTTGTTTCTTCCCTCTTTTGAGTGATGTGTTTCCCACATGAAGGAAGCATTGTGATCAGTGAACATATTACATTCATTGGTCCTGAATCAACTCCCCATCAACCATCATCCCTAAATGGTTCTTATGTGCAAGTGGTATCACCCCTGCCACAGGTTAATTACGTGGCAACCTGTTACATGCCCATATCTACTAATGATCTAGTAGGTGATGTAGTATGCCATGTACTGGGGGAATTGAAGCCCAATTTTTCCATTGGATCCCTGGACATGTATCCCCTCCAGATTGTTGTTCTACCATCTGTTGAGAACCTTTTAAAGCCATGCCCTCTTTTGATCTTTGATCAAATGTGTTGGAGCATAATTCTTTGTCTTGTGTCAATCTCGTTAAAAAATGAAACAAGGGTCACGAGGATATTTCTTTTACTATGTCAACCTTGTTAAAAAATGAAATAGGTTCCCTTGAGGATAGTTCTTTTAATATGTCAATCTCGTTTAAAAATGAAATAGGTTCCTATGAGCATGGTTCCTTTACCTATGTCAATATCAGTAAAAAACGAAATAAGGTATCATGAGCATGGTTATTTTGCTATATCAAGCTCATTAAAAAATGAAACAGATCCCTTCCAAATTCAAGTGTTTGATTAGATCTCGTAAAATCCTAGTTGATTCTTTCACTTGATCTCGTAATTGAACCTTCATTCCATCCACCTATTAGTAACCAATAGTCTACTTAGGTGAATGAAATGAAGCTTGGGGGGCATGTACCTTGAATTGATTCATTATGTTGGGTGCATGAAAAACTATATCAAGCATAGTTTTCATTTGTTTCAAGCTTGTGTAAAAAAGAAATCAAATTCAAGCATAGTTTCTCATGTTTCAAGCTTGTAAAAAAATGAAACTATCTTCAAGTATCCTCAAGCATAGTTTCCCATGTTTCAAGCTTGTGTAAAAATTAAACCATTCCCAGTTTACCTCTTGTGATTACCATCTTTACCAGCCTTTTTTTTGCTCGATGAGCCTTGGTTTTTTCATTCCATCGCCACCATCTCTTAGGCCGATCATACGATTTCACTTGGTTGTTTTACCCTTGCCTGAGGAAAATATGCGATGAGTGGTCTTATTAGCTAGCCTCTTGACCTTTACATGTCTTGAGTAGTTCCATCATCACTGGAACTAGTTGCTATCCTTTTATACCACTCGTTCTTCTAGGCAGAGTCATATTTTAGCTCTTTTCTGACTCTTGAAATATGGAAAGATTGTCGATCACTTGTCTTTTTGAACTTGTAAAAGTAAATTAAATTACATCTACTCGATATTATCTTAACCCTTTTTCAGGCTGAGATAGACTGTTGTACAAAAAAGGAATACCTTAGTCAAACATGGCTAAGAGGTTCTCTTGAATAGTGTTTTCTACATTTTCGGATTCAAGAGATGATTTACAAAAAGGGACCTTTGCAATTTTATTTTTTTTCTTATTTTTCAAACTCTCTAAACATGAAAAAGATGTCAAGTTTCCCCTTCGTCAAACTCGTAAAACTTAAAATGACACAAGAATTTTCACCGTGACAAGACCAATTTTCTCCTTCCCAGGACTCGTAAAACTGACTTGGATGGATTCATCCAAAGGGTGAACTTGTATGGAAAGCATATGCTATCCCATTCAAGCTTGCGATAAGAAATATATTGGATACTCGCCATAAATCATGGGGGAAAAAGTGAAAGTGGTCATCTCTTGTATTCTGTAAAGGTAACATGTCGCTCTTGAACATGACACTCATATGTTACTCGTGTCAAGTTTGGGACATCCTCACTTGGTCACTTTCATTCCTGGGTTTGGGGAATCCATTTTACCTCTCATCTGATCATACCATTCCATTATCGTGACCTATGATCCTATGTTGAGTCAAATTTTTCCAAACTCCAGAGTCGTGTCACTGATATGTTCAAGAGAAGTCCTATCTGTAGTTTTTTTCTGCCTACACACTTTCTGACTTTCTGCCATAGTCCTGGATGACACTTATCTACTCTATTACATTTATTTTTTTCGTGTTGATGATGTGGGATTCATTATGACCCTCCTTCGGCAGATCACTTCCTGTCGACTTGAGCTCATCATCTCGGAAGTTGATCTAGAAAATCCCTTCCAGTACCTTAGAGCTTGCATGCCTCAATGGCAAGTTCTTCGCATTTGACGATAGGTTTACATCATTGACCTTCAATTAGATGATTCCACGAGTGTTCGATTTCAATTTCACTATTCACAGTCATGGATTGTGCTGATTGTATCTTGAGATCCATTGTCATCATTGGTGGTTTCTCTTGTGCTCGTTAACAGTTTACATTATTGACCGATAATTAGGTGGTTTTCTATCATGTTTGACTTAGACACATCTATTCAAATGTTAGAATTCATACATTGATCGGGTTGAGAGGAGCGCAAGACCCTGCATTTTGTATGATAAAATATAGGTTACATGGAGTTATGAGTCATTCATTATTGTACACATGTTTCCTCCAGATGAATAGTTGTGACCATATCGTGGGTCCGTATTCATGATCCTTTCTATTTGGATGGATGTGACCATACTGAGGATCTTCGCAAATGATCCCTTTTATACAGATGGTTGCATCCATACTATGGATTCATGTTTTATTAGATGCAAATTCCTATATTGTTAGGCATGATCATCATAGATGTCATATATGTATATGTATATGTATATGCTTGATTTTCAGGTCTCCTAATGGTGTTGTTCTCGTCCTTGCACTGACTTGTAAAGAATCTCAACCATCACTCCCTATTCTCCCTTCATGTTTTAGGGGGCATATGTTACACAATATTTTGTCATATCTCTTGTTCACTTCCCGTGCTATATCGTGAAGTGCCAAAACATTGACTACTTTGCAACATATCCATCATGATATACAGACCAAAACCTCCCTGAATGATCAAAGGAAAACTTCCCTGAATCCATTCTAGAGAAGGTTACCTAAAAACCTAATTTTTTGCATCAACACATTTTTCTCCACTACCTGCCCATGCTGATGGCAGGTTGCTCAGTTATACACTCGCACTACCAGTGTGGGTTTTCATTGGAAAACTCATGCTGAACCTCTTCTAGCAGGTTTTTCCAAAACTATAGGAGAAGCTTCACTCACTAGAACCTTCGGGAACATCGAGTTGGATATTGGTTATTCTTGATATGGTCAAGCTCTCTCATTTTGTCCTCTTGATCTTATCATTATGGTTTTTCCCCTTCATATGTGGACGGTATTCCCTCTTTTGTGGATCCCTAACTCCCTCTCCATTCCTATAAATTCATTCCCTTCCATCCCCAAATGGTTGGTCATTGATTATTGAATCCCTATGTTGAGATTATGCTTACATGCTATCCATTCTAGCTTGGAGGAGTGATTGAAGAGTATTTTCTTAGACTTGGCCATTCACCAAAGGATGTCTCCAACATCAAGGCATAGGTTGTGTGATTCCCTTTTTAGATTATTAATACATACATCTGATGTTCACTTTCCATAATTGTGTAAATTTTTATACTTTTAGCTTAATATTCCTTGATCTATTAAGTAGTTTATGTTTGATGTATGCCATATATGCTCGTGTATCTTGTATAGCTCTTTGATCTTCCTTGTATGTACTCAGATGTGATGAACAAGTAAGGAGCGAACCTTGGAGTGAAATATTCAAAATTATCTCCAAAGGATCGAGCGATTAGCATCAGAGTGAGGTAGACTTCTTCTTCTCTCTCCCTTTGTCAAATATAAGCTAGGAAAGTGTATGTTAGTTTGTTTATTTTTTTTCTAGACCCACTCATTGGGATAGAGGGATCACCTTTGTCTGTAAAGGGGATTTTATTTCGCAACAACATGGAAACTCCACTAGTGATCGAACCCAGAATCTCTAGTTTTTCAAACGAGTAGCCCCAAAGAGTACCACACGCACTGGAACTAAGCCGAACCCCCTCTAAAGCATGTCTCTACCATGCTCGGGTATTATTTTTTGTGGGATGATTGAAGTATTTTAAGTTCCTTAAAATTTTAGTTGTTATGTTTCAAAGATTTATCATGAACATGGTGGCTTATGGGATGCCTACGCACAATGGGCCTAACCTGAACTATAAATTTTTTTGTGGCCCCTATGGGGAATTTAATTGGTTCAATTTATGGTTGATTTTAAAGGTATTACTTTTCTTTAGGGCGTGATATATAAGCTAAAATAAGCTAAGTATCAAAATCTTCAGAAACTAGTTGCCTTTTAATACGAATTTTATAGAAGTTTAGTGTGTGGTGTGTAATTTTATGCAAGTGATGAAGTGAGCATGTAAAGTGTAAGAAGATGTGGATATTCAATGATATGTTCCAATATATCCCTACTTATACTAGATTTCAATTGTTCCTTGCATGAAAAATAAGTGATATGCAAATAATAGGCCACTTACTCTTTTTCCTATTACACTGTGAATTTCAAAATAGGGAGATGGGAATTAAAATGATTTAAGAAAGTTTTCATATGCAAGACTAGGTTCGTCTAAGGGACACAAGGGAAACATTGATCACTTTATTTCTGTAATAACACTTTCTCCTAGTCCCATAAAATGAAAGAAAGGAATGCTTTGGTTAGTAACAAGATTTGTGGATGATGATGGGCCACTTACTCCTTTACTAATTAATCTATGTGAATATTGGGAACAAAAAGCACATATAACTTAATTACTCTATTCTTTGTGATTAGTAAAGAAACTAAGCAATTTAAATTGACTGTAAAAAATTTGTAGAGGTGAAGGCCATTCACTTAAGGCTACAATCACCTAAAAAATGTGAAAATACAAGGTGTTTTTCATTTTCTGGAAAATCATGTGGGTTTCACATTGCATAGATGTGGCAGCGCGTCTGTTAGAGGAAAATTCGTATAGTGTGTGCATGGTAGAGAATAAGCCACGTGGTTGGAAAAAAATTGTAAATTAACAAGTTTCTTTGCACGACTCAGGATCCTAGATTGCTGCAAAAATTCCAGAGAGGTATTGAACACCTTGTAGGTTGATTGTGCAAAGAGAAGATCCTGCAAACACAACCTTTATATTAAAGAAAATACAACAATATGGTTGTCATTTATGTGGTCATGTTTTTGTAGAAATGCTATACCAAACGACACCTCCTTAGTAGTTGGTTTTTCCTTGTAAAGGAACACATACAAAGTTGGTGTTGTTAGTCAACATACGTAGATAAACAAAGCATTGAAAATAGTGAAAATAATGCATATACAAACATGAACTAAAACAAATAAACAAATACACAAACAAAGCTCAATGGAGCAAACAAGTCAACAAAATAATGGAAAAATCTCCTTTTATTGACTATTGATAGTAGGCGTTGAATAAAATAGATGAATCTTAAACACTTGAAGATAATTATTTGAGCTATGGTGCTAAAAACTCCTTAGGAAGGAGGTTCTTTTCCTCAATCTCTTTGCAAGATTTTCCTCTCTCTCAAAAAAGTATGAAGACTCTCTCAATGGTGGACTCTTCTCCTCTCACTAAGATGATGGATTGCTTAGAATAAATATGGCCAACATATTAGTGCTCTTACTTTCTTTGGCTTCAACAATGGACTGTTAGTTTGCTCTGATAACAATTTGGCCAATGTAACATTGTCTCATATTTTGGTTCTTGCATGGCATGTTTATATAGATTTTTTGAATCCATCTTCCCTCTCTTGGTTCATGCATGAAAATGACTCATGAGTAGGACATTCTATTTAGGGCCACATATCTTCAGGGTGGATCGAATTCAGTTGTCCTGGACTGAGATCTTGTTAGTTAATCTCCTCCAAGTGTGTGAAGTGGTCCCAAATTTGTTGTGTCATCCATTTTCTCGATCGCACGACTTGCGAAGAAAATTCCACATGGTGCGCAACTATCGAAGAAGTATTCGAGGAGTCCTCAACTTTTTAGATTTGTAAACTTTGGACCTTAGGAGAAATTAAATTTTTTAAACCAAATGAAATCTTTAGCTAGAAACTATTCACTTGTGCATTCTACTGGATATCTTCTGGGTTGTGCAAAGATGTGTACAATTTTCTGGCGTTAACATGAAGGAATATTGGCCCAAGACAAAGAGATGGAAACTCATGCTGACTTGGAAGGTTCCAACACTTATATAGACCCTTTATAGGGTGAATATGGAGTACAAGAAAAAACTCATCATGAAGAAGTCGAAGCCATAACAGCAAGGAGAAGAGCTTAGCATTGATGAAATGAAGTCTTATGTTACCATCGTCAAGTCATGGCTTCTCAAATTGTCACCACAAAATTCATATGTGTCAATGTATTTTTCCACATCACATGTGGAATGTAATTATGTCATTTCCAAAAATAAAAAGATGTAAAATGTGTGGAAGCCCAAGGATCCCACATGGAAAGTGAAAAGTCACTAGAAAGTTATAGAGTCATGTATAAGCTCAAAAATAACACAAGAATTCAGAAAGTCATAGTAGAAGCTCAAGATTCATGAGGGAGGTCAAGAGTCACATCATAGGTGGAGAGTCACCTCATTTTTTATGAATACACCCTCATATCTAGAGAGAAAGGACTTTGGACATTTAACCTTGGCTTCTCTAGCTTGGCATAGGAGATAAGATCTTTCTTTGGAGGAGAAAGTGGGGACTTAATGTTCCACTATTGGGGCTAGTGTTGCATCATTGTAATCATGTATCTTGGGACTTTCACTTAATATATGAAGCTCTTAGAGCTGTCGTACTTTCATGCATTTGTCATGAATGATTGTAAGACTATTCTTTCATTATTTGCAGTGTATGTTTATGTTAACACATACCAATGAAAATTTATTATTTCGATGGCTTTGGTATGCATCTTGTTGAATGTGCATGGTTACTTGTTTTTATCATCATTGTTATCATGTGAACTATGTTGTAGGTTAATCAACGATTCTTTCTGTGTTCTTTTACATCTCTTTTAGGATAGTACTATTATTTTTATTCTAGAGGCTCACTCTTTCTTTTCTGTTTTGTGAAAGTACCTTATATACATTTCAATTGTATGCTTAGAGTCTCAACGTGCTTGCTTCAAATATTGTTTTCATAAAATATTATGTTGAGAATTGCAGCCAAGGAAAATCCCTAAGAATAATAGTGGCCAGGACTATTATTTGTATGGGGCTCCTACTCCAAACGGTGTGATGTCTACTTGGGAATTCATGCTGGGGAGACCCCCTTTGTTGGCTGATTTCATGCACCGTCAACATCTTGAGCTAGAAGGAGGGCCAAATGATAGGTTGAGACCATTGAGTATATTTTGAATATCTTATCTTGAATGGCTCATTCCCTAATCATAATCTTAGGGTGTTTTTCAAACAGATCAAATATTCCACTCCCCGTGGAACATATTTATAACTTTTCTCAATTAAAGTTTGACAGTGAGGATGGAACATCCATACCTGAGCATATGTCTCAATTCCTTAAGTTTTGTGATTTCAACGAAGTAGATTTTGAGGATGTTGCTTGTAAACTATTCAAACTCACTCTTGAAGGTCTAGTTAAAATATGGTGTCATACCTTACCATCTACTTCTATTCATTCATTTGAGAAATGTTTTAAGGAGCTTCATCGAGCCTTTGATAGGTATGATTATCGAGATGTTTATAACACTGAATGGAAACTGGTGAACTAGTAGAGGATTTTTAGAGTAGATTTCTTCACCTATGTTATGAATTTCCTGAAGAAGATGCGGATTTGGATTTTGTCAATGAAAAGTTTCAGTGTTTGGTTCAAATCTCCTTGAAAATTTTTGAATCTGAATCCTTGGTTGATTTTTCTCTCCCACCTTATGTTAATCATGAGATATCTCTAATCTCAAAGGGGTGAATCTATTTCCCCTTTTTTCCCTTGTCTTCATCCTTTTTCATTGCCTAAAATAGTAGTCTCTAGTGCTATTGTTGAAGTTCAGAAGTCTGAAAATCAAATTTTTGATTCGTCTCTTCCACCTTCTTCTACTTTCAATGGTTAAAAATTCATCTGGGAAAACTTCAAAAGTTCTAATAGAAATGTAGAGCCTAAGGTGAAGGTTGATCCCTTGATTCTTCAATATCACATTAACACACATAATCCTCTTAAATTTGTTTCAATTGAAAGTATTATTTTTTCAAGGGATACTTGTCATCCTATATCATCTACATCTCATGCCTTTGTGTACCCTAATTTACTTGATCAATCTTCTCCACTAGAAAGCCCTTCAAATGCTCTTGATTCTCAATTTATTGGGTCAAATTGTTATGAGATACAAGGTGGTCAAATTCCATACGTAGAGGAGCTTAAGGGTGAATATGATTTTAATCTCTCCTTCATCTTTCAAAATCCTCTATTTCAAGATGTTGTTCCTTCATTCTCGGTTGATTCTAAATCTTGTGATCTCAACAATCAATCAAATGGAATCAATATGCTTAACCAAACTAAAGCCTTGGACAACCCTCATTCTAATGACAATGACTCCATTGATATTTATGGTGATGGATGCCCAGGTGTATCGACTGATTTCTTGATTTCTCAGCAAAACTTCAATTTACATGGTTTTAAACAAGGATCTTATTTGGTCAAAGAATATTGTCTTATGAGAACTTCTTCGGATCACTATCCTTTTTGTATTATAACTTAAAATGAATTAACTTGTGATGAAAATATGTCATGCTTTTTGAATTCACAAACTGATGAGCATAATTTTGAATTTACATCAGGTGGTAAGGTAAAACATAATGAGGAAGAAAATAATGAAATCATTAAGCATCCATTCTTTTCCTTGCAATTTACAATATTGCATTAGGATAATTCTTTAGTTCAAGATGCTCATGATATTTCTTCAATCTATACATCCTCTGATACAAAGTTAGAATATGCTTATGACTTGAGTAATTTTTTTCTTGAGGTTGATGAATTTGATCCAACCAATGATTTACGAAAGTTCCCTCTAGATAATAGTGATCTTGTTGAAATAATTGATAGCAATTTTCCACATATAGTTCACAATCTGATTCAGCTCTCAAAATGTAATTATTCAACATTTGAAGGTTTAGGGACTTGTCAATGAGTCGAGGCACTTTAAATTTTGTTGATGGTTATGCCAGGTTCTTGCAATCTTGATGAGATCTATGAACTAGGTCAGATATGGATTTTCTCGCATAATTATCCTTTATGCATTGTTTCATTGGATGCAAATTCATTCTTGAAAGATTTTCAGTGGTTCCAAAATAATTTTCCTCATTTTCAAGATTGGGTTTCTAATCAGATAGAGAATTTTGTTTTAGTTAATTAATCCTCATGTAAACCTCTTTCATTGAACCCAAGATTGGAATGTATATCTTTCATGGATACATAGAGCTATGAAGCTTATCATTCTGATTATGAAGATAAAGATCATCATTGGTCAAAGAATTCATATATGTTAAGTGTTTTTATGAGTAATCATCTCCTAATATTTATTGTGAATGTTATGAAGATAATCATTTTCATTTTGGCCCAATTAATCCTTTTTAGTTTCATTAAATACTTCAGCCATTTAATGGAACAAAACCTCCATGCTGATATGGATACTAGATAGTTGACGAACTTTAATGGTTATGTGAGGTCCTCACTATCTTGACAAGGTTTCTGAACAATATCAGGTTATCTTTTCTTTGCATGGTTCTCCCTGTTATCACTAGGCTGGGACAGGTTGCGCTGTATCAAATTTCAACCAAGTGTAAGTATTTCAAACCAACTTTAGACTAGGAATTAGTCTTTCCAATCTGAGAGGACTCTCTCAAAATATTTATAAAATGACTTGTGATAAACTCAAAATTCAGATGACTAACTCTAATCTCTTTTTGTGATTTTGTAGGTCAAGAAAAATGTGATGACTACCACCATTGGGCATGGAGTCAAATTAAAACAGATTATTATCAACAACAATGTTTAATGGAAGTTGAGGCATCTATGGCTTTAAAACTGATACAAATGGACACCCACAGTCATACACAGTAAATGAAGGAAATTGGAGTTGTTTGTAGATTTTCAAGTAATCAAAATACTATGTAAATCTTGAAACAACATAATAACAACTCATAAAAGCTAGAACATGAATATCGGGTACAAAAAAAGAGTTGCTGCCGATTTTCTATTAAAAGAACAAAATATTACAGAAAGTCAGTTTTTCACTCTCCATAAACCCTTCTCAGAGTCAAAAAACTGCCTATTTATAGAGAAAAAATCCCTTTACATATCTTGCCACTTGGGCCAATTTTGATTTATTGTTCTAGAGGCTTGTTCCTCATTTTCTTCTAACTAACAAACTTTTCATAG
The DNA here is from genome assembly GCA_031772625.1 of Pinus tabuliformis. Taxonomy (NCBI): domain Eukaryota; kingdom Viridiplantae; phylum Streptophyta; class Pinopsida; order Pinales; family Pinaceae; genus Pinus; species Pinus tabuliformis. The sequence goes on from CM062805.1 coordinate 1,294,894,526, forward strand.
GAATTTTCTATTTTAACAGAGTTTGAATACAAATAGGAGTCACATCTAAACATAATTCATCCAACTGTTACAATAATTCAGGAATAAATTGCAACTATTTGTAATGTTGGCACTGTATTTGTGGAAATTCAATGCATTCGACCTTTCGAATTATGATGTGCTATTTATGGGACTTTAAATAAGAAATATTATTTATTGTGCTAGTAGGTGTGTTGTTAGCTATTTCAAACATGTTTGAAAGTGCCTTCACTGCCCTCTTTTGTCTTGTTGTCCTATTTGATGACCATGGTGCTGAAAAACATCCTCGTTGTCCCACTAAGCGGAAGCAAAAAGGGAAATTTAATATTCGTTGATCTGGGTTACTGTTCTAGGTTGATTCAACTTGGGTTGTTGATCTGGGCTTGATTGTTATCGCAATCGCAATACACTACTAGAAATCCAAAAAGATATTTAACATTGATTTTATGGAGATTTCCCATTATGTTGGACCTGAAATTTCTCAAAATTATAATACATAACCTTTCAGATCCATCGCAATCGCAAATCGAAAGGGAGTTCGACAGAGGAGGGAGTTATGTCTATGTAATCCTTGATTGCAACAACGTAAATGGCATGGCAACAGAACTTTATGCGATCAGTGGAGAGGAGGAAATATTGCGGTCAGCGGGAAGGTCTTTATCACAATCGGCAGGCAGGTCTTTATCGAAATCGGCGAGTGGAGTGGTAACGGGACTTTGGATATAACAATCGATGGAAACTTGTAATATGCGATATGGGCAGAGGACGAAATTTATGTGAAGGCCCATTGTGATATAGATTGCGAGTACCAACATTTTAAAAGGCTTACGACATGTTTTATTAATGTTTTAAAGAAATTTCAAAGGGGAATGGGGAAACACAGCTAGAGTTGGAAATACAAAGGGATTTCACCTAGAGTTAAAAATGGGTTATTACAGCAAGAGTTTTCAAAAAATAAAGTGCCAAAATGGGGTTTGTGAAAGAAAATGGGTTTTTAGAGAATATGGGAATTTCTCCAAAATAATTCAAACTGGACTTGTTCTTTCCTTCTTTAATCTCCAATTTGTAAAGTACAACAACCTCTTTAAAAAAAGCAACAAACAGATGCAAATGATTGATCAAACTAAAAATTATTTCTAGATGTTATCATGGATAAAAATGGCTCCAATGGGGATGTTACGCCTCTGTGGTGCAAAAAATAACCAATAGACGAGTTTCCTCATTGAAAACTGAAAATGACGACATAATCTCCAAGTTTTTATGGCCTTCACTTTGGGCTCAAAATTGTCAAACATATCATCCACACCTGCAAATGAGCAAAACAAAAAAATGGAATATATATATATATATATATATATATATATATATATATATATATATATATATATAATGGTATTTCTTTCAACTGGATAGGGAGATATAATGTTTGAGAAACCTACCGTTAACAAGTCCTCCTGCATATAGTTGACCATCCATCTCTTGCAATATAAATGTATGATTCCCATGATAAGATGAAATATTATACGACCCTTCCTAAGATTCTCAAACTTGTCGTGTTTTCCTTTTTCTTCAATCTTAGCTTCCCACTTCAAAACTACATCTTAAGGACTGAAATTTTCTTATTTGATCTTTTTTTCGAAAGTATTTTTGATTATGTTCTAAGATTCTTGACGATTGTCGTAAACCTATTCTCTTTTTTCTTGCAGAGAAATTAGTTGGCTGATCCTCCTTTGGATAGCATTTGGTTCTTCCTCTAGCCCTACAACAGTTTCATGACCGGAACTCCAAGAGAACTAGGAAAAACAAATTCAGTTCCATAGACTAACTCATAAGGAGAAACTCTTATATATCTTTTAGTACAAATTATGTCATCCCATAGAGAAAATTTAAGCTTTAAATGGCATGACCTTTTATTTTCCTGCAAAATATTTTTTATGATTCTAACTAGGCTTTTGTTCAAAGATTTAGCTAAGCCATTAACTTGGGGGTAATAAGTTGTAGAATGAACAAGAGTGATATTATATTGGTTACAGAAAGTTACCAGCCTTTTTGGTTTGAAATCCTGAGCATTTTCAGTGATGATCTCCATGGGGCAGCCAAATTTTGACATGATGTTATTTTCTAGAAATTTAATAATGATTGCATCTGTAGCTTGTCTTATGGAAATTTCTGCAATCCACTTTGTGAAGTAATCAATGGCTGTTAAGATCCACTGATGTTGGCCTAAAGAAGTAGGATTTATTTCACCAATAAAATCTAACCCCCATTGCTAGAAAGGGGCTTCCACAAAAAATAGTTTTAAATGCAATGAGAGTAACTTCCTTTTCCCTTCAAATATTTGACATTCATGACAACAACAACATTTTTGTATACATCTCTGAACATTGAAGGCCAATAAAATCATGCTCTGAGTTTCTTATTCACTATTGCTCTCTAGTAATGATGTCCTCCACAATCACCTTTATGAAACTCTTCAATCACTTTTTTAGCTTCATATTCCAATAGACAATTAAGAAGTATTCCACCTAAATCTTTGCAATACAAACATTTATTCAAAATACAATATTTGATTGATTTCAACTTGACAAATATGAATTTTGATTTGGTTAGTTTAGGAGGAGCTCTATGATTTTTAGCACAAAGATAACATCTTTATACCAATCTGACATTGTAAACTTTTCTTCAACAGGGATGAACTCTTCATCTTCAATTGTATCTAAATTTTCTGCTACAAAATTAATATCTAGATAGATAAAATTTGATTGTCATGAAATTTTCCAATCCTTATCCTTTTACCAATTTTGTAGGCCTGGTTTCAAAATCATAATCTAACAGAGTAGCAATCCATTTACATCTTTTACAATCTAGATCAGCTTGAGTTAATATGTCTTTTACTACAACATTAGGTACATAGGCAATAATGTGTGAATGAATGGCATACACCTTGAAATATTTAAGAGATTTCACTAAAGAATAAGTTTACTTCTCCATGATGTTATATTTCAATTCAGAATTTCCAAGTGTCCTACTAAACAATGAAATAGGTTGTTCATAACCTTTTTGTCTTTTTTGCAGCAATACTCCAACAATTGTGTGTTCTGAAGCAAAAGTAAAAAACAGAAAATGCTTTGACAAATCAGGATTTATCAGGATTGGTTTCTGAGTAAGATCCTTTTTTATTTATTGAAATGAATGTTTAGCCTCTCTTGTCCATTTAATATCACAATATTCCCTAAGCATCTTTGTGATGTATTTCATAATTTCTGCAAAGTCGGGAACAAATCTCCTCACAAAATTCACTTTGCCTAAAAAAGATTGGATTTCTTTTCTATTTCTAGGCAGACCAATTTTCTGGATAGTAGAAGCCCTACTTGGATCAATCTTAATTCCTTCCTTTGATATAATATGACCCAACAACTTTCCCTTTGTCAAAGAAAAATACTCTTAGTAGAATTTAGAGAAATACCAATTTTTCTGCATTTTTGAAAGACTCTCTCCAACTGTTTGAGATGTTCTTATTATTTTTTAGAAAACACAATAATATCATCCAAATATACTACTATAGACCTGTTTATCTCATCTATAAATGCAATGTCCATACCTCTCTAAAAAGTTTCCCTTAAATTCATAAATCCAAAAGGCATATTTTCATACATAAAAGTTCCCGAGGCTGCGGTAAAATTTGTCTTCTGTTGATCATCATGATGTACCAATATCTGATTATAGCACGAGAAACCATCTAGCATCTAAATCTTTTGTGCTCCTCCAATGTTTTGCAAAATATGATCCATTTTGGGAAGTGGATAATTATATTTTTATGAAGCTTTATTCAAGTTCCTGAAATCAATGCATATCCTAATTCCCCCCTTCTTCTTTCCCACAGGCACCAGGTTAGCCAACCACCTGGACAACCTCAATGGTACTGTGATCTTTGCTTCAAACAAATTTTTTATCTCCTTTTCAATCAATTGAAAAAGCAATGGATTTATCCTTCTCAATTTTTTCTTGAAAGGTTTTTCATTTTATTTTATTGGTATTGTATGTTGAATACCATTTGGATCATAGATTTTTAAATCAGGATAACTCCATGAAAAAATATCTGCGTATTTCTTCATCAAATATAGATATTTTTATTTTTCCTCGAGATAAAATTGGATAACTTGAGATTCTTTGGATTTTCTACAGTACCAAGATTATAAGTTTCAACCTCTTGATCATTAGATTTTATCTTCGGGTTTTGACCACATCATTCTAGTCAAATAACTTCTCAAGAGGAATCAGTCAATTTGGAATACAATTATTTTTTAGCTAGACAACCTCAATATTGGCTTTTGTTTCAGCAAAAACAATTTTCTGGTCAACTTGAATAGATTCAAATTCTTCTTTCAATTCCAATAAATTTCTGACTTGCTGATCAAATTGGATCTTCGTTCAATATATCATCAAATCAGAATGAAGACTAAAGACATTCCAAAAACAACATTTAGAACTCGTGAGGGTCATTATGAATTTTTGGTCATGCCTTTTAGCCTTACCAATGCACCTTCTATATTTCAAGGTTTGATGAATTACATTTCAAACCCTTAGAAAATTTGTGTTAGCATTTTTTGATGATATACTAATCTACAACAAGTCTTGGAAGAATCATGTTGAACATGTTGACAGGGTGCTCAAACTATTGAGGAGAAACAATTATATGCAAAAAGCTCCAAATGTTTCTTTGGAGTACAAGAGGTGGAATATCTGGGTCATATTGTATCTCATGAAGGTGTTAAGGTAGACCCTAGAATAATTAAAGCCGTTAAGGAATGGAAAATCCCCACATCCATAAAGCATCTGCGAGGATTTCTCGGGTTGACAGGGTATTATCGCAAGTTTCTTAAGAATTATGGGAGAATAGCAGCACCTCTAACAACATGATTGAAGACAGATGCATTTTCATGGACTCCAGAAGCAAGAAAGGCCTTTGAACATCGTAAAGAGGCAATGTGCCAAGCACCAGTATTATCTACATCGGACTTCACAAAAACCGTTATTGTGGAATGTGATGCTTCAGGAAATGGAATTGGTGCTATTTTAATGCAAGATGAAAGACCCATTGCTTTCGAAAGTCATCCAATCAAAGGAAAGTATTTACACAAAGCTATTTATGAGAAGGAAATGTTGGCAATACTACATGCACTTAAGAAATGGCAACCCTACCTAATAGGAAGACACTTCAAGGTAAAAATGGATCATGATAGTCTTAAATAATTTTTAGAACAAAGATTATCCTCTGAAGACCAACAAAAATGGGTCACAAAGATGTTGGGTTATGAATTTGAAATCATCTATAAAAAAGGAAGAAAACTGTTGTGGAAAATTCACTCTCAAGAAAGGATGAGGATGTGGAAGCATTGTTGTGTGCCATTTCTATTATCCAACAAGATTGGATAAATGAAGAAGTATGGGAATTCATTCAAAAGTTACAACTAGATACCAGTACATTTGATACATTTAGCTGGAAAAATGATTCGTTATGGTACAAAGATCGCTTATACCTATGTAAGAATTCCCAACTCAAACAAAAGATTCTTATGGAATTTCACACTTCTCCTTTAGGAGGGCACTCAAGATTTTTAAAAACTTACCACAAGGTTAAGAAGGAATTTTTTTGGGATGGCCCTAAATCGGATATTCAAAAGTTTGTAGCAAAATGTTTGGTTTTCCAACAAAATAAAGTTGAAACAATTAATACCCCACGTCTATTACAACCTTTATCCATACCAAGCAACGTTGGGAGGAGGTTTCAATGGATTTTATCATAGGTTTACCCAAGTCCAGAGGAAAGAGTGTCATCATGGTGGTAGTTGACAGACTTACCAATTATGCACACTTTTGTGCATTATCACATCCATTTAAAGCTCTGATAACAAATGTTATGAAACCAACTCACAAAAATATAGAAAAGATAGATCAACACCTTAGAAATAAGCCTCTTCAAGGGGACAACCTCCTTTTACATTACAAAAATGAACAATTCTTAGATGCTTCAAATGACAAGACCTCCTTTCTATATATAGGAGTCTAAAGGGTCATAATATAATCAGATTCAACATAACAATAATAATGTAATTGTACAATAATAAAAATAGTGGGCTTCTATAAGGCACAATAGTAACAATATGGGGACTACATGGGTACAAAAATACAATAAGGGGGTTGTACTAATAACAATAAGGGGTTACACTAGTAGTATATGGGCCTAACATGCCCCTATCCTTCAAAAAGTGTTGTCCTCAATGCTTGAGTAGTTCTTGATGCTTCTGTATAAAATTATTGTCCTCCCATGTGGAATCTTTGGTGTGTAAGTTCTTCCACTTGATGAGATAATCTGAAATTGATCGATTTCGTAGTTGTCAGGTTCTTGTTTCTGTGACTGCTCCAGGTTCCAATATGATTTTCCTTCCTCTTCAAGTTCTGGTAATATTGTTTGAATTGGGATCTTCTGCAACTTTTGAATGAGTGGCCATACTTCTTCATCCTTCTTCCATTCATTCCTTGCTTCGTTTATCCAATCTAGTTGGATAATAGAAATAGCACAAAAAAATGCTTCCACATCCTCATCCTTTCTTGAGAGTGCATCTACAACAAAATTTTGCTTCCCTTTCCTATAGATGATGTCAAATTCATAACCTAACATATTTGTGACCCATTTTTTTTGTTCTTCTAAAGATAATAGATTTTTTAAAAAGTATTTAAGACTATCATGATCCATTTTTACCTTGAAGTGTCTTCCCATTCGGTAAGGTTGCCATTTCTTAAGTGCATGTAGTATTGCCAACATTTCCTTCTCATAAATAGCTTTCTTGAGATGTAGCAGTAAAAATACCCAGTCACCTACATCAAAACATTTTTCACTACGATGTTGATCTACCTGTTGTTTCATTCGATTTTGCACCAAAGTGGCGTTATCCTTTAAAAGTTAGAGAACATGTTGTTGTTGCTTGATGTGATCTTTCACTGCTTGAACCTTTTTCTTCTTGATATGTCCTTCTATCTTTAGAGTTTTAAGAGTGTTAATTTCTTCCAATGATTTACAAGATATGATCGGATTCATTTCTTGATGCTCGATGTGATCTTTCACTTCTTGAGCATTTTTCTTCTTGATATGTCCTTCTATCTTGATAGTTTGAGGAGTGGTAATTCTGGCCAATGCATTAGAAGATATGGTTGGATTCATTTCTTCTTTCTCGATGTGATCTTTCACTTCTTGAACCTTTTTCTTCTTGATATGTCTTTCTATCTTGAGAGTTTGAGGAGTGGTAATTCTTGCCAATGGTTTACAAGATATGGTCGGATTAATTTCTTCTTTCTCTAGGGTTGGTTCCTGGTGTATATCCTCTTCTTTTGATGTTTCTTGATCCTTTTCTTCCTCCTCTTCATAATCTCTGTAAAACAATTTCTTCTCAGCACACTTATGAGTCACCTTTAGTGCATTTTCTATCACAATTGTAGCAAAGCCCTTTTTCTCTTTTTTCTTCCAATTGTTGTGGTGTCACCCTTGTAGGTTGTGGAAGGCTAGGAGAAACAACACTTCCATGTTTATAGTTGTGAGGGGTAGAATTCATTGTTTCCATAATTTTTCTTTCCACTTTTCTTGCCAACCTAAATGCCTTCTCCAATGAATCAGGTTCCCAAAGACGAACCTCATGTTGAATGTTATCCTTTAAAGTTCCTATGAAGACATCAATCCTCTACATCTTTGGAATATAATTTTCCCTTATATTCAATTTTTGAAAGTCCTCAATGTGCTCTTCCATTGAACACTTTTGTTTTAGATTTATAAATTGGCTAAAGAAAGTGTTTCTCTTTGTATCCTCATAACGTGCTATCATTTCCTACGTGAAAATTGACCACGTGACAAGTGGTTTACGAGAACAAAGCCCTTTATACCATAAAATTGATTCAGTTCTAAATAATTTGATGCAATACATACCTTTTGTAATAGCGGTACACCATGTAGATCAAAATATTTCTCCATATGTAGTATCCAAACTACCAAATCCTTGCTATCAAACTTCCTCATCTCACTTTTTCTTGATTTTAGGAGCTCAATCTTGAAACAATTGTAACTCTATAATTTCAGATCTTTCAGTTCTTAAATCATGACCTACAGTAGCCCTCTGTGTCCCCTTTCCAATGCCACTAGTCTGATCAAATTTAGATTCTCCAAGATAGAGTTATGCACAATCTCCCAAGATGACCTGATTATATACCTTTTCTGAAGAGCGAACTTGTATGAAGTGCCACGTGTCACTGTTTTGGCCTTAGGATCTGAAAAATATGTACATGAAACTACAGTCCATCCCTTTCTGCAACTTCTGACAAAATTGCAATCTGATGCTTAAAACAAAAGTTATGACTACTTTCCCCAGGTCACCTGTTTGGAATGTAATTCAGGAGTCTGCAAAAAGGCCAACTTCCTCAGATCATATATCCGCAAATATAGTGTGAAAATATCTAAATTTTGGACTCGAGGTTCACAACGATTTCAACCCAAATGGGTTTTTGTTTTAGCATCTGAAACAACTCAGAAAAAAAGTTATGCTGCAAATTCCACAATGACCTGTTTGGAGCAATGAAACCCTAGAATCAAAGCTCTGATACCAAATGTTATGAAACCAGCTCACACAAAGATAGAAAAGATAGATCAATGCCTTAGAAATAAGCCTCTTCGAGGGGCAACCTCCTTTTACATTACACAAATGAACAATTATTAGATGATTCAAATGACAAGACCTCCTTCCTATATATAGGAATCTAAGGGGTCATAATATAATCAGAGCCGACATAACAATAATAATGTAAGGGCATAATAATAACAATAGTGGGCTTCTATGGGGCACAATAATAATAATATGGGGACTACATGGGTACAACAATATAATAAGGGGGTTGTACTAATAACAATAAGGGGTTACACTAGTAGTATAGGGGCCTAACACAGTACAGTTTCCACTGCATTTATGGACAATTCAAAAGCTACATGGAAACCCAAAGATTACTGTAAGCAACAAAGATCCCATTTTCCCTGGAAATTTTTGGACATAATTGTTTTCTTGTCTTGGTACTCACTTAGATCATAGCTCATCTTATCATCCTCAATCTGATGGGAAAACTGAGATAGTAAACAAATGTTTGGAAGGATATCTTCGTTGCTTTGTATTTGATAAACAGACACAATGGGTCAAATGGTTGCCTTTGGCTAAATGGTGGTATAACACTTCCTTCCATACTGCAGCAAAAGTGACCCCATTTATGGAACTATATGGATACCATCCACCATCCATCACATCATATTTAAGAGAAAATTCTAAGGTTCAAGTAGTGGAACATCACATTGAGCATCAATAATAAGTTCTCCAACTCTCAAAAGATAACCTCACATTGGTGCAGAATAAAATGAAACAACAGCAAGATTAACATCGCAGTGATAGAAGTTTTGATGTAGGTGACCGGGTATTCCTGTGACTACAACCATATAAACAAATGTCCCTCAAGCAAGCTAAGAAGGATAATGAATTATCACCAAAGTATTATGGTTTGTACAAGGTGTTGCAAAAGATTGGTACTATGTCATACAAATTGGAGCTTCCCGTAGCTTCCTGAGTGCACACAGTTTTCCATGTTTCATGTTTAAAGTAGGTTATAGGTGACACGCTCCCAATTCAAACAATATTTCCAGAACTTGATGAGGAAGGAAAAATCATATTGGAACTGAAAGCAGTCACAGAAACAAGAACTCGACAACTACGAAATCGATCAATTTTAGAGTACCTCATCAAGTGGAAGAACTTATTCGTTGAAGATTCCATATGGGAGGATGAGAATTTTATACAGAAGCATCCAAATCTACTCAAGTGTTGAGGACAATGCTTTTCGGAAGGAGAGGGGCATGTTAAGTCCCTATAATACTAGTGATTCCCCCATTACTATTGTCATTATATCCCTTATTGTTATTATTGTGCCCTTATTGTCCCCATATTGTTATTAGTGTGCCCCATAGAAACCCACTATTGTTATTGTTGTGCCCTTATGTTATTACTGTTAGGTTGGCTTGATTATATTGTGACCCCTTAGACTCCTATATATAGAAGGGAGGTTTAATCATTTTTATCATCCAAGAATTGTTCATTTGTGTAATGTAAAGGAGGTTTCCCCCTCGAAGAGGCTGAATTCTAAGGCGTTGATCTGTCTTTTCTATCTTTTTGTGAGCTGGTTTCCTAACATTGATCATTATCAAACACTTGCCATTTTATTATGTTATCAAGTATAGCAGGGCTATGCCTAATTTCAACTTCATATTTATTGCTAGAATGAATTGGAATTGTAAATAAACTTGTTGAAGTAGCCAAAGAATCTGCAACAATGTTCTGTTCTCTAGGCTTGATGATGAAATTATACTCTTCAAACTTTTCTAGTAATTCAAGAATCAGGTTTCTGTATGCTCTCATTCTAACATCCTTAGTTTGATAGGTGTTGTTATCTTGTTTGATGATCAATTCATAATCACCAAAAACAAAGATTTTCTTAGCACATAAATTCTTCAAGACTTCTAAACCTAAAACCAATGCTTCATACTCTGTCATATTATTTGTGCAAACGAAATTGAGTTTATAAGAGAAAAAATTACATTCATCTCCCAGGATAATTATCCATATGCCTGCACCGACTCCATCTCTACCATCAAAGCTCATGTGCCACCTCCCTTTCCTATCAATTTATTTTACTTGCTGCTCCTTTTTTGCATGTTGATTTTCTATGTTGTTGGTGATTTCATTCAAGAGTGTAGATGGGCCTAAGTCAATATCCATTTCATATACTGGGAATTTTTGAGGTTTGTATTTTCTGTTAACCATATATGCCATCCTAGACTCTGTATATAATCTCCTTTATTCACCAAAAACTGGGATTGTAGCATAGGACATGTTGTACCTTAAGAAACCAATTTCTTGGCTGTATAGAAATTTTGCTTAAGACATTAATGATTACAAAGATTATCACTTGTTTGTCACTCAATTATATATTATGTTATCAAATGAAGGACTTGAGAAATCTGGTTCTTGATCCTCAATACTTAGGTGACATGATAACATCAGAATGCCATTTGATTGTTGAATATAAATGATGAATGAAGAAAGATTGAATAAGTCATAGACAATACATTGTTTAACACGGGATCTATTATCTGTCACATTGGGAGAAGTTATAGATAATATGTTGTTTTATACAAAAGCTACTATCTGTAACTTAGAAGAATTGTAGAAATGGGAACTTCAAGTATAGGAGTGCTCTTTAAGGAATTTAACTTTATTTACATAGGCAAATAAAGACTTGCAGCTTTAATTACTATACTCAAAGGAAGAAAACATAGGATGACACATAACAGAGAAGACACAAAATCATACCCAACAACGTATGGGAAACTTTTGATTCTTCGTTAATCAACAATTATATCAGGAATTCAGTTGCTTAGTCTCCAGGTTCTCCAAAATTCCCACCCCTTCTTTCTAAATTTACCTCTTTTTATACATTACAAGACAGTTGGTGATCACCAAAACTATCAAACTGCTTAATTATTTTCCTAACTGTCTAGAGTAAAAATGATCACAAAACATTACACAAAGGGTAAAAGACACCTCATTCTAAAGAATATAGAATAACAGGAAGTAAAGGAAGTTAGAAAATAATGATAACTGCTAGATTTTCAGCTCTGTTGTTTAGCTACTGAGTTTCTCTGTAGAAGCTTTAATAATGATTAAACCATTTTAATTATAATAAATTTTGACAAAACCCCATGCATGAACCTGGGCTTATGTATGTATCGGGCACGTTTTGATTGGCCAAAACACAAGAAAACCCGACCAATCACCTTCCTTTGAAGTTTTAGTCATTCACTGCTAATTCTGATTGTCTCACTTAAACAATGGAATCAACTATTTTATGCGAAACATTAGTTAGCCATGGAACTGAAAAGATTTAACATTTTGATTCATAAACCCGTTGGGTCTGCCTTATCTGTGTGTGAGTCGTCCAATCATTCATTTAATCAACAGTCTGATCCTATGGAACTCATGATATTTCAAACCCGTTTGAAATAAATCTTATCGAGTCTGCCTATTCAATGCTCTGTTGAATCCCATACAGGACCGACAGGAAATATATATCACCAGCTAATAATCTATCGTGTCTGACTTTAGTGCTAAAACCAGATCTCTTCTTTTTCCGATATCCGTTGGATCCCGTCTTTTTGGATGGGCAGCTGAGATTGACCTGGATTTCAGCAAGCTTAAACTACATTTGATATACCGTCGCGTCCAATAAGTTGCCGCCCGATTGCCGTTGGATCTGCGGCTTATCTATCAATAGCCCAGATCATCTCGCAAGTATACCTTGGCATCGGATTTCCGAAACAAAACCATTCTAGCTAACTTGTGCGATTATCGTTGGATTTGTGGCTTGTCGATCAACAACCTAGATCTTCTTGTAGGTACACCATCGCATTGAATCTTCGAAACAAAACCGGTTCAAGTTAACTTGTGTGAAATCAAAAAAAATACTTCAATTCTTTTAGACTTTGTGGGGGTAAAACATATAGGGTAACTACATTGCAAACGAACCCCCGCAATGATTCTAGGCCACATGCTGCAGTCAACTGCGGGGTTTGAGCCTTAATTAACCCTCGGGCTTATTATTTTCCCGCAGCACGCCTCATCATACTCATCAAGCTATCGCTTGACCAGGCCCCTTAAACCTGCATGGTATTTAAACAATGGTTTGACTTTTCAATTCTTTTGATTTTTCTTTCATTTCATGATAAAACTGAAAATAAGGCTTAAATCAAATTATAAGCTACAATAGGACATATCCATCTGAATGGTTCCTTTGACTTTGGAAACCCATGATCTTGATAGAAACATGCCGAACTTTGGTGGAATATCAGCTACAATAATATCCATCAATATAGTCTTCACAAGAATTTGACTTAAAGCAACAACCACATCTTTGATTAGACCTATACATTTCACCCTTTTTGAATCAAATGAAAACAAGTCTTTGTATGGCCTCGTTATGTCTAAACCCAATATTTCCATGATGACCTTAGGCATTAAATTGAGTGATGCTCCCAAATCTAACATAGAATTATGTATTATCATGTCATGGATGTTTAAACTCATATAGAAAGGTGGTACCTCTTCATTCTTCTCATCTTCTTCTCTTAGCCCTAGGAACACAGTAGGATGATCTTCATGCAGATTCAAAATATTAGATGATACAGCTTCAGTGTTAAGCATTTAACAATTTTCTTTTTGTATTTTGTAACCCTTATTATTTCCCCAAATGGGACAACAATCTTTATCTTTGCAATTTCATTCTCCAAGTTGAAAATTAGTTGTGTCTTCTCAACTTCCTTTGCAGGGGTTTCTTTCTTTTGTTCTGTAACCTTTGGAGCATCTTTCTTAGGTTGAGTTTTATTTTCAACTACAGGAACATTTCTATTTCTTAGATTATACTGATTTTCCATCTCTAGAATAGCATGCTGATAGCCTTCTAAGTATTTTGATTGTGGCTCAATTTCATCACCATCCAAGTCATTATAAGACTCATCATGTTCTTCTTTTGTTAAAAACATTCCTTTTTTATATTCATCTAAACAATGAATGGTGTCTTCTCAGATCTCTGGTTGCATTTCATCATCATCTACCATGTTTTGATGGAAAGGAGGCCTAACCTGTTGGTCAGGTTGATTTCTCTATTCTCTTTTCCTCTATTGAATTTGATCCCTTCTAAAATTTGCATTTCTAACTTCTGTCTCGAGTTGTGCAGTAGAAGTATTGTTCCCAAGGGTAATTCTATCCATGATTTTTTCCATTGTTTCCATTGTGGTATCAAATTTAACATCAGAATATGTAGAAGGTTGTTCTTCCTCTCTTACTTTTCCTTTACCAATTTTAGACCTCTTTGTTGCAGCCATATTGACTTCCACTTTCATAGCATCATTCTGCATGTCAGCTAAGGTAGAAAACTCTCTCTCTCTCTCTCTCTCTCTTAATAGGATGGAAAACTCATAATCAAAGACTTCAGCATAATGTAATTGAGAGGCTCCTAGGGGAAGCTTAATGTGAGCATGAACGGAATTATAGACTTTATTGAATCTTTTTGAAAAAATTTGTACTGATTCATGGCTTGCTTTCTTCAAATTTTTATATTCAATCAGATCTTTTACATGATTAAATTTACTTCCCCATTTCCTTAGGAAAGTGTCTTTTAATTCATTCCTATCATGTAAACTTCCAGGGGTTAAAGATTTGAACCATTTTTTCACCTCACCAATGAAACTATGTATAAACAACCTCATTTTAACATCTTCATAATATACCTCTTCTAGGTCTATAATGTCATTGAAATGATCAACATGTTGTTCTGCAATTATTCCCTTCTCACTTCCAAAAGTTTTTATTCTAGTGGAGTACCCTTCAAGTAAATCATGAAGTACAACTGGTAAAACAAGAGGAGAATATCTACCAGGGCCTGCCATAGCACAAGTACTAGCAGAAATTCCAACAGGAGGGGTAAAAATCAAACTAATAAGGGTAGTGATGAAAGTAGATGTAGTCGAAGGGGCTTGAGTGATAGAGACTTTTATTTTCGAAGTAAAGGTACTTCTTTCAAATAAAGGGAAACCAATTTATTTTCTTGACAAAAGTTCAAAAGGATCAAATTCTTTTAGTTTTTCTAAAGACTCTTGTTCAAGTGACAATTTTGATGCAACAATTTCCCAAAACCTATCTTTAACTTCTTTAGGAACCTCAAAAATAGAATCTAACTCTAGTTTTCGTAAATCATTCTCTGATTTAGATCTAAGAAATATAGGCTTGTACTCTTCATCAAATATAATACCTTCAATATCTTGAATATCTCCAGAGGGTAATGAGGTAGATCTTAAGAGAAATGAAGTGCCTGATTTTGATGAGCTAGCATCTTTGCTGAGAAATTTTTTCTGGATCATCGACTATTTCTGGTGGATTAGGGTCTAGATTTCTCCCTATATGAATATTCTTGGAAGCCATATTTAAGTTCAGAGTACCAGTGGAGTTGCCAAGGTAGAAATGTAGCCTCTAACAATATGATCTCGTACTACCATCAAGACGTCAACTTTGAAATGAAACATCTAGGATGATATAACTTTCTGACTCCCGGCAGGTGCATCGAAATGTTATCACTGGGTTGGGATAGGTTGGGTTGTATCAACCTTCTGTTAGACTCGGTCCTGTCAGTCCCTTGTTAGAATTTAATTCTCCAAAGTTCATTTCTTGCCATTTGCAGTCACTGATGTTACTGTGGTCCAGAAAAGAGTCATTTTAATTCTTGAGCTCAAGGTTTAGTCTTCAGAAGTATTTCAATAACATGTGCAAGCCAGAGGAAGGCTCAGTGAGTTATTATTTCAGGAGTTTCAATGATCAAAAGGATGATTCTTCTCCAAAACCCTGTTTTGGAGAAGAAATTGTCAAATTACTTGTTTACAATAAGTATATTTTTAAAATCTGCCCTCATGAAAAATGTCAAATGCAGGCCCTGATCACCTTTCCAGGACTCATCAGCTCCTATCCCTACAAAAGCACAAACAGAAAGAACATCATCAGCAATCAGAGAAGGAAATTGTAAAACAGAGTTTCAATGTCAAAGCGCCAAAAGGCTGCCAAAATCTCAGATACTACACAGGTTATCCAAGGATACTGGGCCCTCTCGAGTTATTAAATTCCAGTCTAGTTTGTGCAACTTCTTCATGAAGGTTATCCTGTTGTAGTAGCTTTCACATTAAAATGTCCTTACACCTTGATAAAATTCTAGAGTCAGCTGCAGCTGTTGTATTGGAGATCTGGGTTGTGGGCAATGACAGTGGCAAACAGCTTACCCGTAATAGGAATTTTTTTGACTGAAGTTCTCATAGTACTGTATTTAATGGCATCTCACACTACTGATTACAAAAATCCTTGGTTTTTGTTTTTGAACACAATTGCTGTGCTTGTGCTGGTTATCGCAAAGTTTCCAAACATGCACAAAGTTCGAATTCTAGGGATCAATGCAGACTACCCTATTCAAAAAGTAATTCTATTAGAACCATCCTTTTAATTTGTACTCGCTATCTACCTTCTATTCATGAACTGTTGAATGGAGATTTTTGTATTCGGGGCAACGTCAGAGAATCAGTAAAGCAGCTCAGCTGTCATGCATTTAAGGAAGTTAGTGTAAAGGAAATTGAGCAGCTTGCTGCTCTTTGTCCAAAGGTTGTAGTGTTGAGTGGCAGAGCAAGCGATGGTGAAGAATTGACATTCTCCATCGATTTGCTTGATCCCTCAGGTTTGCAAATGCATAAACAACTTCATATTCTACATAATGCTATTCCAAAGGTTGGTAATCGAATGTTTGACAGAGCTATTACAAAATGCCAGAATGCATTTGAAGTACATTTACTTGAAGTTGCAGGCCTGGGGAGGGCATAATAAGCAATATCGTTTCTTGGAGACAACTCATTTGCAAAGATTCCCAAAGCGCTCATTTGAAGGTCGAAATTGAAGAGTAGGAGGGCCGAAATCGTGATTTTCAAAGCTGTGGACTGAACTGGAGGTGCGCGCTACTCATACAGGAGGCGCGCTACCCATATAAGGGGCGCTACGCATATAGCATCCCTAGTGTTTGCAAAATAACAAGGGCGCTACGTATATAGCATCCCCAGTCTTTGCAAAATAACACGGACGCTACGCATATGTAGCGCGCTATGCACTGGGAGTGCGTGCAGCGCATTGAATCGACAGAGTCTTCTGCTGTAAGAAAACGACGATCTGAAATTTTGAATTAGTGGGCTGCACGCCAAGCTCAGGAGATGATAACCACTATGGAAAGGCAGGCCCGAGAATTAGAGCTTCTATCTCTTGCTGGTTTGTATAGTGTGTCAACTAGGACGATGTCCTCACTTGTGCAGATATGGTGGCAATCCGCAATGATTTGGAAGTGTTATAATGGCTGTGATATTAGTAGACCTGTAAAGGTACACTTGTTATGCTCTTTGTTTTTCTTGATGGTGCCTCAAACGGAATCCTTGCCATTTGTATTAAAAATCAGTTTTTATTACAACGATGAAAAGTCAAAGATCGAATTAAAGATCGAAATGCCAAAGTTAAAAGAAGAATACCTACTACAACTGAAGAATAGGATTTGATTCCTATTTAAGACTTCAATTAATGATTCAAATGGATCTGCGCTCCAGTTTGTGTCTTTAAATTGGCCATCAGAGGATTTTAAGGGGAACGATCTTCTGTTTTTAGAATAAAGAGATGACTCTATCTCTATTTTTGTAACTTCAGGTGAAACAATGCCCTTGTTTTGGGTCGATCTGTTTTCTCCTAGGATAGTTTATTTAATGCATTGAAAATCATTTGTGGAGGAGAGAGTTCTGAGAGGTGCATGGAGGAGAACAGAGAGCTTTATTGTACAGTTGTTTGACAGAGATTAATTGAAGAGTACAGCTTTGATTTATAATATTCCTGTGGCTTGAAATTTAGCATATGTTTTTCTCTGTTTCATATGTATCTTGTAATGTTTTTCATTTCATTCATAAATCGTTTTCAATTTGAATGTTTCTGAGTGAAAAGGGTAAAATTCAGCTTACTTCTTTGCCCTGGAGAAGCATTCATGCTTTGTGTTTCTTCCTCTATCTGAAAGGGATTCATACATTGATGCCCCTTTTAGCTTTCTTAACAGTCGTTCCATTTCATATAATTTCAGTTTGGATGCTTAAGCTCTTGCCTACCTTGCCTTATGGAGTAATCTGTGCCTTTGATTAAATCTCTGCTCTTGCTGTCTTTGCCCCACACAACCTAGAAAACCCAATCATTTATCAAAAAACCCCTTTCTAACAATTTACTAGCCTAAAATCAGTATTCCTTATCGGTCATCTCAGCCCCTTTGAAGACTTGTCTGCCGAGATAGACCTGGAGAGAGCCCTCTCCTGTCCTCGTAGGGCTAGCTACGAGGTTGAGCATGGTTTGATGTGGCCTTGAGTTTTGCCTTCTTTAGCCTGAGGCATATTTGAGCGCTAACACCTTCAACCAAGTGTAAGTATTTCAAACTAACTTTAGACTAGAAATTAGTCCCTCCAATCTGAGAGGAATTTCTCAAAATATTTATAAAATGACTTGTGATAAACTCAAAATTTAGATGACTAACTCTGATCTCTTTTTGTGATTTTTGTAGGTGAAGAAAAATGTGATGACTTCCACCATTGGGCATGGAGTCAAATTAAAATAGATTATGATCAACAACAATGTTTAATGGAAGTTGAGTCATCTATGGCTTTAAAACTGATACAAATGGAAACCCATAATCATACACAGTAAATGAAGGAAATTGGAGTTGTTTGACAGATTTCCAAGTAATCAAAATACTATGTAAAACTTGAAACAACATAATAAAAACTCATAAAAGCTATAACACGAATCCCAGGTACAAAAATAGAGTTTTTGTTGATTTTCTATTAAAAGAAAAAAATATTACAGAAGGTCATTTTTTCACACTCTCCATCAACCCTTCTCATAGTCGAAAATCTACCTATTTATAGAGAAAATATCCCTTTACATATCTTTCCACTTGGGCCAAATTCGATTTATTGTTCTAGAGACTTGTTCCTCCTTTTCTTCTAACTAACAGAGTTTTCATAGGAATTTTCTATTTTAATAGAGTTTGAATACAAATAGGAGTCACATCTAAACAAAATTCATCCAACTGTTACAATAATTCAGGAAAAAATTGCAACTGTTTGTAATGTTGGCACTGTATTTGTGGAAATTCATAGCATCTGACCTTTTGAATTCTAATGTGTTGTTTATGGGCCTTCAAATATGAAATATTTTTTATCATGCTAGTAGGCATTTGTTTTTTGTTTGAAACGTGTTTGTAAGTGCCTTAACTATCCTCTTTTGTCTCAATGTCCTCTTTGATGACCATGTTGCTGAAAAACATCCTCGTTGTCCTACTTAGCATAAGCGAAAAGCGAAATTTAATATTTGTTGATCTAGGCCATTGTTCTGGGCTGATTCAATCTGGGCCTGATTGTTATCGCAATCACAATATGCCAATGGAAAGCCAAAAAGAGCTTTAACATTGATTTTATGGTTATTTCCCATTATGTCGGACCTGAAATTTATCAAAACTACAATACATAACCTTTCAGATCCATCACTATCGCAAATCGAAAGGGAGTTTGGCAGAGGAGGGCATTATGTTTGTGCGATCCCCAATTGCGACATCAAAATCAGCGGGGGGACGGAAATTTATGTGATTAACGGGGAGGAGGAAATATTGCAATAAGTGGGAAGGTCTTTATCGCAATCGGTGGGTGGGCCTTTATCGCAATCGATGGGCGGAGTGGTAACGGGAATTTGGATATAATAATTGGTGGAAATTGCGATATATGACATTGGAATTGGAAGAAATTTATGTGATATCGCAATCGGCGGGGGGGTGGTTTATGCGATATCACAATTGGCAGGGAGAAAGTGCGATATTGGCGGAAGAAAGACTTTGTGATTTGTGATATCACAATCGCAAGTAGATGAGGGACACGATGGATATGGTTTTGCAAAATGGAAAAGGACGATTGCGATATAAACTATGGGTCCCATCTTGTTAAAAGGCCTACGATATGTTTTATTAATGTTTTAAAGAAATTTCAAAGGGAATGGGGAAACACGACTAGAGTTGGAAATACAAAGGGATTTCAGCTAGAGTTAAAAAATGTGTTACTGCAGCTAGAGTTTTCAGAAAATAAAGATGCAAAATGGGGTTTTTGAAAGAAAATGGGTTTTTAGAGAATATGGGAATTTCTCCAAAATAATTCAAACTGGACCTGTTCTTTCCTTCTTTAATCTCCAATTTATAAAGTACAACAACCTCTTTCGAAAAAGCAGCACAAAGATGCAAATGACTAATCAAACTAAAAATTAATTATAGATTTTATCAAGGATAACACTCCCCATGATTTGAAGGCACTAATTCAAAGTTAATTCTCCCAAGAGTTTCATGGTTTTTAGAAGGATTGTTTCGAATTCCATGACTGATTCTATGATTGGCTGGAAAAATCTTACTTAGCAAGGTCTGTCATAAATAATAAGTTTCAACATTTCTCTATGTTTGTAAATAATGAGAAAACGGATAAGGGAACATTCACTAGAATATTTGAGGTTTGTATGATTGTGGTTCTAATAAAAAATGGAAGGCTACGAACTAGTTAAAGTTAGTTGTTATGACACATATTTCTACCGATAGGCAAGACCTTCTATTTCTTGTACAATTCATTCACAATCATATCTTTATTTTTGCACATTTCTTTATACTCGCACATTGCCCACATCTTTCTACCTGCAGGTCACCAGTATATTTTTTGGTTACATTGGAAATTTCACTTCACGTAGACCTAACCTTCTATCTTGTTAGGCTAAGCGTAGGTCTAATCACAATTTATATTTTCTTTGGCATTGCATCTACCCTACATTTTTCTCTTTATCTAATCTTTGTAGTCGCTTAATTTTATTCCTTCTCATCTTGACTTTAATTTTAGTCTCACATTTTCTTTGTTCTCTTTATTTTTCTCCTTGTTGTCTCCTGTATTTCCTTTTGTGCTTTGTTCAATAATACCATGCATGCAAATTTCTATTTTCTGGCTCAAGAAACAATGTGGTGAAGCTTTGAAAGGGCTTTGTGACACACATCACACTTGGTTAATATATAGTCCCTCTTCTTTGCTTGGGTTTGATATCCTTAAGGTCAATGATGTCTGAATGGAAAATATGATTCATTCAAATGGTAAGTTATAAGGAGAACCATAATTCCTGTATCTATTTTAGGAGCTTCATTCCTTGACTCAATTGTGTAATTAAATGGTGTTTTTCTTGTCGATCCAATCGAGTAGAGAAGGGAAAGGAGAAAACTAAGAGCGAGCATATTAATTTTAGAGGTATATAATAGTCTCTAAAGGAGTAATCTCTCCTTCACTCAATAAGTAGGGATCCCTCTTCCACCTTGGTGATATAAATATTGATAAAATTCCAATGAGAATATTGAAAATAAATAAAGGGTGAGAAAGAGAAAGGCTTCATGCTCAGAGGGGTGAAGCAAGAAACTTTTTCGAGGTACTAAACATGCTCGTTGGCGGAGATGCAATGCTTGTGTTCCTATAGTGGAGCCATCAGTGTATTAAATAGACTTGCTGGTAGGAGAGAAACACCATACATGGAACTAAAAATTTGATCATATTAAACTCATGAATATATATTATCCTCTTCCCAGATCGAAATAGTTGAGATATGGTAAACCATGAAAATGTGTTTAACCAAGAAAGGGGATGGGAGAGACTATATTTATAATTGAGATAAATGGAGAGGTTGAGGTGGCCCACACGATGAATCAATACTTCCTAAAAGAGACTCTATGCATAAAGCTAGACCTAAACAAAGAAGTTTCAGTTCTTCCTATGTGTTTCCAAGTGTTTTTGTTGCGAAAAACACCCTTCAAAAGTTTTCCTACACTTGAATTTTCGAGCCTCCTTGCAATCATATGATCTATCATCTCAACCTGTTTATGTTCACTTTGTGATCAGTTGATTCCTTTTGAGTTACTTTTGTTTTCTTGTGAGATTCTAACTATCAAAGCCACTTGCTTACATATTCTTAGCTTTTGATGCATTCACAAGTGCGCCTCATTCTAAAAAGATTATGAGTCCATGTATACCATTGAAGATGGGCCCTCGTAGTATTAAGTGGAATTTCCTACGTAGTCCTTAGAGATAGTGACTGTGTAGTGCTTAGTAGAAGTAATTGCACAACTCCTGTTGATAATGACTACACAATATTTGGTGGTAGCGACTAGAGAGTTCATAAAGACAATGATTGTAGAGCTCTCTTACATTGCGCAATCCCTAATGACAATGCTTGCACAGTTGAAAAGGAAAACGACTACATAATCCATGTGGACAGTCAGTGTCCAATTTCATTTGACAGTCTCCCTTACTCTTAGTTGCAAATGTACAAATATCTGGGTAAACTTCCCAAATATCACTTTTTCTCTCATAAGTGTTGCTTTCACTTTCATGACTATTGTTTTTGCTTGCTTTCACTTGTTCAAGTGTCTCTTTTTCATTCTTTAACTTTTGCATGTGCCTCTTTCACTTTCCTTATATTTTGCAAGTGTTGTTTTCACTTATTCTCATTTTCACAAGTGTCACTTTTGATTTTTTTCACTCCTACATGTATCGCACTTTAGCGCAACACTAGAGGCAACGCTAGCACACTCTTATGATTTAGCTTATATTATATATCATACTAATATTCAATACACTCTCCCTCATATTAGAGCTCTTTCTTGTCGTTGTCAGGCCAGGCAGTAACTCCATTAGGCAGAAAACTAATTCGTCTATTATTCCATTAGGTAGGTCTTTGTTATATACAATAGGGAATGACTGTTCAGTTCATCTCCCGATGACTGTTCACATTCCTAATTTAATTATTTACATAAATTCACCCAATCATGAAGATTAGGTTTCAACATTCCCCCCCTTAATCTGAAGGGATGTTGGTGAGTCCAAGCATCGTTCTGAATCATTCAAGCTTTTCTCTTCCAAGCGCTTTGGTGAAGATGTCTGCAATTTGCTCATTTGTGGAACAATGACGGAGATGGATTGTTTTGGCCTCAACATGATGTCGAATAAGATGATATTTAGTATTGATGTGCTTCGTTCGATCATGGAAATTTGGGTTCTTGGCCAACTTTATTACAGAGGTATTGTCAATCATGAGTGGAGTTGATTGTACTTGTTTTACCTGCAAGTCTTCAAGAATTTTCTTGAGCCACAAAATTTCTTTTGTTGCTTCAGCTGCTGCCACGTATTCTGCTTCTGTTGTGGAATCTGCTGGAACTGATTGTTTGTGTGATCTCCAGGAGACAGCTCCTGATTCAAGACTCATAGCATATCCTGAAGTAGATACCCCAGTTTCTTTGTCTCCATCGAAGTCTGAATCAGAGTATCCAATCAAGCTGAAGTCGTCCACCTGTGTATACTTGATTCCAAAGTCTTGAGTTCCCTTCAAGTACTTTAGAACTCTTTTTGCAGCAGACCAATGTCCCTCACAAGGCTTTTGCATAAACCTGGAGAGGATTCCAACAACAAATGAAATGTCTGGTCTGGTAGTAGTTAGGTAGTTGAGACTTCCTACAAGCTGTCTATACTTTGTTGCATCCTCAAATTCCTTTCCTTCAATAGATGTGAGCTTTAAGTTTCGTTCCATTGGAGTAGTAAGAGGATTGCGCTCTGTCATACCAAACCTGTTCAACAAATCTCCAATGTATTTCTTTTGAGAAAGAAATATGGACTTTGGATGTTGGGTTACTTCAATGCCATGATAGTAATGAACATAGCCCAAATCAGTCATTTCAAAAATTTTCCCCAATTCCTTCTTTATGGATGCAATGTAGCTTTCATTGTTCCCTCTCATTAAAAGATCATCTACATATACCACAAGATATACAGATGTTTTGCAAACTTTCTTGACAAATAAAGTTGCATCATCAAGATCAAAATGATTGAAATTGAGTTTCAGAAGATGCTCAGTTAGTTTTTCATACCAAGCTCGCGGTGCTTGTTTGAGGCCATACAAGGACTTCAAAAGTTTGCATACTTTATGTCCATGTCCTTTCATAGCAAATCCTTCAGGCTGGGACATAAAAACATTTTCTTTTAGATCTCCATTCAAGAAATCAGTTTTTACATCCATTTGATGGACTTTCCAACCGTTCTGAGCTGCTAGTGCAAAGAGTGTCTGGATGGTAGCCCATTTTGCTGTGGTGGAAAAGGTATCCTCATAATCGACCCCTTCCTTCTGTGCAAAACCTTTTTCCACAAGCCTATATTTGTGCTTGTCAAGTGAGCCATCAACTTTATACTTGTTCTTGTAGACCCACTTGCAGCCAATTGGTTTGGTTCCAAATGGAGGATCAACCAGCTTCCAAGTGCCATTCTTTATGAGGGCATCATACTCCTTTTGCATCGCTTCTTTCCATTCATCATGAGAAGCAGCTTCTTTGAAGGAATTTGGTTCAAAATCTGTAGAAAAGTTAAATTCACAATCATAAGAAACATCCATATCAACAGGTGAATTAGAGTCATCTACATCACCTCCATTTTGGCGGTCTGAATTTCTGGTTCCTGTTTTTCCAATTTCATCAGGATGAACACTTTCAAGTGTCTTTGTCAGCCACTTTGGGGGACTTTTCTGAGATGGTCCAGGCTGCTCTATTGATTGAGTTGGGACTGAATCAAGATTGAGTCTCCCAATTCTATCAATTACATCACTTAAAGCATCATCCGTTGTTGGAGTTTCATGTGGGGGAGAGTGTTCTTCAGAAGAAGATTCCACATGTTGATCTAGTATAGGAATCCCCCCTTCAAGATGTGGGATCTGATTATCAAATTCTTGAAATGATTTTGCTTTTGTGAATCTATCCAAGCAATCAAGTTGTCGCTCAACAACATTGTTAGTTTTGGATGATTCAAGAAAAATTACATCTCTAGATACAAAAAACTGTTTATTTACTTCATCATAGAGGCGGTATGCTTTGGAGGTGTTTGAGTACCCCAGGAAGACACACTTACGACTTCTAGCACCAAGTTTGTTTCTATGTACCTTTGGTATCAAAGCATAACAGGTGGAACCAAAGACCCTGAGATGTTTTACCAAAGGAACATGTCCATACCAAATTTCATAAGGAGTCTTGTTTCTTATAGCATTAGATGGCCATCTATTCTTTATATATGCAGCACATAGAACAACATCAGCCCAAAACATTATCTTTACATTTTTGAAGAAAAGCATGGATCGTACCATATTCAAGATTATTCTATTCATTCTTTCAGCTACACCATTTTGTTGGGGTTTATAAGGCACAGTTGTCTGATGTTTGATCCCATGTTGGTGAAGATAGTTTTCAAATTCATTTGATGTGTATTATTTTCCATTATCAGTGCGAATAGACCCAATATGAGATTGTGCATCATTTTCAATCCATTTATGAAAATTCTTGAATGTTTGAAAAGCATCAGATTTTTTCTTCAATAAATAAACCCAACACATTCTGGTGTAGTCATCAATAAATGTCATGATATATTTATTTCCATTTGTAGAAGGAACAGGAATTGGACCACATAAATATGAATGAATGAGTTAAATTTTCCTATGTGCTCTTGAATGTGAATCATGAAAATACTGTTTGCTATGCTTTCCTAGAATGAAAGCATCACATTGCTTAAATTTCCTAGGAATTGTAGGCAAACCATCAACACCATTTCTCTTCAATAAGTGGAGACTGTCATAGTTCAAATGTCCAAATCTAGCATGCCATAATAAAATTGATGGAAGTGTACCTTCGTCATGATGAGAATTGTATGAGAAATGTTGTGCATGAGCAGATGTTCCTTGCAGTTTGAGAAGCCTTTCTTCTTCTACTCCCCTCATGACAAGTGAGTGGTCACATGCTTTGCTTACCTCAAGCTTGCCATCAAACATATGAATGGAGTGACCTTGCTGGCGGATGTGGACCAAGGACAACAAGTTTCTCTTGAGCTATGGGAGATATAGAACATGATCCAGAAGAAAGTCTAGAAGACCAGGCAGTTTAAGCCTGATTGTGCCAAGCCCTGATGGCTTGAATTTTGATTGATCTACAAAGTATACTGCTCCATCAACATTGTTAGTGAAATCTTCAAAAAAATCTTTTCTATGAGTCATGTGGCAGGTTGCTCATGAATCAAGCAACTAATCATTTTTCCATGAAGCAAGTGAAGCATTAAACAAATCTTCGTTTACTCCAATATTACATTGTGCCTCAACATAGTGAGTGGGTTCAGGTGCTTTACCTTTGTCTGTATCATCAGTTTTACCTTTCTGTTGGTTTCTTTTATGCTCAATTTTGTCCCATGGTAGCTTGCATGTAGAGGCATCATGTGATCCATTTCTTTTGCAACAAATGCAGTGCAAATCTGCCTTTTCTCCTTAAGAATGTCTGCCCCCCTACCTCTGAAATATCTTCCTCTTCCTCTTCGTCCACCTCTTCCTCTTGTAGAATCTTGAGCAGGATGCTTTTCTTTATGAACAAGGCAGATAGTCTCTTCAGAAGATTCGGGGGCTGTCTTCTTTCCAAAATCTTTCTCTCTTTCAGCAAACTTTTTCACAAGAAAGTCAAAGGTTATATCTTTGAGATTTCCATTTGCTTGCAATGACTCAAGATAATTGGAGTAAGTAGGATAAAGTGCCTTGAGAAAAACAATGAGAGGAATATACAATTCAGCCTTAGTAGATTTGATATCATGCATTATAGACTTTACTTCAGATGCAAGAGCAAGAGGATCATTATTTTGCAGTTCAAGAGTGAAGAGTTTAATCATGAGTTGAACAACTTCAAGTGCAGAATGTGAGTCATAGAGGTCTTTCAGCTTTTGTAAGGCTTCAAAGGCAGTTGAATATGATGAAATATGGCGACTCACCTCTTCATTTACAGATGCTACGATTAATGCATAAGCTTTGCTGTTCTTGTTTTCCCAAATGACGAGCTCTTTGTCTGAGGTAGGCTCTACTGGATCATTGTCTCCTTCTCCGACACACACTCCTTTCCACAACTCATTGAAAATGAGGGTGTTCTTTATCATCCGGGACCATTCAGGATAGTTCTCCTTGCCAGTGAGAACTATTCCCACCATGGATATGATTGAATGCATTCTGCAATTTTTTATTTTTTTTGCTTTTGATGGAAAAAAATACACTGTAGTAGCAATATTCTGAATTCTTATGAAAGCCAAGAAACAAGCTGCACAGATATTCTAATGCTTCTTATGGAGTACAACCAATATTTAGGCACAACACTATGGAACACCAATACTGCAACAAGTAATGATCCATTTATCCTATCGACTTTCTGATTATCCTCTACTATTAACTGAATTCCATTTTATGCGCAGACAATCAGTGCATCAGCATACACTAACAACTTTCTAATATGTATTAAAACATATTGCAAAAAAATACAGTGAGAGTCGATAGTTTGAGAAACATTGTCTATAAAGTGGCCGGATGCATCAGCGTTGGGCCCGAATTTCCGCGGAGCCACTCCTCCTTATTCAGCGTGATGATGAGCGTGGTGCTTGAACTTCCAGCCACATGCGCCACCCTTGGTCTGCGCATCAATGTCAGCACCAGCCCTCGTCCATTATTCCCATAAAAAGTTAACTCGGTTACTCGTAATAAATCCAAAATTTAAACAAGTTTAAATTGTCGTCTTCTCAAAAGGATACAATCCCTTGAAGCTAATTCATAACCCACAGTGCTATTTAGACAGAACAACCTGAAAACTTAGACAGTTCCGGCACAACTCTGCTCTTAATCGATGGGAAAAATGACAATCTTAACAGAATCGCCACCCAAGTATACACAACGAAAATTCAAAAGGAAGAAGCCTTATAATGATTGAACGTAGTAGATGTAAATAGATTACAGCGAAAAATCAAAATAACGGAGGCTGAGCATCATTTGAAGCTCAAAACGGAGAAGAATTCGAGAGCAGTTGTCTCAGCTCGAGGCCGAGCTTGAATCCTGATGTGAATTCAGTTTCCGTCGTCGGGAAAGCAGGAGTAGCATCAATGCATCAGGCCAGCTTGGACAGCGCTGGCAGTGTCAGGCAATGTGCAGGTCTGTATAAAAGAATATGGCAGGCCACCAGAGAGCAGACGGTTTAATGCTAGGTGCAGGAATATGGCAGAACAACAAACATCCATGATTAGACACCTTCTACAAGATAGAGAGTGCAGATAGACAGACAGAGAATCTACAAGGAGCATGAGAGCTAAAAAGGAGCTAGCTCTGATACCATGTCAGGCCAGGCAGTAACTCCATTAGGCAGAAAACTGATTCATCTATTATTCCATTAGGTAGGTCTTTGTTATATACAATAGGGAGTGACTGTTCAGTTCATCTCCCGATGACTGTTCACATTCCTAATTTAATTATTTACATAAATTCACTCAATCATGAAGATTAGGTGTCAACAGTCACAATCAACACTTGTGTCGTAACTTGTATTCTAAGTGTCGCAAAGTTATGTTTCAATTGTCGCACTTAGAAATAAGTGTCGCTTTGTTGTCATTTCAAGGTATGCATGTGGATCTTGAGTAGTGTGAATTCTCTTGGCTTGTGCTTGATGGCATACATGTGTTTGAATTTGTTTTGGAACTTGTTTTTATCATGTGTTCTCTCTTGTTCCATTGATCCAACACTTATCCATTTTTTGGCTTTTCCTTGTCTTCACACTTTGCGTACCTAAACTCCCATATACTGAATGAGTGAATTTTCCATTCCTAGCTAGTAAGGATGCATCCCTTACCTCTTACAATTTTTCACTATGCTATCCTAAGGGAATCCTCTTATACAAACACATTGTGCAATATTTAACTATAGTCCCTCAGTCTCTTCCTACTTACCCTTGAAAGCTACACCCAAGACTGACTCTTGCTTAAATCCACTACACATGGAATAGTTCTATTAGACAATGGAGCCTCCTCCTAACCACTGAAGAAGAGAACTTCACAATACAAAATCTCTCTCCCTTTCATGGTGAATTGAGCATCCTCAAGGTACAGTGACCTAGCGTTTGTTTCTTACACCATTCCACTACACAATCCCTTCACCAAGTGAGCCTCTTATTATGCATTGCATAGTTTTAGTGGATAGTAGGTCCACCTCTAGGTCATTGCAACCCTAAATTGCACAATCCTTGGAGTTTTCTCCTCAATCGCTATGCACTACGTAGTTAAAATGGATAGTCTTATCTCTCATGTTGACTAAAATCCTTCACTACCTAGTACCTTGTCTTTGCTTGCATCCTACTTTGCATTGCATAGTTCTATTGGATAGTGAGGTCATCCCTCAATCCCTATAAAGCTCAACTATGTAATCCCTACCTCTTCTTCCTTGAACATTGTGCATTTTTCATCCTTATTCAACATGCTCATCACCCTTGTCTCCTAGACTTGCTCATTGTGCAGAACCTTAAAGACCCTATCCTTATTACCTATTTCATGTGAGCCTCTCCTTATCATAAATCCTCTTATGTTTCTCTCAAAACTTGTGCCCACTTTCCCATTATATCCAACATCTTCCATAATGAGCAAGCAAAGGTAGAATAGGTGGTTTTTGGATTGATGTTGACTTGTCATTAGTGGAGTTAATTTTCAGGTGCTATCATCTCAACATCGTAGGGTGATGCTCAAGGGAGGCTAGCAAGAAAGGTTTACAAGAAGGACATTTGTGGAGACAAGACACAAATATGATATTATGCAGGACATGAGGTAATCTTGGACCAAGACAAAGAGATAAAATTCATTATGACTTGGAAAGTTCCAACACTTATCTAGACCCTTTGGAGGGTGATGATGGACTACAAAAAAAAATCCATCATTAATAATTCGAAGTGATAACTGCAAGGAGAAGAGCTTGGCATTGATAAAATGAGTCTTATGTTACCATCAACAAGTCATGGCTTCTCAAAGTATCACCACAAAATTCATATGTGTAAATGTATTTTTCCACATCACGTGCAGAATGTAATGATGTAATTTCCAAGAATAATAAGATGTAAAATGTTTGGAAGCTCAAGGGTCCCACATGGAATGTGAAAAGTCACTAGAAATTTCTAGAGTCATGTAGATCTCAAAGTTCATATAGGAATTCGAAAATTCATAGTAGAAGCTCAAGAGACATGAGGGAGGTCGAGATTCACATGGGAAGTGGAGAGTCAC